>OY718806.1:10194189-10834249 GCA_963070105.1 Litomosoides sigmodontis
TCGAACCACTGCTTTCACCAGCATGAACGGTACGATGAATACCTCGTCTAGCTGCTTCCTGAAATGCGGTCAGGAATTTTTATTATACATCATATTATTTTTGATCTCTACGGTGTCATAGCTTCCAGATCTGTGAGTATTTACCTAAGTTCCTACAGTTCCTGCAGTTAATCACCCAATTGTATTAAAAATCATATTTGAATAAACCTGAAAAAGTTCCGATACACTTGGAGGATATTGTTCATCAGCTCCCAGTGAGCATCCTGCTATATCAATGCCAACAACTCCATCATTTGAGAAATTAGTTGCTAAATCAATCAATCAGTGAAATATTGATAACAATAATTGAAGGGACACATGAAACGTTCAATCAACAAATCACCAGAGAAAATCAATATACGAACCAAGCTCAAGAACTTCATCATTCCAATCATGAAATCCATGAATGCAACACAGAATTGAGCGTCCTTTCACACCGAATTCTTTTTCACCACGAAGCAGACCTCGTCTCACCGCTTCAACAACACCTCGAGGGTCAAGCTAAAAATCTGCTAATTTCTTATTTCTAATTAAAATTCTTGCCGATGCAAAGGTCATTTATCAGTGGTCAGTGGTATGACAAAGCATCGGAGTACTATCAGTGATCCCGATCAACGCCCATCCACCAACATCCATTCAAATTGTCTGCCGAATTAACCAACTTGATTTTTTAGCCGTTAGAGAAGTTTGAAATTTAAATTGCAAATCATATCTTAAAAGAAATTATCAGAATAGGAAGAGGTCGCAGCCGCTTTCCGTCATCACAACTAATCATCAATTAATTATTAGCTCACTTCGCCTTTCGCCGTGTAAACTCCATATTTCGAATTTGCAGCTGTATTTTTCACCGTATTACATAACAGATGTGGTGAATATCGCGCTTCAAAATACACAACACCATTTAGCGCCTCATCCTCACACAATTCATATGCCACTCGTTCAATAGCATCGTTATCACCTCTAGAAATTTTAATTAAATTTCCGAAATTCCTTAAAACAAAACAGGATTGCTACTTCTGTTGCATTGCATAAAAGGCAATTATCTATTGCACTATGTCCTTGAAATGTTGACGAACTTCTTGTTTTGTTGTTGTTGAGAAATTCCTCCACCAAATCAACTTCGAAACGTTAACTTTTAACAATAAAAAGGAAAAAAAATATTGATTAACGACGAACGCAAGAACAGGAAGAAATAAATCAAATGGTTCCAGCATTTTGGCTAAATTTGATGGCTCACGAGTAACAACAACATCTCGTACTTCATCAGTTGTCTTAGCCCCTTTTAAATCGATCTTCTTTTCTCTGAAAAATTCCAATTCTCGTCTTTTTCCAAAAGTAAAATGCATGTGTGAGTAGGATAATCAATGAAATTTAATTATTTGACAATGAATTGGTTAAGCGCATTTGAAGCAAATGCCAAACGGTAAATAGTCGCGCCGCCTGGACGTTTAATATATTCATTACCCAAAAATTTACAGCAAAATTGATCTGGCTGGTTTTACTAAGCCATGCTCATCATATTCGAGCTGACAAATAAATGATTGTGGTGATAGGACTAGACGGTAATCAGCCTGCCGATGAAATATGTGAGAGAGGAAAAAGAAACACTTGTGGAAATTTACATCGAAAGGTCAAGCAAAGTTTGATGGCGTATAGCACCGTCCAGATGTAAATGCAATTCGACCTAAAAAAGAAGAAATAAGACATTTAAAATTATAAAAATTTTAAAATAATGAAAAAAAGGGAAAAAATAGCAAATCAATATTTGAAATTAACAACACATATTGAAAGTTCCAAAATTCATTCTATGATTACTTTTGGAAAATCAAATTGTTTACGCAATTCATCACTTGTCGCCTTTGACATGCCAACCATTTTTCTTTCGTTGCTGAAAATAACAAAAGAAGATGAAATTTTGAAGTGATCTGAAATTACGAATATCAGCACTTCATTACTGTTAGTGAGGTTAATATAGACGCAAAACAGGTTAAAAGTACACTACCTACTTATCACATACACCTAGCCATAGTGAGTATGTGTGTTACAGAAGGTCAAATGTTGCTGTATGTTTGCAGAAGTAGACAATCATACAAATTGAAAAGGAAGGGAATCAAAAAAAAAGAAAAAGAAAAAGAAAGGAAAAACTGGTAATATCTCCGCCCGATCAATTCAACTAATAAATCATTCATTCAATTCATCATTTCCTGTTTCACTCCGATCATTTCACTCCTAACCTTTCTTATTGTATGCATTGAGGTAGCGAAGTACTGCAATGATAAGAGAAGAGTTAAGAGATACTGCGAGAAACTTTTAATTGAGCAAACCTCAAAGAATGAATAAGTGGAACTGTTTGCACATCGGTGATTATTGTACGCATACATGCAATAACGATTTTATCTTTTTTTCTTTCCATCATACTCAGTTTTTTTTTTCGTTGAAATGATTCATGTGATATTTGCATGATTCATTACACTTTTAAATTTACGAAAAAGAAATGAATTTTTTCACAGAAGATTAAAACTGACGAGAGAATAAATTTGAAAAAACGTTTGAGAGAAAGAAAATTACTTGCAATAAACATAATGGCGGAGCATGTTGACACAAATTCATTTGAAACACTAATGATATGCGAGCAGAAATATTTACACACTGTCAAAGCTTCGGAATTTTCGATGCAAATAAATTATCTCGTCGAATGGATTGATTTTCTCTTCCTTTTTTTTCTTTCAAACATTTTTAGATTAATTAATTGAAAATTCACGCAAACAACTAACACAAATACTTGTTAAATTTAACAAAATTTTTTGAATTTCACAACAGTGCACATCGTTCACGACCACATATGCGCAATAGGAATCGATGCTAACGCGCAAGAAATGTATGCTACGTAAAAGTCAACAATGAGCTGCAACATTTCTTTGATGGGCTCCCCTCTGAAAATCAATTTTACAATTTCGATTTCATTCATTCCATTTAATTCTATTTCCTAACAATCATTCCTTTCAATGAATCATCACAGTAAAGAAAATTTCGCTTGATATTTGGAGCAGACTTAAATAAAATAAACCATTTAGCATGACGACGAAGGACATTTGTCCTTGTAGAAGTGACAATTTCATCAATATCATCCATATCTAACACTGCACACCTCACGACTCCCTCCCTCTTCATGCCTTCATTTCCTTCCCTTCTCATCATTTTCATCCATCACGCATAATATTTCTCTTCCATCTTCGTCGTCCTCGTCAAGTAGTGCTAGAGTGGAAGCTTACAGTTGAAAGCACTCCCTTCTTCATGCAAACAACGATTGGAGTTTGAACTATTTCAAAAGTATGGTTGGTTTGTGAATGAAATAATTTGATGAGATCATTTGTAAGTTTTGCAAACTTTTCAACTTATCATTTGTTTGATTTAATGAAAATAAAAGAAAAAAAAGGGATTAAAAGTGAAGATGTTAGATTTAGTATTAACCATTCACTTCATGCTCAACAATGTAAACATAAATTGATGCATCCTGTAACTTTCATCGTTTAAAATAATTTAAAAAGAAAACGAGGAAATTTCAACAATTGTAATATTTGCACTTTTCTAAATTTTAATTTCATTTATGTGCAATTCAGGCAACAGTTCATCAATCTCCATAACCTTTTTCCAAAAATTTCTAATTACCGTGCATTACTTCGCATTTAATTCAAATCCAATCTTCACTTCCACAGAGCTTTTTGTTCCTCAAAGTAGTTTTTGCAACGAAATAATTAATTACTTCGTATTTCAGTGATTGCATTCATTGGAAATTTGAAGTTATTTTCAACAGCCACATTTTACAACGGAATAGAAACCAGTTTTACAGTTACAAACGAAATAATTGAATTTTTATTTCTTATTTTATTATGCAGCAAATTACATCGATTATCGTTTTCTGATTCCCTTGTGATGGATGTGCGGCACGTATCAAACTGTAACAATTCATTTCATCCTTTTCCATTACTTT
Organism: Litomosoides sigmodontis; assembly: GCA_963070105.1. Taxonomy (NCBI): domain Eukaryota; kingdom Metazoa; phylum Nematoda; class Chromadorea; order Rhabditida; family Onchocercidae; genus Litomosoides; species Litomosoides sigmodontis. Next base: position 10,198,220 of record OY718806.1, read on the forward strand.
TTCCCTTTCTCTTCCTTCACTTACGTTTGTTCGCGTGCGACAGAAGGACAGTCAGTCATCCTTGGCCGGAAGGAGAAAAAAAAGATGAGAACGATAAATGAACATTCCTTCATTCCTCTCAATTTCAATTCCATTAGATAAAAGATTTACTCCAAGTCATTGAACCTTCCGAAAACACTTCCGGAACTCTGTGCAAGACGCTGCTATTTGACTGAATGAATTTTCACGGTAACTAACCACACATCCCCTTCTCAAAGGTCCAATTTATTCCCAGTGCATAAATTCTGCGTTATTTACATAATATGCTTCTTCAAGTGTGTGCGTGCGTCTGTGCGTACGTGTGTGTGCGTGTGTGCGTGTGTGTGTTAGAATAAACAAAAGGAAAAGGAAGTATGTTTTCTTCACCAATTTCTAAAATCCAAAAAGATTTGCTTACTACGAAGAAGGAATATTACAGGGAAGAAATTTCAGTTGTCCTTTTTTTTTGCTTCTTCCTCTTTTAAATTGGATTAGTAGTGCGCTGTAGTGGTAACTAAACTAGCAGTGGAATATAGTAACTGGTAGTTTTCAGGTTTTCACTCAACCTAAGAATGATGCATCCTTAGAGTAGAAGCTTTAATCCTGCCGCTGCTAGCCTTCCAGTTACGCCTAGATGTTTTAGTGTATGTGTATGCATGCATGTACGTTTGCTTGTGTGTGTGTGTGTGTGTGTGTGTGTGTTCGTGTGGTGTGTGTGTATGTGTGTGTGTGTGTGTTCGTGTGGTGTGTGTGTGTGTGTGTGTGTGTGTGTGTGTGTGTGTGTGTGTGTGTGTGTGTGTGTCAGTGTCCGTGTGCGCATCACATCGTACAAATCGCTTATCTCTCTTCTCTGAATTTCATTTCAACTTTCCTCCTCCTCTTTTATTTTTGTTTCGTGAATTTCTGTTTAAACGACTCAATGTCTCTACGGATATTTTTTCCCCTCATTTCTTTGATGTCCTCGTGAGTTTTCTATGATCGTTTATCATTCGTTTCATTTTAATTTATCATTAATTATGCATGGCTTCACTGATATTACTTCATTATTGATTAACACGGTTGAAGGATTTTGCCGGTTCACTTTGCTCGTTTCACTCTCATTTGCATTTAATGAGGAAAACAATAAATGAGTAAAAGCAATAGAAAATGAAAAAGGAAGAAAAAAAGACGAATTTAACTCGTCTAAAACTGTTGGAAATTAATTATAAACTGTGAATTGCGCTTGTTATTTTAAATGGAATTATTTTTCTTTTATTCGCTAATGGATTATTTTTGTTGTCTCATTTTCCCGCGAGGGTCATTTTTTTATGTTTGAGATGAGCAAGCTGTTGTCCCGCGAGAAATTCATTTCATTTTCCTTTTTTCGCTTTTCTTTTTTATTCTCTCCAAATGCAGCAATCGATTTTGTAATTGATAATCAATTAATAAACTGAAATTTAAAAAATTCACTTTAAAAGTTTAAAATTTTTAGTTTTTTCATTTTCATAAATACATCGGAATGAAACGAACTGAGAATATTTTTCACTAAAGATTGAAATTTGTTTTGTTTTTCATGTTCAGTTTCTTTTTCAAAAAGCATCAAACCAAAATGAAAGGGAAAATATTCGTTAGGTGTGAGAGCTTTTTCTTCAATAGTTTCTCTTTTTTTTTCTTTATCTTTCACCATTTTATCCTATTTATCTCTCCTCTTCGCTTAACGCCCATCTTTTGTTTTTTTTTTGTTTCGTTTTATTGTTTTTCGCTCTTCCCACCCCTTTCCTAACTCTATTTATGGTACGAAAGTTGAAAATGGATAAATTGATAAAAGTTAAACTAACTCTAATTGATGAAAATTAGGTTGGGAAAATAGGATCGGAGTTTCATGTCAACATCATCATACTCTCTCTCTCTCTCTCCCCTCAACTCCTTGTCAAACGGACTAACTCTCAAAGTCTCTTTAAATTTTATTACTTTAGATTGTTCCTAAAACACTGCTAAGTAAAAACAATCTGTTTTCCATTTTCCTTCTTGTTAAGAAGTAATCTTCAGTTATTCACATCCAGTTCTATTGTACAATTTTTCCTACGCTTCATACTGCAGCTATTTTCCTTCCATTCAGCTCTTTACTTTTACGTAATTTTTTTTCTAAAATGTTTTACGTATTATTTCATAAATTATTTTTTTTTTATTTTAACAAAAATAATTTGATAATATTGCAGAAATACTGTGATACCGTAGTAATGGCTACCTATAGTAACGAAGCGCTCATAGCGTACGTCACTCTCATTCATTTGATATTCAATTTTATTCTTCATAATTAGCAATTCTTCTTCATTCCATCCCTTCATTTTCTCTCATTTCGAAATTATGAAATTTTTCTTTTTTGAAATTGAAAGTGCTCTCCATTTGTTCAAAGTACTCCAACCATTCTTTTTTAAATTTACGAGGAATATTTATGAATTTCCCTCAGACGATTGATAATTGATTATTTGTTGTCGAAATGGACAAAAAAAGCTAAACTTCGTCCTTTCGTTTCGACAAACTTTTTTTTATAAATGAATGGCTCGTTTTGTTTTGCTTCGTTTCTTTCCTTTTTTTTGGAGGAATCAAAAAAAGTTGTTTGAATTCTTCAACATAAGTAGTACTCTTCGATAGGAATGCCTTGATTGTTTCAGTTTTCCTGCCCTTCGAATGTTTCATCTTATCGGCAGCACTTTACATTTAAAATTTAATTTATGCTTGTTGCATTATATTATTCTAAATTAATGTGTACAAATATAATTCTGAAAAGTTTTCAAATTTTAACGCCTTTTTTTGCTTATGCAATTAGATAATAAAGAATTAATTTCATAAATCATTATCTGTGAAAAATAATCTAAATTTGCTAAAGGAAACGAGTTAAACGAGTGTGATTGGGTTGTAAATATTCTTCTCGTTTATATCAAAAATTTAAAGCAAAAAAATGAGATGGCAAAGGAAATGGGAAAAAAAGAATTAAGCCTAAACAAGGGAAGCAAGCAGCATAATGAACAATGATGAGGTGAATGATGAAAATGCGGCATGCAATCGATGAAGGAAATTTTCATTATTTTTTTCTCCAAATTATGAAAGATAGAAGCGATGCTATCAGACACGCTGTCAATGAAATAATCAAATTAATTAATGCCTTTATTTTCATTTCATATATTAGTGGCGGCTTATTTTTTCGCTATAATCTTTTTTAGCTTAAAAATTGAAAATATCTAAAGTCTTTTCTGAAAATTTGTGACGAAAAATTTTTATGTATTCGGCAATATTATTCCAAAAACAAGTAGAAATACTAATAGCATATGAAATGAGTTACAACATTTAAGTATTAGTTTCTAACTTCTAATTCTACATCGCTTCCCTATTTCTAAATTCATATTATTTGACAAACTTATTCAAGCAATAAGAAGCTTTTATGATCACCAAAAACTGAATGAAGAAAATTTGTGATGAGTTTTGATGTAAAAGGAAATTAATGCATAATAAGTTTTTTTTAATCTTTTTTCCTCGAATTTTCCCTTATTCCTTTTGCTTATTGTAATATCATACTACTTAGCGAACACAGTGGCATAAAAAAAAATTTTTCTAAATAATTAAAATGAAAAGGAATTAATTAGTAGTGATGGATCTTCCTCATTTTCATTTAATCAACTGGAAAACATGTTTTCATGCTGCTGATCAATTCAATCCACCCAACAATAATTGTTGCCATGACGCTGCTTCCTACATTTCATTCAGTTTTCACAACCTCAGCCGTGCACATACATGCCTTTCAACTTTTGGCAACCTTTTCAGCGATCATAGCTTAAATTTTCTTTTTGCTTGTTTTCTCTTTTCTGTTCACTTTTTTCGCTGCTAACTCTTGCGTGATCAATATCATGTAGCGCCACATTCCACACAATCAAGTTATGAAGGAAAGTGAACATTTCCTGAAAGTCAAGAAAAATGGAAAAAATTTGACTTTACGACTGCACGCATCTTTTCCCTGCGAAGAAATACATTCGTAAAAAATGCAGTGAGGTTATCATTAAGATGTGGCTTTTTTTCAAAACAAAAATGGTTATTGGGATTTCTTCAATGCTAAGGATATCATTGAATGTAAGCATTAATAATAATAATTAGTAATAACAATAATTAGTAATAACAATAATTAGTAATAACAATAATTAGTAATAACAATAATTAGTAATAACAATAATTAGTAATAACAATAATTAGTAATAACAATAATTAGTAATAACAATAATTAGTAATAACAATAATTAGTAATAACAATAATTAGTAATAACGATAATTAGTAATAACAATAATTAGTAATAATAATAATTAGTAATAATAATAATTAGTAATAATAATAATTAGTAATAATAATAATTAGTAATAATAATAATTAGTAATAATAATAATTAGTAATAATAATAATTAGTAATAATAATAATTAGTAATAATAATAATAATAATAACTAGTAATAATAATAACTAATAATAACTAGTAATAATAATAATTAGTAAATTAGTAATAATAATAATTAGTAAATTAGTAATAATAATAATTAGTAATAATAATAATTAGTAATAATAATAATTAGTAATAATAATAATCAGTAATAATAATAATTAGTAATAATAATAATTAGTAATAATAATAATTAGTAATAATAATAATTAGTAATAATAATAATTAGTAATAATAATAATTAGTAATAATAATAATTAGTAATAATAATAATTAGTAATAATAATAATTAGTAATAATAATAATTAGTAATAATAATAACTAGTAATAATAATAATTAGTAATAATAATAATTAGTAATAATAATAATTAGTAATAATAATAATTAGTAATAATAATAATTAGTAATAATAATTAGTAATAATAATAATTAGTAATAATAATAATTAGTAATAATAATAATTGGTAATAATAATAATTAGTAATAATAATAATTAGTAATAATAATAATTAATAATAATAATTAGTAATAATAATAATTAGTAATAATAATAATTAGTAATAATAATAATTAGTAATAATAATAATTAGTAATAATAATAATTAGTAATAATAATAATTAGTAATAATAATAATTAGTAATAATAATAATTAGTAATAATAATAATTGGTAATAATAATAATTGGTAATAATAATAATTAATAATAATAATTAATAATAATAATTAATAATAATAATTAATAATAATAATTAATAATAGTAATTAATAATAATAATTAATAATAATAATTAATAATAATAATTAATAATAATAATTAATAATAATAATTAATAATAATAATTAATAATAATAATTAATAATAATAATTAATAATAATAATTAATAATAATAATTAATAATAATAATTAATAATAATAATTAATAATAATAATTAATAATAATAATTAATAATAATAATTAATAATAATAATAATTAATAATAATAATTAATAATAATAATTAATAATAATAATTAATAATAATAATTAATAATAATAATAATTAATAATAATAATTAATAATAATAATTAATAATAATAATTAATAATAATAATTAATAATAATAATTAATAATAATAATTAATAATAATAATTAATAATAATAATTAATAATAATAATTAATAATAATAATTAATAATAATAATTAATAATAATAATTAATAATAATAATTAATAATAATAATTGATAATAATAATTGATAATAATAATTGATAATAATAATTAATAATAATAATTAATAATGATAATTAATAATAGTTAATAATATTAATTAATAATAGTAATAACAAAAAATTAATAACAAAAATAATAATGGAAAGTAATAATAATGATAATAATAAGAATAATAATGATGATAACAATAATATTAATTAATAAAATGAGTAAATCTCATCCTTCCAAATTTAATCTCTCACCGAATAATTTACCGGATAATTTTAGGATTAGAAATATATACTTCCTCATTTCCGCCTCACTAGACATACTTTCATATTCTCTTGGGGTTAATTGTAATACCTCCCTCATCTCACGCTTTTTATTCATAATTTCAAAAAGCTGCACTTCACTTTGTTCATATTTCTTTAAAAGCTTAACGCTGAAGCTACGAGCCTACTTCTTCTCCCCACTACAAATCACCGTAATGCCGTCGACTGTTACGAAATTCCCGTCCTTCTACGCTGTCGCAGCTTCCAAAATGACGAATTACTAAATAACATTCCATGAAATGGGTACGGATGTCAGTTGACTTATTACCGGGCCTTTTACGCTTAGTCTTCTTCTTCCATCAAAAGATTTTCAAGCATCGATGACCAGTCTAATTCGATACTTTTTCTTCTTTCGCCATTTTCACAAATTTTGTTCATCGACAAAAACTGTTTTTCATTCTCCGTCTTCATTTTTGCTATGAATTACAGTGTTATGTGCATCAATCATTTCATCGACATTTTTTTCTTCTTATTTTAAGTTTTATAAACATTTTTTTGGACTGACTTTAATGTAAATAACCGAAAGTTTTGAAGGAGAAATTAGCAGCGCCATTTCTTTCCCATTTTTTGTACGTTCACTTAAACAAGTGATTTTAAGGAAGGATTTGATTGCAGAATATTTTGTTCTTGTTTTCACCCAATTTAGGCAAAAAATAAAACATGAGTGATTGAAATGAAAATTGCTCCGTCAAGTGATTAGTGTGCATTTAACTAAGCCGACATGAACAACAAACTGAGAGCGCTTTCAGTAATGGAGACAAATGGATAAGGACACGTAAAACTGGAGAGATTGCGGCTTCCGGATTATTTTCAGTGATGAGGCTAAAGCGGCACAGCAATGAAGCATCGAAGAAGCGGTTAGAATTAGCATTTCATCATTTATTTTAAGTTATCTAGCTAAACTATGCTAATAGTGAAATTAGTTGCATAGCTAACATAGAATGTGAAATGTTATTAATTCATACGCAGTGCTCGTAACTTTGGTTATCCTCATCCTGCCTACTTTAGCAACCAACATATAACTACAATGTGCAAGAAAAAACAGTTGTTTCCATATTCGTACTCTCCTCCTTCACTCCAATAATCCTATTTATTATTTATAATTATTTATTATCATTATCAATGTCTTAATAATTGACAGTGCTATAATTAAAGAAAGGATGAAAGGAAAAGAAATGGAAGCAAAAAGCAAAACTCATTTAATATTATCGTTTTAATTATTGAGGAGGAAATTAAGTGCGATATATTGTACATTAATTTACAGATGTCAAAGTGGTCAAGATGCGCCACCACTTTGTTCTTCGCCGTCACAAGATTCTTCCGTTGCTGTGCCAGCTACAGGTCGTATTGTCCACATGGTGGGTGTATTTCAAAGTCCACCGAGTACATCTGTCTCATCCTCCAACGAAAGCAATAATGGAGGGAATGCTACAGCAACTAATAGTATACAACCTGAAACTCCTCCAGGTTGTTAGTAACATTGAACCACTTACATTTTTCTACCTAGAAATGTTCATCCACGCATTCATGTTTACATCACACTTTAAAGTTTCAAGTTTTTTTCAAATCCGAACTTCAAATTTGTTAGTTGTCGGTGTAATAACTTTATTAAAAATCATAATAAGCGGGAAAAATAAAAACGAAGAGCCATTCGCATTGAAATGTTAATTAATAGCTATATTTTCTAATGCATAAAGGTAAAATTCCCTTTTTGTGAATATTCCAAAAATTTCTTTTTCACTCTGGGTTTGAGGAATATTTTCTCATTTTATTACGAAAGTATGAAACATGTTTTGCTTTAAGCTTCATATATGCGAAATTAGTGCTAATGCAACAGCTATTAGATTTTCCACAATCAATGAATTCCTTTTGATAGAACAGAGGATGAAATTTTTTGTTAAAATAGAAAAGTCCATTTTGAAATCATCTACAGGGTGATAAAGTGTGATATTAAGAAATGTTCTATTTTCTTGCATTGATTTTTGTATTTGATCTTCTAGATTTTGTAGAAATTCCTTTCTACAAATACTAAACTTACTTTAATCAAAGTGATCAACAGGATTACTGGCATATTCCGGTTATCCACATCACTGCTGAACTTCTTGGTAAAATTGTTAACCGAAGAATTTTTATAAATTCAATGTTAAATTTCCCTCATTCTTTATCGATCGCTAATTAATGTGTTCATGAATTCTTGCTAATTTATGCTTTATATATCACAGGATGGATTTAATTTCGTGGCTTGCTTGAAATTTTTGCAAACACTTCCTACTAAATTTTAAAGCTGCTTTATCAAAGCGATAATTTTCAAGTAAAAGCGAAGTTCAGCAAATATCTGTTTTTGGCCTCAATGTCAGTTTTCAGCTCATAATACGGAACCAACACAATCCTTATCCGCACATGTTGATGAACCGAAAATGTATCGGCGATATACCAATTCGTCAGCGGCGACGGAACAGGACGACTTTACACCAGAAGAGTTGCAAGAATTTGCACAAGCTTTTAAGGTCTTATTGGAAACAATTTAAATTTCTAATAAATTTTCAGTTAATTCTAGCAGTATTTTTCAATTTAAATTCAAAAAAGTAATTCTTCCTTTTCTTCTCAATTTAAAATTTCCATCATTACAAGTCTGATAATACATTATCTATCTGAATAATAATGCTTGCATATAAAAGTATGGATTGATATAAATTTTGATCTGAAAAAAAAAAAACAAATTTAATTCTAACGCGAACATTAGCACTGCGTGTTTCACTGCAATGCTTTCGTATTTAGATGTTCGATAAAGATGGTAACGGTACGATGAATATTAGGGAATTAGGCGTAGCGATGCGTACGCTTGGATTAAATCCAACTGAGGAAGAGCTACTAAATATGATCAACGAATATGACGTGGATGGTAATGGAAAAATTGATTTTTTCGAATTCTGTAAAATGATGAAAGAAATGAGCAAGGAAACGGATCAAGAACTGATACGATTAGCGTTCAAGTACGTATGCTTTTGCATCAGTCGTTTGTGCTATTCTCTCTCCACTCAAATGATTGATTTAGCGAAAAAAAGTGTTGAAAATGACGCATGTGTTTGGATGAGCTCAGAGGGTCTGATTATCACTGAACATCGGATTGTATTTTGATTTAAAAAACTGAATGTAAGCATCCTTCAGTTTAAAGTTGCGAAATCAAACTTCAATATTTCAACAATGCACGTATATGTGGATTGTAGTTTCGATATGAAATCTTCCAATCCTTTTAAAATTACCTTACAAATTATTAGATTGAGGCATTCCTTTTCGGCAAATCTGAGTATATATATATAAATAGAATGTTATATAAACATTCTATTCACTTTACACATGCACTTACGACTTCGTACATGCAAAGCTTTTCCTCATTTGTTTTCCTTTTCATATTCACAAAGAATAAACAACCAATCATTCAAGCTGTTTGCGTCCTTTTTTCTTTTACTTTTTCCTCCCTGCAAATCAATAAATAAACATTAAATAAATAAATAAATAAATAAATAAATAAATAAATAAATAAATAAATAAATAAATAAATAAATAAATAAATAAATAAATAAATAAATAAATAAATAAATAAATAAATAAATAAATAAATAAATAAATAAATAAATGAATAAATAAATAAATAAATAAATAAATAAATAAATAAATAAATAAATAAATAAATAAATAAATAAATTGATAAATAAATAAGTTAATTAATTAAAATGATTGATATATATATTTCCGGATTGGAAAGCTTCCGATGCATTCTTAAATCCATTTCTCTTCTTTTTCATCCAACTTGTCGTAATGTCCGCTGCCAGGATTTATCCGTTTAATCCGTTTAAACTTTAACTAAATGGCATTAAGAATGATAGTCCATTTAAACTGGAAGTTCCAAAAAAAAACAAAAAAAATGAAGGAAAAACAAGCTGCTCGAAGTATCTTATGAGAAAGTACAGCATAGGGAAGAAGTGGTAGAAATAGCATTACGAATTGATGAATGAACAGGGACGATGTACATCACAAGTCGTAAAAGCTTAAATGCAAAAGCCCAGATTACTTACGTATCGATTGAAGATCAACACAATCAATCAACGTGATCATTTTCTATAGATAATGGTAATTATTAGAATAAGAAAATATATAAAATGGTTCGAAATTAGCTTTTTTGAATTTTGCAGATTAATTTAACTAGATTTGTAAATCATTGCAGAGTTTTTGATAAGGATGGTAATGGATATATCACAGCTCAAGAATTCAAGCACTTTATGACAACAATGGGCGAAAAATTTAGTGAAGAAGAAGTAGATGAAATTATTCAAGAAGTTGATAAAGATGGCGACGAACAGGTGAGCATCACATTTTTAAAACTTTATTATTAGTAAACTGGATGTACAATACATGGTGTATTGAATCAACCAATCAGAGCTTTCTTCGCTGACAGAAATACAATTTATGGATTATTCAAATAAAATATAAATGCACGAAGAATCGCAAATCTGCAAAAATCTTTCAGATTAATTACGAGGAATTTGTCCAGATGATTGCTCCAATTGTTCACGATGACGCTAAAGATGATCCATTCGTCGAAACTTCATCCAAAAAATGACGTAAATGACGAAAATTCACGGTTTGTTTCCCAAAGTTCGCGACCGGCAATCTCAATTTGTATCCAACACACAAACATATCGCTCAATTTCAATAGCATTGTGAAACAGACAACACCAAAAGAAAAAAATTCCTATTTGTTTGTACATCTAATTCATGTATTTCATTCCTTGCTCAGGAATTTCACTGCGGTATAACGTGAGGATAGTTATACCGGCTTAATTTTATCTTTTACATTTGTTAAAATATATCTATCTATACGTGTATTATTTTCGGAAATTTCATGACCAAATAATGCGAGGAAATTTAAATCATTTGCAAATTTTGCTGGTAATTTACTTAGAAAAACAAAGAAAAAAGGTGAGTGTTAGCACAGGCGAGTAATTGATAAATGGTCATAGAATTCAATAAAAAGAGCGGGGAGGATAATTTACTTCAAATTTCCAAATATTTCCTCTAACAATGAAAAATTTAACCAAAAAGTTATTAAAAAACCAGCCATAATTGAAATGCTACATTTGTCGATGTACGTTTCCTGTTTCTGTTGTACCAGGATGACCGCAAACACAATCATAATCAGAAAGGATAGTAGCGAAACTTCGTCATCCATGTTGAATCGGAATGACGAAAGTTTGTCATGATTTTTTGATTCAATATCCAAAGCGGATTTTTTAAATTTTAATTTCGAGCTTGCGGTCATTCTTCCCGATTAACTGCTACACAGATCTCATATATTTATGAACTCCGTATAACTTTGTACACTGTACTGCCTCATCTAAACGGATTGCAAGTAAAATAATACCTTTCATTTCTTTATTAGGATTCACGAAATCACCACTGGATTCGAGTGGATAAAGTTTGCACAAGAAACGGAGCATATTTCATGTTTAAAATCTCCGAACCCATGCTAGTAAGCACAAGTCCAAAAGTCAGATGTCCGAAAACGTTAAAAGTTATTTACATAAATCTGTATGGTTCATTGTGCAATAGTAAAAGTTGCGGTGTTTTTAAGCGATGTTACTGTGTTCTATCGTTTCTAGGCATTTTCCTCATTGATCACTATTTTTCTATGGGAGTTTAGTGTATTACATGAATATCATTTGTTTAGGTCTTTTCTGCAGTAAAAATTTGTACAATAACAATGTTTCGTAAGACCAGTTTTATTTAACATACTGAGAATGTTAACCGTTGGAAGTAACCGGATATATAACTCGCGATAATTCTCACATAATTAAGATTAGAATCATTACAAGTGCAATTTTAAATTCGAAACGAATTTTGAACTCGCAGTTAAAATACAGCACGGATTAAGAACTATTTTATACAGCCAAAACCATCTGCGTAATTAAAATATACAAAATCATGCAACGATCATTAGACGTTCTGAAAATCGTAAATTCCGAGTACTTATAAAATCATGTACACATTATCTCATGCTCCTAAGTGAAAAAAGTAAAGGAAAAGAAAAAACTCAAAAAGTAACTTCAAGCACAACAAACTAACTAGTTGTGGAGGAAAATTTTTTATCAAATCCTTGCATATCTGCAAGCTTATCTTCTTCTGGGATGCGATGAGTGAGATCTTCGTATTCATGTAGTCTTGCAACGCGCATCATAAGCTGCAAACAAACAATTTATCGAAAGTAACTAAATTCAAATTAGAAAAATGGTCAAATCAAAACTCGTTAATCGGCAAAGAAACAGTGTGAAATGGTACGAAAAAAGTTTACCCGACTACGTCCACGTTTTTTTTTCCGTTCCTTTTTCGTCAAACCCAACAGTGCATTTGGTACACCCCTTTCCTTCAAAGTAGCCTTAAGTTGAACCATTTGTTGTTTCTTCAATTCCAAGTATTTTGCACGGAGTTTTTGAAATGTGTCACTGAAAAAACTGGTGCAATAGACGGCTGTTTTGTAAGACCAAAAAAAGACATTGTTGAACATGCTTGAGATTAGAATCCTTATAGAATAGAAAAAAAGGGGTGGACAGTTTGAAAACAAAACCCATTACAATGAATATGCTTGTATGTTATGGAAATATTTCTTTGGACGTTGGTTGGAGTTTTTTGAGTTACTATCGCATCGCTTTTGCTTTTGTCGGTGTACACGTTTTCGCCTAGAATGAATTGCGTTACAATTCTCAATTGAGTCTCAAATTAAAATCGCCAGTTAAATGATTTTTTATAATCTAACAATCAGGATAACCCAAAATCTTGCGAGGCATACCTTGCATTGCTATAAAAAAAAAAGCTATAAAAAATAAACTTCCAAACACGTACTTCTTAGTAGCAGCACCAACTTCGCTTAACATACATTCTTCGGGAACATCAGTTCCAACATCTCTGAACGTTTTCTCTAATTCATTAGCAACTGGAACTGTTAACTTTAATATATTATTGATTATAACATCCAAACAAATAAATATTCTAGGATACTATATCTATTGCATTTAGTGTCTTTACATATATTAAAACGGCACCATTATTTGCATCACCAGTCGTTTTGGACTTTTTAAACAGTACTCCATCCATTTCAAGACTCGACTGCCTCTTTCGCTTTCTCCGCTTGCTGTGATTTCTCTCCCCACCTCTTGCAACATCAGTAGTGCTATCCACACCTACCTCCATTTTTTCGCCATCTGCTTCCATTGCCTCTGAACTCAAGATTTTCTTATAAATTTACGAAGGTATAATCTGAATCAATTTCCAGTACTTCATTCTGAGGCTATGCAAGTTCGAAAGAAAAAATGACCCGGCCACTAAATAATACACATCCCTAAAGTGAAAAAAAAGTTTTTTCTTCCCCTTTACCTCTAATTTTAGCTTTCAAAATTCCTTTTAAAACAATGATGAACTATGCCAAATTTCAGTTTATAAATCTGAAGATCATACCTTCATTTTTAATCTTCTGCTCCTCAGTCTTTTTTTTTTTCTTGCGACTTGTTCTTTGCAGCTTCTTGCTCCTATTCTTTAATGTGGAATTCGCTGACTTTTTCACTGCCTTTTTTCTTTCCAACTTCAGCTTTTTGCGCCGTTTGCTAGCAGCTTTCTTCCGCAACAACCGGTGGAACTACAAACAATTTACGAAGTGACGCGAAAAAGAAAACTGGATCCATTTTGAACTAGATCCGTAAAAAAATCTCCCAATAACGTTTAATTATTAGCCAACACTCAAATATTACCACCACTTCTTCAAAATAACAAATCAGTTACTTTAATAAAATCTACTGGGGTCTGCTCATCCACAAATTTGATAAAAGCACTTTGGAAAAATCTGCCGGTACACGTAGCAGATGTAGATTCTTCAGATGATGTGGACATATGATTTGTGGCAGAATTCTTTTTCTGATTTACTTTTCCCTCCATGATTGGACGTACAAATACAACAGTACCAAACGTTGATGCCCATTTTTGCAATGAATCCACTTCGCAACCAGGAGGTAAGTTATCCTAAAGAAATTTCGTTAAGGAATGCGAATCTCCTCTGACCCGGAACAGAAACCACTCTCCTTTATGTACAAAACAATGCATTTATGATAAAATTTTACTATCGAAAATATCACATGAAGCTTAAGATGAACTTAAGCAGCTGAATCGAAGTACTACTAATATAGCATAGTCCTTCCAAACTGCAATTCAATCTAATCAAACGTCTTCAAAAAAAAGAGCTTACCACATAAACAACGGTAGAACTTTGATCCATATCATTTGCTTTCAGTACAAGTTGAAGACTGTTCACTGAATTACCAACGATTGAAAAAAATTTTGACAAATTTCCAATGCTGATAAGCGCTTCGCAACTTAGTCTTTGATATTCATCAGAATCTAATTTCAATAACTTTATTACCGATGATAGAGGAGCACTCACTGCACAATCCATATCTGTTTCTAGGATATTTTGAATTGGCGAGTCACTCGTACATAGTGCTATTTCAATCTGTAAATCAACTGCATATAAGGGTAGGCAAAACTCATTGCCTCGCAAAACTCAGTTTTCAGTGTTACTGATTAGAAATCACTCATATTGCCTTGACATAAATTAGGCCTTTTAACGTACCTCAATACCCAAATTGAATATCAGTAAATGAATGAAATCATTTAATTACGTAAATTAAGGATTACTTCTTCCTTGCATGCCAGTGAACAAAAGCTTACAACCCATGATCACAGAAATTCATGCCAAACTAATGATAAAGCTGAACTCCAAAAAAATAAAATAAATTTGCCTTTTCCCTAATTGTCCGTCTAAGAGCTTTTGTTCGCGGTCTCTTACGTCTTCGTTTCTTATTACATTTTTTCCTTGATGAAACATTTTTCGAATTAATGCTAGCTTTATTGCTCGGATGTCCTAAATTGTCATCGTCGTTAAATTTCTGGTCAACATCACATTCCATTTCGACCACCTTAATAATTAAGACAAAGATTTTTTAGAAAAAAATGTTCCTTTGAGAGGGAAATAAAGGCAAAAAGTCTTTACACATTTGTCTAATAGATACATCAAAAACCAAAAAAGATGGTCAACATTATTGCAACTATCTCATTCAATGGTATGGTTAATATAGACTAAAACATATATTATTGTTTCTCATATATTTAAGTACTCTCTCCAGAAACACCAAGTACCAATTAACCACCGCACAATTGAGTCGATTGATCTGGACAGCTACGACAAATTTAAGAACTCTGTAAATTTGAATATACGTTGCGACAGAAATTTTCATTCCGTTGTATCACAGGGAGGTGCTTGTATGAGATACATTAGGTGTGGTTTCGGATGCTAAAGTTAACGAAGTGGGTGCAACAGCTTGTGTTTCAAGACTGATGCGGGGTGATGTAAAGGATATGGACACTAAGGTCGTTGACCTTTCAGCGGCAAAAAGCGTACGTATCAGTTTGGCGAAATCCAGAAGACGACCTTATGTCAAGTGAGAATTTTCTTTTAATCTGGATTTTTTTGGTATTTATCACTTGATTAATATGATTAGTGTGCCGTTTTAGATTCCAAGGAATGTGTTGGTTTTAGTATTTCTCAAGAGATATGGCAAGTTTAAGCGGCTTGCAAAAATTTCTTTCAGGAAGGAAAACAGGGCATGTGAAAAGAGCTCCAGTGGTCATCGTGACATTTTTATATCACAAAATGCCTTGGAAAGGCATGATACCGGTGCTGCAAGTATTAATCCGGTAATTTTTTATATCAGGAATGATGAACATCTTTGATTGCTTTAACAAGCACTTCGTTTTGTTGTTATCGGGGTGGAGGGGTGGAGAAGATTGCTTTGAATCCTTCCTCAAAACTTATTCAGTCATGAAGTTCTAGGTAGCCCTAATTTGTTGAACTTGCGTAAGATCCAACATATGATACATATGATAAGATATAACTTAATAAGTTTGACTAATTTACAGAAAAATGTGAAGACAAGTTTTCATAAGGCAAAACTTGAAACAAAAAGAAAAAGATTCTTGGAAAGGACGAGGGAAATTGCACGAGCGGAGATTCTTAACAACGAACATGAAGGGTAAGTGATTTTTGCCTCTTAAATACTACATTTGATTTGCACGTTCTGTTGCAGTTAACTATTCATATCTTTACAGTTTTCTTGCTGGAGATGAGGGAGAACTTACTTATACAATCGACCAAAAAGACATATGCAATGCTGTAGATATTGCAAGCGCTGACAAAGTAAATTTATCACTCACTTCTGTTTTCATTTTTTGAATATCTGAAGTTCTTGGTGTTAGGAGTCAGGAAATCTGCAAAACGAATGGCATATCTTACAATTTTCAGCATTTTGATTTGCGGTTAGAACGGTTTGGTCCATATCGTGTAGATTACACACGTAATGGCCGTCATCTGTTAATTGGTGGTAAACGTGGGCATGTAGCAGCCTTTGATTGGCAAACTAAAACACTGCGTTGTGAAATAAATGTTATGGAACGAGTTCAAGATATCAAGTAAGCAACTTTATGGAGTATATTAAGCATGGAACCTCGAAAAATGCGCAAAACTAATGCAAAGCAGTTAGATCATGAGACTTTAGAAAGCTTTCAAGATATGCATGAAATTTCCTCAAAATCTAAGATATGTTTTCCGGAATGATTTCAAATGTGGTTGCAGATGGTTACATGTTGAAACAATGTTTGCTGTCGCTCAAAAGAGATGGACGCATATTTATGACAACACCGGTGTGGAGTTGCATTGTTTGAAAGATTTGCATGATATCAAGCGCCTGGAATTTCTTCCGAGACATTTCTTACTCGTCGCTGGGGTAAGCTGAAAAGTCTTTAGTAATTTAAAAAATGGTGTCATTCAAATTAAGTGGTAAACTATGACTGCACAAATTTTGTTGTTACATGATATTAAGAATCAAAAATGAAAATTGTGTCCTGAAGTTATTTGTTGTTAGCGAAAAAAATAATGACACATATACACACGGTGTATGTAGTAGTCTACTTGCAGAGCAGTACATCATTTCTGCATTATTTGGATGTTTCAATGGGTAAAATGGTGCAGTCTTTTCCAACAAAACAGGGACCTCTGGATGTAATGACCCAGAATGCGAACAACGCTATTATCCATACAGGGCATGGAAATGGTTGACATCACATATGATTTATTTTAAAACTTTTTTTATTTAGAAAAGGTTCGAAGATAGGACCGGTACTTATAACATTGGGCTGCGTAATTATCGTAGGTGATTTCAACCGTAACAGTTGCTATGTTTAGGAACAGTGCAGTTGTGGTCTCCGAATGTTAAAGGACCATTGATAAAAATGCTCGCTCATCCATGTTCGGTACGAGGCATAGCTGTAGAAAATAATTATATGGCCACGACTGGTCTCGATCAGAAGCTGAGGTAGTTTGTTTTTTGCTGTGAATTTTTAATGATCTGAGTTTTCGAGGCTTTTTTATTAAAAATTATTTAAAATTTAAATCTCTGCTTATAGAATATGGGACGTACGTAATTATAAACAGCTGTATGCTTATACGCTACCGTTTGGGCTGGGTGAAATATCCTTCAGTCAGCGTTATGCAGTAGCTTGCAGTATTGGAAATCAAATTCAAGTAATTTTTCAATTTCTTCTGCTTGAAAATTTCAAATTTGACTGAAACATAATTAAGGTAAACATGCATTCTGCTATTTTGTTGCATTTAGAAGTTTTTCACAGGTTCCAAATAATGCATATTTGAGTTTTTTTACAGGTTTTAAATGACGCACATTTGGGTACAACTACTGCACCTTATATGTCACACCAGTGTACGGGAGTAATTTCCAGTCTGAAATTCTGTCCATATGAAGATGTTCTTGGAGTGGGGTACCAACAAGGATTCACGAGTCTTCTTGTACCCGGTAAATACTTCTAAAACATTATTTTCAAAAAAAATTCAAAAACCATGTTCTATTTTTAATTGTATCGACAAATTTTTTATATTTTTCACTTGCAGGAAGCGGCGAACCAAACTTCAATGCACTCTTGGCAAATCCTTACGAATCAAAAACTCAGCGGCGTGAGCGGGAAGTGAAGCAGCTTTTAGATAAAGTACCACTCTATTGCTTCATTAATTTCATGCGAACACAATATGAATTAATTCTCTTATGACGTCTTGGTACACTTATTTTTACTTTAGATCCAGCCAGAGTTGATTACTCTAGACACGACAGAAATCGTCCAAGTTAATACGGATTTGCTTGAGAAAGAGAATGAACGGTTAAAATTGTTGCTCCATACGAAACCACGTGAAGTGAAATTTAAACCAAAAAATAAGAAGAAAGGACGAGGCAGTGCTCTAAGAAAGGTGAGGAATTTGTAAGCTAGCCAGCTGATGTCTTGATATTTTTATGCTTAATACAGAAAAAGAGTATGTCATTGGTATACTAAGGAATTTATTATTGTTTGCAGGAACAGATCAAACAGGGCGTACAATATGAACAAAGATTTGCGGTGAACGAGAAACGGAAGAAGTTAGAAGAGGAATTTTTGAATAAAGAAATGGTTAAAGCAGATGATTCTCCAAAAACAGTGCTCGATAGGTTCCGAAGGAAAGATATTTAAATTATATTTTTTATGCTTTTTGTCATTTGTTGTTTTTCGTATATTTTTATATTATGTTTTAATAAACGTAAGGAAGTGTTAGATAAAGCTGGAATTACTTCGTAACTCCCAAAATCAAGTTTCAACTGAAATTTAATCTTTCACGTTTGTTGTGATTTTCCGTCTCTGTTCATACTAAATGCTTTTATTTTTGAGATACTTGTTACACTGAAGAAATTTTGTTCATCGTTTGTTATTACGATTTTGATTTTTTAATAAAATTGCCATTTTGTTTCCGGAAGAGAGATTTACGAAATGTGTTGCTTACGGCTTTTCACTGCCGGCTCATGTGTTATATTTGGTAGGGAAAAATTTTGTGTTAGTGGTTTGCTCTTTCAGGCATTGGGTTTATAAGGAGTTCATAACATTTTGCATATCTTCTGTTTATTCTAATAACTATGTGGTGATAAATTGAGTGGCTAATAGTGTATAATAGATCGTACAATATTTTGTTGAGGCAATTTTGAGCAGGCCTCCGCACTGAGTTTTTGGTGAGTTTTGATCTTGAATACTCATTCTTATGAACGTTCTATATTTCAGGAAATTGTATTTAATTTCTAAACCATCGCTAGTACATTATCTAGAATCAAAGTAAAATTATTGGTCATATGGCTTTCAACAAGTTCTTGTCCCTGATATGTATCTTGTTTGGTATTTCCCTAATTTTATTTACGCTGTATATCAACTTTCCAGAACTGACTGAGTAAGTTTGAAATCATCTTTCAATCTCTTTTATTAGTTTAAAATGTCGCTTGCTATCTTTGATATCTTCTATCAATTCTCTTTGGAGGTTGGTTCTCTTTTATATTACCTTAAACCAATTTCTTTATTATTTATACATTTCAAAATTTTTTGGCAGGAGGGATTGTATTGTATCTGCAACTTCAGCATGTAGAATTTAACGAAAGATTTTTTCTTTATCTAACGTTCTATGTTCTGCTTACCAACAGAAGATAGGAAACGATAATAAGACTGAAACCAAGTCTGTTATGTACTAGTCGTCGGAACGTAATCCGCTAAAAAGGTTGAATTTTAAATACAGTTTTACGTATGAATCGATTTCCAGATCATTCTTATTTTCTCTTTAATGTGCTGGTGTATTTCAGCGATGAAAGGGTTGATTTTAAACTACCAAAGGACTTAACGCAAGTAAAGCGACTGGGTTTGGTTCTTTCTAAGTACAAGGATAAACATTATTATACTGTTCTGTTTGGTATATCAATTGTGTACATCATGTGAGTTTGTGATTTCTCTTTCCCGACTTGTACGTTCAGTAACTCTATATGAGGAAGTTATTTACCGTTGAAATAACCACATGATTAGTATAATGAGATCGAATATTTTCGATCTCTTTAGCTTTGAATTTTGATTTCTCTGACTTCATATTTACATCTACGTTTCAGGTTGCAGTCGTTAGCTATTCCTGGTTCTATTTTCCTTACCGTTCTTTCAGGATATTTATTTTCATTTCCAGTTGCGCTGTCTTTGGTGTGTATGGTAAGTATGATTGGTGTCAAATTGTTTTCTTGCAGATTAATACCAAAAAAAAGTAATTGAAATAAGCAAGTTTTAGTGTTCTGCGTGTGGCGCGCAGATGTGTTATTTTTTTGCTCTTCTATTTGGACGTGAAAGAATTATGGCATTTGCACCGGAAAAAATAAGCAAATGGAAAAATGAGGTTTGATTACTAGTTTTAGAATCTCGAATGTTGAGCTGTACATTTTACGAATCCATCTTTGTTCTAAATAGTGACAAGAAAAATGGGCAAAATGATAATCCATTACTGCATTACTAGTGGATGTGAGCTTTGAATTAACATAAAATTAAACTTTTGAAGAAGTCTTTTAATGAACGGTAACTGTTTTAAAGTAATGAATTAAAAAAGGTTTTGGCAAGTCTGAACACATCGAAGTAGCTTTTACAAATACTTTTATTTCATAATTGAATGATGCTATATAAAGAGTCTTTAGACTTTAATTTTATTTTAATTTTAGTTTTGTCTTTTTTCAGATTTCTGATTTTGATAGTCTCTTTTATTTTATAATTTTTCTACGAATAACGCCTATTTTACCGAATTGGCTCATAAATCTTGCTGCTCCTATATTTAATGTTCCAGTGTCAGCGTTTTTTTTCGGAACATTTTTAGGTGAGTGGCTTTTTTTTTCTCCGTGATCCTTACTTCGCAGTGTAAATTATAAGTTTATTTCATTATGCTGTGATTTTTGGTTGTTTATTATTTCTTATGTTCCTCTTCAATAACTGTTTTTCAAGTAACGGTTATGACTTTCAGGCGTAGCACCACCATCGTGTATTTACATTCAAGCAGGTGCAACTCTTCAAAGGTTAACACATATAGGAGCAGCTTGGTCATGGAGTGCCATTTCAGTAGTAGCTTTTACCGCGGTTCTGTCTTTAATTCCTATCTTCGCTAAACGGCTAAATAAGGGCAATGGAATTTTCGGTAGATTAAGGAAAAATATAAAAAGCTCGTAAATATACACGAATGAATCGCATATGAAATTGTCCTACTAGAAAAGTTCCTCTCAGTAGTGCTAAGCGATCGAAAAATTTTTAATATTTATAAACAGGACAACTAAAATGCCAAAATTATCAATACTGCTATCCATCTGCTATTGTTAACCTCTTTCAAGTGGTTGTGCTGCAGTTGAAATAGTAATAGAATCATTCAAATTAAAGATGGAATATATTTATAATTTAATAAATAAAAGATTTTCTATATAGTTTAGGTTTTCTACACCCAGCATTAAAGTACCTTTGACGTAGGTAATATGCTCTTCTTTTTCTGATATTTTTAGCTTAACTGTTCTTCAGCTAGTCTCGACTACATCTTTCGTGATTTAAAATCCGTAATCTACGAAGAACCTTAACCGTATAAGCAAAAGTAGATATATGATAATAAGAGAAGATTGGTGAGTCTTGAAATTATTTTCGCCTGAAGATTTTTTATGGGTGAGAATTTCTGGCTCTTTATGTTCCTAACATTAAAGCTGCACCACGCAAAGAAACGTTAATCGTTCAGGCCTTCCAGAAGTTCTTATAACTTCTGAAGATCTGGCTATTACTAACATTCCGGTGATAGCACATTTACTTCAGTTGGGCCTATGAAAAGCAGTTTGTGGATATAATTTGGAGTCTCATAGCTACTTCTTAAGGGGGGACCAAGGCTTACTAAACGACACATTTGGAGGCTGTGATTCATTCTAGAAGAATGTGAGATATTGTCGTGGTATGAAAGCGTTTTCTTTTTATATATTATGTGATATTTTATGACTGAGACATACATTTTGTTAGCTGTAATTTGATATTTTTCAAATTCGCACCACTGATTGTGTTTCAAAGGTTCATGAGAACATGCAGATAAATTTACTTAGAGATTTGTTATGTCGTTGATTTTTTGCAGTTCACTGTAACTGGTAATCGATGATTGTACTCCTCGGATACACTAAGATGTTCCACACTTCGAAGATTGTATTTATTGTCTACAACAGAAATCACATCCATACAAAATGACAGCGTCTAAATCTAGCACCCGTTGGAAATTTCATTTTGGAATGATTGACGTCATTTTTATGGGATAACATTATGATAGTTGAGATTTGAAATGCAGGTTGAACCGGTAGATGCCTTAATAAGTGCATCAATTAATTTAGCTTCCATCCTACATTGTTAGGTAAAAATCGCTTCTAGTACGCCTGACTTCGTATATGCAAGTTAGTGAGTTTTCTACCCTGATGGCTCCTTCCGTAGACCTGGAAATTTATAGAGAACCTCCCTGAGAGGTTATTTTTCAGCTCTTTTATTTCCCTGCTTTAATCATAAAATATGTCAACCTGTGTTTCAACAGTTGTAAATTAATGCATACACAAATGAGAAAATCGAATTCTTGAGAGTAATAAACTCCGTTTGTCATTTAGTTGTGGCGGCTCGTTTGAAAATCTCCCCCTAATATGCTACGAAACAGCAAAAGCGATTGTTTGAATTCGATGTTGCAGTAACATTTTAAAATTTTCGCTAATTCAGACTGTCACTCGGGTGAGACTTCATCATCTGGAGTTTTTATTTCTTCCTGGCCGGCTTCATGTGGTCTGAAAATAAATGGTTTGAATTAAATTTGCATCAGTGCTTACTCAAATACTCGGTGTGTTTAAAAAGTAATTAGGAACAGCAATCAGATGATGAGTGCCAAGCATTCTAGTACTCGATGGAATCAAGTGATCAGCAAATGCATGTTGTAGGCTAGAAATGAAATTTAAGTACCTGATTCCTGAAGCACTGGATTCTATTGCTTTGGGTAACGAGAAAATGAATTTGCAATCTTCGTTAAGACCGCAGATTTTTAGGGCATTTATGAAAGCTACCAATTTTATAACGGTGAAACCGATTAGAATTGGGTGGTCCTTCAATTGTAAAACAACCAAACACATCTCCTTCCCGGAATCGTTCCTGAAATTTATTATTTATATGCCTGAAATTAGCAGTCAACACTATGCGCGACAGTTATGACTGACCTAATTCCACGTGTACTACGAAAATTAGATTTTGATAAAAGTATGATTTTAAAACTTGATGGCTTGGTGAGCAGTTAATTTTCATCTCATCTTTTGAATATTAAGGAAAATTAAAAATCAGGCTGAATTGCAAACAGTTTATGGAGACAGCAAATTTCAACCGTCGTGCACTTCCGCGGTTATCTTGAGTTTTGACTGAGTGGTAGTAAACTTCCACGGAGAATTTATTTGAGATGGAGAGGAGATGTAATGCAAGAGCGGAATGGGACTTGGCTTCGATGTGGTTGCCGGAGCAATGCGTGGTACTGAATAGGGAAAGGACTTTGCGACTGCAACATGCTAAAGTAGTCGTAGCAAGAAGGAATGAGAGTGAATAAAATAGTTGAAGAGGTGAGGAATTCGCAGTGCTACTGCTATTGAGACTTGAGAGTTACCAGAATGTTCAAGGACGTCGAGATGACTGACGACGGTGCTAGCAACGCTAGCAAGTAAGTCAAGATGGGTGGTTGTGCTGCTTCTCCTCCATTCACATTCAACTGTTTCGATTTTTTCTCACAAATAAATGTACCTTTGTGGATCAGCTGCCCACCAAACGGAATTTCGCGAAAGTCCCCATGATCGGCAAATGTTGCCCGTTAGTTGTCCTTCATTATCAGTATGAAAAACTGTGGCAATATCACCTGTACATACAGTTCTTGTACTTTGTGCCTGTAATAGCATTCTATTCAGGGAAATGAATTGACCGGAAACGTGAACCGTCTGGGATTTATTGCTGAACTATCGTAAGAGGTGAAGTAAAACGAAGTATAACACAGGGCATTTACCACTGAGATGAATATACGAAAATAAAAAATGCTGTCTAAGCTTATATAGAATTTTACAAGATCACTGACTGAAATTAAAATTGGAAATTCGGAAATATCAAAATTCAAAAAGGAAATGAAAAGTATATATATATATATATATATATACTTTTGTATATATACAGTTGCACATGCATACAGGAGAAAAATATTTACGTTGTAGTAACAATTTGAATCAAGAAACTGATCGCTTTGTACATAATATCCGTAAACGTGAACTTTTCGGTCAACAGTTACAGCACAGTATGGATCCTGATAAACAGCTGGTGTCGGTTGGGAACGGCAACCCTCGTCACCTTTGCGATCACAGCATACTTTTTCAGGTTGGTCAAAATTACTTCCGTTATGATGGCGTAAATTAGCGTCATCCGAACCTTAATTTGTTTGTGCAATTAAATTATCAAACGACTGTTGGTAGTGAATGCAACAGAAAATTGTGGTCTCATTTAGAATCTCTCTCTCTCTCCTTCTCTCCCTCCCTCTGTTGTAATTCCATCAATTTTACTGATAACAGCAAAAAAGTAGTTGAACTATTGCGCTTAGAATGCTTCACCAATTTTACATTGGCATTGTCAACTTGCTTCATCACTTCATCCTTTGGAAAAGTAAGTCGGATAAAAGTTGAATTGTTCAATTGGTGACGTAATTAAAAACGAAGGCCACTTCTTAACAATTTGAAGAATGTTGAGTGGAATTAATCTAATTTCGTCAACTTACCATTACACTCTAACATTTGCCTTATATCATTATCATCATCATCACGTGTGTTGTGACGACCTTCCGATTGCTTGTGCTGTGGTTGCGTCGGATAAAAATTATGTGATGCACTTCTGGTCAGCTGTCGACGAAGCAAGTGCAAAATATTGATTCGATTGCGACGATTTTTTCGATTGTCAGAAATTTCAGACTTGGGATGATTGCGAATTTCTTCACTTAATGATCCTTTGACTTGTGAATGCTGATGGGATGAGGCTAGAGGAGACCGATCTATTACAGCATCCCGGATAACCATTTCACTCATTATTGGTGCCAACAATGCTGGAGTACTGCCGGTCATTTAGTTTACCTCAAAGTGAAATTCATACTGCCGTTGGGAGCAAGTATAAGCAATGAGGGAAACAATTAGTGGGCATCAACATGGACGTGGAAATTAGGTAATACATGAATATTGATTTCCATTTAATGTAATTACTGGTTTTCAATTAATACATCCCTCACTACTCGTTGGAATCATTACAGAATGACACTGAATAATTCACTGCCAATTATTTTTGCATTAATTAATTTGCAAAAAGATTTTCATTTTCTTTAAAGTACATGTGAGTGTTTTAAATTTTCCTCCTTTGAAAAAAGCATGAATCACTAAAGAAGTTCATAGTTCAACCAGTATGTACTCTTTATTATATAAGGAAATGGGTAAAAATTAATAACGATAGAAAATGAAATATATGTGTGCCACAATTCCATAAATTAAAAATCACTTCAAATATGTTGCGTGAGTGAAAGATTTATTTCAGAAAGAGACTTCTCAATACCATCAAGGAAGAGAAGGAAAGTGGAGGAAGAGAGGGAGAGCGAGAGACGGGTTAAAATAGGAAATAATGAGGTATTTCATACGATTAAAGGATGTCTGCTGCATATAAGGGAAAGTGGGGAAAGCCTAGATCGGTTTGTGATATGAGGATCTAACAAAGCATCATTAAATCGCTCCTTCCTTTTTTTTCGTTTTTTTCCAAAAATAAAAAATACACATCCCATGAACGGGGAGAGGGGCAGAAAGAGAAAAAAAGAGGGGAGGGGGGGGGGGGGGGGGAAGGAGTACCCTAAGTGAATAAATGATTTCCTCTTGGATAATCTTTTTTTGCAGGTTGCTACTTAAATGGTTCCACTATTTTCTATGTTCTTCATTTAATGACAGCGATACTTTCAGTTCAAGAAAACAAATAATAAATAGATAAATAACATACAAACTGAGAGGAAACCGAGAAAAAAACGAAATTTTGAATGGAAAGATGATGAAAAGTGTTTTGAACAAAGGAGGAACGCAGTGATTGATCAATTTGATATTCGTTTTTTTCAGAACGAAAAAAAAATTCCCGCAGATGTGAGAAGATATTCAATATGTAAAGAGAAGCGAAACTTAGTGTTACAAGCTTTTCCAGTTAAGCTTCCGATAAAAAAATAAAAATAAAAAATAATCAAAAAAGCGATAGGAGGAAGAGAGGGAGCAAGAGAGAGAGAGAGAGAAAGATGAGGAAGAAAAGGTGAAAAAAAGTTAGGAATTCTCAATGCTTCCTTTTCGGCTTCTTTTTTTTCCTATACGTATCAGATAGAAAATATGTGTTGAAGGAATCGTATAAGCATATTTCATTGTGTAAGCGATGTTTAATTTGACTACAAACAAACTGAAGGAATCGGGTGATAGGTAGAAATCATCACAATTTTAGCATGAAAAAACTGAACTATCGAAGAAAAAGTGATTTTAAAATAAGTTTAACTTCTCTAAAAAAAGTTTCAAATATGCTTCACAGAAAGAATAGTTGCTTTTCGATAGTAAAACGATAATTTGAAGTGAAAATTTGATTTGTATTAATAATAGAAAGTGACAAAATTTTCATTGGTAATTTCTGGAAGAATATGATAGAACTATTTCATGATTCTACATTATATTCTTATTGTTCATTAAAATTAGGATATAAGTCACAATGGGGAAGTAATATTTAAATTAACAATAGCAGAAAGCGGTAATTTCTAATATAAAATTAATAATTTATGATAACATTTTTTCTATTTCCTCTAAAATCTTATACGGCCAAATCGATCGATCCCAACCATTCAAAGCATCAGAAGATATATGATTGAATAAGACTTTAAAAAAACTGCGACTGAATATCTTCTTAAAATTACTACGATGAAATCAACGTCATTAATGTTAATTTTAAATATGGCATATATCATTGATAATTGACCCTCATCTCCTCCTTACAATCCTATAATTTTTGTCCATTTCGTTCTAATGCAACTCTTAACAATAGCAAATATTAATCGCCATCTTTGCTATCTGTTATTCATCATTTCGTTTCAAAGCATTCAAACTCAAATTATATAACCATTTAGAATTTTTTCGTAAATTTTTAAATCAAGTTAAGAATTTTCCATTTTGTGTTGGTCAAAGATTCAAAATTTAATCGAAATATCAGCATGAAATTTAAAAGAAAAATTCACACAAACTTTTTTTAATTGACCATGTGCTACTCGAAAAAAGGGACAGTTAATAAAACATGCAGTTTTCATAGCACTTACTTTCGATAAACGAATTGCCGGTAGTTCATTGTAGCAGAATGCTGGTGCGTGGGCGCAATTTGGAGAGGACTAATTCCTTCTACCGCACCAATTCATGCAACTTATTTAACAACAAAATTAATGTCTACATTCAATTTTTGTGCTTTTTAAAGAAGAAAAAAAGAACAAGGAGTATAAAACGACATTATTTTAATTAATTTGAAAATTTTAATTCAAAAAGTCAGGTTGCAAAATTCGTCACATATCTTTAAGAGAAATAATAAAAAAAATATCAAATAAATAAAATAACAACAGATGTGAAATGCATTGATGATGAGAAGAGGACCTATCAACGTAATTTTGAAATGTAATAATAGGAAAATTTTGGACTGGGCAATTCGCTGTGCAACCTCAACGACAATTACGCCCAGACTGAATGCGAGTAGTACTATCATTGTTGAAGAGCTATGAGAGGTGCCAATGATGGCGGAAAAAAAAGTACCAGCCAAAAAACAAAAAAAATCATGGGAAAGGTAAAGAGAGGAATAGAATTGACCTGAAAAAAAAGGATGTAAGGAAATAGAAATGAGAAAAGGTCAGCTACTAGCGTTGTGTCTGTCGGTAACGGTACTGAAGTTATTGTAATATTCCACGGGAAAATAGACATAAAGGATTGGAAAGTAAGACGAAAAAATTCTATAAATATTATGCATAAAAAAAGGAAAGAAATAACTGTTAGAAAATTAAAACATAAATTATTAGATGGGAAATGATAAAAAAAATTCAGTAATTTCGAGGAAATTATGCAATGCTGCACTTCTGATAATTATTCGCTATTGGAGAATAATTAAGGGAGTAGAAGTAAATAAGCAGCGAAGCAAAAAACAAAAAAAGGGAGAGTAAGAGTGATAAAGTGGATGGTGCGATGAATTCTAACATTTCTTTCAAGGATGCAAAATTTTTATGGAAATTCTTTTTTTTTTGAAAACACAGCGAGGGGAGGTAAAATTTCGAACAGATGTCGACACATGTTAACAACCAAATAATTGCTTTTCTCAGTTCGATTATTATTATTATTTATCATTTTATTATTTAATTATTATTATTATTATTATTATTATTATTATTATTATTATTATTATTATTATTATTATTATTATTATTATTATTATTATTATTATTATTATTATTATTATTATTATTATTATTATTATTATTATTATTATTATTATTATTATTATTATTATTATTATTATTATTATTATTATTATTATTATTATTATTATTATTATTATTATTATTATTATTATTATTATTATTATTATTATTATTATTATTATTATTATTATTATTATTATTATTATTATTATTATTATTATTATTATTATTATTATTATTATTATTATTATTATTATTATTATTATTATTATTATTATTATTATTATTATTATTATTATTATTATTATTATTATTATTATTATTATTATTATTATTATTATTATTATTATTATTATTATTATTATTATTATTATTATTATTATTATTATTATTATTATTATTATTATTATTATTATTATTATTATTATTATTATTATTATTATTATTATTATTATTATTATTATTATTATTATTATTATTATTATTATTATTATTATTATTATTATTATTATTATTATTATTATTATTATTATTATTATTATTATTATTATTATTATTATTATTATTATTATTATTATTATTATTATTATTATTATTATTATTATTATTATTATTATTATTATTATTATTATTATTATTATTATTATTATTATTATTATTATTATTATTATTATTATTATTATTATTATTATTATTATTATTATTATTATTATTATTATTATTATTATTATTATTATTATTATTATTATTATTATTATTATTATTATTATTATTATTATTATTATTATTATTATTATTATTATTATTATTATTATTATTATTATTATTATTATTATTATTATTATTATTATTATTATTAATCATTATTAATTAAATTATCAACAATTATCAATTATTGCTAAATTCATAACTTATTATTGACCACCAATTTCAACAATTGTTTTACTGCACGTCGACGCTGCGAATTGCTGAAGCTACTTTTCCTAGGAAGCAAAAATGTACTGAATAATGATCAGTCTACTGCATAATGTGGTAATAAATTATATAAGCTGAGGTATTGTCAAAATAAAAAAAAAAAAGATAACTGATGCGTTCAGGAATGCTAATTTTTTGCCGATATCTTCAGCAGGCAGTTTCAGTTGCACAAAAATTTCTGTCCTTTAATTTCAAATTTAAATGTGCAAATTAAATTAGTTCAAAGGAAAAGATAGCATTAATTGGATCAGCGAAAGTTGTATAGGAAAGTAAAAAGAGAAGTTGATTTGCATAGTCGTTTTAACAACTTGCAAGAGGTAAAATATATGTTATCATCCAATCATCGTACTCCTCGTCCTCTCCGCTCCCGGTGTAACCGCTATCATGATTGATTATCATTGTTTCAAGTGAAACTTAAAATTTCTTAGATCAAAGGGTTTTTGAAATCTTTTCATGCTTGCACTTCTGCAATTTCACTACCGCTAGGCGTATTACGTTTCACTTCCACATTCCCTCTACCTCTCTCATCTCTTTCCTCCCACTGTTTTTCAACTTGTCCTTGATGAAATTTACATCACTTCAAAGAAAAATTATATCATGTAAATGCGACAGATCTAACTGACCAAACTGATATATCATCCTTCTCATTTTTCAACACTCATAAAATTTAGTTTAGTTCATCGTGAAAGCTTTTTTTTGGTTCCTTAAAAAAGGAAGAAAAAGTCGTTGGAAAAAAGTACAAAAACAAAAATTAATTTTATTGGAAAAAAGTGCAAAAAACAGGGATGAATTTTGCTGGAAAATTTACGCATACAAAATAGTAACATCGCTCTTCTTCAGTTGGCATAATTAAAGAAGAATGAAATCTACTGAAATTAAACATTATGATGAAATTTGTGCAAACAAAACTCTGGAGAATGTATTGGGAATAATCGAAAAATTAAAATTGTTTACTCAATCGATTTGACACCTACCTGAAATCACAATCCAAAGGATGTTATTCAGCGGGCGAAATGGTTTCCGGTAGCTATGAAAGTTGCAGGGAGGGAGAAAGGAAAAGGATCATTGCTGTCGTAAATGCAACACGCGAGAATATCATAATATTTCGGGCACAATCCAAGTATCGCATGAACAAGAAAGCTACGTAGGCCCAACTTTAAAAATAATTACGCCCACAAATTTTAATGACATTTTATAGTTTAATCGATCTATCACCTAGGCAACTCCTATCGTGATTTTCTCTTCCTCTACTTGTGCAATCATCTAAAACTTACTTATGTTCTCGATTCTACTCAGTTATCAGTGAATGAATCAAACTTCTATTTTCTTGCCATCTCTTTAATGAATGAATATAAAGCATGATAGTTTAGAAATTGAAAGTTAACTTATTTGAAACATTTGAGGGAGAGAGAAAGAGAGAACAGTGAAAGTGATGACCAACCCTCAATGATACCTAAAATATTTTCCATTCTTTGCAATTCCATACAAACCCGACCCGATAACTTTGACATTGGAATTGCAGCATATGATTGCAAATAAATGAATGGCTTTCAAAAAAGTCACATTATAATGCGCACTTTCTCCGTCCTTTCCAATTCCAATTTCCTTTACCCCCGCTCTGCCGAGGTGAAATTGTATATATTTATATAACCATCCACTACCAGCAGAAATATATATCACATCCACACCCACGCACGCACACAGGTGCGGTTGTAAATGGTGAAGTAACCACTTGTCAAACGCCTGTAATTTAAATACCAACGCAATCTGTTCCCTTCCTCTCTTCACTTCGCTTGCTAATTTCCACTTATCATTTTGACGCAGTGCAAATACAATACCTCTTTAGTCACCTGAAAGTGTAGCCTTGTTAAATTTCGTTTTTTTCCCATTATCATTCTAATTGATCGTATCTTCCATCACCTTGACTTTTCATCTTCCTATTTGCTAACGTCCAAAAATGATCAATATGAAAAAATGTCTGTCTGATATTTTAAATTAAATTTTAAATTATAACTAAAGAGCATATATAGCAAAGTGAATAATGCAGTTGTCATAGTAAGGAGAAGAATAATAATAGGAAAAATGTCTCGCCACAGATCGATTTTCGTTTTTTTTTTTTTAAAAACGAAATGAGAGGAGAGGAATGGACTTGGGAAGGATGAAAGAGTTGAAAACTCTTAGGTTTAAACCTCAGAATTAATGAATTCATGCTTAAACGACTAATAGTAATGCTAATGAATAATTTATGTCTAACAGTTTTGCAGGAAAGAAACAACCTTCACCATGCCTACCACGCTAAAATCATTTATAACACAATTAGAAAAGTGAGGACTAAATTAATGCTTGCGCAAATTTTAATGGATCAATATTAAATGGAATAAGAATTTTTGGGAAAAATTTAATGAAATTTAGGAATGAATTTGTAAAGAAAATTTGGACCATTTCTAAACATGAAGATAGGAAGTGCTCACTTAACATTTACTACAAGCAGCCGGTTAAGAAAGCGAAATTAGGTAATAGAACTGGTTTTTTTTGGTCAATTCAACAAGTATCACTAAAAAAATCCCTCCCCCCTCCTCCTCAAGTTCCCCTCATTTCTATTTGTAACAGCTACTTACCACCAGTTATCACTATAACTTCGCTTGTAACAGTACCACCAAATGTTGCTTCAGCAACTTTCGTTCTAGTAATTAATACCACGAAAGGAAATTGCACCTTTCATAGTTGATAATTATAGCTTAATGTCGCTTGCTAATTTGCATTTCTTGCTTGTTACCTTCACACTTTGGATTTTTTTCATAACTTTTTCTGTTTATAATCAATCAAAGGAAATTGCGTTACAAAGCGGAAGTTGAGGCTGGAGAGCATGCGAGGAAACAATAATTAGTAATTTGAAAATATACTTTATTAGATTAACATTGTGGGAAAGCTTTTTTCTTCCTTCCTTTTCGGATCAAAGATAGCCGATAAATAAGTAGGAAATTCTTGAATAAATTAAGAAAATTCACGTTAATTCATGATAACACAAGTTATTCATGAGATAAAAGTTATCGATTAAATAAGATGTATTTCATTAAATTTTCCTTGAAAAAAAAAAACTAGTGGCGACATGGGACGAAGAAAAGAAAGGAGGGCAGTGGAGGAATATAAACAGTTAAAAATGAAAGTGAAATGAACGAAGGAATGTTTTTGTTCAGATTCAAAGCCATCTGTCATTGAAGCCAAAAGTGCATTCATAAATTCTTTTATTAATAGCTGCGGTGTTATCAACTTTTACTGAAATTAAAACTGCTAATTTAATAGCAAAAGTGAAATCTATGAATTTTGCAAAGCGGTAGTTCTAATTGCAACTGATTAATTACTTTTCTGAACTTCTAATTGGGCCGATAATTCGTGAGTAAATTAGATATAGCTATAATGATAGGTTATGATTTAGACCTAATTTCATTAGATTAATCAGTTCGCTGCTAATTTTGAATTCAAATGGCAAAATGTAAAGAAATTCTTACTGTTTATCAGAAGACTAAAAACATTTGAAATAACTTATGTGACTGCCATTTCCTCACAAAAATAATAATAACATTAATTTTAAATGTTTCACTGTGTAATATTATTATTCGTCGTAATGGCAGAACAACTATTCTATTTTTAATAATTTGAATTTCAAAAAAGAAGCTAAAAGTTTAATTAGTAGATCTGTACAGTTATTTAATCGAGAACATTCCTGGGTCATCAGTGTGTCTGGTTAGGATGGAAGAGTGAAAAAAGGTTTCTTTGTTAAGACGCAGTCCTAGAATCGTTATCACTTTACTTCATTGCATTTACTTGAAAGCACTGAGGACGTGGCACACCAGCGCTGAATCGTTCATTTCACACTGTCATTATAGCATTAAATGATCGGTGTCGTTATGGAGCAATTTGACGAGAGTGACGAATTTAAAATTAATTAGAAATTTTGGGGAAAAAAATTAATAAAACTGTCAAAATCTTTACAAAATTCCTACATCTGTGGCTATAAATCGTTAAATTTTATGGGTCAGTTGTGAAGAAAGATTTCAGCTTCATTGTTTTTCCATAAATTACAATTGTTCTCTTTCATGTTTCCTGAGTTCTTACAAAATTTTTCGCTCATCACTACCCTTTGCATAAAGTTTCCATACGTGTGCCTTTATTATTATTTATTATCACTATTGTTATTATTATTCCTGACTAATTAATCATTTAATAATAATATTAATTAAAGAGTAACAATAGAAAGTAGTTAGTTAATTCTTATTCATTGTTTTTTCGACGACGTTTTATTATGTTTTCTTTTCTTTTCTCATTTTAATTTCTTTCAGATTAATTTCAATGCAGTGTGTTAAGAATTCAAGCACAAACAGGATAATTCAAATTATAATTGAGGAGCAATAGTGCATCAAATGGTAGATGCTATGAATTGGAATGAAAATAGGATTTTTTTAAACGTAAATTAGTACTTATGTCAAGCAGTAATATGTAAAACCTATCACACTCAAATTCTGATGATATTTTCAGCCAAATCTTTCTTTAATTTTACTAATTAATACCAACCGAAGATTGGCACTGACCTGCCCAACGGAGATTTGCGACGTCGGAATTTAAACGAAAGATTGCTAGTCGTCATTAGTTAAAACTGCTTTGTTCAATATCACTTAGAGTTATTTGTCTTTTTTTTTTTAAATGAATAATTCATAAAGTGAAACGTGTGGTGATAAAAAGTCAGTGGCATGTCATATTTCAAGGATGTCGCAAATAATCGACTTACTTAATTACGCTGAAACGTTGTTGAATCCTAGACATCTCAGAAATAATTCTAACCCATTGGCGCAGTTTGTTTCCTGATCACCACCCAATTCAGCAGAAACACAATTGTTAGTTCTCTAACACATTTACATTTAGCTTTTCAAATTCTAGTCATACCATACACAGTTATTGACAGAAACCTTCAAATTCTGTTCTCTGTTAAAGCATCGATCCGTAACTGTGGCAATAAAATTCATCCATATGATTATTAGGTTTTTAGAAGACCTGTTAAATTAGAATAAATGAAATATTTTCCTTTAATTGAACAACTCACTCCACGGACTATGCTTATTATGCATTACTGTCTTCCCTCTCTCTCTCTCTCTCTCTCGTTCAACCAAAATGAGTCAAAAAGTTGAAATTAACGGAGAAAGTATTTTCAAAAACACAAGTGGCATAGAGACATATGGAAATTAAATGATACGGTGAATGGATGAATTTCTAAGCATATATTATTGTCGTACTATTTTTTGTTTACACCGCAT
Source organism: Litomosoides sigmodontis (assembly GCA_963070105.1). Classification (NCBI taxonomy): domain Eukaryota; kingdom Metazoa; phylum Nematoda; class Chromadorea; order Rhabditida; family Onchocercidae; genus Litomosoides; species Litomosoides sigmodontis. The sequence goes on from OY718806.1 coordinate 10,233,051, forward strand.
GCATCATTTATTATTTACATAATTTGATTTTGGCTGACTGCCCATACACATTTCCATCGCAGCAATGATGTCACCTACTGCTTTCTTTGAATGATCAATTTAATAATGACAACTAATTAATTATACGATTGGAAAGCATTTGATGACGAAAATTGCACTGTTTGTTTACAGTGACAAGGGATAGGATTGATGAGGCGGTAAAAAAAACAAGCAGCGTAAATACAATCAATTCGTATTAAAGAAAACAACGATTATTCGTTTCAATGCGGTAGAATTCCGGATTTTGCTATGATCTAATTCGGTAGTAAGATTTATTTACCACGTTGTCTTCGCATACATTGCAATAGCACCCAACGTTGTCCATTTCCGCATTGTTGCAATCCATTTGTTCACTCTCACCGATTTCGCCCTTTTCCGTTTTCCGCTCCTGTTCGTTACAGTGCAGACGTTTCATAGACCCTCTGAGTTCGGTGGAGAGACTGATCACTTCCAGCATCACTGCATCGCAGTCCGCTGGGATGCCCTTTTCTCTTCGAGCTCCCACCTCGGTGGTCTCTTCTTCCACTTCTCTGTTCCGTCGCAATGTTCATTGATTTTTTTTTTGTTTCCTGCTTGTTGGCTGCTTGTTTCCGACAGTGTTCTTCTATTTTATACCGCTTCTCCGAATCTCTTCCCTCGACCGTTTCAGTTCCCTTGGTATTTTTCCCAAATTTTTCTTTCTTGCTTACCTCACCATACCTTTCCGGTTTACTTTCCCAACCTCTACTCTCCTTCTCTTCCTCGTGCTCCGCTCCAACGTCTCTTATCAGTATTGTATAGTTGGCAGTTTAGTTTACTTTCCTTAACCTACAGGTTGATTGATGTTTGCTATGAAACAAACAGCCTGAAATTTAGTACGCTGTGGAGTTTTCTCTGTTGCAACGATTTTTTCTTCTCTATTTCTCCCTCTCCTGTCTCTCTCTCTCTCTCTCTCTCTCTTCCTTTTCAAAAAGGGTTTCCTTTAAAAATTTCAATTTTTCACAATAAATACCTTTACCTCTTAGATGTTTCACCACATTGATGGGTGTTGTTTGTATCGGATGCCTTCCTTCGATCTGAACGTTTGCTGATCATTACGAACAGCGAGAGAAAAATTCAAATTTTTATTCTCTTAAAGTTTAATCAAAGCCATCTAAAGGCATTCGCAAAAAACACTAATCAAATCTTCCGGATTTCTTGAATCTTTCCCACCACAGTATCTGTTCATTTTCATTCCGAGAGCTCATGCATTCTGAAACAAACATTACGGTTTCGGTTGATTCGTAAGTGTAATTCGCACCGACGTAAAAATGATAATCGATTTGGCTGACAGCAAACAAATAGTCGTTAAAATCCTTAGCCGAAATGAGGCCCTGTAGCTTTTATGGGCGGCTATATACTTGTTATTGTGTTTATACTAATAAAAGTCACTTATCTCATAATTTCACTTTACTTTAGTTTATTGATTGATTTGCTGAAATTTTCAGTAATTTCTTGGCGCTTGATAATTGATGTATAAACAACGAGAGGAAAGATGAATATCCTTTTCGTTAAAAAATAGTCTTCTCGTGATGTGATCATTAATCTTCCAGTTTTTCACTCGTGAAATTTTGCTGAAGTATTTCTTTCAAATATATTGAGCAATAGGAGGGAGAGAGAGAAAGAGCAAGAGAAGGAAGTAGCATATTTCTTAAGTTAAAAAATTATTGAATAAATTGATATTTATTAATTAGACAAATTTTCTTGTGTTTTCTTTTTTTTTCTTCTCTAATTGCTTCGTACGAGTTTGCTTATACTGTAAATTGAAAATTAATGAAAGGATAATTAATTTACTGCGATGTGGAAAATATTCAATTCCAAAATGCTTCCCTTTTCTCCTTCCTCATATCATCGATGATGCTTTGCGAAACTTTTAGGCAAAAATATCGAATTGAAATAAACCTTATTAGTTGTTGGAAATTGAATTTTAATATTTTTTATTCTTTCAATAAAAATCTATTTTATTCATATAATATAATCAAACAATTAGCAGTAAATTATAATTTATCTATGTTTGTTGTTGTATGAGTGTTGATGTATTAGAGTTGATAATTATGTCGAAGTTAATATCAGCCTTTTATCGCGTTGCAATTATCAGATAATACTGACAGCCAATTCTAACTAACTCCGAGAAGATTAACATATTTTAAAACATTGTTGTTTATTTTATTACTGAAATAGTTGAGGGCTAAATGACTTAGTTGAATTGAAACGCAACAAAGCCTGAATAAATGAGCATTCTGATCGATATCCGCCCATGAAATCCGACCGAATCTTATCGATCTGGGCGAAGGAGGGCAGAGAGAGAGGTGTAGAACAGATTTCACGCTTTGGAACATTCCAATATCCTGGAAAAAAAGAAACAAAAGAAATTGAAACAATTCACAAATATTCCTCGTTTCCAATCACCAAACATTTATTTTCCTAGCAAATCGCTGCAAACAATTTCTGACATAGAACAAAAATAATTGGAAATCATAGAATGATGTCATTTTGTCTTCTTTTTTTTCGAATGTAATCATTTTGCAGTTGAAAAATAAGCGAAGGGAGTAGTCAATCGTTTTAAGCATTTCATAAGCTTAGACTCGATGAGAAGTGTATTGAGAGTGTAAAAGTACTATTCAACAAGAAATTACCTTGCACTAAACTATCTAGAAAAAGTAAACTAAGCGCTGACGGCCTTGTTAAAAGGCTATATTCATTTACGTTTGATAAATTAATGCATTTTACCCCTCCGAAACAACTGTTTGAACCAAAAAATTATCAGTTAGTGATCTCTTGAAAAGTGAAAAAAAAGAATGTTTCAGCTAGCAAGATATTTCACTTTAGATTCACGATACTGCTTTCTTCTTCCGCTCTTTCATTGACATTATTTTACAACAAATTTTAATAAAAAAAAAAAAGAATGGAGAGAATATCATTATCATTATCATCGTCATCGTCATATCATCATCATCTTCACTATTATCATTGGAAAATACTGAGTGGTGAGGAGTGAAATGAAGAAAGAATGGATAGGAATAGCAATCATAATTTCAGGTTTTGGTAACAACTAAGGAAATTGTTTAAATGGTAAAGTAAGTAATGTTTAGGATGGTAAACATGAATGAATTGCTAAGGAAGAGATTTTTTTGATGGAAATTAGTGTTAAAAGCACTGTGAAGTTAATCAATTGATATTACGGACTTCTAATATTTCAGTTTTTTCACTCTTTTTTTTGTTGTCGTTGTTTTCCTCGATGTTTTTATCTGGCGCTTCGAAGGGGTGAACCAGATCAGTTGATAATGTGACAAATGTGGTGAGGCATAAATCAGATTAGTGGTAATGAAATATTTTGAAATATCTCTTTGCTTCTTTTGTTTTAATGCATTTGTAGAAGTTTTTTTCTCTTTCACTCTTGTCTTTTCTTTATCCCTCTTTCTCTCACTCTCTCTTCTTTTCGAAAATTTTTGCAATATTTTCATTTATTTAATGAAATGAGCTCACATTCCTTTTAATACCTAACCTTTCTTTTCTTCATATTTTATTTTATACTAGTGAAAAATTTCAAATTTCATTTTTTAATTATAATAAGTAAAAGTCTTACTTTAGATTCAAAATGTGCTATCATAACTAAATACTAGTTTTATTTGAAGTCTTATTTTTCTTTTGAAATGGTTTAATGGTTTTCACAAGTAATTACTTCAGCATTTGTTTATTGAGGTTTTTTCATCGCATTTGTTTTTTGTATAAAAGTTGCTTTGCTCACAATAATTCAAATGATGTAAAAATGAATTTTAAATTTCAACTTCCCTTTTTTTGTGTTTTTCATTTTGTCATAGTTGTCGCTACTTCATACTGAGAAAGTACGAAATGACGATCTCTTGTCCTTTTCATTTTGAGAGTTTTTTTTTTGCTTGGAAATTTGGTGAAATTTAAGATGGGCGAGCATGCTAAGTGGAGAGAAGGAACGATGGATTTTATTATTTTAGTAATATTATTTAGGAGTAGGAAGGATAAGGAGCTGTTTTTTGCAACGGAATGAAGACATACGGGGCAAAACTTGCTCTTTTTCAATTTCAGCTTCGAAAAATGAACAAATTCAATTAGGATCAATAATTTCAATGTAAAATTAGTATGAAAGTGATGGAAGATTGAAGAAGACGAATTGGAAGTAGGCCATAAAATCTTCATTATCCTCCTCATAAACCAAAATGTATTTTCCATTTAAGCGATAATTCGAATTCAATGGGTAATAAGAATTGCATTCATATTTTGAAATTTCTGTTTATAGCATAAATTACATTTTTCTTGAAATTTAAATAACTCACTCGTTAATGCGAAGTAATTTTCCCTTTTTGAAGGCCTTGAGTAATATCATTTATTTCTCAAAAATTTTCCTTGCGTTTTCACCTTTTTTCCAGCATGATGGATGAAAGGAAAGGACAGAGGTTAGTTAATGGTAGTGTTTGACAAATGTTGAAAAATTTTTGTCGATACTCTCGATTTTCTTCTTCCCTTTTTTTCCTCCCTCCCTGTATTACATCATTGTCGAAGTTACTTTGAATGATTATCCGGACGATATGTCCCTCCCTTTCCTTTACTGAACTCTTTTAAAAGGAAAAAAGAAGACTAGCGAAAAAAGGGGCAAAAAAATAGGGAAAATGCGGACTTTTACCGTACTTATAATTATTCCAGGCTTTTCAAATAGATAGATAATAGTGCGAGATGAATTAATTATTAAATGAAAAGAAAAGGAGCAAAGTGAGCTAGCATTGGAGTGTAACAAGAGCAGAAAGAGTGGGTAAAAGGCTCATTTTTCTCAACAACCATTCCTGTATTTCAATAATTCCGAAGTTATCACCACATTTTTTGTTGGAACATCCGCTACCTCAGCATTTCTAGAGTATTAATAATGAAAATCACAAAAATATACAATGCAAAAGAGCTCTTTCCTCCTTTTAAATTTGTAACTTACAAAGATATCACTTCCATTCGCATATTGCTTTTACACTTAAAAATTTAAATTAGCTATGATTAATTCTATCTCGCATGCATTTATTTGCATGCTTGAAAAAAAAAAGTATCTTATTTCAGCTCCATCAGTACTTTCAATAAAACTATTGATAAACAAACAACTGATAATGTTAGTGTTATCATTTTTATGTTATACGACGAATACACTGTTTAGAAATGTTGTAGTGATGATACTGTCACATCAAATCATGGTAACACTATCGGATTGTTATCATTGCAATTGTAAATGTCGTGATCACTGCAATGATAACAATTTCACGTCGTAGTGTTATTGTTATCACCCACTGTCGCATTGTGATCGCTGTTGTCGTCATTCATCTTCTTCCTGTGATATTTTGCATTTGTTATTGCAGACAGTATGGCAGCTTAAAACTTTCCTTCGCTTTTATGATTAGTTTCTGCGTGAAACGAGAAGTGCGCTTTAGACGCTCTTTCTTCCTAATTTATTTTCAAAATGTTTAAAAGGTGCTGTGCAACTATCGGAAGAATGAATTTCATAGAAAGTAAGACTGTAGCAATTATTCTTTCTAGTCATTTTATTCCTCCCATTTTTCCATCACTCATCTCACTACAGCATAACTGTAAACATTTAAGATGAATTACCGTAAACATTACTGATGATGATATTACAAGAAAAAAAAAGAGGAAGAGAGAAATTCATGAAGTAATCCATCTATCGTATTTGATTGAAATATTGAAAATAGCCTTTAAAAGTTACATCGTTCAATTTTTGCAGAAAATTTTTAAACTAAGTTGAAGAAGAGAAGGAAAGAAGTTGTTTTCTCAAACAGAAATTTTAAATTGTTTTCTAACAGGAAAATATGACAAATTGTTCAATCAATTAATTAATAACTAATACAATTTACGGACATTTTGCATTTTCTTTAACAATCGAATAAAATAAAACCTAAAAAAAATATTAGCTTTTTTTCACACAATTTTTTCTGAAAAAATTTTTGCATATTAAATTGAGAAATATGTACGACGTTATGGAGAGTGCAGTTTTTCTTTTCATTAAATAAAGTAAAATGGAGTTATGGGGAAATTTTTTTAATTTCCAAATATAAAAATGTAATTTGTTGCTAAGCCGATATTTTTTCACTGTCATTCTTCATTTCCCCTTTTTTCTCACTCCCTCTTCCTCTCTCTCTCTCCCTTATATTTCTTTTTTCCCTTTCTTCTTTCTCCAGACATGTGTGTATTGTGTAATCATTCATAGTTGCACTTAAGAAATTTTCTTTTTGTGTATTCCTTTTGAAACATTCAATTTAATTTGCACATCAATATTTTTGCTTACACATGCATATGTGTGCGTGTGCGTGCGTGTGTGTGTACGAGAGAAATAATCAAGTTGTCACGTCACATCTTTCGAAGCTAATTATCATTTCCTATTCAATTTTCGCTATTGAAAAATTTCAATTCTGCCAAACGCAACAAGTTTCTGCGCTAACTGTTAGTATTTGCGCGTGTGCTATGGAAAAGTTTTGATTAAAATTTTCACGTATTGTCTATGCGTGTGCGTGCGTAAATGATTTAGTCTTCTCTTTAGCTCTCATTTACTTTTCAAAGAATCCATCTATTAGCCATAAAAGTTGAGATATGTTGTGGGTGAATAATTGTAGTTGGGAGAGTTTCTGCTGCAGAAAACGAGTAACATTTTTATTATTTCTTTTTACACATTTTAGAAAAGTTACACACTCTTTTTTCACCTCCTTTACTTCCCTCTTACATGAGGCCATTTCTCTCTTTCCCTCTCTCTGCTGTTCCTCGTTGGTCGCCAGCATTTTCTGTCAAATAGGTGTTGCACGAAAAGGGAAAAAAATTTTTTAAATTGAATTGGTTCATCTTAAACAGACATATAATCGAAGAAAAAATTAATTTTGAATATCCTAGAAAATTTTTCCACTTCCTCGTTCTCTCTTCAATGTTGTTTCCCGTAACCTCTCGTAATTGTTGAAAGTTGAAAGTGCTGAATATCACGGACAGCCGATTGATATTAGCAGTTTATAAGACTTAACAAATAGCACGTCTCGTCTACAATTCGCATACTTCCGGAATAGTGAATTAGCTCCGGTTAATGCTTTAATGAATAAATTATCCTTATTCCGTATTTCATTCAAGCAAAGTTAATCCCAAATTTTTTCCGGTTCACATCTGCTACAGGCGTTCTCCTCTTCAGGTAAATTACTAAGTTAAAACTATTCAATTAAGCATTTATTTTGTACGAATAACTAATGCCATACTGATAATGCAAAAAAAATTTCTAATAAATTTTATTATTTTTTCTCACTGATACATTTATAATAAGAGGCAAGAAATGTTGATGGAAATGGATAAAATTTGCAGAGGTAAAGATTACTTCTTATCGCAATAAGTAATTTTGCAACAACGCCTTAGCGTGTGTCTCTTTTTGCGCCATTGAAATAATTGAAATTCGGATAGACGGCGTGTGATTAGAAATTTAAATTGATTGATGGTGTATTTTTAAACGCAAAAATATGTCAAATTATGCATGCATTTTCTTCTTTCCTGTTTTTGCATAATAGAACCCGCTTTATCAGGACATTTATTCTTTGTTTTTCGTATACTTTTTTTTCTTAATGTTTTCTTCATCTCTTTTTTTCGGAATGAATAATTTTTATTTTTACACTTCAACTAATTTCCCTTGTCTAACTTGCCAAAATTCGTCTCATTTTTTTTTTCTTTCAGTTACTCAAAAAGAATAGATGATAGTGTTACTTGAATTTGTCCAAAAACATTTTATAGTAATTCGATAAGTTTATGTTGGTATATTATTAATAATAAAAATGATAATGATAGTACTAATAATGACAATGACAAAATAGTGGTGATAATGGTGAAAATAGTAATTGTGATGGTTGAATATTTTTGTTAGAGGGGACACGTTGTGATTGAATGGAATATCATTTGAACTTTGGCTGATGAACATTGGTTCATTTTCCGTGTGCATGTTAAACTAATTTTAAACCAGTTTGAATGGGGATTTCAGTTATTTTTTCTTCTCTTCTTGTTCTCATTGCACCCTCGTCCCCTCTCTTTCGCTCTATCAATTCGTATGACGTGAATCCAACATCACTTTGAAGGTGGAAAAAAAACAGGTGAGAGAAACATATATTTGAATTACGGGAAGAACAGAACGTACAAGCTATGGACGGTTTACATTTGTTGAAGATGGAACGTCGACCAATCCTTCCTTTCTTCCAGGATTTCATTAGTGTGCAAGCTTAATGCTTCCCATCATTTTCTCATATCTGTGTAAGGCCTCACCCTTCGCTACACCTCCAAAATGTGCCACGTATATTAGAATGGTACCTTTCCATGATCTCGTCAAGTATTCTCTAGCTTTCTTTTTTTTTTTTTCATTGGCATATGACGCATAATTTTATGAAGTTTAGACAGAAAAATTAAAAATTTTCCGATACGCAAAAAAACGTAGCTATTTCACTAGTTTACTACATACACGTGCTTTATTTTAATTCGTCAAATGTGTCTTGAAAGATTTATCACGATATTTATTTTTTAACCAATCGTACTGTGTTATTACGCAATAGGAAATTATTGCTTGCTGTAAGTATTTGTAACTAATTTAGAGATTTCTATAAATGTCATTTGCATCCTCTCTTTCACACCTATTGTATTACTATTCCAAACTGCAAGAGTAACTTGAATTTTAGTCTTTAATTTATCAACGACTTTACTTCAAGCATACTTGCTAAACAACAAGCCAGAAATGTACTGCTGGATTCTCTTGTACCACCTGTTGCATTTAGCACTTACTATCAAACACTTGGTCACTTCGTTAAAATGGGTACTCGAAATTTTAGAAACTCGTTAGTGTTCGAGGATAGGTAAATTTATCATAAAACACCAACAGGGAATACATTGACTCCTTGCTTTTTAATTTCTATGATAATGAGATCAACGGATAATAGTCAAATGTGCAAGGAGCCAGAAGCGCTGTTGTTCAGGAGCTAATATTTTATGTGTATAAAATAATGATGATTGAAGTAGATTTTTTCTATTGACTTCGCTTCACGTCTCAGATCGAGAAATTAAGGATGCTAGTCCTTAATAGTTTATGATGTCATAGTTTAAAGTGATTACTCCAAAGGAAAAACGCACTTTTACTGAAACATACTTAAACTGAACTTCCATTTTATACGCACGAGTGCATTTACCCATACACGTACACGTACGTGCATAATTTAATAAAATTTTTTTCGATGTTGTTTGAGAGTGCATCTTAGAATTACTTCATAAGCAATCCTTTTAGTGAATGCTTCATTTCAGCACTTTTTCCTCCCCCTCCACATTTCCACACCTTGCGCTATCTTCTCATCTGAAAAAAATGCGAAACGTTTAGAATTCATTGAACGAACATTACTTTACGGAAGCGAACATTGAACATGGAGTGGACAGAAAGTTTCAGTAAAATTTTGTTACTGAAATGATTTATCGTTTTATCAGGAACCTCCAGCAATGAGTTGTAGAATAAACGCAATTAAAGTTGATAAAAGAAATTGTAGTGGCATGGAACAGTTTGTTTTCTTCACGTTTTGATGTTTGAAGTGGAACGGACTTCTCCCTATCGACGATTACAAAATAGTGAAGTGGGGGAAGGAGAGCGGGAGGGAGGGGGAAGTGGGACCTTTAAGACTTGAAGAGTATTACAGGTTATAGTGAAATGGATGGATCATTTGCAAAATACAAAGTGGCAATATTTCAAAGAGAGAGATAAAAAACAAAAGTGTGATATTAAGCTGTAGCTTAACACTAATTCTTTCCTTCTCGATCTGTTAAATATGAAAATCTCTAATGATAATCAGTATTCATCGTTTTATCCTTTTTCTTCCAGTGAAATTCTAATCCTTAATATATGCTATGTGCTTCTAAGTGAATTTCCGCATGAATTTCCACGCAACGATTTTGTATTCATTGTATAATGTAAGTAAATATATTAAAATTATTAGTAAAAAAAGACTGCAATCGTCAGCTATACAGCTAACAAGATATTCAACTTTTTTATAACCTAATGAATTTATGGGTGAAGTAATTTCCAGGATTATTATTTCATTGCAAAATTGGATCGGCTACTCCATTTGATAACTGTAAAGTACTACAAATTGAATTGATTAGATGATTGAAGTGGTCAGACATACATCAGATTTCCAGCAGTTTGCTTCGTCACTGTACATGGATTCATCAGTAGCAATTCCGAATGGTTTGTACGGAGTAACTGGTAGCTTGTCACAACCAACTGCAACCGATGAAGACATCAAGCATACCTACTCCCTACTTCAGATTTCGTTCAAATGCGATCAGGGAATGGATGGTATTAAGGCAGAAGAAAAGCAATTTATCAAGAAGCGAAAACATGGAAGTAAGCTTGTAATTTAAAAACCCAATTCCATAATTGTGTCAAATTTCGGATGTATAAATTCAAATTTTGCACCAAATTTGAAACTTAACCACTAAAATGTGAAACATATAGTGATAGTCTAGAAGTACAAGCAATTTGTTTCGAAAAAAATAATTCACTTTGAAAGAAAACAATTCACTTGACGTTCATAGGAAATGAGATTTGCATGTGTTTCTAACTTGAAGAATGGAAAAAAGTATTTTCGAGATGAGATTTGATATTTTCGAGATGAAATTTGATATACTTTAAAAAAAATTTGATATATAATTTGCTATTCAATGATTTTATGAATTGTGCAAAGAATTCATTATATTTGACCGCTACAGGTGAGAATTGCAAAATTGGTGTCAAACTCAGTAAAGCTTTCCATTAAAAAAAAACGATTACATTGATCATCCGGAATTCTTCGATTATTTGGAAGTTCGGGTTGCAAACATACCTGATAAGCTGTAGTCGGAGTTAACTGTTAGCCTTCTGATCTGACCTCAGAGCAACAGCAATTTACACTGCTTTCACGCTTTTCCCCGTGAAAATATCATTCTTATCTGTCATTTCATTATAGTTTCCCAACCTTCTGTCGCTTTCGTTTGTTTGTTTTTCTTCCTTCTGGAAAAAAGCCACTTTCATATTTAAAATTCAATTGAAAACCTTACTTCCTTCAACTTTTTTTCCAACTAAAGCATCAGCGAATACCAAATAATGGAATGTCAGATGTCTGTCTAATCATACCTGCCCTTCATTCATAAAAAAATTCCATGCCGTGTACTTATTATATGTCACCAAGCGTTGACTTCTTTTCGACAAGTGAAAAAAATTGAAATTCCGAGTTGCTACCAAAAATTTTTTTTTAAGAATTTGAATGTAACGGTTTTTTCTTTTCCTTCTCTTTTTCTTTCCCATTTACAAAATCCTTCGGGCTGTTTCGGACGTTTTAAGACAAAAAAACCACATTCCTTGGCTGTCGATATTACTAAGTTTAAAGAAGTAAGTTTTAACAAGTTGTGAAATTTTAACCGAAATATCATTCCGTTCTTCCGTTTTGCTTCCTCATATTTTTTACTCTTACTTTACCAACCTTTTTTTGTCTGTAAAATAAAATTTGTCTATGAACCCACAGTTATCCGAGCAATGTTTGGGTATTAGAGATGAAAGTTTACGAAAATAAATGACCTTGGTTATCAGCTGAGTTTTTTGTGACCTTTTTGCAAACTGATAAAGTGAAAAGAGATTTAAACGTATGTAGTAACTCCCTCACGTGAATTGAAATTATCCTACGCCTTTGGATAATAGCAGCGAAATTGATGAAAATATGTCGAACCGGACATCTTGTCTGGCTGCCAGCAAAAACAGCAAAAGAGAGGAGGGTAAGAAAGATAAGAGCTAGAGAGAGGGGTGAGAGTATGACTTGGAGTGGTAGCAGACAGGCCGATCGATCCATGGGTGAGCATCCAGGAGACGAGGAGGCTTCCCAGAAGTGATTCTCCCTCTTTCTCAACTATCCTCCTCCTCGTCCTCATACTCCTCCTCCTCCTCTCTTCTCTCTCCACTCTTATATCCTTTTCACTTGTTGTCTCTAATCGTTTGCCGCGGCATCAGACGCTTCAACCAGTTTTGCAATTTGTAATTTTTAAAAAATTTTTGGAATCCCTTGAAATTAAAGAAAGGAAAAAGCAGAAATAATGCTACCATACAAAAGTACCATACTTTTGATTTAGTTATTTTTTTCGGCTGGATTTGGGAATGAGGAGTTTATATTTCATTCCATTCCATTCCTGTAGCTTAACGTTTCCGACCTTCGTTAATGTCTAAAAGGTCGCCGGATGTAGCGCGTGAAGAGAAGCATGCATTAATGACAAAAAACTGGGTCACATGAATGAATGCGTGGAAAGATTTTTTTTATCATACGGAGAGGTGTGACAAACGAAACTGTTCAATGACGCGTTAGTAATATCAGCGAATGTTGTAAATTAATTGATAAAAATTCACATGTCCTTTTCTCCATAGCATTTCGAAAAGCACTGAAATATTTGAAACATTTAATGAATATTTCCAGTATGCCAAATTGAAAGTATCAAGTTGTGTTAGGACTTCTTTTATGCGCTTATTTACATTTCGTTTATCGTTATCGCTTCTGTTATCCTTCAGCGCACAAAACTGAAAGGTTACTTAGTAATATGATGAGTTGCACCAGTTCACCTTCGGCGGAATCTCCATAAAATGGCGAAAGATCTCGCATTTGTCTAACTTTTCTATAATGCGTATCTTCCGTAATTCTCCTGCATCTTTCGAACTGATATGCCTAATAACAGTAAGTTTCAATGTTACTGTAAACGTATTCTATAGTGTTAATGGGATAATAGATTATGCCTTCAGGCTAACAGTATGTCTTTCACTATTCCTGCCACGTTGTGATACAATCATTCCAATTTTCCTACGACTTAAATCGTTTAAAGTTGCACAGTCACATATGTGGTATACCTCCATATTTAATGATGTATTATTTCTTGGCCTCAAACATATCGCTTAAATTGGTTCGTGTATTAATTATGAACAACGTAACCTAATTTATGTTATGATTCTATTTGTCCAACTAGTTAAGGCTAATCTTTGCGATTTTCTGAGGATACAAATAATTCTTGTAATTCAACCTCTTTCCTGAAACCTCATAAGCTGATGATTTTTTCTAGCTCCAATCAAGTATGAAGGAGATTAGAGTGGTTATCTTCTTCATTGTGTATAAACAGTCAATTTAAGTGTCATGATCATATGGATTCTTTCGAATCTATTCTTTATTGTGCTTAGTAAGGCCAAATTTCGTATCAAAATATATTCCCCATAAACATTGGTAAATGTCAGTTTGTTGAAAGTTTTTGCTACAGTACAGAAAGTTAAGAGAGCAGAATTTCGGAGTAGCAATCTTTTTGAAACAATTATTGAATCTTTTGCAAATTACTATCATTTGAATTCTCCTTTTATTTGTTTTCAGGAAGAGAAAAAATTCCAGAGGGTACGTTGTGTGTCGTTTGCTCAGATTTGGCTAGTGGTATCCATTATTCGGTTGCTAGCTGCAACGGTTGTAAAACATTTTTCCGACGTGCAATTGTAGTATGTTTTTTCGTCATTTTTTCTGTAGATTTGAAATAGGCGTCGTAATTCCGTGCTGATATTACTTTTTTTTAATAAATTGTAGATACTACTTTATTTCAGGGGAGGGAGACGGAGGAAGATGTAGAGTCATTTTATTGTAAATAATTCAAATGTAATTAAACCTTCAATTTTCCAGAATAAGCAATCTTTCCAATGCCAATTTTCCGATGATTGTATCGTTGATAAATGTAAGTTTCTGTGTAATACGTAGCTACTGTTTTCCCTATCGAATTTCATTTCTGAAAATGGAAGAATATCTCTCGCATTTGGAGAAAAAAATATCATCTGCCAGATAGACTGCTTTCCATAAATAGTTGGAAGATCTCGCTCGAAATTTCAATCTCTATGACATTTTACGACAATATTTTAGCAGTACGATGTGGTTGTCGAAGTTGCCGATTGAAAAAGTGCTTCGAAATGGGGATGGATCCAAACGGTTAGCCACGGTTATCGTTCAGTTGTTACTTTAATATCATTATTTTCTACAGTTAATACATTTGTATTTGCAATATTGTCCAGCGCTATCCATTCACCAGTATATTGTTCATTATTAGCCTCTACCGGTGAACCTTTATGGTCATAGGAGCAAAATTTTCCCGCATTTTGCAGCATACACTACTGTAATGTCAAATCAGCGATTATCAACTTAAATGATATGATATTATTGGCGTTGTTTAAGCTTGTAGATATCACTTAATGTAGTGTATTTTTAACTAGTGTATACAGGATGAAATATGAATTTGTTAATTGTAGCTATCCAACACGATAGGGACAAGATCCGTTACACCAAACGTTTGAAAAAGATGAAAGAAGAGAAACGGTGTGATGGCAGAGACGTTCTTAATGGGAAGCCGATAAGAGAGGAAGGCGAAAACAGTCCGCAAAGCACTCTGTATGATTTTTGTTTCTCCAAACTTTGATTTAATTTGAATGTATTTTAACTGCAAATTTAATTTCAATAGAAATGCATTTTGGTCATAATTCTTGTCCTTTTTATCGCTAAATTTGTTTAGCTCTCTTGACGACGCAATTGCAAGTCCATCGTCGAGCTTTGCCGGGCAGAGTTTGGGATCAGGCAGTAATGGACCATATCTGGATCATGATGTCCAAGATGTACAAGTTAGTTGGCTTTGCACAGGTGCTAATGAGGTGTCCTGCACTATTTACATACTACTAGTTAGAGTTATGTAAACAAGTTTTCCTACGGTACTTTACAAATGACATGATCAAATTTTGGACGGTTTTTTTCATTAGGCAGTGCGATGGTTCGAGGATAGGTTTGGGTTAATTTGTTTTAGAGTGAAATGTCTGGTTTGATCTCCGATCTGTTAAGTTTGGAACAGAAACTTGACAACGTCCGTTATTCAAACAAATTTCCTCCACATACTTCCGCTGCATCATGCATGTACGATAGACGACTTCTGGATGACGAAGCTTGGCTTTCGGCCTATACAGTTCCAGTGGTAGGCTTTCAAGCATTTTCATTCAACCGTTCGAATCTTCGAGCATTATTGAAAAGATTGAAAGTGTCGGGAGAATTTCCTTGCAGTGAAATCTATGTTCTTCGTATAGCTGTATTAAAACATTCTGTGAGCTTAACTGTGTGTGCTTTGGATTTTTTGAAAATTGTAACTTGTAAGAAGGGCCGTTAGTCGCACTAGTCAAAGGGAAGCTAAAGTGATAAGTATTGCTATATTGCAGCAACCTGTTGCAACTCCGATCCCATGTGATCGTGGAAACATGCGTGAGTGGTTCGTGAAAGACCTAACACTAATGATTGAATGGGCAAAATGTATTCCACAAATGAAACAACTTCTGCTTAACGATAAGGTAATTTGTCAATATGAACTTCCCATTACATTAGTTAAGATGAAAATTCGATAAAGGATAATGTAATTTCAAAATTTGGACTTAATTTTGCTTGCTTAGTTACTCAATGGTTTTAAGATATTGGACGGTCCATAATTTATGCGTGCTGTGGTGCGCGATATAACATAACTCATTAGAATTGGGAGTGTAGTAAAATATTTACAGCTGGCATTGATTAAGGCATTTGCACCTGTCTATCCACTCATTCAGTTAGCTTATTATTCATGTAAATATGAAAAAAATCAATCCCTAGACAGTTCTTTGGGGAGTTTGTTGACTGCTTCACCAGTATTGAATGCAGGTATGTTTTAGCTTTTTTCTTATTTTTCTTGATTTAATATATTTTATTAAATAAGCTTAGGTGAAAATCAGCGAATTGTTACTCACTGAGGAAGTTCTGAACATGTAAAGTGTAATTTGGTGTAAATTATGTTGTTATGAGGTTCTAATGAATCTGAGGAAGCCGTCGGTTGTTGTTATTTGCTAGTCGTTTTCCATAAACTGACGAACTTTGCCTTTTTATAGCAATTTATGTTATGTTATAACATATCATTCGTGGGCTTAAAGTATTACAATCGGTGGCTGAGACTGTGTTTCACATAATGAAGGGAAAGCTGGGTAAATTCTGCATTAATTCAAGAAAATCTATTGCACACTTCTATGATACTGCAATGACAGGGTTATCAATTGAGTCTAACGGAACATTTGATGAATCTGTGAAGGTTGAACGATTATGGTATCCAGATGGACGCTTTCTAGAAAGAGAAGATATAGACGGGAATAATGCGTTCAGCAGTGGGTAGGAAATTTTCTTTAATATTTGCTAGTTGAATAATTCCTTATTCATATTGTTTCAAATTATATTAAGATGAGCTTTGTTTACGATGTGAATGTGAAATTAGGCTTCAAGGCAGAACATCGTATTGTGGCATTTATATATAATTTCAGGAAGAAAGTTCTGCCGATAAATGCTCTGCTTATTGATGGTGTGTGTCAGCAAATTTTGCAACTCAAACTTTCTGAAAGTCACATGGTTTTGTACAAAATTATGCTGTTTTTCAATCCAGGTGAGTATTTGATTTAGATTTTTTATTGTTTTTTTTTTCAGCTAAGGTGATCTTTTGTTAAAATGTAATATAAGACTTGGTAGTCAAAGAGAATAAATTTCTAGTCTCGTATAGATTGCCTTCGTTATAGACGCTGATGGATTGTCTATAAGAGGAAGGGCAACTGTGGGAATGGAAAGAACAAAACTTTTGAATTACCTATATGCCCAAATCGTACGTGATCGTGCAGGTCGACAAGCCACGGAGCTGTATTCTAACATGCTCATGATGACATCCACTCTTATTGTTAGTTTATTTCTCTTCTGAAATTAAGCAATTACACTTATATTTAAAGTGGTTTTGATACAAAAAATTAGTTATGTTTCAAGTTTTCTTCGTGCTTCATTTTCTGTATTTGAAGTGTGTTCTCAAGAATCCAAAAGAATATTCAGCTAATATTTTAAAGCCTGGGCTCACCCAGGGGAGATTATTGTCAAGAATTTTGCCTTCTTTTTGTGATAATTCTTTTTTATCGTGAAATACTCCGTAGTCTGTGCTGTCTTAAATTTTGTAGTGGACCACTTTTTGGCTTTCATTCTGAGAATTTCCTAGTTTTAAATTGTGAATTTGGGTCAATATGAAAATAAAATTTCAATCTGCAGTAATTCATGATAATAAAAATTGCAGCGTGTTGCCTCGTATTTGAAACGCACCTTCGACATATCACACATATTTGGTCCAGCAGACGATTTAATTGATCAGCTGATTATTGTTGGGTTATGACTATGTCCATGTGAAAGAAACTTTGGTTTTATAAGAACCAGGTCACTTTAGCTATGTTTTTAGCACTACTGCTATACCATTGTCACTAAAATGAATTTGTTCGCTTAATCCAGATTAAGGTAAAAACAGTTGAAATTTTCGGAAACACAGTTCACACTGTATGGTTTCTCATTTTTGTGCTATTAATACTACCAGTAGTTTTGTTTGTAGTTTTTTTGAATTCCAGGTGAATTTTCCGTTTTATCATAGTATAACACTCCATTTTATTACGTGGAATGTCGTAATTCTTTAATATTTATTTTTGCCCATGTTTTTAACCCTGGTGAAACACAGAACGGAACATATTGAGAATCAAACGGGTTTCTGAACTGTATTCTGTGTGTATCCTTAACTCAGGTTGTTAAATGTAGACAAATATCTGTTACTGGTATTATTGCTTCTATTACTTTATTAATGCTGCAATGATAATTGCAACATCAGCAACTATCATTACTTTACTAATACTAGTTTTTTTAATCACAGTATTTAGCTTTTTTACCATCATAAGACTATCGCTACTACTACTTTATTATCAATATTATTATTACTGCTATTAATGATTGCTATAGCTATATCGCTTCTTTCAATTTGAAGTGTGACGGCTTGTTTTATTATCTCTGCGTTTAGTCTTCAGCACTACTAATGAGATAATATGAACGGTCTGTGCATCACAATATTTCGCGATTGTTTGTTTTTTTAGAAAAATTTTTCGTTTTAGGAGTATTTTCAAACGAAAATTTCTTACGGAAAGATTATGGGTAATGTTTGAGTTTGAGCTAGTACCCTAGAATTTCTTTCATTTTAAGGTTTTCACCATTTCCAGGGATACTTTCTTTTTAAGTCAGTATCAAAGTCTATGTGCGTTCGGGATTGATCATTTATTGTTGTTTAATTTGCTTGAATATCTTTGTGGCATAGATTCCTTCGTTATTGTTTTCTTTTTTTGCTTAGTTCTCTTCAATACTTACTTTTTACGGGATCCCTTGGTTAAATTGAAATTGCGTAGTGTATGAAGTCCAAAAGGATGCAAGTGTTTACTGAATGTTGGTCGTTTGGTGTTCTAATTAGTGACTACCTCAAATGCACCAATTTTGTTCATATGAAAACCTTCAAATTACCTTAAAGAAATAGTTTTGGAATTTGGCAGTCATTTTGAAATATTGTAACACGACGTCTTAACACAAGTACTATAAGATCGTTCCAGTATAAACGTTGTTTGTTTTTCGCGTGAGTTATTACTGTCTTGATTGCTGAAGTTGACAGAAGTCTGCCATTTTGCTGAGAATTCACTGGAAATATCCACCGGTAGTGTAAGGCATTGAGAACTGAATAGAATGTTCGGTTAAAGCTTCCTTCGAATTGATCCATTGGCATTATTTGATGATCATTTGAATGATTTACTTTGCAAAGAAATGATCAGATCATTATTTAGTAGGAGTGAACTGTCGCTTATCCGCCCAGTTTGTATACATGTCATAATATTTTGTTTTGTCGTACAATCTGACCATATTTACGAGAAATGCTTCCTACAAGGGGTTACTTCGTTTTGTACCTTCGTTCCTCTATCTCCGCTTTATAATTTCTTAAATTGTACAGTCAAAGTGAAGTCACGTGTTTCTTTTGACGATGGCAAACTATTTTTCTTATTGGTAGCTGCTACCACTACGCAAAGGCACACCTACTATATTGAAATAATACTGCAATTTTTGAAACATAATGCGTATGAAACATCAATTAATGGATATCGGGGTTTAATGGTGGGAATTAAGCAAAAGTGTATTCCCTTCCTTCATGGCTTATACGGAAAGTGCGCAGCATACATGTGTATGCCCTGAGACCTGTTCATCTTGTTATATTAAAACGAAAAAACTTTATTCCACTGCAAAGCCAAATACATTCCAGAGAGACAGGTTGTCTTCAGGAGCACTGCATTTCAAAAAACTTTCAAGTCCTTCGCAACAGGCTGTTCCGAACCACACTCTCTATTTTCGTTGCAGGGAAGGTGAAGTGCATATAATGAGCCAAAAAATGGAGATAATGGTTTAGAGGATCCTGAGTTTTTCGTTCACCAGCAACAGAATTTTTAAATATGAAAGGCATGAATATCGCACAGTAACAAATGAATTTTAAGATAAATGATAAATGAACAGCAGCTGTGAAATCAAAATAGAAAAACACATTTAACAAAAAAGCGAGGTAAATTTTTGATAAAATGATGTGGCATCCACTCTTTCATAATGTGTGAATTTGTAAAGCACTGATTAAAAGAGTGGAAAAAACAAACGAGAAAAGTCTCAAAACAACAAATCTTACTCTAAAATCGAGCCTACATGGCTATGCGAAATATGCATATTATCATTTCAAGTACACTTGTGCACCAATTATTACCATTGACGAAGAATGTAGCAGACATGAACACCCGGCAGTATACCACAACAAACAGTTTCTTTACAACTTGAATCCACTGTAAAATGAAATTTTTACCATAACAATTTCAAATTAATTACGATAACACTTCGTCATTCAGTCACCCATAAGCTATTTTATTATCATTATTACTACTGTGATTACTACACCGAGAAATAAAGTAGAAAATGGCCTATAACGATGTTACCGGGATTTGATAGTCTTGAAAATTTAAAAACATTTAAATTATGTCCAAATGGAAATACTTAAACTGGATGAATACACGCATGGATGGATAAGTGGACAGAAAGAGATGAACGAAAGACAAAAACGGAGTATGTAAATTAATAAAACGAAAATGTTTGATGAAGGGACAACAAAAAAAACCATGACAATGATCCCGAAAACTATGCAATCGAACACTTGCTAATCAGCAATCCTGTATTCCTAAAATTATAAACGAATATGTCAAGAATGTTGATTCCCTCAATGACCTGCTTTTCATTCGTCTATCATGACTGAATTATTCAATGCAGAAAAGTATGAGAGGTCCCTTCAAATGCTTAATTAGAAAAAAAAATTAGAGGATGCTGATAACACAAAATGTAAGCCAGCTCATAACAATGGTAGTATCTCAAAATTTAAGTCTTCTCAACCACATTTGTCTAAATTTAGCAACTCAAACCGAAATATTCGATCACTTCTGTCGTCAGCAACAGCAAAATTAGAAATGGAATTCGATCGAACGTCATTTCGAAAATCATGACAATAAAATACCTTTACTGTGCGGAAGGCATATTAGTGATCGACGATAATATTTTCGCCACCTCCAAAAAATTGGCATATTGTGCCCCATTATTCTCGTAAGTATTATCACTGTTATTCGGTGTCAGTAAGTTAGAGTGATTTTCCCCTAAATGCGAAAATGTAGGTGTCTGTGAGCATGCGTCCTGCGGCGTAATCATGGGCAGCGGATTCCACAATGGAGCGATGGCAGGCGGTGGGGTACAGAGCCCTGCTGGATTGGGCTGCAAAGGAAGCAGCCGCATATAATCGAACCACTGACCGATATTAGAATTTGAATTATGTCCAAGAAAAAGATTAACCGGAAAAGTTAAGGAGTAATCTGAGAGCGCGAACTGAGGCTGTGTCTGTGATTGCAACCCGTGAAATTTCTGATATTGCTGTTCATCAAGCGATAAGGCAAATAAATTTGGTGATTGTGACTGATTTTGCTGCACAGGAAGACCCTCAAGAGCTTTTAAATAATTAATGTAATTTGAAAGACGTTCTGAAGACTCGGCACAAGTAGATATCGGTTGAATAGACTGATACTGTACATGTGCAGCAGCCTCCGATTGTGAAACTGTGGTCATCAAGGCAGCATCTGACAATAAAGAACTCGAACTAGACAAATTCTGCGATGCTACTCCAGTTCCAGATGCATTCACCGGTTCGCTTGGCTGTAATATGTTCGGCATATCTGGTTTTCTCAACAAACATTTCCATATTGGTGCATCTGCAGCAGCTGAAACTTTCCAGTTATCTGACGACTGTGTGGCGGCAGAAGTGGCTGTTTGTAGCTGCGAATTCAAATTTATTGCAAAGTTTGTTTGATACTGCGGCATCTGTGTGCATGATTTACTCCGCAGCAATTCCAACTTCTCACTGCAGATGGTGCTTCCACGCTTTAATTTACTGAATGCAGAGCCAGTCTCGACGGTATCAGGAGAAAACTGATTCTCATTCACGTGATCAACAGTCTGGAGCTGCTGAGCCAGAAAATTACGATTAGTCATGGTGACAGTTTCTGGCTTCACACAAAGTGGTAGAGTCAATGGAGCACTTTCTAAAAAAGAAATAATTAACCATCGATAGCACGATGTTAACAACTCTACCATTTGTCATTTTCAAGTACGCAACTAACAACTTCTGTATACTACCGGTGCATATCAATTCATATAAAAACAGGATAAAATCAAATACTTCACATAGTCGGAAGTGCTTTTGTTACTTTTTTTTATACCTTGATCTCAAAAAATTTCAAAAAATAACCTGTTTCGACAGTGCCTGCACTATTAATTTGCGCGATGCTTGAAGCAAGTTGTTGGCCGACTATTTTCGCTTGCTTTATTGCCACCAATTCTTCCATGGAATGAGTTATTTCGCCAGCTTTCCTGGGCTTCTAGAAAATAAATATTTCCAACAGTTCAAAAATGAGAAACCGCATCTACAGCGCCTACTACTCTTGAAACATGGCATTTGGAGACTGTTGCGAATCCGACTTGTAAACTTATATTTGCTGCAGAATAAGGGAAAGAATTACTTTAGTAACATTGTGATCTTCCTCTTCATTACCAGTAGCAGCTTCAACGTATGTTTGTTTTCGCTGAATTAACATATCTCCTAGAAACTTCTCTCTGGATGCCAGTTTAATTTCGGACGCACTCAACTTCACAGACTCATCAACACCATATTTTCGCACAATTAGTAGGCATTTAGAATAAGCATCTTCTTGAATGCGTTCGTTTTCAATGAAAAAATTGGTATCTCCTCCATATTTTTTGATGCCGATGACTTCTTGCATATTAGACGTTTTGAATGAAGTCGAGTGTTTCTGTTCTATGTCGTACGAATGAGCTTTTGTACTTGGTGTGACAACCACTTTCTCACTAATGAAGGGTTCTGCCTGCGCAAAGTAAGTCTCAGTTTGGTGTCTGTTAGAGTGATGTGACTGCGCTTTCCTCCCATTAGCTTGATGATACCGCAGTTTATTTGAATCGCTCATTACGATGAGATTACGTCTGAGATCATCGGGTTTCAATCCACTCGAACCTGTTATAGATTCATTTAAGCAATGATTTGAAATAAGCGGCAATTCCGGACAGGAAATGAAGCGAAATCGAAGTTCTAAAATTTTTTTTTTGCTCTAAAATCTAAGAAAAGTGAAAATGAAGAGCCCCAAACTCACAAATTGTAATTGAACCGTATATAGAAAGTTGCAACATGCCGGAATTTATCCGATTAGCAGAAAAATAAAATTTAATAAAACCCTTGAGTTACTACAGATAATACTTTGCTTCGATTTTGTAATATTTCTGCCACTTTAACTAGCAATCATGTCATACGAAATACCATGGTATAACACGTTTTAGAAAAGAAATCCTCGACGGAAAAAGTAATTCGCAAATAACAAATTCACCTTGAAGCATTTCTCGAACAGGTGTTGTGTTTAAACTTTTTGTTCTATTCCGCCAATGTGAAGCAATCTGATGTAAAGTACCAGAGCTTAAGCTCAATGCCTGAATTATAAAATTTAACTGCAAAAATGAAAAGTCAGGAAAAATGTATTGAAAATAAAGTGCTTAAACGCATAATTTTCTTCTTCAACAAATCAGAAAACAAAATACGCAACAGACATTTGGAACATTTCGCCTTCACTTTGTTATATAAGCAAAATAACTAAAATTTCCAAAAATATAAAATACTTTCAAAAGTTTATTGCTATTGATGGATCGGTATTCCGGTGCAGAAGGACAGAGCTGTAGACGAGAACGCCCATCTTTCGCAGATTGGCAAACTCTAAAAGTTGGACCGCCGAAACGAAAATCTGGTCGTGATAAGACGTCTACAACTTTTATTAATTTCAGTCACTCGTTATAAAACTCTAGCAAATAATTTCATGATTATACAACATAAATCTACTCAGATCGAAGCATAAAGGCAAAAACCAAAAACTAATGCAGTGTGACTGAAATCGGACCACATTAAAAGTAATGTCAGAGCCAATGACAGACGAATTGGTGTTTTAATAATTAAAAATTTTTCCACAGTGAAAATAGTTGAAAAATCAAAATTTACATAATATGCATGATATCACGATTATCTTCAGGAAATAACTTCACACAAAGTCACAATTTCAGCGTTACTCGCTAATTTAAAACCGCAACTCCACCACAGATTTACATCTGCTCTAAATAACATCTGCCAGATTTTGCAATGAATAGAACTAAAACCTAATACTTACTTTTCGGTGAGCACGGTGCACTACGTGTAAATTTTAGCATATCTTTGCGCAACACATCATCCTCCTGCACAGAGGATATAGTACTGCCTTTTTTTGAGTGAGGACTGTTGCCTAGAAATAGCATCAGTAATCCGATAATTAACATTTTCTGTGGAGATAAATACATAAGCACAACATAACGTAAAAAATTTCAATGTTCGGAAATATCACTGAATAGGATATAATGTACATAAATTTAATTTCTCGTACCAGATTACTAAGACTTATTAATCCCACTTACTGAAATACATAAATTATATAAAATAAACTAGAATTAAAGTCAGGTTAATGAGGGGATCAAGAAATTATTTATCAAATTTGGCGTTATGTTTATTATTTTTCCATAGATAAGTGTTTAACATAGAATAAAACAACACATAGCCAATGATTTCAATGATATTGCCATCATTACGGAAAACGATTATGAGGAACAGAAGTTGCGACTTTAACGTTCAAGATATAGGCCCAGAACTTCATGGTAGATGCGGTAAAATTATTTAAATTAAATAAGAAAAACTGAATAAGTTGAAATAGGGCGTAAGCAATTAAGTTACAAAACTGAAGTAGGTAAAGAACATAGGGGCCATACCTATAGAGGCCATATTGTCCTCAGCAGATTTTGAATCATTGCCCATTACAAAATTCGAAACTCTGCAACACTGTTTATGTTAGGATGTGATTTCGGCAGCATAAAACAGATATTTAAGAATAAGAATAATAGCAGTCAGATGCTCCATTAACAGCAACTAAAACAAACAATACTCTACATTTTACCACTAATAAAACCAGTAATTGTATCATAAAATACGTACTTGTTACAATCCGACAATTTCGGTTTTCTCTTTTTGTACGCCAATTCGATGTTACGCCGGGCAAAAGATGATTCCATCCTCCAAAACGAACCTTTACCAGGTTCTTCATGAGAGCGTGCAACCTGCAACTTGTTTCGAAAATTTCTAGATTGCCCAAGTTAACTTTCAATTAAGCTAACAGGCAATTTCGCCGCTCTCGACCGCTTTCGACTGAAACTTCCCCAGGAGATAATAAAAAGGTGAAAATTACAGTAAGCATTATAAAAACTACAATTTATTGAGAGCGTTATAAGAAGCAGATCAAACTTATGAAATATTCAAGAATTAACAGCCATATTACCTTCACAAAATACCGATTCAATGAAAGATTATGGCGGATCGAATTTTGCCAACTCTTATCCGTGGAACGATACCATGGATAACGGTTCATAATGTACTTATAAATATCTGACAAAGTCATCTGGTGATCTGGTGAGCTAAGAATAGCCTGGACGATCAATTGCGCGTATGAGTATGGTGGCTTTTCATCTGAAGTTTCATAATCAACTGTGTTAACCAAGATTAACAAAGATCAAAAATAGTGAAATATTTCCAAAATACCTTTTCTATCAGAGTCTGGTACCGAAGTTGATAACGCTGATTCAGTGTTGACACTAAATGTATATTGATGTTATTACAATACAATAGACAAAAATGAGAACAAATGAAGGTTTAAATATTTGAAAGAAAGTCATCTTTGCGGTTCCCATAAAACATCTTCTTACATTACAGCATAAGAAAATGAAACAACCAAATAAGTTGAAAATATCTGAACCTAATAAGCTATTGACAACTTGTAAATTGAATAAAAATTAAAGACCTTGATGTAGAGATGTCGCTGGTAAGACAAAAATTAAGCAACAGAACTTGCTTGGGAAGGACAAAAGAATGATGCAAGCATACAATAATTCAAACAAATATATCAATCCAAAACACAATCGAACGGTACTTTGCTCCCGCAGAATCGTTCGAAAGCATTTTGATCGATTTGTTATATTCTGTTGTCGATATACTCGTATTTTCTTCCGTGTGAGTCTTCTCGGGCAATTGAAGTGTCATTTTTGAATCTGCAAATGCAAATGTAATAGCGAGTTTTTTTGGAGTGGGAATTTAATGCTATAGAATGTTTTGTGCTAATAAATCCATATTCACCTAAAATTTTTAATTAGTTATCAATATGACTTCAGTGCAACTATGTGTGGTTTCGTTTTGAAAAATAATGCTTAATCTTCCAAATTTAAGTTAAAATTTCAGTAGTGACTCAGCTAATTTAACCATACTCCTTGCAACTCAATTTCGGCCAATCAGTTGATAAATTCTACTTAAAAATTCCCACCAGTGGCCCTATGAGATAAAAATAACACACCCGCTAAAGGAACTGCTGAATTCATTTCACTTTCTGACATCTTAACGATAGAGGAAATCTTATTCCCAGGTGCAAGTAGTAGTGATTCCAGACCATAAAACAGCACAGAAACATGTGTGGAAGGGAAACGAAAAATACAGCTGAAAAATGTAAAGCAGTTAGTTAATCGGTAGGCTTATTTACAGGTATTATTTACTGATACATTATTTCAATATATTCTGTAACTTTACTGTGCTAATGAATATATAAGATTTGGATAATTCTATCAACTAAACTTTCTAATCCATTTTATGTTTTGCTTCGATCAGAGTGTTTTATCCCACCAGATAATCTTTTTATGAGAATCACTGATTCATATAATTGGATTCGGTATTGCTTTACCCATTAAATATACTCTGTGTGTTTCAATAACTGAATCATATCAACGATTGCTCATTTCGGTGGCTATTCAAAAAATAAGAGATAAAATAGCGGAAAGAAATGCAGGTGTTTATTTGTAATGTATGTATGCGTGCGTTGTATTTGTTTGTGTTTGCTTACAATAACGTCAGAATAAGGTACGGTCATCAGCCACGTCATTACAAGCACTGTTTATACGATGCTTCCAATATTCCGTTCAACAATCTCCAAAAACTATAAAGCTTGTTTAGCAACTTTAATTTTGAAGAGCGCATCAATCATCCGCTTTACCCTCATGTATCATCACTATCCTCTTGTTCTTCCTCACTTCTGATCACTACCGACTGTTTACAGTTTACAATCATGTAAATATTACACTTGAATTGGCCAATAAAATCTAAATAACGGCAACTATTAATAATCAAGCAACATTTAGAACTTTTCCAAACTTCACTACTTCAATTTCCCGTTTCTCCTCTACATTTTTGCTTAATTTATCCAGGTCTAAAAAATCATCCGTTACCTACGAGATTTTTATAAAATAAATTCATAATGAAGATAACATTCTTATTAACAAAAGGCAGATGGCCGTAATGTCCATTAGTGATTTGAAAAAACAAAACTTTTAACAAGTTAAATGTCGCTTTTTAATATTATGGAATCTTATTTCATATCGGAACAAGGAACTAAAGACAGCACTCACAAAGCCAACGCATCAATTTCCTACAACTTCACAGTCGTGGAAACTAAGTAAGAACTATTCATGAAAGTCGATGAAAATTTCTAATGTCACCAAAAATTTTCACAGAGATTCCATGATCTTTTTGCGATAACTGCTCCATGACTCGGTTATGAACCTCTATGCTTGTTCTTATTAAATATATTTTACTTACTTCGAACTAGCATGCAATATCTAAGCTAATAAAAGACAAATCCTAACCGCAAAATAACAGATAATTCGACAGGATCCGTAAATATATATAATCAGCCCACACATATTTCGCAGTATATATAATCAGCCCACACATATTTCTAAGATTCTTACCAGAAACATAAGAATCCAATACAGGTTTCTTAAGTAGTGCTGTCAACATTATACGCTTAAGTAGTCATGAAGAGCAAGAAGCAGCTTCTGGTCTATGTAATTCGAATTGAAACGTAAATCGCTGTTTAGATAAAAATTGTTCTGATAAAGAAACTTATTTTTTAATAAAACTTCTTCAAAAAATCATGAAAAAGAACAATTATGATAATTAACAGCAGATGCACTACATTACACGACCAGGCAGCATTGCTGTTATTTTACTAGTCAAACAACACAAACCTAATCGGGATACTTTGAGTCTGTTCAGATCGTCCATACATAATTTCATTAACGAGCACACCGTTCTTCCCGTTTACTTTAATGTTCCACTTATTCAGTTGACCGGTATAGTATAGAATAACGTGGCACCTATCTATGTAACTGCTTTCCTAAAAAATGCCTTTTTAATAAAAACAAGTAAAACGCATTTAACTGAAAAAGGAGCTGCCGACTAAAACCTTAAGAAAGTTTAACAATATTAACTACTTGGTCCATATGAAGTTTATATTTTCGCCCCAGCTTAAACGGCGTAGAATATTATGAAATATCCGAACAAAAATAAAAACCGCAATTTGCATGAAATATGCAGCTACGGTATCACAATTCAGTGTTTGATGCAAGTTGATAAAACGAAGGTAATTGTCAAAACGACCTGAACGACTACATCTGTAACCGAATTTCCAGAATCTCTGCCAATAATCACCACTTTCTTCGAAATAACGAACAGTCCACCGGGACTACGAATGAGCGCCAACGGATGCAGGTCAGGATCACCAATCCATCCAACCTAAAGACGGATTTGCACTTTAGTTTGTAAATTTCATAAAACATTGTACACTTCGCGGATGAATTTTAAAAAGTGGTTTCAAATCAAAGCAAAAAAGAACCTTCTCAGGATTCTGCTCAACACTTTTGCACAAACCATTGGTTAAGCTGCTTGCGCAAATTCCTAATTGTTCCGTTACCGAAGGCATTCGCGCCCTAAAATTTTTTATTTTTTAAAAAGACAAAAAAATCTAATTTCCAATCTTGCACAAAATTCAAGCAATTCAGACCTTTAGAATGGATAATTGAGCATTAACTTCAAAATAACCTCGAAAAATACTTTCTGGATTTTTCACTGATTTCTATTTAAATTTCAACAGTCCATTCTGAAAAAAAATTTTTTTCGAAAAAAAATATAATTTTAACTATGTGCAACAGACCAATAACTCAAAATATAAAAAATATTTGTTGAGTTCAGAGCTGGCTCCAAATACTCATTCTAAAAGTCCAAACTACTTGAAATTTTATTTAAGATATAAAATGAAAGATGAAACATTGAAACAGCAAGGATAAGTTTGTTCGCAAAAAACTACATTCAACTGTTCCAAATGTTGCAGTTCGAAATATCAGAATATTGTCATATAATAACCGAACATTTTCGGACTTTTCAATAATTACAGTAAAACAAACTTGAAACTTACTCAGTGTTTGATTGACCCGTGTTAAGTGCTTGATGCTGACAGAGAGAAGCATTTATAACTTCTTCGGCAAGTGGAGTAGTAGATATTACTGCTCTGTTCCACATTTCACTTCCTGATGGTGACTCTTCAAGATCATTACTACTATGCATCTTTGCACTGAAAATAAATAACATAAATTTTTTCTTTTACAAAACATAAACAGCATAACACACATAATACATTCATGCTTTGAAAGAAATAACGAGAAGTAGAAAAAAGAGAGGATAAAATCCCATTAAACAGATAACATAAACGATATATAGTTTAAAAGGTAAAACTGAAGAAAAAAGACTACAAAACAATCTAAATTTTTGCAGCTGATAGATTAAACTCGTTAAAACCGCTCCAAAGAAAATATCACCGGAATTTTATAAGCGAGAGGCACTGAACCTAGCAATTCAATTCATCGCTTATTATCCTCATAATCAGTGCAAGCAATTTAGAGGAAGAAATTGATTGGAGAAGGAAGAAAAAAATGTGCGCGACACTTTGATGAGACTGTCAGCCACAACGGTAGCTTTCCGGACTGATTTCATGAGAAAGATGCAACAATAAAAAAGCATATAACCGGATGAAAAGAATGTATTAGCCGCTACTGGACAGCAGAATGTTTACGAATATCGATGAAAATAAAAGCTTTTCGAATTCCCCCCCCCCCTCCACCCCCGGAATACAAACAGCCATAACCTGCCCCTAAAGGAACACGGCAACGCGACTACTCCCAGACCCAAAAAAAATAATGTGCTTCAAATTGCAAAACCGTTCCGCTACATGTGTTGCGTTGAGATGCAAAATATAACTGCAACAGAGTGGCTGCAAATAAGAAGGAGTACGTATATAGCTACGAAGTCCAAGTGGTACCAGTATTCCTGGTTATGTTTCATTTCACGTGTTTTTTACACTCCACTGAACTTCGTGTTTTGTTTGCTTTTTAAAAATTAAACACATTTATCGATTCAAAATTTAAACTCATTTCCTCAAGTATATTTAGTATTTCAAAAAAAGTAATTTAATTCAGTATTTTGGTCTATGAATTTGAAACTGCTTGCTTATCAGTAATTCTTTCCAAAACATTGTCATATGTACTTCTTGTTGATTGATGTAAGAGTTTAGGTTTGGTTACCGCATAAGCAAGCAGTGAATGAACGAATTATTCCACGTTGGGATAATCATTTCAACCATTTTAAGTTAAAGAGTACAGTTAAAGAGTACGGATACGTTGCGACTTATCAATAATCTCTTATGCTGCATTGTGTATAGCAAGTAGAAAAATAAAAAATATCGTGAAATTTGTCACTTATTGAACTTCTTGAATTTAGCTTAAAAAAATATTTCAAAGGAATTAATCCACTTCATCATTTAGCTTTACGTATTTCAACAAATTGATTGACCACTTTTTTGAAATCAAACGATCTTTCAGAAGCTGTTCACACTGCGAATATTCTGCATCAAATTCAAATTTGTTTAAGAAACCGTAGTTAAATAATTGGGAGAAAACTGGTGCATTTTTTATGTACCTCCTCAAGCTTACAGCAATTTTTCGTTCAGCATAAAGGGAAGCATAATTCAGCCACTGTTCAATGAAAGAATTCAAAAAGATTTTTTCCATGATCGATTTTCTTTTTATTTAATTTTGTTCTTCAATTTAAAAGTTGCTAAGAAAGAAAGAACATGAATCCACGAATTCTGATTTGATGAATAACAATATAAAAGTCGGCATTTGATGCTATAACAAACTACTTCGCTAGGATGATGGCTGGAAATAGTATGGAAGATCTGAAAAAAGTGGGTTGTAGAAAAGTACTTTTCGAATTGCTGTTGCAGGTTTTCTGATTATAGATTATAGAGTTGCCGCAAGTATTCTATAATTACTCTTCAACGTCCTTTTTTATTGCAGTGAATTCCGGATTAGTGAGAGAAATGTGAAATTAGGACATACAAACAGTGCTATGCATACAGTCTACGAGATGAAATTCTAGCGAGGGAACTTTTAGAAATTGTATATTCCTGTAAATTCGTAATTCTACCTTTTTTCATGCAACATATTCTGGAGGATGAGTGTTTAAGTGTGTTAAAGTAAAGTTAAAAACGAGCTCTAGTTTGGTAGCAGGATGTACCGCTGTCATTTCTCCCTCTGTAAAAGTAAATAAGCACATGTCATGTTCACATGAATTAGAGCTAAAAACAACGATTTCAGACTTCGAACTTTTCAAAAAATTTAGATATAAGTAAAAAAAGAAATATTTCTGAATTATTTCGTAGGTTCACATGGAGAATTATTTTTAACTTTCGTGGAATTAAGGAGAACCAAAATAAGCAACATAGGTTCTGAAAGTAGAATAAATTGCAAATTTTTTCTTTGTATTAGCAAATTATTCAGAATTAAATTAAAAGTGCCTTATATTTCTTTTGTTTTTAGATTTTTTCTGGTGCACTAGAAGTGAATTTTAGGAAAATTTACATAAAAGAACATTATCGAATTATCATATGATTCTGTAACAGCTATCATGTAATCATATTTTCACTTCCCAAACGAATTTACCAATGAAATGTGAACACTTTTCGAAATCTATAAGGGGCTTAATTTTCTCGGCAAAAAGTTAAAGTCTTAACGATTAAAAAATTTCAACTTTTAAACTTTAAAATTCTGATAGAACAAAATGTGTGAATGGTAAATGGGCAATGAAATTATCAAAAAGTTTTTTTTCGCTTTTTCATCTTTACTTGAATATGCTTACAGGTTTCGGCATTTCGTAGGATTTTTTTATTATTAGAACACACGCAACAAATATTGTGCGTGAAATAATTAAATGAACACTTTCCCTCATTCTACTCTTCTTTATTACGAGAAAAATATACAATTTTCGAAGTGATTAATGGTTTTCAATTGTTTTGCATAAATATATTCAAGTGTCACTGGATTGAAATCAAAGTCAGTCAGTTAAAAGTCAGTTAATTTTTTCAAATTTCTTCTTTTTAATTTTTTGTTCGTGAAAACAACACTTATATCATCTTAATTATTTCCACAATCCCTTTTTCGCATTACTATTTGGTAGTTGTTTCGCTTTTCATTTTCTTTTTCTAGTTTTCTTGGAAAACAGTATTTTCAGCCAGTATAGTCAATTACGCAATTAACTTCCTCATAATTTAGTTAAATAAAATACTTTGATTAAGAAGGTTAACACATCAAGTTCATCCGCATGACAATCCTTAACTCAACGAAATGAGGAGAACAGTAGTGAGAAGTGGTAGCACCGAAGAAGTGAAATCGATGAAAAAAAGTGTTGACCTAACTGAGTAGGCCAAGAAATTTATTCGTTGAGAATTGCTAATTATGAAATGCTTTGAAGTCCATAAAAACTGCCAAATATTGTTAATATCACTCCTCAATCTTCAAGTAACATCCCTCTTGCAGTTTGCAATCAACGATGACATTTCACTTAATCACGCAATGTTATCACATATATATATATGTGCGTATATCATATCGTTATCTAATATTGCTTCTTTCCAGAACTTTGTTCCGGATATCAATAAATTTGGTAGACCTGATTGTCACCCATCTAAGCAGTTGCATGTTTGCTTGAACATTTGCTAACATAAGCTTGCAAAAAAGGATTAGAAATTTGACTCAAATTATCGAGTTGTTAATCATTTCATTATTGTTACTTTGTTTCTCATCGCTTAAACAGAAATTTAAAGTTTTATCAAATACTTTCATAAAAACATATATTTTTATAAGTGAAATTATTTCGATGGTATGAGAAAAGGAAAATTCCAAATGAAATGAAGGATAGCGGCAAAATCGCACGAATTCATTTTATTTTAAGGCAATAAAATGTCTGCTCGCAATTTGATACTGATTGATACCAATCATTTCATCAGTTTGATATCATTTAAATAGAAAGAGACATATTGCAATTTAACAATTTTGTCTTCCAAAAGGTAAATGTTCGACAGAGTAATGCTAGAAGATGTGCTATAATGCATACCGTTGAATTGAATTGCAAAAATTCCTGGGCGTCGTATTGATTTTATAACTTAAAAAAACTGACATGATGTAGTGAAAAAACAGATAAGAATTTGAATTTAAACAATATCACACAGAAACTAATGGTAAAATGTGCGTTTTGTTGAAATAATTAGATGCTGATGGAGCAGAAGCCAAATCTTCCATCGCTCATTCATGCTCCTCCTTAATTTGGGAAACGAAAATTAAAGTTAGAGTGGATATTGAATGATAGCTAAAGTTATCATTTCTCTTGATTCGCTAATATTACTATTAATTTTAATTGTAACTTTAAGCCATTACGCTATCTGATATGCAAACTATGATGAAAAAGATTGTTTTCAATAGTTGGGAACTATTGGTGTCCTTTTGAAAAACAATTGTCATATATTTGTTGTTCCTATAAAAAACAATTTTTTTCTGAAAAATTTTTGAATGAAACTTAAATATTTGCTACTTTAAAATTCGTAGTATTTTATAGGAGTGAATTTGTAGTATTTAATAGAAAATTTGTAGGATTTTTCAGAACTTCATTCTGTTAAACTGATGAAAAAAGTTAATGGGTCGTTTTTCTGAAAGCGATAATTGGCAAAGACATCTTGCGACGAGTCGTCGACGCCGAAATATAATCAATTATTATCGACATCACGAACATCTTTGATTGGGTTAAGGAACAGGTTCCATATTCCCCGTGAACATTGTTGCGCATAAGGTCAAATAATACCAATTTCTCAAAATAGGATACCTGTGATCCGGAAAAGGATGGCCAATAATCAACCGAATATATTATATTCGATTGAGAAAATACTGATCCTTTCATAACTGTTATAATTTTGAGATTGAACAGATTATGAGTTTCCCAAACACTTTAAAGCAGGCACGGTTCTGAACCTCACCTCTATCGAGAATGAAACAATGGAGCAGTTTACTTTCTAGCATTTTCAAAGTTATATGTTTAGTACCACTAAAAGTTAAATGAAAAAAAATATGATTGTGGCGCAACCTGACACGATGTTATAAATACAAGTTTGTTTGAAGTATTTTTTATAAAAGAAATAAAATATTGCTTCCGACAACACTGATTGATTAATTATTTGTAATTTTTCATGCACTTTATTATTTGCCCATTGAAATAAAAGGTAGAAGAGATATTTGCCTTGTGTAATGGCACTGTTTTTTTTTCACTACTTCACTAAAAATTAGAATTTTGAAGGATATCTGTATGTGAGTGCATCCAAATTTGCAGAACGATAATTTATAAGAACTGATATTAGTAAGCAACGCCGTATCAGGGATATATTTGAAGACATGGTTCATCGAATTTTGACATTATGACAAGATGGTCATGAAGTCAAAAGTTAATAATTCTAATTCTGGTTTTGTGCAATCTGAAGAAGCAATAACTACTATGTATCTGTTTCATGATATATCGCAACAGATCCTGGTTCTCGGACTACCTTTTTTTATCACCGCTTTTAAGCGATTATACCGTCAAACAACAGATGAAAAACGTGAGGAACAACAATTTGAATTTAATTCTCTAAGCATTTCTCGAAGTTTGAAGTATTTCTTCAATATGGCGTACATTCCTTCCCATTATTAATTTGCTGACAAACATAAAAATGTTACTAATTTCATGAGTCAAATATAAAGCAATAGCTCAATCGATTTGGCAAAAGTTCAAAGTTAACAAATAAAGAACTGAGCGAATGACAAATGCTCTCTTCTGCTAGTTTAGAAGTAATTTGATGCAAACGTCACCGTACTTCTCCTTGCTCCGTCTACAAGTATTGTTGCAACGCTTTCTGCAATGCAGCGGTGCCCCGATGATTGAGCGTGTCCTGATTGTCGCACATTTATTAGCTCCATTACTCTAAAATTATGTAAATAAAACATCGCTTACATAACTTATCCAATTCTGTAGCAGAAGGGTATCCCAAAAGGAGTTTTTGCAGTTTTAGTTCATTGAATGACAAAAATGGGATAATTGGAAAATATTCAGTCAATTCATTTCTGCTGCAACTGCGACAGACTAATCGGAGAATTTTAATTTGAAGAGCAAATGTTTATTCAAATGACATTTACATATTCGTCTCGAACCTTTGCTCATTTTTTACCTCCTTGCTTTTTAGCTTTAACTTTTAATTCATCACTTTTCATAATTTGAATCTTTCCAGGAACATTTTTAACACATTGTAAATTAATGGAAAGGAAACAACGAAGTTTTTCAAAATAAATTTGCAATTGAAGTCATTCAAACAAGAACAAAAAAATACATGAAAATTTCAACCTCAAAATTATTAGTTAATAACAGTAAAAATGTGACATAAATTATCATTAATTGCAGCTTGTACTTTTTCCTTTATATGACGATAATTCTCCCAAAACAGATAATTTTATAAATTATTTTCTCTCCAACAAGCTCCTCATCCCACCTTTGGCATTCTCATTAACAATAATAAAAAAAAATTAGGACATTTTGATAGTAAACGGCATAATTTTAGAAAAATTCTTTTTTTCCAGATTCCTACGAATGCATTGAAAGTAAATGAAGAAGGAGTAAAGCGGTTAGATCAAAATGTTGAATTTGACGATCCCAGCTTTCGATTTACAACTGCCGAAATACAGTGAGAGTAATGAATTGTTGGTTTATGAATCCTAAGCATTTCTGACAAAACTGCATCACTTTGCAACATTTCATATTTGCGGGGGAAGGAAGAAATTTTTTGTTTTGTAATTTAAGTGATTATCATCATTTCCATAGTGACGACCATTGAAATCATAACAAACAAACAAAACACTCAAATGGGAACACTCATTCATCATCCCTTGATCTTCCGCTGCAATTTTTTTTAACGAATTAAAAAACAATTAGTCGAAATGGATCCGTTTAGAATGAACATTAACCTAAGCAAATTCCCTGTAATTTCCTCATATTCATTAGCATCGCTCGATTTGCTTCAACCATTCAGAAAAAGTGTAATTATTGAATATTTCATTGCTCAATTTTTGACAAACTCATTTCGGCACATATCTATGCCGAAAAAGAAGAAAGGTATAGAAATGACGAAATGAAGAAGCTTTCAAAAACAGTCTTTTCCAATAAGGAAATAACACTAGTAACCTTGAACAAATTCAGTACTTTGGGCTTTCACTTAATCTGAACAGCAGCGCTACTTCTCATCTTTCGGAAAAAACCGAAAATTAATTCATGAACAATTTCATGGAATGTCGGCGACCTCAATATGGCCATTTCCTTAGTTTAATACTTTGAATTAAGCCAAACAGGTAAGTTAATGTATGTTGTTTCAGTATTTGTTGGAAAGTTAGCTCAAAATAATTTTCTCGGATTTTTTAAATATGATGACGATTGAATTAGTTGTGAAATGGTTGAAGGAAGGAATACTTGGACAATTAGATGACAGCTATTAAAATTAAATTCATTAATGTGGAAACATTAATTACATTTCACTCATTCCTCATGAAAAAATACATGTCAGCTCAGGTTTGTTCTAAAAATGAAGTAATGAAGTAAAATTCAAGTTTCTATTAAATCAGACTTGCATTACTTACTTAATTGTTGTGCATAACTTCAAATTCCTACAGAATTTTATTTGCTCTCAGAAAGTAATTTTAATAAATGATATTGCCAAAATTAAGCTTAACCATCGTTCATACTCGTTTTTATTTTTGATATATTGAAACAATTCATTTGAGCTCTCAAACTTTCTGATTTTCTTTCCCTTGAGGATGTGCTAGAGGAAAAGTGTTTTTAAAAAGAAACATATTCTAAGCCGAATATTTTCGTTTGAATTTCGCCGAGAAATTTGAATTTGAAATCCAAGTACTTCGTTTTAATTTTTTACCGAACAGCAAAACAGAAATTTTCAAATATTTTACAACCGAAAATTACATTGCAGTAGTGAATTTTCTGTATGGAAGGATGGAGGCCAAAGTGTGGAATTTAAATTTCAAATTTCGAACACATCAACAGTTGTGAAACAAACGAAAGACAAAAAAAAGCACAACAAATTTTGCGAAAAATATTAATAACTAATTACTAATCGTCCATCAAACGTTTTCCTTAAAGCAACCACCTGCGTTCGACTGCATTTATTATTAATTGTTGTGAATTCTTCGTAAATCGAAAGGCGGTTGCTTTTTTGTCGAGAAAAAGCCCACCGCATTCGCTTGAGAACTAACCGATGAATTTAATAATTGAACTTCTGCGCTAAAATGTGATGGCATTTAGATAATTGAATACAGAAGTATAACGATACTTAATACCGGTGAATATGAAATGCTTATGCTCAATGATGAGATTCCATTTCAGTAACTCAAGCGTAAATAATGATCACAAATAAAAATAATTATGAATTCCATAAGGGAAATTGGAAATTTCACTTTCAGGTAATTTACTTGCATTTTACACTCATCGTGGAAGTAGGTTAAAGATCTTCAACGAGATTAAAATTAAGATTATCTGATTGCCGAAGATTAGAAAGTTTCTAGTGACATTTGATTGATAAAATACCGTTAGGAAAGAATGAAGTACTTTGAGGAAAAAGAGTGAGAGCAACAGCATGACTTTATTAATGGCACTGATAAAATTGATGATATCACAAATAAGCTCATCAAGCCTTCTTATGCCTTCTATTTGTTCAAGGGAAGAAAGAATGGAAATGAACAGGTGTAATACGTGTACCTGTAAAAATAGGTTTAAGAAGTGATAGATGAACAATTCGCCTTTCTCAGCATTTTCATTCAACTAAGGGTCGTAATTGAACTGAAAATGAATTTCATTTTTTTTTTTAACTTCAAGAGACAAATACTACAACTTTCTTTTTAGCAAATATTAAATGAGAGAATTTTATTGATTCGAAATGAATTAACCTTTGTAATTTTGCGGTCAAAAAGAAAACGATGAGATAAACTTCGCGAAACAGAAAAAGATATTGGTTGATGATGAGTGAAAGTGGAGAAGATAAAATGAAAATGTAATCGCAAAAAATGGTTCATATTTTCCAATCAACGGATCATTTCGTAAATTGAGAAGAAGATTCAAGCAAGGCATCGTGGGAACAGCTTGAACAAATTATGATTTGAAGGAACATAGTTTCATAAAAATGAAACAATCGGTTACAAATCTTTCGCTGAAATTTTCCTCCTTCTATTATTTTATTTGTCTTCTTTCTTTTCAACTGTTGTTTTCATAAATTTGTAGCGCATTGAAGTATAATGCATTTTTTATTGGTGTTTTGTGACACACTGCAAAAACTACTTGTGAAGATATTTTAAATTGAATAAAATTAAAGTCGAGCACTCAGGAAAAGATGAAAAACTGAGACACTCGTTTTCACTGCATCTTTTCAATATCGCAAATAATAGCAACGCTATAATTAGTAGAAATTTCAATAAATAACATATTTAAAAATGTTTACTTTTTGCAAAAAAAAAATTGCTCTTCAGTTTTTTGGGAAAAAGAAATGAAATTTGACTTTTAGTACATTATTGATTAGGTCCAAAGAATTTGAAAAATTTACTATTTTTTTTGAACTAACACTTAAACGTCATTGTATTACGTACGATGCCACTAATGACAATTAAAGAGGAAAAAAATCAAGTAGAAGTTGAGAAATGTGGGAATGAAAGGTGGGGACGGTGGTACGATGGAATGAAAGGTGATAGCGATGTGTGCCGTCAATTGACCTCATTTTTGGTGAATTTAACTCCGCATATTACCAAAATTTGACCACTCTCATTTGTGCCAACATTTTCTCCGTATTTTTATCACACACCTGAAATAGTTGTAGTTGTCTGCTTATTACTTTCTCATTTCATGCAATTTTTAAAAAACCCCTGATAATCCTAATTGATTACTTTTTTTACTCATAATTTTACTAACTAAAAATACTAAAAACAATTTTTCACTTTGAAGTTTGAATATTAATCAGTTCTTTTTTTCATTAAAAAAAACTAATTGGTTCAGACCGCTAATCAAAATAGTTTCTTTTTCTAAAATTTTCGCCTTATCAATTCAAATGATGCTTCTATTTTGTATTTTTTCTTCATTTATTCAAAGTGTTGAAAATAGTGAAAGGGGAAAATGGATAAGGTCCAGCTAGCATACTTTACAGAAGTGCGGCAGGAGTGTTTTTGTAAGTTATTGCGGAAATTTTTAATTTGCAAGTACTTTAATGAGCACGAGAAAAATTACAAAAAAAAAACATTTCAATTAATGCGAATTAATAATCTATTTCAATGCATGAGTTACTAGTTTTATAAGTTTGTTAAAAATTCTGTTCAACGAATCAATTGAAATTTAAAATGATATCATGAAGCCGCCTTCAACTTCTATCGCACTTCACTCATCGCCCAACCAATCCGACCTATGCTTATATGGTAGTTTTTTATGATATTTTGAAGGGTAGTTGCAGCTGATGAATTAAGCAATTACTTCTCTTTTGTACTGAAGCGTGAAGTTTCCATTCACACGAAAGTTTCGTCATTTATATTATCAGTGAAATGACGTAAACATTGATGTGAACTTCAAATATTTGAATATAATAATACACTGTACCAATCCTTCCAACAACAATAACAACAGCAACAACAACAACAAAAATATTTCTCGTTTGGCAGACCTCGTCTGTCTGTGCGTGTGTGTGTGTGTGTGTGTGTGTGTGTGTGTGTGTGTGTGTGTGTGTGTGTGTGTGTGTGTGTGTGTGTGTGTACGTCATTCATCGAAACGCTTCTTCACTCTACAAGTTTTTCGCAATCACTTCCTTCACTTCCTCTCACCCATCATTATCTTCATTTTCCATCGAGCATATTTCTTTGTGGCACGCATTTATCGGTGGTCTGAAACGAAATCAACCAGCGCGGCAGAAAGTTCTCTTCCTGTTGTTGCGGTTGTCGTTTATACATTTTCATCAAAAGTTTCGTCTAAACGATTGGAAGAGATCGGTAACGATCAGTCACCGTTCGTATTATATTCCTACAAATATCCCTACAAATCTTATAAAGAAAGAGGAAGGAAGACATTTTAGCTCATTAATTTTCATCTGGGAAACATGGATAAATAACGAACCGTTTAGTGAATTTAATTTCATTCAAAATGCTTTGTTTTGCAATTATTGCTTACAATATTGAATTCTGAATGTGTGTGTGTGTGTGTGTGTGTGTGTGTGTGTGTGCGTGTGTGTGTGTGTGTGTGTATAGATAGACGTTTGTTGATGGGTTGATTATCATAAGCATTAAGCTTGCAGAGATTAGGAAGGATGGCAAGAAATGTCGGATGAGCGCAGGTGTGTTCGGTTCGGAACATGATTATATCATTACGGTGAAGAACCAAATCAATTTCAATGATTTTGATGATAGACAACCAATAGCCTACGAAGTTACACTCGTAAAATTTAAATTGCAAAATACGTCCAAAAATTAAATTCCCAAAAATTTTCATTCGTTCTATTATTTTTTGATGTAAGAAAGGAAGTGTGAAAATGGAAATGAATTTGCAATACTTTCTCATCAGTGACGCAGAAACGACAAATGATACACACACACATCTGATTATTTTCCTCATTTCTGAAATCACAATCTCTGGCCATTATTATCATGCTTAAATTGCTCATGCAACAGATTGTGAAATGAGGAAGATTTGATTTCTAATTCATCACTCGCTTAAATTACATTTTGTGCACCGTATCCTTCGAAAAAAATAATTCAACACCCTTCGACCATATTTGCAAACTTTTTCGCTTTCAGTTTGTAAATTTAATTAATGTCGAAATTCCTTTTTCAAAAGGAATTTGAAGGATTTGAAAAGTGACGTAGATAGAATGAATACCTTCCCGACTGGCTTATTTACCCACTCGCCCACTTGCCTTCCACCTGCCTTCTTCCACTTCTCCATCGTTATCTTCTCCATGTTGGCATCCATCGGACGACATTATCATTCCCACTAACCCTTTCCCATTCCCATTTCGATCTTTCGTTTCTGCTCCGATCGTAATGATAGTTCACCTTTTTTTTCTCGCCGATAATTTTAAATGGTATTTGTTTCAGCTGAAAAATTCGAGAACTTTGCTAAACTTGCAATTGAAAAGAAGGAAAGGGAAATGCGAAATAATTTTCAGGGAACAGTTTGCAATCAATGATGGGAATGATGACGACCGTCGCTCGGAACAGCTCCAATGCACATATAATTTCCTAAAATCTTGTTTCCCACCGTCAATCGACCGAGAAGCAAATGGAACTGCTGAAAACACTGGAGGATCCAACGTTACGTATTGTGCATAAAGCAGCTAGCCAAATGGTGAACTCTAACAATTTATTGCAAAAATTTCCTGAACTATTCCATAAGGAACAATATGTGTGAATTCCACCTCTTGGAACACTCTTCCTCCTCTCCCTTTTCAGTTCTCTTTTCCTTTCTTCCCCTTTCTTACTTCTCTCACTTGAGTATCTTTCTTTGTTCCTCGAAAGTTCATCATCCAATTAAATCATTTGTTTCGGTCATTAATCTAATATCGAATGCAATTCCTGAAATTTTTTCAAGTATTGAATTTCCTTTACTAACCGCTGTCATACGGCCTCTCTAATTACTATAAAATTTCAAACTTTTTCTCTAATTACTCTCTAATTACTATAAAATTTCAAATTTTTTAAAAAAAAATGTCATGCAAAAATAAATTTAAATTGTAACCAGTTCAAAATAATTTACGAATTCCCAACCTCTTGAAAAGGCGGGTACTTCGAGAGTGCTGCCTTCTCATCGACACATACTTTTGGAATTTCTGTCTGATTTGAATGTTGCAATATTTTCAGAGTTCTGAAACTGATGAAGACGTCTTGTTAGAGGAAGGGAAGTCACGAATGAGACACTACAAAGCATATACAGTAATGCAGAAATCCGGATTTCAGCACACCGAGTAAATTTTTATATTAGACTTTATTGAACAAATTGAAACTATGCTCCACAACTTGGCGAAAAAATGAACGTGTGAAAGTAAAAATCAAAAGTAGAGGCAGATTTCTTTAAATGGGCTACTCCAAATCCTTCATTAATCGTTTCCAGCCTCATTATCGTTAAATCGTACCCGTTTGTTCCACGAAAATACACTGAACTGGATGTCAGAAAATCCAATAAGATAAAGTGCTACCGCTAGTGACTGCCATTTCTGTCCATAAAATCATTCCAAACAATAAAAAATTATTCCAGATATCTTAATATGATCAACAGTGTAAAGTATCGAATTTACGAATTTATATACCAAAAAATCTGAATTAAACAAAACAGTTTTGATTTAAATCATAATTATAAAAGATTGGATCAAGACATGCTTTATCCGAAAGATATAAATGTAACAGGAAGGTATGTAACTCGTACCTCATTAGCAATAAGGGTGAAAAGGAAGCCATATCTGAAATGCTTTATTAGATTTGAAAACTTACAATTTTGATTTTAGCTATTTGTCAATAATGATTAACTTGTGTCGCGTTGAAATAGCTGTGTCGTTGGGATTTCTGATCCATGGTTTTGCGTGTCCAGGTTTCGCTCAAGAATCTGCTTATCAAGGGACATGCCACATGAATGTGGTAGCTGCAGTTGTTGGTGCAACCACCGGGTGCATAGGACTTGGAGTTGTACATAGGTGAGGCATTTACCTGTTGAGTAGGTCTTGAGGGTTCTGCTCGATACTTCTCACTCTTTTAGGGACAATGAAACGGGAATGGCGGAAACATTCACAGATCTATCCATATTCCAGGTATCGATGGAAAATGATGCTCATTATGTGGCTTGTACTGTGCATTATATCAGCTGTAGGAAATTTGTTATCAGTTATAACAACAGGCATTTGGCTTGATCACCTTAGCAAAATGAAAAGCCGGACTGGCCTCGTCAACGGGCTAAGCGGGATGATGCTTTTGTGTTCTGTTGCCATTGGTTAGCTTTGCATCTAATTTACACTACGCATTTTTACTTCAATTCCATCTTTCATTGGAAGTCACCAAACTATGAAGATATCGTAATTGATCAACGAAGTGAGAACCAGGCTGGCTATCAGCAATAAGATCATCTTGTCCGTGTTATGGTTAATTAACACGCATTGATATCGTAATTTCCCTTCAACTCCTAGTAATACGTAGCACTTTTCGTCACTTTAACACGAACGTAATACATTCTGTGAATATGCAGCTTACAATTGGAATAAATGAATTTTCCTAATCCTCTGCGATTCTTTTTAGGTGTTTGCTTTATTCTCAATGCAGTAATGATATGCCACTTTTGGAATTTTAATTCGCAAAAGTATCAGGCTGTCGGAAAAGTTTCGGTAATATTTTGTATTTGTCAAATCTAAGTGGTCACTGATAGAACCATCTGTTTGTACTTAAAATCTTGATTTTTGGAAAATATGGAACTTTTTCTTCACATCAGTTACGGCATTTCAGAAACGCCCACGTTCGATTG
This sequence comes from Litomosoides sigmodontis, assembly GCA_963070105.1. NCBI lineage: Eukaryota > Metazoa > Nematoda > Chromadorea > Rhabditida > Onchocercidae > Litomosoides > Litomosoides sigmodontis. Next base: position 10,276,608 of record OY718806.1, read on the forward strand.
TACGCCGTACTTCACGTACAAGCAGTGGTACAGAAAGAAAAACGCGCTCAGAAAAATCTGCAAAAGGATATCACATTGTTTGATCTCAATTGTATGGGCTCATTTTTTTATAATTTGATTGATTCTACCGTGGTGATCACTGGTTTGGTTGGCATATTGAACAGCATGTTCAATGATCCACATAAAGCAAGTGTGTGATTAAAGACAAAATTAAACACTTTTTGTCTTTGAGTTTTCCAAAAGTTTTACAACCGAATATAAATGCATATATATATATATATATATATATATATATATATATATATATATATATATATATATATATATATATATATATATATATATATATATATATATATATATATATATATATATATATATATATATATATATATATATCATAAATTTTCGAAACTACGTTTCGCATCCACGTAAATCGATGTATTTTGGAATACGTAACCGCTCATAGCAAGGCACTTCGTAATCTGACACATATTTCTTACATCATCCACTCCACTGTGTAAGCGACCCTATAAAATTACAGCTAATTTTTCTTTGCATAGACAAGTGATACTAGAAAGAAAAACCAGTCACCCTTTGTAAGCAAAAAGGATTGCAAAATTGCTTTCAATGGTAATATATAATTAGATTCAGTTCTGAAAGGCAACAATAAGAAATAAGCAATAAGTTACGGCAAATTCGTATAAACCTCATACACGAAAAAATTTCGAAAATAAATTCAAACAACATGAGCAACCAAAATTTAGTAAACGTACCACATGATTTAGTCCCAGATCACGAAGCATCACTGTTAGAGATTTGGCGAAATAACCTCTGCATTTGCAAAACGCTTTTTTCAAATTGATCCATCTATTAAAGTAACTGAAATTTAATCTAAGCATAAAAGAGGGCAAAAAATTCTACAATTCAAAGAAAAATGATACTATTTTCTGAAAGCTCATCAGAAGATGCACTACGGTCAACTGATTAGTATCGCAAAGCATTTGACGTTAGCGCACATATGTGACATCTCATGCGTAATCATTTCATGTAACCATCAGCAATAAATATACTGAATTAAAGGACCACATAAAAACATGATTATTTTAAAACAGTAGCAGTAAATATCAGAACCAACAAATCGTTAAAATGTTACTCTGGTAGCACCAAATTTCGATAATTCGCTTCGTTAGGAAGCAATACACCAAGATCCCAATCACCGCATGTTATGAAAGTAAAAAATGATTTCATCGAATGATCGGCGTTGATTAAATTCGCTTCGATGAGCCATTTATTAAAAGCATTTAGAACATCCGGAAGAGTCTCTTCATTTGCAACTGTTTCCTAAGAATTTTATAATAAATTACAATTAGTAAATGCGAAAATTCAATAAAAAACCTGTGGAAAGCGATATTACACCTGTACAATTCCAGTAAGATCAGTACAAAAAGAGGTCAAAATTGGTCGTTCGGTTGGCCTCACATATCGATGAAACCGACGAACTTCTTCGAAATTTTTTGCTGATAACTGTATAACCGGAAACTCGATAATCTCCTAAATTATCCCATACATTTTATTTGAATTGCTTATGATTTAGACATTGAACACCGATTTAGAATTACATTCAAGACTTTAACGAATACACAAAATATGCACAGAAAAACATACTTGATGTGGCATAATTTTAATTCCTTCTTCACAAGTTGCTTCGAAATCAAGGAGAAGAAAATAATCGAAGTTTTGTTTATTTATGAGAGGTGCTTTTCGATCCATCACTTGTACTTTTGAAACTGATGCATCCTGCACCAAATATTTGCAAGATCTTGTCTAAAACTTTGGTAATAATTAAGCACAACGATATCCCCTATCCTCACAAAGGAAAATACAAGAGATTAAACTTTAAAATAATTCATGTAGTCACGTCACTTCTCATTCCTGTGAAAATTTTGCAAATCACAAAAGTTCTCTGGATTTTTAGTTACTACGGTCGTTTATAATTAAAAGAATCTGATAAAACTGCCTTAGAAAAACTCCCACTTGACATCGAAAACTTATGCAAAGATGGGCCAACACAAGAATGTAAAATCTTCAGAGTGCGATTCATTTGGAACTCCTCCGTTCCTTAAGTGACAGTGAAATCTCACGTAGCACTTTAATTTTGAATTCCGCAACCTGTTAGTTTCACTCCCTGGAATAGCACCTTGGGTCATTTGAATAGTGAATAAATCAACTTTCGCTGAAATTATAACTTGCTGAAGTGTAATACAATCGCTACCAGTGACTTAAAAGAGTGACTGCACGATTCTGCTCAGATGAAATTAGTTGAATAGTAAAACACTGTACTGAACAAACACATCAAAAGATATCCACCTTTATTTGAAAACTTTGGCTATAATAACTTGAAATGTCTCTAATGATACTACGATATTACTACCATGTACAAGTGCATCGCTAGCTCCAAGTTAACAGATGACATGGCTGCTATCGATTACAACAAACGTTACAAAGCTAAGGCATTTGGCAAAAACACCATTTTATGAATTACAGAAAACTGTAAATGAAGTTGCACAAGATAAATACGAGATCAAAGTATAAAGAGCCTGTTTGAAAAAAAAAATGAATAGGCAGGATGATATGGATTACTCACCATAAAACCTAATAATGATTGCTAACCAAAGGAAAATCCATGAGTTCTTTTGACATGCTGTATCTTACAAAATACTTATCACAGAAAACTAACACAAATTCTACCATAATAAGTGATAAATGATGAAAAAACCGTTCAATACCTGAAAATAACGAGAATTTCATAATATGGCAAAGACTGTTTGGAAAAATTATAACACTATGCTAATTCGAGAACTAAATACATAACGGAGAAAAAAAGGAAAAGGAAATAAAATATGTCGCACAAGTAGGCAATATAGATATATAAGTACAAGGACTAGTACATCAGCTAGTGAGATATATACTGCGATGCTAATGCAATCATGAGTCGAACCGGACACATACAAGCCACTTAGAAGACTTAAAACCACACCTCGCCGCTTTGTACAATGATAAAAATGTCAGTTGCAATTTTTTTAAAAAATTTTTTTAACGAGGTAAAAGTGCATCCGCCTGCTTGGAACTTTTGGAAGAGCTTTCGAATATGACTTTCGAACGTGGTAGGTTTTTAGCATAGGGTTTTGGGATTAGAATCAGAGAATTTCTCAAAAAGAAAAATCACACCTTCGACGGCACAAGAGTGGCAATAACAAATAATTTCCGAACTGGTACCATGAAAATTTTGTTATGCGATCATTTTTTTTATAGGTTCCCCAAATCCCTTCCTACTTTAATTATATCTGAGTTAAAGAATTCGATGAAATACATGAAATGATACCACAGCTGAAAACATGCGAAGAATCTCAGTAACATCACAAAGCATAAATAGAAATAAATGACGACTGAATGATCACAAAACTCTCATGAAAAAATAGTTCAAACACGCTTAATATCGCTGATAACGGATCGTCATGGAAAACTTTATCAGGATCTCACAATGTTGCACTTAAGATCGGTACTAGTGCGGGTTGCGGGTTGTATTCAGCTCATCAGCAGACATAGCCATCATTATAACGCCTAAGCGTTATTATGCGATATTATGCGTATTTACAATTTTTGGTACCGAAGTACCAATATTACAAGAAACGTTTACGTCCGATATTTGATTACTTTGTTCACTGGAAGCTGTTTGTGCATAAGATGAACGTAACAAAAGCAGGCTTGACAGACATTCTGGAGTAAGTTTCAAAACGTTTTGACTATTGTGCACCACACAAGCAGCTGGAATTGAAAGAAGAAACCGGGCCAACAGTGACAAATGTGGAAACTGTGCCTGACCAACAGTGGACCAAAATAGCAGAACATCTCTGAAATCAGTATTTTAACATGAATCAGTATCGGAAAAAAAGAGTGGCATGACGTTCCGAAGGTAAAAAATTGCTTTCTACAATTAATCATTTCGAACATAGAGAAAAAGAAAATTAAAATGTTCCCATATTTTTCAGATGAATACTTCCACACTTTTCAAACATCGGCATCCTTCTACAGCTTTTAAAGATTGATGAATTACAGCAGATGAGCGAGGAAGAAAAGGACAAATTAATTACTGAATAAATAAGGCAATAGACAAAAACAATATGCATAAGCAAACTTTGTTTGAGAGGCTGGATACTGCGAGCGTAAATAACATTCTAGTTCATCATCGATAACTGCATGATCTTCTAGCGAACTTAAAAATGATACTCGTTTCTTTGGTGGTTCTCCGTCACTTGTACCTAGATTTTAACAAATTTTGCCAACTGGATTTTCTAACTTTCTCAACATTTTTGAGCAAAGGATAATTTTCGTCATTCTTTTCACACAGACTTAAGACGTGCTAAGCTTGACTCTTTTAATCGAGTTGACTTTATAACAGGTTAATACTAGTAGCCAATTTCAAAATACGCGAAAGTTGATGGGCAATGTTATTCTCCAGGAGTATTGGTGTTGTAAATACACTTGTTTTAAAGAGTTAATATTGTATCAAGTTCTGGGTCATCGTATCACGCTGAGGATTTCAGTAAAACTTAGGACCCTGCAAAGACACCTGAAGAACCTTAGCTATTATGCAGTGTTGGGCTTGACAGAAAAAATTTCAAAATGTGAACTTTACCAGCTAGAAGTTCTTCGCTTTTTAATTTCATTTCGGATGCTCCGATTAATTTCCGTATTCGTGAATAAGTTTCCATCCTAAAAACCTAGCTTTCGCATAGATGTTTAAAAAATTTACGCAGCCTGCGATAGAAAGTAATAAAATAGGAGAATATTACGGTTTCAGTTTAGTACCTTAAAATCCTTCACAAACACCACTTCAATGAATAGATATCCTTATCTCAAAAAATAAACAAAAACCTCTGTTCGTCCGAACAAATAACTGGGAGATGTTTGAGGCGAGGATTCAAAACAGTTGCCATACGATGTTCAGGCATAATCACTGATTCTGTGGCATTTCGTAATATATTTTCCGTTTTCCGTCTTAACGAACAAACCCAGCTCCCTACATCGTTTTTGCTAACATTATCCTCATCATCTGATGAGAATTCATGGATTAAAGCAAACCATTCTGGTTGCACCTGATAAAACATTTAAAACAGTAACACGTATGTCAAGTTCACAGATTTATTTAAGACTGATTAATCCACTAAGTAGCGGTAAAGCTGTATTAAATTTCAAATTTTTTAAAAGGGAATATTTAAATATTACCATATGAAAAGAAACTGCTGATTTATCGATAAAAATTGATGCCATAATATGAAATGGTTCCAAATATTTTCGAATTTCATCAGCAACCGACCAATCAATTGATCGTACCAATACCATAATATCTATATATAGACGTAAAGTACTTTTTTTTTACAGTTAGTGGCTAACGATGATGAGTTCCAACAACGTAAAATGCTACATGTTTTCAACACTGCTTATGGAAAACATAACCGTAATTGAAGCATAGCACTAAACATCGTTAGAGACATGCGGTATATAGCAGCACATTTTGTGCACTATTGAAATGCTACACAAAATTAAAAAATGAGATCTAACCATCGATGGATGAAAATTCAAATCCTCAAACCGAAATGTGTTGTAATAGTGATGAACTTTAATCATTACGGAAGGAAATGTAGACGCTATTAACATAGTATACCTGGATTCTGTGCAACTGTCAAATGCTCCACGCAATCTTTAACATATTTTAACATTTCGTAACCGTAAAACAAGTAGTCAAATCGTCCAGCTCTTTTTTCAACAGGTGAATTGGCCCAACGGTCCAACCCTAATTTTTCTATGGCAGCTAAAAAGAGATTGCATGCAAAAAAAGTAAACAATGACAAAACAAAAATATTAGCTTATCATAAATCTGAAATTTTACGACGACATTCTTCTCAGCAATAAAGTAATAAGAAAAATTACCAACTATTTTCTGACAATTTACAAAAATTGCAAATACATCGCATTTTTGATCACGTAATTCTCCGAAAATTTCATGGATGAGCTGTAACACAAATTCTTTAATGTAAACAACCTATTCAGGATTTGTCCGCAACTACTACTGTAAAGATCGAATATGTTATATCAATTAGTCAAGGAAAACATGCTTACACAGATATCATTAACATAGTACGATAGGCTATATACTATAGGAGATAATGTAAGCTTACAAGAACTCACATTATTCAATGTGTAACATATGCAATAAAGATGCGCTTGCCCACCACAACTCGGAATGTTTTCTGTAACACACAACAGTCTTTTGGATTCACCCGCCTCTCGGATTATTGTTCCCAATCCTGTTTTCATTTTGTCTACTGTATCAACACTGAAATGAATATTTGATATCATTGTTGAAACCATATAAAACTCATAAATAAAATTTACTTCACAATACGATGCTTATATTTCCATTCTGCTGTGATATAATTCGCAGAAACAACAGCAATATCATCTTCGTTTACAATGCGCTCCACCGAAAACGAGAAACCGGATGTACGAGCAATTTGTCCCACTTCTGCAGTCAATTCCGACAACACCATTGATGTATTAGCTTCAATAACCTATGAAAAAATTGTGCTATACTAAATATGATCTTTAAAATATGTATATAGATCCCAACCAATACTACTGAAAGGTATATAAGGAAGCAATTCAAATCACTTGATTCAGAGTAGAAGTTTCAGGAATAAGTGTTGAAATTGCTTGACGATCTGGACACCGACAACGTCGCCCAATCGATATGGCCGTCTCGATAATACCATGCATTCCGTCTCCCTAAAAAACTTCGAATGAATATTAGTGTCAATTGCTGGCAACAAAAATTAAGAAAACTAAACAACCATCCAGTCGTAGAACATTAAAATTTAACAAATATTGACATATTTATGTATCATATATGCCATATCACATCCTTTCTAAACCAAATTCTTGAAATGATTGTATGTTGAAGTGTTAGTATGTGGAAATTTAGAAAGTTAAAATCAAGAAATTCAAGTAACACCTGAAAAATGGCAGGTGGAAGTAAATCGATAGCACAACATCGCATAATTGCGTTACAAAATATTCGGCGATCGTAATCAGTGAATGATGTCTCAAATGAAGACTGCGTTGTAAGACTTGTATGTGAAACTGAAGGTGGTGCAGGGGATTCCTGAAATTATTTTGCAAAACACCACTGAAAGTATTTTCAAAAAAAAAAACAAAAGAACACGTCTCTTGTTTAATGAATGACGCGAAAGTTTTCCGTAATCGTCCCTAGATAAATTGTAGTTTAAAATAGATTCAACGAAATATTTTTTCCATTCGCTGAGTGATAAGTGCTGCCACACCCAATATTCTAGCACAATAAACTATAAAAAACGTGACAAATGATTTAATACGACTTAAAAATCATGATATTGGTGTTTCCACTGTTCCAATGCGTCCAATCATTCAGTTGACATCTTGTTTAAAAACAACAAGCATTACCCTTCTGTATGCACCAGACGTATCGGGAGACAACTGATTGACATATCCCGAAGTGAGGGTTTCAAAAGACTGCTGACCGGAGGAATCATTCGCCGTTTCTGTTGAACTAAAATTAAATTAATATCAGGTGATAAAACGGTAATTCCCTAATCTTGCTAAAATTTCAAATAAGAAAAAAAACGAACAAGTAATTTTTCTTTCCCTATTCTTGATCCATTTCACTCAAACAAATTTAACTGTGGAAGAATTTACGTTACTTTATACTGTTGTCCTTGTAGCTACTGCCGATTGGACATCTGTGACGAGTCATATTACCCGTTCCGCCACCCGTATCTGTATAAAGCACTTTGCATGCGTAGCAAGCCACATAAGGTAGACGAGCTCCAGTAATCGTGTCAAGCACCTAAAGAGTGAACAAAATAGTTTTAGACATCAACGTCTCATAAAAATCCGGAAAGCTTCGACTACTGTTTTGCAATAGGATTTTTACCAGCACTCTAAATAACCAGACATCTGTAGATCAGATCGAACACAGTCCACTACCAACCCTCGGAAGAGGCTTCTGACAACCATACAGAACGTCTAACTTCTTAGCTCAGATCTTCTGGAAAAGCATTTTGTCGTGCATTAATATAGTCCCCCTTTGCCATACTTATAGACCGATCAAATGTCAAACTCTGTAAGGCAAATCTCTTACAATTTTTTAAACAACGAACCTGTCCAAACAAGTTCCACACTTCCGATCTACCTTTCTTTTTGACCAGTTCAAATCTTCCCAACTTCATACGTATGTCATCTTGTATAACAGATTTTGGTGGCATCAGATGACTGTTCAGGGGCAAGGTGACACCAGTATCTCGACAGTAAGTTGTACTCAGACCAGATGGATCACTTGAAATCTAAAAATCACTAAATAAAGTGAATATGGGTCCAATGTGCATATGCATTTACGCATGGTGAATCCTCAAATTTCGTTAAGATATTGTCAGCGCAATCTGACCTGATGCTTAATTACAGATGGAGCATCGGACAAGGAACCATTTGTTTCCTCTGCAAAATTTCCATCACAGCTGCGAATCTAGAAGAAATCACAAGTGTAACAGGTTATGCACAACATCTAACTGAAAAGGATTAGAACCTGTACGGTAAGCTTGGGGTTCTGGAAACTTGAACATTTTAATAATGCAGAGAAACACGACTACCACCAGTTCAAAATTTTCAAATAATATAAGCTGACGGTATACTTCAGTGCCAAAATCAAAAATAACCGTATTCATTGCAGACATATCATGAAGTTTGGATAACCGCATAGGTGGGACCGAATGAGCATGCACTGGCAAAGTACTCCGGTGATGCACAACGGTAACACCACTGATATCCTCGCCGGAAAGCGGTTCACTTTTGGTGCATACAATTGTAGCCGTTGGCTGATTAGAGCGTTTCGTTGAAGCAAATGAGGTGACGCCGTTGGTAGTGTTCCAGTTGTGCGAATCACTGGTTATATTCTCGTCGTCAATTGCTTCATCAGTGATGGCCGCGGTCTTCCGCAGCGCCGGATGGCGTGTACGGGTTGTGGTTAACAACTGCTCTTGAGCAGCCAACTTGAAACAGTTCCGGTTAACCTCCAGGTTTCAAGTTTCTGTAATGTTGCATTTTAAAGATACAACTTATCGCGACGAAATTGCTTCGCATGAATGAGTGAGCAAGTGCTACTATGGTTACGATATGCAACGAATTCTGGCAATTCAATAAAACTATAGCAAAATTTATGCTGAACGAGGAGAATTGGAGTCGCTCTTAATGTGACATCACACGATTAGCACAAGACGAACATTCAGAAATTCCCACGACGAGGATAACGACCGCCTCGTACGGATCCACGAAAGGATTATGAGGCAGGAGAATCTTTGGCACTACATATATCCACCGTGTGCGTGCGTGTGTGATGTATGTTTGCATGTGTGCGGTATGTGCATATATGTTGTGTGTGTGGGGATTGGTATGTCTCAGGAAAGTTTTTATAAAAGGAATTACTCACCGGACAGGAGAGAAAGAGAGAGAGAGATAGAGGGAGAGGGAGAGACAACAGCTACACACAGATGGGGTGTTGCACAATCATCGCTTTCTATTACTGAGCTCTTCAAGCTTCAACAGTGTATCCTCTCGATCATGAGGTTACGTGCATAATGGTAACAGCACTCTTCTGGGGAGGGGGGTGCTCTCTCCGTGGATACCCAAAAAATGTTGATAAAAACTTCTAGCTAATATTTCATATAATCAAGCAAGACGTTTCGCAGCAGGAAATTAACTGCTACAGGTGGAGAAAATTCAAATACAAATTCACTGAGATTAGCTATGAATTTTTGTTTCACCAAAGCAACAATAGCGCTGCAAATGGCACTTGAAAACAAAAGACGCTTAACTTTCTGCGGCAAATTCGAATTTTATTAAAGGATTTCTTAAATGAGGCGGGAGAGCTTGGTGTAATAGTTTAGTTGCAAGTGGCAAGTAATTAAAAATTAGAGCTCGCTTATCGGTTTATTAACGCTGGAAGCATATAATTTAAAATTCCAATGTGATTTGAATCCCAGCTGAATAGTTGAAAATAGCAGTTTTAAAAAATGAGAATGCTTCTCAGTACGCCATGGCTTTACAATCCATGTCTGATTATTTCCGAATTTTGAATGTCTCATTATTTCCAGACTTGAAATCCTAATATTGCTTGTTGAACATAGTAACATTCATATAAATACCATCCCTTTGCTGTTTTCGTGGTGTTATTGCCGTTAAGTGATCGTATCAATGGATGAAACACAAGGGGATTTGTTCGAATCGGTAGACTTACCGGAATGGTTGCATATTGACTGGGTATGCCAAAATAGATGTCCAGGACGCGTCATCGATGACTGCACTTTACCTTCTGTACAATATTCATTACCATCTTTCCTGAAACTTTCTACCTTTAGATTCAACGCGAATTTGGTTTGTTTATTCTTTTGCCAATTATATTCGATTATTATTAGTTTGACAGTTATTGTGCGAATGTAACATTTTCTTACAGGTCAACAAAAAGGACATTTTGGAATTCAAATTTTCAATTGTTTCATGCGTCTGTGTAAAACGTTCACAATTTTTCTTCTCCATGACTTTGTTTTCGTTTGAACACATGTCACAAATTTGCTGAATGATAACTTTTTAGCTGCATACAGATAATGGAATCAAAACAATATTTGGGTGCCTTCGGTTTTTGTATCAGCAAATCGTTCATGGTACTGCCGAAACAGCCATCATTGACTTGGATCGTTCATTCAGTTATTTAACCGCCTTTGCGCAGGTGAGCTATGGTTCCACCATGTTGTTTGTCATATTTTTGCTCCATGATTGAAGTAAGGAACTTAATGAAATTTAGAACATGGAACTGGATGGTGATATGGAAACGTTGAATGGAATCGCTCGAGAATTCAAGTTTTTTCTTGTTCAGGCAGGCTCACTGAGCCATTATATTGCCAGTGATGGTTTATTCATTACACGAAATATTGAAACGGTACAGTAAATTGATCACAATCATGAACCTGAAAACTAAAGTACCTATCAAAAGTTTCGAAGAAAGCCTAGTTGTGCTTAGGTGCAGTTGTTGAAATTAAAAATATCTTCTCAGTGATTTTCATAATAACATTGCAGAATTACGTTTTCCATGCCCTATTGATTGCCTGGATGAAAGCTGTCCGTATTTCAAGTTTTTTCAAAAGTGAGTCTTTTTGTGGCAACAATGGTAGCTCTTTTAAATAAATATTTCTAAACAAACAGATATTTTTTTTAACTGAATATTTACTATTTTGTCACATCCCTACGTATTTATGTTATTTTCAAAAAATGTCATATGAAATGAGATAGAATAGAACCGCTAACCTTGATGTTTCCTTTGTCTATATTTCTATACAGGGTTTGGTGGTTTCGAAAAACTTTATCCTATGGGTGACGCACTATCTTCAACAGAACAGCTGTCAATGCTTGTTTCATATGGGTTACTACTGAGTGCATCACGTACGGTCAGTGAACTTAAATTTATTAGTATGGCAGGTTTTTCGATAAATGCAAAGCACGAAGTTAACTCGATTCCTTCAGTTGATTTGATGGTTTAACCGAGCGCTGATTTTGAATGAAGTATAAATTTAAAATTCCCGATCTTTAGGGTCGGTCTTGTATATGCCGATGTGTGACTGCTGCATGGCACCAACTTTACACGTTCGACAAAGAAATGTTTTGGTCAAATATGGTCAAATTGCTAGGTTTATGTACCGGCGGTTTGCGTTATCATCTTCCTGAAAGTCCATCAAGTGGTGGGTACTCCAAATTGTTATAAATAAAGTAATTTTAATTCAAAGACTTCTAACAAGAAGTTAAGGTAATGCTTTGAATAACTGTTTTCTACGTTCCAGAGCCATCCATTTGTAAATTTCTAAATTTCCTACTACATTTGTATTGACTACGTCTTATTCCTATATATGAGAAGTAAAGAGTTTAGAAATGTTCTTGGATTTATGTGACATTGGTAACACAGTTTTGGCAGAAACATTTCTGGAAATTATTTGCGAACTTGGTACAGGCTTTGAAGATGTTGGGATCCTATCAGGTAAAAAATTTTGACAAATCAAGTTTACTTTGTATTATCTGTTTTTATTCAATTGACTTTGCAGGTAAAGCTTCAAGTAGTTATGTAGAATGCTTGCAGCAAATCGCTTCAAAAGTATCAGAAAAACAGTATGTTTTGAGGTAATATTCCGTAATCTTTTTGCTAATGGGTATTACACAACGCATTAAAGAGAAAAATTAGCAGAAAATTTCAAGTTTTAGATAAAACTTACTCAGCTGAAATTTCTGATAAGTCTCAACTTTGTGAGTCTCAATTTTTTCAGGAAGCTGTATTTTTTGTTTGACAAGAATCAAGGCGATAGCCTTCTAGGAACAGAATCCATTTTGCAGTATTTTTTCACATACTTATGCTCGAATATTATGGAACCTCTCGAAAGGGTAAGTAAGGTAACTTACGTGGGAAGACAGTTTAACTTTTTCCTTAACTTATTCAGCAGAACTAATTAGTGTGCAAAAAATCTGCAAATTATGAGAACTTCTTTTCTAGGAGTTAGACTTTTATCCGACCAATGGAAAAGTTTGGAAGGACTTTCTACTTTCTTGCTGTAGTAGCTGTACGAGTGACCAATATAGCGATTGGACACTTTTTATACGACTTACATCAATGCTTATCAAAAGTTAGATTTTCTTTGTTTGCTTAACTTTATCTGCCTATAAGAAATTACTTTCACTACTCTTGTAGAATCTGAGTCAGTTTGGCGAGCAATGAAACCACGAATTTTTTCTAAATTCCCAGCGAAACGATTTCGTGAAATGCCAATCCATTCACTCATTTGGGTGTTCAGCCTCTTTATGGCATCTTTACACGATAGAGGTGTGTCTTTGTGGTGCTGTAGTATACAACCAGTTTTGTTTAGAATTATTTTCGACTTTTAATAGACATTATGATTTTAGTTATACGCTTTTACAAAAACTCCAGTTCCGAATTGAGCTAATTTGTAAAATCGTGATGTAAAATATGATCTGTTCAGCATTCAGATATGGAAGAGACATCCAATAAGGTGATTTCATTAGCAACTGCTGCGTTTGATCCTTCTGATAAAGAACGGCACGATGTCCTGATTCGAGTAGTGCAGTGTACGAAATATATCCTGGATGAAAATCATTATGATTCTTCACAAACAGTCGCAACGTTAACAGCGTGTAATTTTAATATTCTCTCTTGCTATATGGAGTTTATTTATATTTTTCAAATTTCCTTTTAAAGTTCCATAAAAGCAAATTTACTTAAATTTCTACTTGATTCACTTTTAGGACTTTGATATCTCTGGTCAACCCGGAGTAAAATTCTACACGTACATTAAGTTAAGCGGCAATTTAAAGGCTGTTGGGTTTTCATTTCGTGCTTAATCTCAATTTTGTTTGATTGTGCAATGTGGTCTCTGAACACGTGTCTAACGATACAAAGGATTTCGTTAATTTATTGTAAAATCTTTAAACTGTATCTAGACTTTAAAAAAATGCTTGCAGTAATGGGAAAACTTGATGATAAAAAAGATGCTTCGCTGTACGCCGAGTGCTGCGTATGTATCGGTGAAAAAGCATCGGAGGTATCATTTTTCCGTTTTATGTTCTTCGAGAAGAAACGTATATAAGTTGTGTTTCAAAATATTTAGATCGGCTCCCTGTCGCGTTTTTTACCAATCATGAATGATATGGATTTGGAACAGCTCTTAGTGATAACTGCTCACTGCCGAACTGAAAACGCTGTTTTGTGGAATGCAGCCATTGGTCACCTCAAAAGTCCTAATTTCTCCGTGGCAATAAATTATATTGTAGAACAGGTTGATTTTTTAAATACAACACTTAATAACAAATTAATAAAATTGCTTGTAAGGCCTTTAGAATCTGGAATGACAAAGTACTGAATAGTGGACATGACTAAATCAAAATTGCCAACGAATCATAAAAAAGAGAAAGTCATAACTGAAATTATGTTATTGTTGGATGTTTTGCCAAGTGAAAAAAACACTAATTATGAGCAACACTAGGAATTAAGGACAGTAAATAACCGAGTACCATTTAACTAAGATATTGAATAAATATTTTAGTAAACGAACAAATGACGGTCGGTTATTCTAAAATCGGAATGGAATATTGATAACATAAGCAATGTGCTGTTTCCTACATGAACAGTCATATGAGCTGGTAGCGACTCATTTCCGAGTTTTAAAGTCTAATTTTTGCTGCTTTGCGGAGCAACCAGTTTGGAAATTTCATATTCATTTTAGTTGAAAATGAAATTTGAACGAAATCAATTAGCTTTTCAAAACATACGTCAAGTGGTACAAAATTTGTTGGCCGGAAAAAATTACAAATTAGAAGTTTGTTTATACTTTCTGCGGGAATTTTTGAGGAGAGCTAACGATGCGACCTATCCGGTTGAGCTCATTGTTCCAATATGGTTAGCAGTCATCTTCGAAAGTCCGAATACAGACAGTTTGTTTTATTTAACATTCATTCTTTCAAGATAATTTTCGATTTGTTAACGTTCTCAAATTTGTATTAAAATAAATCTAATCACCTTTAAATTGTTCACAGTTAGACCTGGATACTTGCTGCTATGAGGGGCGATAATGGCCTTGGCCCATTTAGAGCACGGATTTATCTTGAAAATTTTGAACCAGTTGAACAAATGCTTTGTTGACTGTGTGAATAATGCTAATCTAATTAGGAAATAACAGTTACCACTAAAAATTGTTAAACTGCATTCTATATGCAATCTGAATAGCACTACAGTTATGCAAATCCTAATGTTTAGAACTCAGCGATATATCTAACAGTATTTCCAAGAATCTTCGACTATCATTCCGAAAGAATGGCTTGTACTTTGAAGCTTTTTCTACAGATTCACCCACAACAATCCCCTCAATACGTTGGCTGTTTGAGGTTATTTTATTCTGCATTTGTTTTTTTGTTTTAAACCCTGAGATCCTCCCCAATCCTAAGTTCTGAATATAACATTTATTTTAGACTGTATCGAAAAACGCTATGAATAGTAAGAAGTGGGTTCAAGAGAATATTATGAGTTGGTCCGAATTGCTGGTAGCACCTTTACATCATATTTTGATGAGTGGCGAAGAAGCAACGGTGATGCACTGCTGTCGCATAATGTCCTATTTATATATGTATATTGCGCAACAAATTTATAAGCCACCCTCGGAATGTAATTTTAATCGCTCACCATTTGTGCGGTTCTGCAAACTTATACTACAAGATGTGGTAAGTTCAACAAATTTTGGAAAATACTTAAATCTCAATCTGAATTCCGCGAGCTTCGAAATTGAGATCAAGTCAGCTAAAAAATTTTCTCCAAAATACTACAGTAGATGAGGAAAAATTGAAAGATAACCATAATAGTATTTAATTAAGCACTCTTCACTATTTTTGTTTGTTATTTAAAGCCTTAGGTGAGGTTCTGGGGATCTGATTTAAAAATTTTCAAATTCACTTTGTATTTTAGTTTTCAGTACGCGAATTTCCCTCGAATTTTATTCGCGAAGTATTGCCTAACTACATGACTGGCATGTTATCCTTGCCAGTACATTCCGTGGCGTATCTTTTGCGCGTTGTTTCGGATATACTTGAGAAACACTTGGATGATGATGTTTTAAAAGATATATTCACGAATATGCTCAAGGAAAAACCACAGCTAATTACAGCGCTATATGCTTCATCAAAAGTGGGCACGAGATTGTTCAATTTCGTTTCACAAATAAAGTGAAAATCTACAGAATTATCGAACACATGTATGGATACTTCCCAAACATTGAATTTATGCAGCAATACTTTATATGTGAAATGAGCGGAGACGCGTTTAAAATGCAGAAAAACGAAATGAAAATATAACTAGCAGGGAGGGAATAAATCATTAGATTTTCGGAACTCAAAGTAGATTTGCGGATCTTCAAGAACCTACCACTCATTTTGGGGAATTGTGAATATTTTTCGGCTGGTCAAAATTTAAAACGATAGAAATCGGTGTCAGTAAAAATGAAAAAAGTTTGGGATCAGACATATTCGAAAAGGTTTATCTTTGAATATTCTCTGTAAAATCTTAAGGCAGAGCTATGATGTATGGAGGACGTCAAAAAAAAAAAGAATTCGCAACTGTCACCAATGTTGCAAGTTATGAATCATACATCAGAAGTGTGGAAAATAAAGTGAAATGACAGAATCATGTTCGAAAAGACAAACAAGAAATATATGTACAAGTCCACCGGCTCAGAGAGTAAATGGTCAGAAAACTGCAAACCTGTAAATATGGTGAATTATGGATGTTAAAAAGCTGCTTTCAAGTTGTTATTACTTCGTAGAGTGTTTTTCTTGTTAAAGCTCATGTTAAAGCTTTTCGGACCTTCCTCTTTCTCGCTTTCCTTTTCTTCCTCATCGCTGCTGTCCGCAAATTTCCTGACTTTACCACCACCAATAATATCTATATCTTGCAAGCTATGTCGTCGTCGAAGTTTACCTTGACTGTCGGTTGAGAAAATGTTGCCACGGTGCCGATTTCCAAGACGAGGAGAAAACGGTATCATACTATCCTTAGAATTGTTTCGGGACAACGCACACGAATTTCTTAAGATGCTACCTGGAAAGGGACCAATTAATGTGCACGGCCATGTGATCATTTTGTTTATGATACCATGCAAACCACACAGATTGAATAGAAAATTTCTGGTTAGGGTTAGGTTAGGTTACTTCCAGAAGAACCTTTACCTAAAACACATTGCGAAAAATACGGTGAAATAATTAAAATTTTTTTTCTGATCTACATACAAAAAAATAAACTTACGTGATGGTACTTTCGGTATCGTCATTCCAGTCAGCGAACTACGTTTCACGAAATATGGTGAGTCAAAGAAAACATTTCTTTTCCTTTGAACGGCGCTCAAGGCGTCCGAACTGATTTTTCGGGCAGTTTCAACTTCTTCAAGCAACGCCATTTCTAATCTTTGTTGGTGCTGTGGCCATACTTTATCCATTTGTGATATATTTCTAAACAAATCTCTGTGGGTTGCAAATGATTTCCCAAGCTCAACAATTTTAAGAGTGAATAAGATGAAAGGCTTCCATAATAACGAGCTTTTATCGAGATGTCGATGTATTTATTTGTACAGCGTGAACGCTCGTTACTATTAAGTGAATGCAAAAAAAATCTGCATTTCTTACAACGCTCGAGAATCACTCACTCTCTTCTTTCCTCAAAAACATAGTGGGACTGCCACAGAGACGAGATTAATTCAGTAGCAAAAACAACATCGGCATGATTCGCGACCATTCTTAAAACAAAAATGCCATCTGTTCCCAAATACTTATGTAGAAAACGATCAACGTGCCTCTTATTTTCTAAAAGAAACTATGTGTTATCTTTGTTTTTCGAAAATAAAACCAGAACAACAATCCTACTTCCTTAGTATATGTTTATGATTTCTCGTCTGTACAAAGAAGACTGACTGATAGTACTATAAAAACATCACTAACGTGGATCGCTTTTATCAAACGGTATTCCACTCATTTCGAGATGATTCAGAATAAAGTGCTCCTTTGAACAATTTTCCGTTAACAAATAAATCCAATTTAAAACATTCAAAGATGTTAATGTTGCTAATACTATGAACCTGAAGTCAAACAACAATGATCACTATCACAGACTTCCAACCGTTCAAAGTAAGGCTTCCAGTAGTAACTGATCTTCGAATTTGTTTACAGTCCAATAATTAATAATTTATATAGAAAATAATTACCAGGCCCACAGAAAAATGAAAATCTTCTCAGTGAACAAGTTCACAACAAGAACACACTGCACCGTATGAGTCTGTATGTTTCCCATCTCTCGAACCTGAAAATTGTGGGTGAAACATTTGGAGCGAGGTTAAATAACAGATGTATAGAAATATGGCTTAAAACTTGACGTTTCTGATTCACTTACTTCAAAATCGCAAAGTGTTACTAAGGGGAAAATTCCACTGTGGTGCCATGATAGAGAAATATTTCTAGGCCAAATAATGTTCATCCAGGAATCTAGGCTGTAATCATTCTTAAACTCCGGCAACAGGTATCTGAAAAACGAGGAAAGTCGTCTAATAAACATAAGCATTCTTTCAATGAATATCAGGCAGGTTGATTATTACCGATTTAGTGGGTGCTTGGATCCTCACACCCCAGACTTCTCAAGAATTCCAACTTAATGTAATGGTCCCTACATTAAATTCCATTGATCATATACCATCAGTCAATCAAGATTCTTTCCCTAAAAAAATATTACCGTGTCATCAAAGAGATTTGGAATACAACATTTGCCAGAAACGCTAACTTCGCTAAGATATATACCGTTGCAACATAATAATTCGCATATTTTAAATTCAAAAATCGACAAATCTTATGAGGCACCAATTTTTTCTGGAATTTAAATGAATGACACGAATGCAGAACTGAAGCAGAACAAAATACGATATCGATGAACTTAAATTAAATTGAATACCTTTTTCACCCGTTCGTGGAATCGTAGCGCACCTTGCAAATGTACACAGAGTGCTTCAATATTTCCCTTTTTAACTCCCAAAGATGAATTTGCTGGATCGCTAGATAATCGAAGGATTTGACCTAATTTCATTCCTACAATGTAGAAGTCGAAAATGCTAGCTAGCTTGGAAACATCCTCAAAATAGACCACATAATTATCAAGGTTTGACAGTGGATGATGTTAAGTGCAATGATATCTTAGTTATGCAAACAAGGCGTTATTTTTCCGGGTTTAATGATGTGTAATAAAAAAAATAAGTAAATAAAAATGAATTATACCTGACTGCCCAGCAAAATATTTCCATATAAGCGTAGGTGCCTTGAAACATGCTGCTTGAAACAACAAAAAAAACGGCATCCATTGATAGTAACTAATCCGACGTTCTCGGCGTTCTTCTTCCGAAATATGCTCTACGAAGACCTTCGGTGGAATAAAATAGGTGTCTTGTGCCCAACAGAAATTTTCTGCGTACTGAAAAGTTAACCAAAAACTTTTGATTGTAGCATGAATTTCATACTGGAAAGAAAAAAACAAGAATCTGAATTTTCTTATGGACACAAAGCACTTAATAGAAATTGGTCTTTTGTAATGCTATCGGAAAACTTAAACTATTATAGTCGCAACAATGATAAAATTGGGTATAACATAAAATATGCTGAATTTGTTGGAATAGAAGAAACTACCTGCTCCCATGCTCCACTAAAACCCATCGGTAACATACACTCCATAGGGCGACCACCGAATTGTTTAAAACTGATGATAACCGAAAAGGCAATCAGCAAATTGCAAGTAAAGTAACTGTGCAAACTTGCAATCACATCCTATAACATCAGCCCATTAAGTGGAATATTTTTATTTTACATATGCAATATGTATTGCATCTAATCATATTCCCCCAGTTGAAGCATCCTGATGCTTCTCTAATTTTCAACATATACGAACTGCAACCGTTGAAGCATAAAATGAGGTTGGTAGCTTGCCCTGCAACCTTTTTGAAATCAAATTTCTGATACTGTCAATGAATATGCAAACCTTAACGATGGGCTTATTGCTGTATGGAACAGTGTGAAGGATATGAAATACAAACGACATCCTTTCTTACGCGCAAACAAATAAACATTTAACTGGTTGCTAATTTCCGGGTTAACTGTAAATATATGAACCGATCCTAGCAGTACCTGGAACAAAGCACAGAGTCCTGCAAACACAATCCATATGGAGTTGAAACTAGGACTCTACGTCGCTTTTGTCGAACCCGACAACATTCCCCCCCGGCACAAAAAAAAATGCTAACATCCGGCCGGATCCCTTCCCTCCACACCCCTGCTATTTTATCCTCCTTATGCTCTCTCACACAGCTCCCTCTGTCTTATCCCCTCTCCCCTCCGATACTCAACTCCGTATCTTACACATCTTCCTCCTCTCCCCACCCCGCAAATACCGAATACAGCCCTTCCCTTCCTACAACAGATGCTTAACAGGAAACATATACGGTACCACACTTAGCAAGAAATGAGGAAAACTAATCCGTTTCTCGTGTGCACATGAAGACTTGGCAGTTTGAGGATCGCAATTCTCTGGATTGCTTGTCAACAGAAGATTGCTGTCGTAGTGCAGCTATGGCGGGGAGGAGGCAGGAAGGGGCTATTGCAGTGATATGTTATCATCACAGGGGGGGGGGGGGGGGGGGGGCGAGTGATGAGGAAAACGTTTGATATTTGCTTATCGTATATCAAGCGTTGGCAAACCAGCGCAATTTATAAGTTATATTGGAGCAGAAAGTATACAAAAATGAGTTTCGGAAGTGTCGACCTGGAAGAACCGCCGGACATGATTCTACTAATTCGGCTTTCTTCCAAAATCTGGTTGTTTGTGAGGTGATGGGCGATGTTGTGGTGACAACGAGGACTGTGTGGAATGAATAATGGACAATATTATTACAATTGCGTGACACAAATGACGTGGGAAAGAACTCCACATTTCGTCAGTAGTTCAAATACCCAGGTAAACGTGTACAGCGGTCTAGTATACTTGCAGACGAAGATTGTGTGCGAAACAGGTGTGTCATACATCATACACCTGCATCTTTACAGATATCAGTTATTGAATATTGTAGGAAAATCTCTAGTGAAGTTAATTACATCAAATATTATCACCAATTTTTATAAGGAAATTGATAGCATCTTGCTGAAATTGATGCATAATTTGATGTGACTACTGAGATTTACAAAACTGAGAGAAATTTATTGAGCACCCAACAAACATGAAAATTAGTTAAACATTAATTATATTGTTGATATGCACTTTGAAAGCGACGTTTAGTTTACACGAACCATAATTGAACATATAACATACAATGACGGAAAACAGCAAGGAAAACGAAAGGAATATAAATCGTTCTTCCAACTGTAAAAATTATTGAAAAGAAAAGGAAAAGAGAAAATGGATCTGATGGGAGAGAAGAATCCAAGTGTTTTATCCTGAAGCATGATAGTGCCCTACTTATTCGCTTATATTATCATGAGTTAATTAAGACATCGAGAGATCGAGGAGCCTTCCGCAACATATGAATGTAAATTATTAAAAGTATGTTATCAAACGAGCACGGGGATAAAGTATGAACAAAATCTTACGGAGTTTTCTTCATCTCATTGAAATTGGTTTGATTTAACAGGGAATAATTGGCACTTTATTCACTCAAACGCCGAGTTTGTTTCTCTTCCATTAAACAGCTTTTAACCATTTTTAAAAATTATGGCGAACTATCCAGCCCGTTTTCAAGCTGTGTAAAATAGATTTACTGATTCAGGATGTAGACATTTTCAAATATGAATTATCTTATTGATGAATGAGAAGGCAACAGTGCAAAAATAAAATCAAAAAAAAAGAAAATGATCACTGTTTGAAATTTTGTGTAACTATAACATGCTCAGTGATAAGAAGTAGCAGATCAGCAATAATAATAGCAATGCCATAGGACGTTCATTAATTGAAGAGGTCAGCTAGTATGCAAACAGGTTTTGCATTGTTTTTCATTAGTAATTAAAATGTAGGATGATTTAACAGGTCATTTGAAACATCGCAAGTCACTCCAGTAATTGAAAAGTCCATTTCTTTTGTATTTGTTAATTTAATGAAGAAGGTAATTCCAATTTATCGTATATGATGGTTTAGGTTTAGAAATTTCAAATCTAACAATTTGATAAGACGGAATGATACGGCTGATGACTGACATGGTCTGTTTATACAGGGAAACCTCAATCAGATAAAAAATCGGACTTATTATCGGATAATACTGATGATGAACGTTAATCGCTTAACAATAGACCAATTGAAACGATATTTTAAGTCAACACAAAAGTCTCAAAATAGCAAGGGATAATTAACAAACGCTACTAAAATTCAGCAACATATCACCAAATACCGGCTCCATCGACAACCGATCCATCGAAATTTTATGGCGAGAAGATGAAGGCTATTTACAGAAGTTTAGGATATTGATGATCATTTGAGCATGGGAGAATGACCGTTGTGATGTTCACTGTGCTTCGGTAAGGATGTTTCCGTATAGCTTGCATGAACTAATAAGCAATCCTTTTCATCCCTTACAGCAGTACTACTATCATCCTGAAAAATTCAGCAATCAAATGAATGTAAAAAAAGAAAAGAGAGCACAGTGCAATAGCGGTTAAAAAATTTTGCTTTATTTACTCAATATGGCATGACACTTATTTCAGTAAATATTTTCATCTGGCCCTAATTTCTCGTTTTTAAAAATGTCACGAACTAAATCTTTTTGTGATGAGTCAGCGTTGTCTTCAATATCTGTGTCGGTTTTATTCGCATCAGTATCCATTCTACCAACTTCATTGCCTAAAATTATGCATTCTGATGCATTTGTTCCTCATAGTTATATAAGATTACGAGAGCGATTAAAATGAATCGTATAAAACTCGGAAAAAATCGTTCCATTTTGATCACAGAAGTTTTCTCTTATTTTAAATCGTTCCATTTTGAAATTACACAATACTACGCCAAATCTCTCTTTCTCTCCCCCTCCCTCTCTCTCTCGCTTTTCTTAAACTCGTATACAAACCATCGGAAGCTTCTCTTTTGTTACTTTCTTCCAAATGTTTCATCAAAACAGCGACCACAACATTGACCAACACGAACTGCGATATCAGTACAAATATGATGAAGAAACATGGTGCTAATATCGGATCAACGCAACAATTCGATTCACAGCGATCCGACGGATCACAGTCGTCACGTAACGCATCCTTAAAAGAAGTGATACTGAGATGTCGTGCTACGCATTTAAACAAGCAATCTTCCCACAATTTTACTTCCAAGTATA
Source organism: Litomosoides sigmodontis (assembly GCA_963070105.1). Classification (NCBI taxonomy): domain Eukaryota; kingdom Metazoa; phylum Nematoda; class Chromadorea; order Rhabditida; family Onchocercidae; genus Litomosoides; species Litomosoides sigmodontis. Next base: position 10,299,686 of record OY718806.1, read on the forward strand.
TTATGAATTATTTTTTAAACCTGTTGAATTTTTAAAAATCCAGTTAAACATTGCAAGTATTTAATGCTTAATATACCTTCATAATCCCATTCCAGTTGTCACCTGTAGCTATGCGGAACAGTGTAAGGAATGCCATACCAAAATTTTTGAAATGGGCATGCTCGCCCAGTCCATCACATGGATGTTCATCCGAACATTCTAAAAAGTTCGTCTCACCGTTTTAAATTATAAAAATTTTTGATGCACTTAATTGTTCGGTAATTGTTGAACTACTCGGATGTTCTTTGTTCTGAAAGGTCATACTCATACTAATTTCGGTACGGTACTCTTTCTAAGTCAGTAAAATTATATTGCAATTTTTTGCTAGATACTTTTACTGTTACTTTGTATTGAAGAAGGGAAAGATTTTCTCTTAGCTTACATACCGAGTTTACCGAATAACTCGACACCAAGAGCGGCGAAAATGAAAAACAAGAGGAAGAAAAGCGATCCAAGGTTTCCTACTTGTGGCAATGCTTCACCAACTGTGTCCAACAGTGATCGGATACCTTTGGCCATTTTTAATAATTTCAACACTGCAAACAAACCATATAATTATATATATATCAAGAATTTGATAACCAAAATTAATTAGCAATTTTAGGGATATTTCTCAAAGCAATACAGTTCTTTTGAAGAGATCATCAACAATGGTTGTGCTAAATACTGCAACTATTAATTGTGGTAGTATGAAATACAAATTTTCGAAATGCCTGAATTCGAATTCATATTACCTCGAGCAATTCGAAGGACTCGCATTACTCGAATAATTGTTGGATTAATGGGCAATTCTAAAGCTTCGAATTCCTCAAATACAATACCGGCAATAGATAGGATGACAACAGATATATCCAACTGATTCCATCTGTAGTTTAGAAATGATTTGCAAATTGAAGGCAATTCTATGATTATAATTATCATGGAGGAAAGAGGGATAATAAGTAGTACGGTAATTTTAGGACTGTTAGTGTTTGACCTTTGTTCTTTCTCTAAATGTATCAATTTTAATCGATTTGAAATGGTATGAACTGATAAAAAGAAATTTGTAAACTTTGTTAGCATGATGTAAAAATGACTTAGTGTGAGGCCTAGTCAAACCGAATTAGCCTTTTTTTCTCACCGTTCGCTGAAAAATCGACGAACTCCCAATGCTATGAGTTTTACCACAGATTCCAGAGTGAAAACAGCTGTGAAAAAGTAATTCAACGTTTTCAGAACATATTTCAATCCGTTTGGCATCATATAGAATTCCATAGCCATTGAGATTACATTTACTCCTGCAGCAATTAAGAGTTAATTAACGGATGCAATAGAGAAACCTGAAAGTTTATATAACCTTTCCTAAGCCTTAACTTCTTGGAAATAGGAATAGGATGCTTGTGCGCTTATAGCGTTTTTTTTCTCTCGTTTTTTAAGAAAGATTTGATCATAAAATACAGTAGAAATTAACACGGCAAAATTTGTTAAATTATTAAAGTTACGAAATGTAAAAGTTAGTGTTCCAAATTAGCACCGATTTTTTTTTAACAGCTTCAAACATACCGATAACAGCAGCAATTGCTATATCGAAGTACTTTGAAGTCACAACATTGTTCAGGAAGAGCCTTGTCGGGCCGTAATTGTGCCAGTATGGTTGTGATTTCTCTCCTCAAAATGTCAATTAATGCAGGAAATAGGAAATTATACAACTAGCTAGAATACAAATTACTTATTCAAATTTTTATGCTTGCAAAAAGTTTGCCAAAACTTGAATGAATAATTTCTATTCCATTAAATTCCAATGTATTTTATATTAATATTCATATTGGTTAAGATCCAGTTTTGGATTTTACCAGATTTCAATTTCGATTTCGAATTAAAGTAAAAGAACATAAATGCGATAATTAATTACGTTTTTTTCTTTTCTGTCCATACTCGCTTTCGTATTGCTGTCGTCTTAACTTCCTCTCCAGTCGCTTTCTTTGTGCCCGCTCCTTCATTTCAGCTTCCAGTGCTTCCTTGCATTTATGGAAATTCTCCACAACAACACCAACAAACATATTCAGCACAAAGAAACCGACAAGTAAGAGGAAAGAAATGAAATAAATCATTCGCCACTCATTGTAATTTTCGATTGGCTAAAACAGATATGAACAAATCGATAGTTCGCAAAAAAAGATTTAAGAGAAATTATGAAATGAAACTGCATCAATCACCTGTAAATCTACACCTGTAGCATCGATGCCCTGATACATAATAGCAACCCATCCATCTTTACTGGACAACACAAACAGTGACATTAATGCCTGGAAAAATTACATCTAATTTCAATGCGACAAATTTCAATTCTCAATGAAATTTTTGTCAGTAATATATAATTTTTAACTGTGAATTTACCTATTCAAGTTGGCAAAATTATCAAAAGACTAGTACGATTGTCAAAAGCTCACCTGGCCAAGATTGTCAAAATTATAACGATGATTAACCCATCGATTCCGCGGATCCATCAAGCAATCTGCCTTTGTTGTGACATTACTTATATTTGGTCCAACACAATGAAACATCGTACCCTGCAAATTGAATTCATCCTTTGCTTTAACTGAGGAAGCACGCTAATTTTACTGAATCCCAAATCCCCTTGAAGCGATAATCTCAATTTTTCGTCAACCGACTAAATGATTCGTTTGAGTGATTGCAATTTGTTTATTTGCTAACGCGACTGTTTATTCATTTACTTGTTCCCTAACTCTACTTACCTATAAGGTAAGTACACCTTCATTAAAAACAAACTTCACCTTAAATAATTGAACACCGAGAATGCCGAAGATTATGAAAAAAGTGCAACAAATCAATACAATGTTTCCAATGGGTTTCAGACTGCTTATTAACGTCATAACCACAAGTTTTACGCCGGGAGCTCGATTGATAACACGTAATGGCCGTAACGCTCTCAGCAATCGTAATACACGTATAACACCAAAAATTTTAGGGGAGTCTGAAAGAATGAATGGGAGACCTATGTGTAAAAGTACATGCCATTCAAAACAAGTATGCATCAGATAAACTTACCTATATGGACGAACAATTCAAAGACGAGATTTATCAGGCTTATGATAACCAGCGCACCGTCCAAAATGTTCCATCCATCTTTAAAGTACGCATCTTTCCCAAGCAAACATCCATTGGCAATGACCTAAATTCTTAACGAGTAATATCGACCGAATCCTTTTTATCCAAAATTATCCACCTTGAAAGATTTAAATCATCCTCACCTTCATGCTCATTTCGATGGTAAAAATCACAGTGAAAACATATCCCGCAGACGTGAGAAATTGTCGTTCCAGTGATTTCGGAGGAATTGATGGTCGTTCCATGGCTAATGTAATACAGTTAATGCCAATAAATATTAAAACGGCGTAATCAAACCATTTTTTCTGTGTTAGTTGAAGGCATCTAAAAAAAATAGCGTACGTTATGCGTGTGACATTTGCGCCATGCATTTGTGTCATATTTCATTTGTGTCGCACAAATGTAATTGAAATGTTAAGATTAAATCGTTTGCAACTTTCTGTTGATATCTGTCCAACCCTTTTTCTTAATCAAGTACACAAACTTACTTAATTCGAATCCGATTTCTTGAACTAAAAATATAAAGGGAATAATCGGCACGCGTGTAAAAGCACGTTTTTCTTAATAATCGCATAAATTTTGTATTCTGCCATTCACTCTTCAATCGTTCTTCCTGTTGAATAGCTATTTCCAGTTCTTCATTTGCCTGCAAAACACTTCACTCATATCTCAAGTTGCGCAAAAAACCTGGAAAGTATTACTGTGAACTTGAAAAAAAATCTTTAAAAAAACTTTTTTTAATAAAAATCATCGCCGCTTGATTTCATCTTTTTTAACTTCCGTCATCAAAATGATTTCATGCAAAATTTTTGTATAATTAATAAGCAAATATGTATATCGAATACTAAGCATCATATTGAATATTCTCGAAATGATGCTAAAAATCTCGAAACGATGATCGAAATGATGCGCAAAATTTGCAGTGGAACTTCTTATGGTATAGCGGTACGGTACCCTTATGCACTAATAAACAATTTTTGTTCAGGTAAGCTTATTGCGAAGAGGCCAGCTTAAACGTTCTTCCTACTTCAGAAAAGGCAAATAAAACATTCGTATTGTGCTATATTTATTTCTTCAATCCTTTCCATCCTTCACGAAGTTCGAAATATTTAATGCACATTGAGTGTGCGCAAAGTTTTCATTTCGATGGAATATTCAATATGCTAATTTAATTGGAATTTACTCTGTAATTAATTAAAATAACACTTTGAGATTATATTCATTTCATAGATTGAAACAAAAGGAAATTCTATGCACCTTTCATGTTTCAGTATTCCATACTTTTTAGCTTCACATTTAGCTTTTGAATAGACACAGAATAGAAATTTTCATAAATTCAGCCAGCAAATAAAGAAATTGTAAAGATTTATAATTAACCTTAAGTAACCTATCTCTTCCAAGCGCTTCAATAACAGCTTGACGACCACCGATGGAGCAAATTGGATTGAGTCTCGTTTGCATTCCACACCAACTATTCATACGTTGTCGAACTTCACCACTCGAATAAGAGTCCACGTATGGTACCAACTGAGGCAGTGTAAGTGAAGTATGTCGGTCTAACCTTTAAAACAAAAAAGAATTATCTCCATTTTTTCTCTTTTTATCGCACTTCTAACGAATGGCCTGTCGAAGGAACCGAGAATCAGTCCTATGACACAATACTTTTTATGCCGAAATCGTACATTACTGCAATATTGAATGTGTAAATTCAGCAAATCTAAGTTTTATACTATTAAAATTCACAATGATAAAGGAAACAAAGCTAGAGTGAAAGAAAACCTAAAATTAAGATTAGGACAAATAGCCTTCGGTAGATGGTACCGACTGATGCTACCACTTCGTCTAGCAAGAAATGATCCTGATTCCAATGATTTTTCACCTTCTTCCTCCTGAAAAAGTTATAGGAAGTTGTTGAATTTAATTTAATTTATCATTAAAGAATGCACGACTTCTAACCCATAATGATTAATCCAATATACCAATAACAAAATAGAAATCAATTCAAAACTGTTTCTTTTTTCGAAGCATAAATTTCAGTCCGTTATTCGATTAATGAAATTTTTTGAAAATTTTCTTAATTCACTAAAACTTGCGTCATCTGGACTTGTTGGAACACTGTATCGCATTTGGTATGTATCTTGCAAGGCTTGGAAAGTGCCTGAACCACGACTGCAAGTGTAATATGTTGGAGGATTCTGAAATACGAAGCGTGGTAATAGCATTTGCTAGGAATCAATCTAACTACCTTCCAAGACTTGTTTTATTTTTAGTCGTTTACTGAAATGCAAATATTAAAAGGAAATACTTGTGCCTTTTGATTAAGATAACCGGATGAGGAAGCGTTAGCTAGGAATAATTCCAATTCTCGTTTCCTTTCTTCCTCCTCGACAGCTGCTTTTTTTATGGCTTCTTCTTCCTGGAATAAATCGTGAAGAACTGATAATATTCAATTGAAAATATCGACGGTGCAGAAATGAATTTAAAAAAATAAGTGAGGCAATTCCGCTACACATATAATTTGTATGCATTACAAACAGATTTGAATGAATTAATTACCTTTTACTGCTTGTAGTACATATCAATGTTAAATCGTTGCTGATATTTTCGAGGATTTTTGTTTGATTATTTAGATCTCTTTTCAAAATATTTGCTCTTGGAATCCTTACACGTTTTCTGGCAAAAATATAATTTCACTTACCAGTTGTCGTTTTTCTTCTTCTTTGCTTTCTTGGAAGCCCTCAACCAGGATGGCAACAAGCAAATTGAACAACACATAATTACCAAATGTCATCAAAGCAACGAAGTACAGAGCAGCCCAAGGTGTTGTGCGAGCCATACCGTTAAACAAAACGACATTCCAATCTTCTTGTGTTAAAATCTTGAAAGTAAAATAAAAAGTAAATTAAATTTTTGTAGAACGAAGAAACGAAGTATAGCAGCAGCATAAAGTTCCCTCAGGACTTTTTTAAACTGAACTTTTTTTGCGTACTATGAATATGGCCGTTGTTGAATGAGCAAATCCAGCGTTTTTTTCCAGCCAAAAAGTACATCTAATCAAATTCAAAAAAATTATACTTGCTGTATTAAAATTTTCCAGATAGATCGTTAAATTAAAAAGAAAATGTCATTTCATTTCAAATTGCAAGCATAAATGTCGAAAAACATACCTGGAAAACAGTCACCAATGCCCACAAAAGAGAGTCGAAATTTTTTCGTTCACATTTCTTTGTCTGCTCCAGTGCACCAACCGGATTTTTGCAAAATTTACATCCAAATAAATTCATCCCAAGTATACTACAAAAGTAAAAAATTGAAAAAAAAAACACATCTCCCGAGAAAAGTCGTATTTTAAAGCAAGCGTGTCGACGATCCCTTTACAGTTTCACAGTGTTGAAAATCAAGTTTACAGTATTATGCGTACCTGAAGATGAAGATGAAGAGAACGAGTAATCCGAAAAATACAGTTACATTATCCATCGTACGTAGCATAACAAGCAACTGATACCGCAACGCAGGCATAAATCGAACCAATTTTAAAATGCGAAGTAAGCGAAACGTTCGAAGTACTGATAATCCTCCTTTCCCTTCTTGAAACAATTCCAACACACTGTAGAAATGATAAAGCATTAACTGATTTCAATAGACAAACAAATTAGGAAAAAACCTGTTAAATATTTCAAAAATCTCCGAATGGGAGAAAGGAATACAAACTCTTTTAAGAAATTAAATTAAGTTACCTTAGTGCAACTATTCCGCCATCAAAAAGATTAAAACCATCCGAGAGATAGCCAAATAAACCATCTGCGCCTATTTTGAGCAGCATTTCCAACGAGAACAAACCAGTGAAGAAGTAATTACTGACTTCCAAGACTGTTGTCAATAGTTCAGGCTAAAAACGAATTTCAAAATAATTGCTTACAGGTCTAAAAATCAGGGATACTATTTTGCCACTATTCTTTACAATTAATGAATTTCATTCCTATTTTAAAATAGTAATGAAAATAAACCTGCTGGTGGTACTCGACACCCATGCTGAGAGTATTAATCAAAATAGCGAATAAAATACCGCGTTTAAAATGGTTGCAAACCACAAACGCTCGAAGCTTTTCGCGGAATCGACCAAGTAGCGTAGACTTCGTTTTAGTCGGACGCTCCTTTAGCAAGAACATACAACAAGTAACTTAAATGTTGCAAAAAAAAATTCAAAATCAATCGGAATTACAACCGTTATAATAAGACAGCTGACATACGGCAAACGTTTCACTTCTTCTATCTCAAAGTTAATCTTTAAATTTCCCTCAGGCTTTTCTCTTTATTGCTAGTAAACTCTAGTCATGAACAGATATGTTACCGGTTTGAGGCGGGAAGCGTAACCACGGTTGCTGCTGCTACCAACAACACCACCATGTTCAAGTTCACTTCTGGTTCCGGATGGTTGGTCGGAAAGCTCCACATCACTTTCCTCACCGCTCGACAACTCGCCTACCCGAGGAAATTTTCTGGGTGAGGTGAGCTGCTTGTTGATGGTCGAGCCTATCTCGGCATCACTGTTTGTTGTGCGATCCGCCACTTAATATTGAAAAGAAGTTATCAACTGTAATGTAAATTTGTGGAAAATTTTCTATTCCCATCAGCTTCAAAAAAATTGCGGAAAATTTCACACAGCCAATTTTAAATAGTTAAAATCATTTGCTAAATTTCGAACAAAATAAATGATAAAAGTAGTACCACTCATAGTTCCATTCCATTCCGCATTCTTCACAGTGTCTTCTAATTTACTCTCCTCATAATGTATCCTTTTCGATGGCAATAATTTGTTATCTACTCCATTTTCTAAAATTTTATAATTCGTAAGATGAATAAACTTTGTTAATGGTAAAATTCAAATTCGTTAAATCGTCGATCACCTGCCGATGTTGTTTTTCTTTCAGTTAGCTATTCCTACTTTCCATCTTAAATGATTAATAGAAGAACAGTTGCCACAAATACAACTTTATTAAATATCACCTGTGTCAACATTAGCTACTTGCACATCCTTCATCTTCGTTTCTTCAGAATTTCCAGCTTTCGCTTCACTACTATTTGAAAGGCCTTTGAAGAACTTCCGTCTACTCGCAAAATGTTCTTCCCATATTTTCCATTTCTGAAAAAGCACTTACTTATACGTGCGTTTTTTCTGTCAAGTTGTAAATGTTTGTGTCATAGTCCCCCGAAGAGGTCTGTACCTTCAGAAATCTTCTTTTCAACCGACGAGAATAATGTCTTATAGACTTCACTATAGCTGCATAGATGCTTTCACCCGCTTCACCATCCCTCGATGAATGAGCTGGATCACTACCTGAAACAATCGACACCACTATCCTGAACATGAAATTCTGAAAGTGAAAAATGCGCAACACAAGTGAAACAACGAACTAAGAGATCCTGAAGATCGCAGTCTTTTCCTCTCTTCAATCATTCGTTGTGTTTCGCGTCGTTTTGTTTCCGCAAATTGCGTTGCAATAACAACCAAACATAAATTGATCATAAAAAATGCTCCTACCTGCAGACAGACTACTGTTATTAGTAAAATTTCATTCGATTTAATTATTATTTGTTGACCTTTCATTGAACCAACTTGACCACTGTAACCGAACATGAACAGCAATTCTATCATTCCATGCACTATTGTTTCGAAATGACATGGAGACAAAAGAACTTACAATAATCAGTAAAACGAAATATATCCAATTCCAAAATGAATGCGCATCTTGCACGTAATACATTATATCTGTCCATCCTTCTAAGCTTATTACCTGTGTAAAATTACTCTTATTAATTATGCTTGCCATGAGACCGAAATACAAATTACTTCATTTATTGTGTATTTTAAACTTCCGAAATTAGTTAGGGAAGAAAAGCAAGAAATGGGTACCAGAAAGATAGCTATCCATGCGAAGCCAATATTATCAAAGGATATCGATCCTTGAAATGGATTACGATGCATAACTTTACATTCATTATAATAAGCATTCCAATTTATACATGCCTTTGTATCATTTTTTACATTTGCCCACTCATATATAGTCAAATTACATCTGAAAAATGAAATATTTGAGAAATGTGAGTACTACAACTGATTTCATTTTTCAATCAGTCGATGGACAGCGTTCGAGATGGACGAGCTGAAGCACTAATTCCATCAAATTGAATTTAATATCCTTTAATTTAAGGCACATTTGGAAGTTCGATTATTTCACTTGTAGTTGCAAATATCTAACTTCCACAAAAACCGTTTAATTTCTTACACAGTACTCTTGCAGAAGAACAAACTGATCTTACGGAAAATAAATAGAATGTTAAATTTAAATAACAGCAATTTCTGTCAGCATTTTCATGCACTTGTGAGAAAATCGGATTTTAGATTAGCTGAAGTTGACATGTGAAAGCTTACTTAACCCCGTTGTGTACATAAGGAGGTAGATTATTGCATGTATGGAGACCTGATGAATCCGGTTGGCTGCAAATATATTCTAGCGCGGTGTCTTCCGGTATGTAATATCTGTAACAGAAAAGCTGCGTTATTATTGTTGGAAAACAAAAAGTGACTTGAGCCGTCACTACTGCTTGTGATAGTAAAAAAAAAATTCAAGTAATTAATTGCAATTTTTGTTTGTTACAATCACCAATCAATGAAGCATTGAAAACTATTGCGAAGGGACTTTTACCGTGTAAGTGATATATCTGAGATATCAATATCAGCATTTATTTTTGGCAAGCTAATAACACAACGATTTCTGAAATGCATTACCACAAATAAAATCCAGTGATTTTAAAAACTCATAAATAAAGTGTTAAAGGTTTAAATTTTCATTTGATTTCTATTTTTGCTTAAAATTTTGTGTTGCGCGTAACTGCGATATTATGCATGAAGTATACATATCATGTTATCAATCAAAAGGCATTTTAACACCTCAGAAAACCTGGAAATCATTATACCTGAGCAGTCCGGCCCATAATTGAACGCCAACGATACCAAATATGAAAAAGACAAAGAAACATAACAACAATACATTACCGAGCATCGGTAATGTGTCCAATAATAGATTAACTGCAAAAGTTTAATTCGGTAAGAAATTTCAGTTTCGAAATACATAAATAATCCAACGTTGCTCTCTCGGCCATTTTTTTCCCTCTCTCTCCCTCTCTTCCTCACATTTCTTACCCTCTGGAAAGCACAGGGCAAATGTTTGATTGGAAATTACCGCTACGAACCAAGAATTCTCATAGATGGTATCCTATTAACAGCACGTAATGGTCGAAGTACACGAATTGTTCGTATAGCGGTTAAATTTATATTACCCAAATATTCTTGCAACAGATATTCTGCACACCTGAAAATTTATTTAAAGTTGAAAACTTCTTAGACAGCGAAATCAACGTATTGCGATGTAACGTAATATTCCACCGAATTTTTTTAGAAGAATTCGATCTGATAGCTTTTGTCGATGTAATCTTCTAACTTATACGTCATTCGTTTGGACCGATATAAGCAATCTCAGTCGGTTATTCGCCAGAACAGACATAAATATAACTACGTGAAAAAGAGACATGAGATAGAGGTAAAAATAGAGGGTTAAAAATTACCCTGCACAGACAATGAAAAAATCAAGGCGATTCCAAGTATCAGAAAGATAAGCGGCTGAGCCACAGAATCCGAGTGCAACTATCTTGATCATCTGGAAAAGATGAACTTCTTTCTCCTCCTTCTAATAAGCTTGAAGTGATCATTCCAATTCTGCATAGGTCCTTTCAAACATTTAGAGAGAAGTGGGTGAGTAACAGAGCAACAGTTCAAACAAACCATTTCTATAGCAAAATATGCGAAAATGATATGATCAATGGTCGCAAGAACATAGCAGCGATATGTTGTACAGTTGTCGCTATCCTCGCACGGTCTATACATTCCAAGTGTCACACAGTTGATTAAGATAACAAGCATTGTGATCCGATCAAACCACGGATTCATGACCATTCGGAGCGCCCACGAACGTGGTGGTGCAGCTTGACGCAAACAGTGCAGAGATGGTTCCGGTAATCTTAATAATAGTGATGTTCTAGGTCGTTGTTCTATTTTGCAGTACCAGGAAGTCATACGATATTTTATTCCTACTTAATGCGAGTTGATTTTTTCCTTGGTGAACGAATAGCTCGTCGAATGATTTTCTCCCGAAAATCAACTGGTCATCTAATTAGGATGAAAAGAACTTACCCTGGATAGGGTAAGTCGCATTCTTCGCTGATAATGTCCGCCTCACTATCCCAACCAACTTGGATTTGCTTCTGATAATCGTCTTCTTCCCGAACACTATTACACCACGGCTGTAATGGGCTTACTTCCATCGATAATGAGAAAGGCTTCTTCTCATACGGCAGAAAGCTTCTGCATTCCATGGATGGGCCCGATCCCAGTGCGGAAAGCATCTAAATGAAAAGCACTTCTTTGTTACAACCATCCCGCGTTAATGCAACACACTTTAAAAAACAAATATCAGTGAATGGTTTATCGTTCCCTTCTTCCTGCTTAATAATTCTGAGGTTTACTGATCTCACAAAACATTTTAAGAAATGTAGAAAAATGTACCTGGGGGTCAGCCACGTAAGCCTCGGTAGCTCTGCGCCGTGATTGCAAATAACGTCTAACATTCGACTGACGCCTGTTAACCAATCCACGGGGTCCAGAAAAACGGGAAAGTGATTGAAATGAGCGTAATTCCCTTGATACTGGTTCTTGGAGCATTGTGAATTATGCTATGTCATTATTCATGAATTACTTCAATTCATTCAATATTTTTCTTCAGCAACTCCCATCTGCAATGTTCTTTCAATTTGATCATTCCATTTTCAAAATTTCACCAATTATCATCACCTTCCCGCCCTTGCGAAAAAATAGCTTTATGCGTGGGGATGTCGCGTGATTCCGCAATGCGTCAGGAAGAAGTAGGTGCACTGATTTCATTTTCAGGACTACCTCCATAAACCGTTACATAGTTTTTTGGGCATTTCATAGTAAATTATGCGAAACTTAAATTGCTCACCGACAGTCGGTTACAGAAAGTTCCATTTCACTATTTTTTCTTGAACAAGTACTTCTAGAATTTATGTGCGAAATGACGTAGACGATAGATATTTCAGCAATGATACACTTCTAAAAACCCTATACTTTTTTTAGCATTTTTTTTGTAAATTCAAATATGCCGATTTTTCCTATTAAACATTACAGTTTCAAACTTTATTAATCCTTGGTGATTGCTTGAAAGTCGATGAAATGGAAATTTCAAATGAGGAAAAGCAAAATGCAAATAAAAAAACGAAATCTTCAATTCGGTGCAAAAACAATTCATCTATAACCGACAAAAAATTCAAACTATAAACACTGTAATGCAATAAAGAATGAAAAGAGTTTGCTTTTAAATAAAATATTACAAAATTGCAAAAAAAAAATGCAGCACGGAATGGGGAGAATTTTTGATAGAAATAGCGCAACGAATTCAAACTATATCAACAATCTTTTATTGATAGGTAAAATGATTGGTTAATTATTAATTAGTTTAGCTCAGTAACGAGATAAATAATGGAAGAGTTAAAGAGTGAAGAATGAAATGAAAAGGAAATGTTAACAAATATTTCAATGAAAACACATCTATAATCTAATCTGTGATGTGTTTCCAGCAGCAGCGACCTCTCCCAATCGCTTCCGATGTGTTTCAATTTTTAAACGAAACACAAACGAAAAAAAAAATACACAAACTAAATATCCATCGTTTCACGATCAGATGTAACGTTGCTTTTTTTGGCTTATTTTTTTTAAAAAGTTTAAAACCGTTCGGTTATTCTTTCCAAAAGCGATAGAGCAAATTTTTCTAAATTTCGTTCAAAAAATTGTACAAATAGTTTTTTCAAACATTTTGAGATGCTGTCGACAATCGCTATGTTATATGACAATCCTTTCAATAAATATTTCAGCGAATAAATAATTTACAATTTTTGCTTGTCCGACGAGTAACAAATTGAGGATTCATTGAAATATCTTTTAAAACTATAAGAAATACTACATCTATTCAATCACTTAGCCAACAAATCAGCTTAATATACCTTGAAAATGCAAAAATGGAATAACCGCGGAGTTATCGGAAATGCAAAATCGATGAACAGGGAAAAGTACGGTTATGCAGCTGAGAAGGCGGATTTGTCCAAATGTCCTTCTACACATGAATTGATTGGAAGTTTCAAATTTTCACTTGCCAAATGTTTCAATAATTTTTCAAGTGGGAAAAAAAGAAAACAAATGAGTGAGCTGATTTCATATTACGATCATCAATCATTCTTTTGATATTTTATGTAATCATAAAAACGAACAAAATAAACATTGGGGATGGATGAGTGAGTGACGGCTGAGATGAAAAAGAACACATTTTCTACTACTCACTTCATTCTTCCCACTAATTAATTAATATTTCGAATGATTCATAATTTCTTTTAATTTAAAATTAAAAAGAAAGGGAAGGAAGAGGCGCGAATTGGAAGGAAATGATCACTGATGCATTTCATCTCCTTGCTTACAAGGACATTGCTATTTCCTGTTGGATACGATTACGGGAAGAGCTGGTGAAAATGAAACGTAAAATGGATGATGGTAATGATAACGATGGTGATGGTGCTGATGATAAATGATAATGAAAGTTGATTGCTATTAATCAAACTATGGAGGTGGAAGCCACCGTAGTTTTCATTGATTTTTCACGATATAAGAAAGAAAGTGAAGAAAAAGGAGAGGAGAGATGAGGGGAAGATTTTGGATCAATGGCCTCAAGACAAAAGGATTTAAACGGAGAAACACTGCTTAGCTTGCAATAACAGTGGTGCCAAGTACTAGCAGTGTGGTACACATGTGCGATATATTTTGATTTAATTTATTTACCAACTGTCTCGCATAGGCTCAAATCCCTTCCGACATCATGAAGAACGAGAGTTGCTGCATCCAAGGTATAAGATGCATGTATGAATAGCTCTACTCGGGCATTCGTGTGATATCTGACAGATTTATCATAATTAGAAATTGCTTACTGGAGGAAAAGGAGGAAGAGAGGTACGGATAGATGGTTGACTGATGAAGATGAGGAGAATGGCTGCAAGGATTTTTTAAACTTTTGAAGACGAAAAGAAAAATATGAGTTGAGTGGATGTGACTGAAAGTAGAAAAGAATGGATATTGTTAGGAAGATTAGACCCATTGAGATAAGCGCAAATCTCCAAAAAAAACGAAATTCAAGCCGAATTGTATTTTTTAAACTATGATCTCTTATAGTATTGTAAAGCCCTGCGCTTTTTACTGTCAAATTTTATACAAAATTCGCATGGGATGAAGCGAATTTTATATAAAATTTAACAATGACTACTTATATTTCACTGAAAAGCTCTCGAGAACCTTCCACTCCCTTATCATTTCTACAGATATCCTCATAATATTGATGATTACTGACACATTTTCTTTTTATGTTTTATCAGGCAATTTGCTTCCTTTCTTGTAGTGTTGTGATAATGAGCGAAAGTTTTCATATCATCTCAAGGCATAATTATGATTTTTATTTTTATGAAAGTTGGTAATAAGGCGCGCTTAAAATAAACATCATTTAGAAGGTAAGTGAACTAATCTCCATCATTTTTTTGATTAGTAAGACCCGGTAATCTATCGAAATGAAGGAAATTTTCATCTTCATCTTCATTCTATGAAACGATAATGGTTGGAACGGATGGATAATTTTTCGGGACTTCAATTCGAGCTTGAATTATCCTAACTCGACATGCCAATCAAATTAAAACAATTGCATTTTCACTTTTACCTTTATCGAATCAAATTTAAAATTTCGCACACATGCTTTTTTAGAGGCATTGATCAAAGGAATTATATATATATATATATATATATATATATATATATATATATATATATATATATATATATATATATATATATATATATATATATATATATATATATAAATATATAAATATATAAATATATAAATATATAAATATATAAATATATAAATATATAAATATATAAATATATAAATATATAAATATATAAATATATAAATATATAAATATATAAATATATAAATATATAAATATATAAATATATAAATATATAAATATATAAATATATAAATATATAAATATATAAATATATAAATATATAAATATATAAATATATAAATATATAAATATATAAATATATAAATATATAAATATATAAATATATAAATATATAAATATATAAATATATAAATATATAAATATATAAATATATAAATATATAAATATATAAATATATAAATATATAAATATATAAATATATAAATATATAAATATATAAATATATAAATATATAAATATATAAATATATAAATATATAAATATATAAATATATAAATATATAAATATATAAATATATAAATATATAAATATATAAATATATAAATATATAAATATATAAATATATAAATATATAAATATATAAATATATAAATATATAAATATATAAATATATAAATATATAAATATATAAATATATAAATATATAAATATATAAATATATAAATATATAAATATATAAATATATAAATATATAAATATATAAATATATAAATATATAAATATATAAATATATAAATATATAAATATATAAATATATAAATATATAAATATATAAATATATAAATATATAAATATATAAATATATAAATATATAAATATATAAATATATAAATATATAAATATATAAATATATAAATATATAAATATATAAATATATAAATATATAAATATATAAATATATAAATATATAAATATATAAATATATAAATATATAAATATATAAATATATATATATAAATATATAAATATATGAATATATAAATATATAAATATATAAATATATAAATATATAAATATATAAATATATAAATATATAAATATATAAATATATAAATATATAAATATATAAATATATAAATATATAAATATATAAATATATAAATATATAAATATATAAATATATAAATATATAAATATATAAATATATAAATATATAAATATATAAATATATAAATATATAAATATATAAATATAAATATATATATATAAATATATAAATATATGAATATATAAATATATAAATATATAAATATATAAATATATAAATATATAAATATATAAATATATAAATATATAAATATATAAATATATAAATATATAAATATATAAATATATAAATATATAAATATATAAATATATAAATATATAAATATAAATATGTACCTTATATATTTTTATGTTATATTATGCATGCAATAATCATCATTATCCATTTCCCTTATCGGTTTATAAAATTAAATTTAAGAAGCATTTAGAACATTGTGGCACTCCACATTCACTTCTCTCTTATTCCTCGTATCATTTCACCATCAAGCGGAATTCAAAAAAAAGAATGAAAAGTGGAAAAAATTGATGTAAAGGTATTTGATGACCAGCATCAAGTTAAAATCATTTAAAAAGAAATGTTGCATTAGAAAATTAACTCTAATCCCAACTCCCAGTGGAACAGCTTTTAATTTAGCGAAATAAACAGCGTGTGTAGAAGTTTCTTGTAAATAAGGAAACAAGAACCATGATGTTTCCTACGACATATAATAAATGTGGAAAAAAGGGAGTGAAAAATGAAAAATAATTGAGATGTGGGGGAAACTTGTGTGATTGTCCCAATTATTATCGCATTTCCTCTAAACAGTATGAGCAGGACGGATTGGTCGATAAAAATTTTTCATTTTACTTGTGGCACTTAAACAGAACGAAAAATAACTTAGGCTATGAATTAATAAATGAAATTCAACAAGGGAGAGCTTCCGATTCCTATAGATTTTCATAAATTAAAATATGCTATAAATATAAAAGTTAAGTTTTTTAATGTTCCAAAATTAAAAAAATAATTCCAAATGGCAGTAGTGTTTGCAAATAAGTTATTCAATACGAATCTTATGAAATCAACAAGTGAAGTCTGACACTAAGCTGAAGCTAAAATTTTGATTGACAGACTGGTAAACACATACCAAGGGTGCAGGAGTTGAGCAATTGCAAACAATTTGAAACATTTCGTCTCGTCCACCGCTTCTTACTTTTCACAATGTTAAAATTGTCATTCGAATGAAAATCTTCCAAAAATTTAAAAAAGTGATATAAGCGCAGTTGAGAATGTAATAGTAAAAAAGTTGAGTTACAAAGATTTTTTGGTATTCAAATTACTAAATTCCTGTCCTTTTTTCATTAGACTAATTAATTATCAGTAAGGCTGTTTAATGAATGAAAAATTACCTTTCATTAATGTAGATTACTCAAAATTCCAATAAATCCGTTCCTATTTTCTAAAAAAAACTCTTAAAGTCCATTTTTTTCATTTTTAAAAAATATAACTTAGATTAGAACACCTAGATGTATTAGGAAATAGTAATTGCTATTAATTAATTAATTAAATGGATGAAATAGAAGTGAAAGGAAAGATGGATTGAAAGGAATGAAGGGAAAGTTGTAAAAAAGATGAAATAAATGAAGAAAGTAATCATCTTCATTCCAATGATTGCTTCCCACTCCTAGTTGTTATTCAATTTCCAGTCCTTTTTCATTCATCCCACTTCATCTCCACTTTCTCATATTTATTAATGCATAACAAATATAATTATCAATTCAATAACTTTTTTCAAAAAAAAGTAATAACAATTTAATAATTACGAAAGCAAGAAAGATGAAGAGGAAGAAGAAGGGGAGAACTGATTGCATTGAGAAATATTGTTTTCCCATTCATTGTTTTTGTAATTTGTAAACAAACACTTCTTATCATGTTTTGAGGAAAGCTTTTTTTTAAACACTGATAGTTCTTTTTTGTTCGAAAATAAGCAAAAATAAGCTACAACTGACGAAACAACAAAATTGAAATAACAGGTGGCGAGAGAAAACTATGATCAATAATGATTAGATGATTTGCAACAGTTCGTGAGAAGTCAAATATAGATGTTAAATAAAACGGATAAGCAATAAGTTGAGGAATGCAGAGGCTGTTCCTTGTAATTAATCAAATGACAATTAGCAAGTGGATTAACGCGATAAAATCCTATCAAATGACTTTCTCGAGCTTCTTAAAATTATTCACATTTGGGAGCAGAAAATGTCACCTATGAAAATATTTGATCAAGCTTTTTTTATCACACCTGGATGAATGATTTAGAACAAATAAAGATCCTACTAGCATAACCATGCATTCATCAAATTTCATTCTTCTCATTTTAGTGTGATCGATTGACAGTTGAATAAATGATTTTTTTTGGAGTATTGCTTTCGGACAATATCAATATGCTAAATAATTTTGAAATAAAATAAAAGATTATTTTAACAGCTTCTTGTTATCTATAGTTGCGTTGCGCAGTGAGAAAAGAGTGGTGATTATCGACAGTTTTAATCAATAATGTATTTTTTGCCTAACAAATAATTATAATTATAAATTTGCATCATACTGCAACATGTGCGTAAAAGAATTCATAAAATTTTGAAGCACTTAAAAGGAAGCATTTCTATTTTCACACAATTGACACGACAAGTGATGCTTTTTTTGCTCATACCCTTCCTTTCCTGTGTGTGGTTGAACATTCAGTAATTCAGCAAATTCACTAAATTCAGTAAATATTACCAGAGAGATTATAAAGTTTTGTGGGGAAAATTTTAGAGAGAAGTCAAATCACAGTGACTGATGATTTGTTGAAATTGAAAGCTCAAAATGAGCGTACCAAATCGGTGCATTCATAACACATAAGGCAATATAGATTAAACGAGAAAATAAATTTAATTTAATTATTTGGAAGAATGAATAACAAGACTTCTCACTCATTTCCTTGCAAAATTTTATCGTGGCTTGTAAATGCTGATATTTTTTGGCATACTGCTGTTCAAACAATTGCTTTACGATGCTCCATGATAAAACATTTGGGTGTAAGTTTGAAGTTAAAAGAAACATAAAATCAAGATTGATGAGCTTAGAAAATGTTTCAAAAAATACTGTAATTTAAAAATTCTTACGAGTTAAATTGCAGTTAAAATCAAGCTACCCATCACTGTCAATCAGTTTGATTAAAAAACAAATTATTTTGAAAATGTTTAAAGGAAGAGTTCAATTTACCGGAAAATTAGAGAATTGTTCCGAGAACGATTACTTACTGCTCCTAACAGGTTATCTGCCTGGAGGCAAGTGTGCCCTCACCTCGATAGACTGACGCAAAAATGAAGGATGATGCCCTTTTGTGAAGGATATAAATTGGATTAATTATAATACTGCTGCCGGCGATGACGATAGTGATGACGACGGTGTCAACGATGATGATGATGATAGTGATAACGGCAATGATATAGTAATATTCAAAACTTGCTGGTATGATTCAAGAAAAGGAATTGATCGAACAACAATCATACAGATGAGCGCATATGCCCAGTCTACTTCCGCGCCTATCTATCCCTGCTGCAACTTATGCCATGGAGAGCATGCTTGCTGCGTATGCATGTACGTGTGTGTGTGCGTGTGCGTGTGCGTGTATGTGTTTAGCATGACAGTCTTGAATAGTGTTGGATTGGTTATCGACTTTCAACTAAGCTTTAAACATGCTGGCATTAGTCTTTCTATGGATGTGTGTATGTGAAGAACTTCCGAGCTTTCTAACATATTTGAGGAGAGGGAGCTTTGAGGAAGGAGATGATGAAAAGCACTAAGCATGGAGGAAAGAGGGAAGTAAGCTTTGAAAGATGTGAGATGTAGAGGGCGGGAGCGGAGTGTTTTCCAGTTTTCTAAGCTTTCACAGATCGACAGACTAGGAAGAATAAGCCAGACCGAGTGTCGCGTTGGTACGATTTGGTAAAGCGAGCCTACTTTTGGAGATGCTTCTGTGATCTGTAATAACAGGACTGGAAGGAGGGTAAAGTGAACTGGAAAGGGATGAACGAGCGGGAGAGTAAGGTTAGCTCCTCAGGATTCAGGCTTTTCTGGCTACTTCCATTTCACTCTCTCCTCCGTCCACTTTCATCCTTCGTTCGCACCCTATTTCCAGGAGCTCTTCCTTCCGAGATATTCCTTTCCCACATCCTTTCCACCCACCCATCTCTTAAGCGCAAGCTTTCTCACCTTCAACCTCGTTGTTTCCGTCTTTCTTCCCTGCTAATTTACATTTATCCGGCGATCCCTTACAAACGTTTTGCACTTTACCTGCCCTCGTAGGCTTCTCTCTTCCCTGCTCCCTTACTGCGGCACCATCCTCTTTCGCTCGTTTACATAAGAAATGGATGTTAGAAACATTTCAACAAAAGTTTCATAATGAAATTTTATTCTCGTGATGCCGTAACGGAGAAATGATGGATGAAGATTACAAGGCCTTGACTTTACCTTCTTTCTCTTCAGGACCTAAAACAAAAATATGACCTATATTGTTTTAAAGGAAAAAAAACAGGGTCGATCAAATAATGTAAATATAAGTACGACAAATTGATGGTAAGCAATTCCGAGCAACAATACGAACTGTTCCTAACATACGTTTTCATGGCCAAGTAGGCTATGCGCGGGCTGTAGGACTTCGTGTAACAATCTAGCTGAATGAACGACAAGTAAGACTTACTGCTTTGGATTTCTAGAAATCGACTGACAGTTAGCACCTCAAAAATTTATTGCACCTTTCGCGCATTTTCATAGTGTGTAGATTGTTGGAATTCTCAATAATTGAAGCCGTCGTTTTTTTCTGCTTCGAATGAATCTTTAATAATAGAATTATGCAAAGCTCAAGAAGTTTCTATGCAATTTAATAAAAATTCAAAAAAATCCCTCGAATTTTGTTTCTCTCTCTTGCATTCTTTGCATTAAATAGATAATGATCACTACTGCAGGTGATACTTTTTTGTTTTAAATTTCGCCCCAACTTCCGTTATGCAGTTTTACACTATTAATGAAAATTTGTTGCGATGAAGTAATATCAGACAGTTTCTGTTCCTGATGAAAATTGCCGGATGAAACAGCGAGGAAAAGATGAAAGCGAGAAAAAAGGACTGCTAAACAAGCAGGAAGACCAACCAACATTTTTATGACAACAAATCTACGCTAGCAAATTTCAGCACAGAAAGATATCATATTTTGCATTCGTGAAACTCTTCATATTTCATCAAAGGAAAAGAAAAGTAAACAAACAAATAAATATATGTCTGTTCGACATAAACGTTGTTGCTTTTGAGAAAGGGTGAATGAAATTTGATGAATTAAAAAGATTTTGATCGGAAGGACGAGAAGAGCGATATTAAACGAATGTTCATTAGAGAATAAAAAAAAGCGAACTTTTTTAAATGTTCAGTTGTCCGTTGAACAAAGTATGAAGATAGCAAATGAGAGATGTGGTGTGAGTTAGAAATTATGCTCTTCGCTTGCTTTCTTTTCTTTCTACCTATTTTTTTGGCTGAGAGAAATATGTCCAAGTTGAAGTGAAAGGATTTTTATTATTTATTTCTATTTTTTGGAAAAACAAGTTCTTATAGCTTTTGCAAGAATCTTTCACCACTCCATTTCGGGAAATTTCCTCCTCTTTCTTCATCCTCCTTTTCCTTTTAGCAATGTTCTTGTTTTCATGTTGCAATCTTACAATAGCATTGCGCTCTTTCTTCCTCTTCACTTTTTTCGTTCGTTTTTGTCCTCGTCCATTCCTCCGAAAAATGCAGGAAAAAGCGGAATGAAAAAAAAAGCTGGAACAAAGTTAGAAATACAAATTCTCTTTTCAACTAATGCATAGAAATTTTTTGCAAATTATTGATTTAAACGTCGATGGATTACTTCATCCTTTTCTTTTACGTTGCCTTTAATTCAACTGAGTGCTACGATGTAAGAAAACGAAACGAAATGAAGTAAACCAACAAAATAGTTGTTGAAAATTTTGGGTGCTATTAAAGTAAGTGGCAATGGATATTTGAAAAGATTGAATGGCACATTTCATTTGAATTATACGCACCTGAAATTGAGCAATCGTTGTCACTTCTTCCACTGCCAATGAAAATGATAAAACGAATGAGTAACAAATAACAAATGAACCTCTCTCTCCCTCTTTACTTTCTTCTACTAATAGGAAAAACTATGTGATGTGTAAAATGATGCCAAAAAAGTTTTCGTAATTTTAATCGTATGGGTTGAGTTTAAATTGAAAATTAACAATTTTTCAAGCATTAGTGAGAAGATAGAAACGGTCATCTTTCATCCCATTGTTGAATGCGAGCATAATTGAAAATTAATGCTCGATAAATATACACACCTTAGTCAAAATCACATTTACGTAAATTAGCGAGTATGTGGTAGCAACAACAAACAACAACAAACAACAACAACAACAACAACAACAACAACAAACAGCAACAATTCTTAAAACGTAAAAATGTTCTTTGCTCTCCTGATGATTGAAGCTAAATTAATTTAAAAATTTTAAGTTCTAGGTGACTAATTTAATCACAAATTTATACTTGCCTCTTTCTATCAAATGAACTATTGGAGCGAATCAAATGCATTTAATTCATTTAAAATGAAGATACAACTTTCGTTTTTTGTACAGTCTGTCTTCATTTTCCTATAATTATTTCAGGGAAAACCAAAGAAAAGAGAATGAACACATTGGCTTTGATCGTATATAAGTTCATCCTTTGCAAATTTAATCTAATATTCAATTACAAAATGAGAGGTAAAACTAATCCTGTCTGTTCTGCTTCAAAAATCTCATTTGAAGGAAAAAAAAACCATTCGTCAAAAAAAAATTATTTCTCCTTTAAATTATGATTAAAATTCAGAGTGTGAAGGCAGCTGATGTTGTAGGAAAATGCTTGGATACAGTGGGATGGATTGAATAAATTCCATAAGAATGCTAATTCGTGTTGCTCTATTCTGCAGCGAATCATTAAAGTGCTTATTTTTTGTTCGGATGTAAACAAAATTGTTTCCAACAGCTAAAGTAAAAGTTGTCATTTTTTTTTTCTCTTGTAAAAATGATGGAAAGGACAAAGGTATTATCAAGCAATCGCTTAGGAGTTATGATTTCATGAAAATGATTACTGGTATTTGAAATTGCTCAAAAAAAAAATCGAGCGTTTTGAAGAACGGACAAACAGCACTTGATGCCACCATTAAAATTGAAAAATTAAAACACTGATAACATTAATTTAGTTGTCACCAATTTAATTTCCTTTTTTGCTGAAAAAAATACGGCAAATTCTTGATCTGAAGTTCGAAATTTAAATTACGGAATTTCTGGATCAAGAGACCTGACATTTGTCGTATGTTTTCAAGACAGTAACTATTTCAATTAATTTTATTTTGCTGGTAAAAAAACATGCAAATAATAGGAGTCATTCAGACTGTTACATTATTTTTAACCAGTTTTTCTCTGCTTTGAAAAATTTTCAACTCCTATTTAAATTAACTGAAAAGTTGCATTTAAATATTGTGTGAGTAGCATTTACCTGCATTATGAAAATATATTTTAGCACTAAATTTCATTTATTTCGAGTATTGTCTCGAACAATTTGCCTAGAAGAGGATGATGAACTCTTGGCCTTGAAGAGCTTGAATGTTTCTCCACTAAAATAACGAATAAATTCAGTTTATTCTTTCCTTTTTCATCTATAATTAAGTGAGCCAACTCTTTTAACACAAGCATAGAGTGGGTTATACAACAATGTGGCACTTTTGAATGATCTTAAAGCATAGACACTACTTTTAACAAAAATAGAATTTGCATTAAATTTTGAAAAGTGTAGGTTTGCTGGAAAGAAAAAATGATAGGAAGAGGAAATGAAGATTAAAATCCATCAGTGTTACTTCCTCATAAGTTTATTGCAATTCAACAACACATTGTGCATGAATATATTATAACAAGTATTGAATTTATTAATTTCAAAATTCATTTTTAAAACTTTCTTCAAATTTTGATTTTACTTTGTAATTGGTCCAGATTTTATGGGTTAAGTAATAAAAATGAGCTTTCATTGATTTCAACACATGTTTATCTTCAATTACATAAGTCAAATAATGCCAATTTCCTTAGTGTATACACTTTTCCTAGCATTCATTGTTTGCCCAAAAAGTTTTCTTCGTCTCTCTTTAATTTGCAATGTTTTTGTTAGTTGAAAAAGAATGTAAGATAAGAAAAAAGAAAAGTTAAAAAATTTTGTTGACAAAGTAAATATGAAAAAAAAATTGTTAAAAAATCTTGAAAAATGCGGATTGATTGATATCCTGCCTGATCGGAGGGAGTGGGGGAGGAAGGATTGAAGCAAAGAGAGAAAAAAAAAGTGCAGTAATGTCCATTCGTTGATTGCTTTGATTATATTTATTACCAAAATCATAATCAATTTTAATTGTTGAAAATCACGGGAAATTAAGCAAATAATAATAATCCACCGTTTCCTTCCAGCGAATAAATAATGTGTCATAATTTTTCCTTTGTTCTCTTCGTTTTCACAAAAACGAAGTTCATGGAATTGAAATCGATTAGTTCTATTAAATTTTTTTTTTATAATTTGCACTTTTTACAGTAGTACTCTGTTAACAAAATATTCACATTATGCGTACGCAAATGAATGAAAAGCATTAATTTTATTTTGAAAATAAACAAAGTTAGCTGCCAATCTTTCGGAAAGCCTAACCGAATTACTCCAACTATCTATCAAATTTTATTGTTCAAAGCAATATTTATATTTGTTTAGGCATATATATATATATATATATATATATATATATATATATAAAATACATTCGCAAGAAAAAAACCACGGAATGAGACTTTTTGTGAAATTTTCATGGAAGTAGAATGAGCTTTCTAACAAACAATTACACAAGCGTGAATTATGATATGACTCATTAAGAGGAGGGAAAAAGGGACGAATGAGGTTAATAAAAGAAGAAGAAAGCAACCGGCAAAGTTTTAATCTTGACAATCTGAAATTTCAAAGAAAACGAATATGTGAAAATTCTCACTTCTGCGAAAGAAAGTGGAAAAAACAATTAATTTTGAAATGAATTAGGTGACATCACAAAATTGCAATAGGTTGAATTGAGAATTATTGACAAAAAAGGCAAACGTTGTGGCATAATTCTAGTTTTTCATAAAACAAAAAGAAATGATATTACTGCTGAGATTTCAAGCATTACTTAGATTGCATGTTACATCTAAAAAATTAATGAATTTAATATTATAAGAAAAAAAGTGAAAAAAAATCTCTTTAGCAAGGATAGTAAAAGCTACATTGGTTTCAAATTCTAAGCGGTTAAATAGTAATCACTTATTGTGATTACTGAAGTTAACTTTCTCCGCTAATAAATGACAACAGATGTTGTGGAAATTAAAAGATTAGAAGTTCCATCCCTGAGCAGACAGGGAGAAGGGCAGTGTTAGAATGATGTACTGAAATTATCTCTCAGCAGTATTTTTTTATTTTGAACTGTTACCGGAAAATTTGTGCTGTCAAACACTGAAGTTGAATTGGCTATGGATGGCATATGAAATACAAAATATATAATAGTGGCCACAAGCTCATCAAGAAATGGGTCGATTTAAGAATGCACGAATGACAACAAGGCTAAGGCTTCAACGAGCGCTTGGATATGATGAAACGAGCCTTGTAATGCTCATTATGGACCAAATTTTAGTAATCTAGGAAAACGTTGAACTTATTAAACATGCATAATAAAGCATTTAGCATGGACATCGATGTGCCGCCATGCCTTCTTCATGGCTGCAATAATTATTAAAAACTTTGCGAGAAATAAGCATATTTTCATTCGGCTTAGGAACCAACACACTAATTTATCATTTTAAATAGTGTTATG
Organism: Litomosoides sigmodontis; assembly: GCA_963070105.1. Lineage (NCBI taxonomy): Eukaryota > Metazoa > Nematoda > Chromadorea > Rhabditida > Onchocercidae > Litomosoides > Litomosoides sigmodontis. The sequence continues at coordinate 10,325,808 of OY718806.1, forward strand.
TCTCAAACAAGACAGTATGTCTGTTATCAAACGATTTCCGGGATATCTCTATGGATTTTCTGGCATGTCTCACTGACGGATTGGATAAGTTTTAAGGCTTCGTTGAAGACAATTTTAAAACATTGCAAAGAGCTGAGCTGACAGAAGCTGTTCATCTCTATGGCTTAGAATCGCTTCAAGAAATTTGCGATACGGTCGGCCAAATATTTGCTTTGTCAGTTATGATTTCGACTGATTTCAAGAGATGAAATTGTGATCTAACAAGGGACATCGTAACTGTGGGAAATTTTAGCATATTTCAATAAATCTGTGTGAAGATGATATATCATATTAGTGTTGATATTAATTTAGTTTAGAAACTTTAAGTGCTTGTAGTTTGTAAAGGTTAGTTAGTTCATTCGGCATTCTACTACTTCGCATCCATTTTATTGATGGACGCTAAGAAGTTACTTATGCTACTTCTTAATTCAAATGTGTGGTGACCCATCGCCACAATTGCTTTTCTGCATTGTAGCTCTGAGAAGCTTAATGGTCATAGCTTTCCTAGAACGAAGAAATTTTTTGTAAACACTTTGAAGCTCATCCCGTTTTGTGCTTAAGCATAACTTCTCCATAATAAATAACACCGAGTGGAAGGTAATGAACGATATCTTCATTTAAACTCTCTTGTCTAATTGCCGTGAATCACTGCTTGGGCAATTGCTTGTATTTTATTTGCATTTTTGCACCAAATTTATAACAAAGAATGAAATGGGAAAAACATGAAATGTTAAAAGAAAAAACGTGAAACGGCACTACTCGTAAATATTTCATTTCAAACAAATTAAATGAAGTTAATAATTACACAGATAAAGCTCGATCAGAAAAATACATTTTTGAGATGGTCAATCGATCAACTATATTTCATCATATGTCCAATGTCTCCCACTCACGAATTTCCTTGTTTTGGGGGAGAGGAGGAAGCAAGGAAAGGGCTTAAGCAGGACGGTAGGTAGGTAGTTCATGGATCAACCGGTTGGTAGTTTATTGACAAACTATCGATCACTATAAAATTGAATATTTTTAAAATTGGAAAAGGGTGGAATTGAGGAGCTGAAATAACTTGAAACTATTCCAGCAGAGAATCTAAAGAATGAAGAAGTGGTAAGTGGGAAAAAACTGAGAGAAAATTTTTGCTTAGAACACAGGGAAGCTTTGCAAACCATAACCTTAAAATGCGTTCGGAGAGGGTGAGTGAATTTTTGGCAAAATCAGAACTTTTGAACAGGAGGGTAAACCCACTACTTTGAAAATATTTCAAATTTCAATGCAAAATTTGGGAGCCGGAAAGGAAAGGAAGTGAAAGGAAGAAAGTAAGAAAGAATGAGGTTTCATTATACCAAAAAAAAAGGAAAACGGAAACTTCTAGCGCTGTTTTCTAAAATCTCATTTACTCTAAATGTAAATATATAAACGATTAGCATAATTATTTTTAAAGTATTTCAAGTTCAATAAATTTAAAAAGATAATGTACTGCGAGTGTAAATACGCAAGTCCAGTTATTTTAGATTTTTTTACAACAGTAATGTTTTTATCCGATTTACGAAATTGCCAAAGAATATGAAAAAGCAAAGTCCGATTTAATGAAAGGAACGCTTTGTTGCATTCAATCTTATTTTCATTCGTCTAAATTTTGTTCGTTTTCATCCCCATCTGGTTGAAACTTCAGAAACTTATTAATGAAAGCAATTTGGAAAACAAAAAAGAAAGAGCAAAGATGAGATGCATACTTTTCAATTCATTTGTCATTTGGTTTGCATTAAAAACGGAGCAAATATTGAAACTGAAATTCCAAAATAACACCCTTAATTGAAACCATTTATGCATCTAATCAAAATACATCAAATAAATACACTCATTCCGGCCATTAATTGACATTATTCCGTATGAATTAACAAACTTACAGAAAGCAGTATATCAAATATCGAAAAATAATATTCCATTTAAAATTATCTAAATTAGGGACTATTAGTTTGTAGGCTGTTAAAACTACCTTAACAGTTACTGCGAGATTCACTTACATCATCACTAAGCTAAACGTAGCGTGAGGAGAGATGAGGGGAAATAGGAAGGAAGTGGCGAGGTGATGAAGCTCGTGCCAAGAAATGAAATTTTACTTCATTGCAAAAAATATCTAACATTACACGTTGTCGTGTGCAACAGCAATATCTGGATGAATTACCTCTTTTGCACACTGCCGGCGGCAAGAAAAGGTTTCTGTTGTTGTTGTTGCCGATTAATATTGTCAATTCGGCCACATGTTACTGGCATCCGATTGCAGCTGTTTGTGGAACGGCCTATTAATAAATTTTGATCCATTTCAACTTCAATGTTATCAGCTTTATTATGCACCCATTTCGGTGAACTTATATAATCATCTTTTAAGCAATGTTTCATATCACCACCATTAGTACGTCGAATAGATGTTGGACGCGTGCCACTTTCATTTATTATCCTAAAAATAAAGTTCCCCTGGCCAGTTTCAATCTTGTGATTTTGTACAGTTTTGAAACTCTTAAATCTTATTTGTCCTTCATATTTGTTACATTACTCTTTCATATCCCACTAATAAAATTCTCTATTTTAAAAGCCTTTATTAATTCCTAGAAGATTTTACTGTCAATTTAAATCCATAAATTTCACTTTAATTTATCTCAATGAGTTGAAGAGTAGAGTTAGACAAGAGTAATTTTACCTTTGCAACTTTTTGTCTGGAGTAGCAAACCGCGGGTAATACGTTGCTGTTGCTGAATTCATCATATAGCGATCGCAAGGCTGATGATTCGGCACTAGTTGCTGTCGTTCAGAAGGCAGTGCTGGAGCTTTCGGCGGTGGAAGATTCGGAGGTGGAGGCCTTAGTGAGAATGAATATCGAGTACTTGTGATATCTTGCACCGATTCACCGCTCTTAGCAGCCTGATTCTTCCGCAAGAAATAAACAGCATAAGTTATGAGTATAAATACAACAATTAGCACCAATAAGCCACCATAAAAATAGAGATTTGATAAGACTCCATGATCCGATCCTGGAAAATTATTTACTCCTCGTGGATAGATATTCACTAGGTTAGTGGTGGATTTCCTTCATTTATATTTAATTTAGCCGCATTAACACTATTAACAATAAACGAACAATAAATCGTCTTCCACGGAACAGCAAAATTTCAGTGTTTGCAAATTTTAAATCAAAAATGTAAAGAGTTTCAACGGCTAACTTGCAATAACGTGAAGATATGCCGATCGGTAAGCAATATCACCGTGTGCATTTGTCACCACACAAAGGTAAGTCCCAGAATGCTCATGTCGTACATTAGGAATGATAAGCCTATTTAGGCTTACATCATCCGACAATTCAACGATTGTTTCCGGCCTTTCCAGCAGCAAAAGATGCATGTTGTTTGCATGAATTAATGTTGCATTTGCATTTGTTTGACGAATTGCGTTCGGATCCTCCACCCGTTTAAACCACTAAAGGGAACTCAATTTCATAATCAAAGCATTTCACACTTGTTAAACTCTTCCTCCTTTTGCTGTGCTTTGTTCTTTTTCAACTTAATCGCTAATTTTTAAGTTAGGTATTGAGTACAGAGGACAATATTTATCTTTGAAGTTAATTTTTGTGTCATTAGTATCGCTGTTCACTCTAATCAATAAGGCAGTAAAAAGTACGAAAGTGCATGGGAAACTTAACGATACCTTAATAAGCGGTTGCCGCTGGTTCTTCACTTTACACTGGAATTGCGCAGTTCGACCAACTCGAACAGTATTATTGAAGGGTTCATCAATGACCGGGTAAAGCTGCGCATTTGACTTACCAACAGACCAACTCTCACCATCCAAACCTTCGAAGAAATTTTCCACATAAACGTGAAACGCAGCTTCGATACTACCGTGTTCATTTTCTAGTTTACATACATATTTACCACCTTCGCTGGGTTGAACATCGCTCAGGTAAAGTATTGCTGAGGAATAATGGTAAGCAGTTTCTGGAAGTTCAAAAGGTTTCGAAATACGTGGGTGACTTTTATTACAATAGACTGATTTCTAAATAAGAATTATAATTTGCTCAAGATTTCAAGAAGCAAATAATGGTGAAAATGTGAATGATGGACAGCAATCAATGGTCAAGCTTCATTTCCATATTAATACCTCGTTCTAATCCCTTGCCGTCACGTAGCCAAGTGATGTGTGGCAGTGGATTTCCTTTTGCAGGACATTTTAGCAATAAAGCTCCGCCAATTGTTATTCTTACTGGATTTGTCATCCAATTTCGAATTTCAGCCTCGTTCTTCCACAGTGGAGGAGATGCTGTAAGCATTCTTTTAGATTAATCACTTGATATCATCTGAATTCACGGCATTTCCTATCCAGTTTGACCAATTCAATAAATCCAGTAAAAATATACAAGGATTAGTTGGTAATGATTCGGATGGGCAAATAATAATAGAATTCGCAACATTTCAAGAAGCAGCATTAATTCACGCAAACAACATTTCATGAAACTAATTATTTTCTATTTCAGAGAACAAGTACGATATCGATTTCTTCTTGATATCACTGTAAACTGTATTAGGCCACGCAATCTTTAAAATTTAAATTAGTAGAACACTCAAAGGAAGTTTGATTTTCTGCTCGCATAACTATGGAACGCTTTAATTCACTAGCACACAGTATCATTCACTGATGGTTTCTTTATTTTCCAATCTTCTAGAGCATTTTGCCCACCTGATCATCGTCTTTCCTAAGTAATAGCTCTCAACTGCAATGCGTGGTTATCTGCAGATTTTCTCACTCTCTATTTATCTCTTCACTAATAACACAATTTTTTTAACTCTCTGTTGTAAATAAAAATTCCAACTAATGCCATCTCTGTTTCGACTCTCAGCAATCAAAGTGTACTACGCAATTTCAGTTAAAAGTAAACTAAGTTACCGTTAGTGGTGAGTGTAAGCGTGTTATCAGCATTTTCTTCATTCTCCATCGCTGGATCGTAAAACGTTACGGTAAAATTTAATTCTTGATGTCCAAATCCATTAATCACTTGGCATTGATATATTCCACTGTCAGACAGTTGAGGATTACGAATTTTCAGCTCCCGATCTGATCGGGCCAACTTGAAGCGATTGTTAAAGTCAAATCCAATCTTCAAAAATGTAAGACAGATCAGTTAAAATAATTAAAGACAATGGATTTGTGCAAACAATTTTGTTGACCGTACTAATGGTTCGCTATTTGTTATCTAAATTAGTTTATCTTTATTAACATGACCTTTCAAGCTTGCTGTTTCTGCAGAACATTGGCTTTTTAAGCTCATTTGCAATAAAATCTCGTTTAAATCGCGTTGACCTTCGAATGACTCCAGAGTGATTGCATAGCATAAAGAATGACTTTATGGTTTGTTAGAGATCTATGCATAAATTAAATTTTTGCTGACAGCTTCATAAGCAACAGAAAGGCGGTAACATAATAACTAAATTTAAAACATAATGGTACGACGAATGCAACTATGAAACACAATAAAGTGAGTGAATCGGCTCCTTTTTAAATATCAGATTTTAAATTATCGAGTCTGTTACAATTTTCTTTTCTCTTCCTTTTTTTTTGGTGAAAATGTGCTGAGTAAATTCATTTAAAATTCCTCCACTTTACCAATTTTCAAAATACTTCGTCCCTTTTCTTTTCAATGCGCAAGATACAACCCAGAGAGTCATTTACAATAACAATATCAATTAATCGACGGAGACAAAAAAATGGACTTTTTTCGAATAGGATTTTGTCAAGGAATATAATTTATTAATTTATAATTTACTGCGTTGGCATAACTGTTGGTCATGCATCGCTTCGATCGATTCTATGATTTAGAAAATATTAATGTAATTAAGCTTTGAGGCATGAGAAAGTAAGGCAAAGTAGAAGTGAAAGTTTAGGAATGATCGGTAAGACATTCATTGATAATTCTTCAATCAAATATGTTAGTAGTACAAACTATGAGAGCACTCGAAGAAATGCTGGCTGTTCGCTTTATCCATAAACCAATAAATATATCAAACTTCAAGGATTGAATAGAAACAAGTAGTGAAATTCTTGTATTTTAATAGCTGGAAGGATAGGTGAGGCCAATGAGAACGAGAAATGTAACTTTAATTAGATGATAAAGAAGGAATTTAATTAGTTTTTTGATATCCTCGTATAGTTGTTTAATTCCCACGAATACTAAATTTTTCACCCAAAATGCATTATTACCAGATACGAACTGGTCAAGCGTGACAGATCCAAATTAGATAATTTAGCTTTTTACGTCTGGCCAGTGCTTTTTAGGAATTAAGTTGACCGCTTGAATTAAGTCGCTGCGGATGGATATTCGATGACTCATTTTAATATTGAGCAGATTCCTAAGACATTTTGAAAAGAATGAAATGGAAGAATGGGAGAAAGAGAGCGTGAAAGAAAGAAAAGGGGAGAAAGTAGAATACGAAAAGGTGCAGTTTAGACTTACTGGCTCGTCGTTTTTCTTCCACTGAATCATTAAAAGGTCATCGTTCTTATCTTTGACAGGACATATTAGTCTAAACTGCTTCGTCCCAATTGGTACACGGAATTCTGTTTGTGATGGTAGTGATAGATCTGGCGGTGCTAAAACAACTTTTTTTTATCAATCAAAAAATAAAGCGTTTCCTATTGGAATCGCCGAAAACTTGAAATGAGAAATGGAATAAGCAATGTTTGAAATAATAAACGGTATTGTAAAAGTCGCAACTGTAGCTTGGAAATGGACGATATGCAAAAATCATATTTCTCACAATTTCAATTGTTTTCTTACGAAATTGCAAAACTTCTTGATTTCTGATTTGTACAACTTTCTTATATTTTATACCAACTGGAGCTGATCTATTAAGCAAAAATGAATTTCATGGAAGAGGTGGTGAGAGGAGAGGATGAACTGAGACTGCAAATATCGTTTGATTTTTCCAAAAGAGAAGCTGTAAATGTGACCTCTTGACATTAAGCACATGAGACTGAGGAGCAATGTGAATTGTCATGTTTGTTTGCAAGTGTTTAAAATGCTAAAATTGCTTCTTTTTTAAAAATTCCTCCAATAGTTGATTTTTCAAATAATTTCCCCATCCCCTCGTCTTTCCCGCTCCACATCTCTGTGTTTTAATGTGAAGCAGTGTGACGTTTTACGGCGATAAATCTGCGCGGACATGTCAATCTCTTTTCTGCCTCTTTCTTTCAGTGGCACTGGAGCAGCTACAAGCTGTTCAGGGGACATCGAAGAGCAGGAGCGGAGGGGAGGAAGGATGGAAGCGGAAGGGACTAACTAGTCAGTCCATCAAACGATGGAATCAGAATCATAATGACACTATCTCAGTGAAGGATCTTTAAATGCCAGTGGCCAGTTTGCACTAATGTGAAGGAGCAAACAAACGGCGATCAACCAAGCCATAAGCGCCTATTCCCACCGCCATCTCCAACTCTCCTCCGTTCCGCCACGAACTTCCATCCACATCAAGCGACGAGATTAACAATGACAGTGTCAGTCGATTTCAGGGCAGAACAATGCACCATATTTCTGAATTAGTTGAATTCCGCACGTTGTAACGAGCTCTTCAACTTTCCGCACACATATATGTACATTTTCATCCTCCGTCATTTCCATCCTCCCTAGCTGTCCGTTCTCGCATCGTAGCGTCACTGACGGCCGGAAGTATTAGGGAAAAAATGAAGCAATTGAAGCACATTTTCCCTCAAATGGAAGTCAAAAACAAGCAATATAATCACGATTTAATTGGTTTATGTTTCAATTCAACATGATATTATAATAACAATTAATAATAATAATAATAATAATAATAATAATAATAATAATAATAATAATAATAATAATAATAATAATAATAATAATAATAATAATAATAATAATAATAATAATAATAATAATAATAATAATAATAATAATAATAATAATAATAATAATAATAATAATAATAATAATAATAATAATAATAATAATAATAATAATAATAATAATAATAATAATAATAATAATAATAATAATAATAATAATAATAATAATAATAATAATAATAATAATAATAATAATAATAATAATAATAATAATAATAATAATAATAATAATAATAATAATAATAATAATAATAATAATAATAATAATAATAATAATAATAATAATAATAATAATAATAATAATAATAATAATAATAATAATAATAATAATAATAATAATAATAATAATAATAATAATAATAATAATAATAATAATAATAATAATAATAATAATAATAATAATAATAATAATAATAATAATAATAATAATAATAATAATAATAATAATAATAATAATAATAATAATAATAATAATAATAATAATAATAATAATAATAATAATAATAATAATAATAATAATAATAATAATAATAATAATAATAATAATAATAATAATAATAATAATAATAATAATAATAATAATAATAATAATAATAATAATAATAATAATAATAATAATAATAATAATAATAATAATAATAATAATAATAATAATAATAATAATAATAATAATAATAATAATAATAATAATAATAATAATAATAATAATAATAATAATAATAATAATAATAATAATAATAATAATAATAATAATAATAATAATAATAATAATAATAATAATAATAATAATAATAATAATAATAATAATAATAATAATAATAATAATAATAATAATAATAATAATAATAATAATAATAATAATAATAATAATAATAATAATAATAATAATAATAATAATAATAATAATAATAATAATAATAATAATAATAATAATAATAATAATAATAATAATAATAATAATAATAATAATAATAATAATAATAATAATAATAATAATAATAATAATAATAATAATAATAATAATAATAATAATAATAATAATAATAATAATAATAATAATAATAATAATAATAATAATAATAATAATAATAATAATAATAATAATAATAATAATAATAATAATAATAATAATAATAATAATAATAATAATAATAATAATAATAATAATAATAATAATAATAATAATAATAATAATAATAATAATAATAATAATAATAATAATAATAATAATAATAATAATAATAATAATAATAATAATAATAATAATAATAATAATAATAATAATAATAATAATAATAATAATAATAATAATAATAATAATAATAATAATAATAATAATAATAATAATAATAATAATAATAATAATAATAATAATAATAATAATAATAATAATAATAATAATAATAATAATAATAATAATAATAATAATAATAATAATAATAATAATAATAATAAATAATAAATAATAATAAATAATAATAAATAATAATAAATAATAATAAATAATAATAAATAATAATAAATAATAATAAATAATAATAAATAATAATAAATAATAATAAATAATAATAATAAATAATAATAATAAATAATAATAATAAATAATAATAATAAATAATAATAATAAATAATAATAATAAATAATAATAATAAATAATAATAATAAATAATAATAAATAATAATAATAAATAATAAATAATAATAATAAATAATAATAATAAATAATAATAATAAATAATAATAATAAATAATAATAATAAATAATAATAATAAATAATAATAATAAATAATAATAAATAATAATAATAAATAATAATAAATAATAATAATAAATAATAATAATAAATAATAATAAATAATAATAATAAATAATGATAAATAATGATAAATAATAATAATAAATAATGATAAATAATAATAATAAATAATAATAAATAATAATAAATAATAATAAATAATAATAAATAAATAATAATAAATAAATAATAATAAATAAATAATAATAAATAAATAATAATAAATAAATAATAATAAATAAATAATAATAAATAAATAATAATAAATAAATAATAATAAATAAATAATAATAAATAAATAATAATAAATATATAATAATAAATAAATAATAATAAATAAATAATAATAAATAAATAATAATAAATAAATAATAATAAATAAATAATAATAAATAAATAATAATAAATAAATAATAATAAATAAATAATAATAAATAAATAATAATAAATAAATAATAATAAATAAATAATAATAAATAAATAATAATAAATAAATAATAATAAATAAATAATAATAAACAAATAATAATAAATAAATAATAATAAATGTATTGTTTTAAAGTAATAAATTGTTACCATTTTTTTTTCTGAAAAAGAAAAAGCTGTAAAATGTGGTAAATTGTAATGAACCGTACGCCAGATACAGATCTCATAGAGAAAATGTTTTTTTCCTGTTCCATGAGTGAATCGAACCTATCATGCCTTCTATGGGGCATAATTTGCCACTGTTCTATTTTAATATGTTAAATGATCCATGTAAATTTTGAATAATCTGGACGAATTGTAGACAGCTCCACAGCTTTAGTTTTTATGGGAATAATTTCTTTGTTTTAAATTTCAAACAATTGGATTAGTTTCACTGCACATATCCTTTTTCTCTGCTTCCTCCCTCCCTCCTTCTTTCTCACCTTTTTTTCTAGTAACTTCGCTTAATATAAAATGTAAAATTTATTTCCTCCTCCTCTGCAACTTTTTTCGCAAATAATTTCAGTGGGGCGGTATAGTTCAAAAGCTAGCGGTTTTCAACAAAAAGCGATATTTATTCTTTCGTCTTCCATATTGTTATACTGCCGCGATGAAAAAAGAAACATTTTTCTTTTTAGATTGTCAAAATTTACATTACTCAAGCCGAAACACCTAGGTAACTTTAACTGAAGCAATTTGATGAAGCCTTGTGAAACAAAAAATTCAATTAAATGTTACTTATCAATTTGAAGATTTTACCCAATTTCTTCCTAGAAACCAATTTTTGTGTTCTATAAGATACAAATGCTCCTTATCATTTTTTAGTAAATTTTGAAGAAAATGGGAGAGAAAGAGAAAGGAGAAGGCATGAGGAAAGCAAAAATGCGTTGCAACTTCAAAGGATTATCCATTCCCCCTTATTATTTCACTGCTTTCATCGTTTAATGGGAATTTCAACAGAAAATTTGAAAACCTTCGCTTCATCGGCTTTATACATCAAACATTATCTATTCATAACAAGGAAATGTGATCAGTGAAGAACGGGTGATAAGAATTTTAAAAAAAAAAACATTTTGCAGCGGGCATGCGCATATTATTTGCTTGAATGATAAAATCGCTCGAATGAATTGGAATTTTTCACCTTCTGTTAGAATTATTAAATAGATTTCATATTCGAATTCACAGTTTTTTCAACGAAATTCGCACATAAAATCAGCTGATTACGTCTTACAGTTATATTTAAATTTGGGATACTACCAACATTTGCTAGAAAATTTTGAGTCTCAGGAATTTTCTCAATAAAAATCGTGTGAAAAAAAAGAGCAGAGGTGGAGAAAATAAGTTTGTTCGAAATTAGTTAATGATTATTATGCAAAACTAAGTGACTGAATCCACTCCCATCCATTACTAAAGCATCAAAATCACTTTATCGATTTTGCCTTCCAAATTTTTCAAATATTGTGAACCATAGCGAATTTGAAAATTCTGCTAGTGCTTGAGAGATGGATGGTAATTTGACTTTCAGCTTTCTGTTGTGAAAGATCTTAGAAGAGCCCGGAAAACACTGTAAGTGGTCAGTTGTTGTATATTCCATTTGACACGGATATACACATACGTATACATTACTTATATAAATATAAAGTCATTCATTTTATTTGAAAAGTGAAGTATTTCATCACAACCACTCACCGACTTAGAAGCGACCGGGCCAGTGGAAATAAGCTATTGAAATGTTGAAATGAAATGATGACGGATAAAGCGGGTGAACTACGAGAAACATTCTGCAGCTCTAATAATATGACATACTCTCAAGAATATGGCACACTGCGAGACCTAATTGAACGGACTGCCTCCAATGTCTCAACGATATTATTCGATTGGAAACATTTAACGAAAATTTATTGTTCTTCACGATTTCTAAATTTCTAACACCGGATGACATGTGGGTGAGCTCAGCAAGTGAATAGCAAAATAGAAGAAAGGGACGGGGAAGGGGAAGTTAAAAAGAAGAAATTGGAGGATGTCTATTGCATGTGATTTTAAAAACTGTCCCAATTTCGAATAAATGATCTGTAAAATTTCATTTTATAATCGTACAATTATCAAAATAAGACTAACTTAACGATACTTGTAACGTTGTTGTATAACATGATTTTCCTACTCTAACGATGTGTTTTCACTGTCTTATTTCTTCTGTCGCTATGACATTTACCAAATTCTCACGATAAATTGATGCAAATTTCACTCACTACTTAATGACTGTAAAGTTATTTCCAAACTCTTTTTCTCAGAGGATTTCTGGGCAAAGGGAAAAGTTAATCTCAACGTAGCAACAAAAACGTTCATCATAATTGGTTTTATCGAATCAGAAATGCTGTCAATTTATGCAACGATACGAGGGCTATGTCGGTGACAATTTCTGCTTCATGCAGAGAGAAGAATGAGAAAAAAGTGAAAGCAGTAAAGCATAATCGATAATAAGCAAACTAACATCGATGTTCCGTAACCGCTGCTGTTGAATGAGCTTGTTCCGGAACAATGAGCAGAATTGTGGTAATGAGCGGTAAGACAAGAAAGAATGATGAAAACGACGATGCATGAAGCGGCGCAACATAAATGGTTGCTGTAATTGTTGCTGTTGCTGTCGCAGCAGCGGCAGCGGCCGAGGTAACAGTAGCAGAAGCAGTTGTTGTTGCTGTTGCTGTTGCTGTTGTTGCTGTTGTTGCTGTTGTTGTTGTTGTTGTTGTTGCTGTTGTTGCTATTGTTGTTGCTATTGTTGCAGCAATAATGCTCGACAAGCAATACTTCATTCGCCACAACAATCCTTCCGCAACCCCCCTGTAAATATATAATTTATTGCCTGAGCAATAAATCTATTTCGCTCCTCCGTGCACCACATTTCAATTCTCCGCCCGAATTTATTAGCCTCTCCCAACACCCGTCCCCGCCTACGCTCTACACGCCCATTTCCCCGTCCTCGTTTTCCTCCTTTCCTTTTTTGGTCACTTTATCGAGGACACGAAGAGGTTCGTGTATGAGTTTGGGTATCCATCTATTGGGTATCCATCTAACTTTTCCCCCCTCCCCCCCCCCCCCCCATTCCTCCGGCCAGCCTTTACTAACCCTTCTTTCGCGGCGAATGGTCAGTAGTCTGGAAAGCTAAGATGAAAATTTTCACCGGAACGATCCTTCTTCAGTTAGCAAGTTCTCCCACACTAATCTACTCACCACTACTGACCTCTACCAATATTTATTAATCTCCGGAACGGTTACACTCTCTCGGAATATACGGTACTTTATGACGAACCAATCGATTGGAGTGATTGACTGATTTTAAATTCTACGAATCACAACACTGTTCAAATAATCTTTGATACTCAAGACTTTTTGTTCCATCAACAATCTATCAGCAGACCAAACGTGTTCTGTTCATTTGGCACGTTGCTTCCGACCAGTCTCGGTGACATTCTCGTTCTTCATTTTTAGTAAGCAAAAAAAGTGACACTGCCATGGATGGTAGTTTTTGATACAATTTCTTTATTTTCCCTGTTGAAAGGAAAAAAATGAGAAATTAAAAGTAAAGATTTCGTTAAAAATTGATCAAAATTCCTTCCTTATATCTAACAATTGAATAAAAACAGTCCGTGCAAAATTTCAATCTTACGATTGAATGGAAAATAAATGAGATTAAACAATGAATAACTTTAAAATCCCAATTTGAGAGAGAATACATGGAAGATGGGGAATATATATACATATATTGATATAGAATGCTAACACTCGTTCAGTGAAAGCTATTGAGAATGACACGTTTTGGTTTGATTTCATAATGAGATTTGCCGTCTGTCTCAAATTTCAGTGAAATGCAAATTTCGGTGTTGCATTGATTGGTGGGCATATTCTAGAGAATTCCCACTTTCGATTCCATTCCCTATTATCGTCATCTCATTTGTAACAACTTGAAGTATGATAATTTGGACAATCAATATGTTCAGGTCGATATGCCAGCTTGAAGAAGGATGGATGAAAGAGCATTACGGAGAAATGAGGAGGAGGAAAGAGGAGGGAGGAAGGTAAGGAAAGGTGAATTCAACTCGGCCAAAATGTCCCATAAAACATTCCGGTGGGTAACAGCTTGTGAATGTACCACGAAAACAATTAATCTTTTGAAATGACGACAAACTTTGTTATTTTCCTTCTCAAAAAAAAGTTTTTTCTCGTACAGTTCTAAACGTGCTGAAAAACCAGAAAACAGTTTTTCATTTCAATATTTCTGTACCTGTGTGTGTGTGTGTGTGCGTGCGTAGTATATATATATATATATATATGTATGCTTATTTTTGTTTGGTTTTTTGCTGATTGTTATTTGATAGGAAGAAATGATGGATCCCGTGGACATCTGTCCATCGATCCGTCAGCTATGGTATGTATGCTAAGAATCCTGGATATTTGTTGTATATTAATTATTCGCTACCCCACCCAATAACAGCACCTGAGAAATGCTGTTCGCTAACCTATCTCCGTGCAAATGACTCCAACAAAAATCCTCAGTATCGCTCATTCCTCCGGTCCTCCTCATCCATTCCTTCAAACATAAATCATCCCTCACCAATATTCACTTTCGCTCTACAACAACAGACACAGACATACGTACATGCACATTCATCATCATATCATTAATCACCATGAGCACTTATCATTTTGCGTACATACATATTGTTGATGACGCCATTCCTTAATTTACGATTGCTGATGTAAATAGTGCAAATGATTTATACTGTTAGAGGCAATTTTAACATTTAATTAGCATCTCTTATTTAGACGTTCAACTAGAGTGAGATGACAGAGTGACCTCAAGTCATATTTCACACCAAATAACAATTATTATTGTCAATTATCACTTGGTGATAGTGGATCACAAATGGTTACATCCAGATTAAGATTGCACTTATTCCAATAATTATTGCCAGATGCCGCTATTAGTATTAATTATCAGTAATTGTTATTAATTATCGTTATTATTAATTATTACCACCAATTTTCATTGTTATTACTATTACTATTTATAATATTTATGCACTTTTAGTGTAGGAAACTGAACAGCAATGATTCTACGCCTTTTATCAATCTGTCCCTCTGCTAATTAATTTACAGCGTGATGATAACCATCGCACTTAATCATCCGTGACATTGCCCATTCATTTAGCAAACAATGATAACACACAGTCATCATCTCACTGGAAAGGAATAATGAAAGGAAGCAAAATATTTGCTTCAAAGATTTCCTCAACAATTATTCCACTTCTAGCAGTTCACCTGAGGTGTGAACGAAGAAAAAAATAAGGAAAGGGAAAATGTCTGCTTTCATCCATTCGTTATGCTAAGCAGTTGCATTTTGGCACATAATAATTACTTTGAAATGATTGGCGCAGAAGACATTTTTTGAGGAAGGAAAACTAATTGGTGTTACGGAAGTTTAAATACGTCGGTAACTAATCGTAATTAAAAAGAGCGGAATAAACATTAACAGTCGTCCAAGAAATGTTCATTCATTTCAAATTGCTTAGGTAAAGGGATGGGAGAAAAACTGGCTAATTGCAATTTATTGCTTTCCGTTAGCAGTAATGACGAGGGAGAAAAAATACCATCTACAATTTGCATATATTAAATTATTTGTTAATGGAATTAGAATGACATAGTAGGACAGGGGAGAGAGAGAGAGGGAGGGAGGGAGAAAGTAAGAAAGAGAGAAGAAGGAATGAAATGATGAAACCAACAAAAGACTAAGGGAAGTTGGATAAGGTGTATTGCATTATTCATTAGCATGAAAGGTAGAAAATTTGCATTATAACGTCAATTGTCGTAATTATAATACTAAGAGGTGGGATAGACGGACGCTAAAGAAATCTTTCAACGATACGATGGAAATTTTAAATTTACGAAATTAAGAGGCAAAAAAGGGGGTACAGTCGAGCTAATAAGAGAGATATGTTGAAATAACCTAGCCTTTTGCTAATAAATAACGTGAAAGTGGTCGTTTGTATAAAAATGATTTATTGCCTGTCTACTCATTAGGCTGGTGGTGTATTTAATGATGCTAGTACAGTGGTAGTAGAAGCAAATGATAATGCTGATAATGATTGTAGTGATGATGATGGAGCAGGAAGTTAAGATGAAGTGGGGAAGGGGGGGGGGGGGGAGGGTGGAGAGGTTGAGCGGAGCGGAGGAACAGGTGCACCTCCGTGACGGAGGAAAAGGGATTTCGTCGAGAGTTGCAGCCCATCCCGCGATGTGCGTCACCTTTCTCCCAGAGTCATATTGTACGTTGTTTGTTGTTTGTCCTTCTCAACAGAGCTTTTTCTCGCCATGTGGGCGTTTAGTGAGTTGAAGTAATTTGGAAAGAGATGTGGGCAATAGAGGACCGAGAGGACAAGGTAGAGTGAGCACTGGACTCAGCACACAACATACACAATGAGAATGAGAGTCCATTATGTGTCAGGTGATGGTAGTAGTAAGTGGAATGGTGGTGGTGATGGTGGCAGTAGTAGTAATAGTAGTAGTACTACGTAGCAGTATTTGCTTGTCAATCATCGACGCCAATAGCTGAGAGAGAAAGATGGGAGAGGTACGTAAGAGTGGGTTCGGGTCGAGTGGTCATTCACAGTTGAGCAGTTGCGCACGAACTATCTCATAATGGGTCACTGAATAGCTTTCAGCTATGTAAGGTCCTCTGCAACGCATTTCCACAATCATATCATCGTCGTCATCATCATCACAAGATAATACATCCTCAATCCATTATCATTATCCTATCATCTACCATTATTCTGTCATATTCGAAGAGAAACAAATGATCGAAATATTCCATACTGACATTCATCATATTAAATATGTAAATTAAAATTTAATATTGAAAAATGCGAAACGAAATTGGACTATATGAATGAAGTATATATCGCAACTCAATTAGGCTTTATCATCCTCATCATCGATAATAATAAATGATTATTAAAATTCATAAGGAGAAGGCTGATGGAATATCTGCTGTGAAGAATCAAAGGGAAAAAATCGATATTGAAGAGAAAAAAGTAAATTTTAAAAGATGAAAAATGAATCCTCTTTTTTCATATAAACAATGTATGACTTTCGTGTATTGAAAAGTAGGAATAGTTTTAATGATAGGGAAGAGATTATTCAATTTAATAAATGTAAAATAAATAGTTGACCCGCTTGACCAAAGGGACACTTCGATGATTGATAATCGTAAATGTGCGCATCTACAATTCATAGATCGAGTAATAATCGCTTCTTGAATTGTGTGCGAAGACTTGCTTGAATGTTCAATGAAGTGTTACTGTTGTCGAGTGATTTCATATGAAACGGTTGCGAACAATTTTCAAATTTGCAATATTAGAAAATGAGTATTCGTTTAAAGTACGCGATAAGAGATAATTATCGTAAAATGATGGATTCATTGAGAACATTCAATAAAAGAAGCATCAATAGAAGCAACAAATTTGATCTTGTTTTATTTTTGGGTAATCGTATTTCAGCGATCGTTTCATTGATTTTACTGACAGTATCATAGAAGTTTAACAGTTTCAATACAAATGAGGAATATTAAATGGTGAAAGCAGGAATCAGCAGTTTTTCTTTATTTGAATTACTTCTATGCAAAAAGACGGCATAAAGGTTACGGTAACTTCTTTTTTTGGAAATAAACCATCTGCCACGTATTCATTCTTTTTTTGCAATAGAAATCATGGATGCTTGTCATTTTTTTACGAAATAAAGGGTCCATGCTTTTTGCAAAAATTTTGAAACATTTCGATAAAAATTTTTTTACATTTCTTTTTTTCGGAGAGGAATAAATATTGGCAGGCTAGGAAAATTCCTCCTTTTTTTTCTTTTTTTTTGAATTTCTTTAACTTCCGGACTAGCATCTGCTTCCTGCATTAAATGGAGGAGCATCAGTCACGGTAGATGATGGTACAACTGTCACCGTCACTTCTTTACTCATCAAGGCTTGTCACTCAAGATTCCGGGACAAACCGTTCCTTCCTCTTTTATGCTATTTTAAGCTATTCCTATCAAAAAATTCAGTTCAAAAAAAGAAAGAGAAAGGTTTTTTGCGCCACTCATTCCACTTCATTTTTTGACAAATCATATTTCCCTTTTTATCCATATTTGTGGAATTTTTAATAACCAGTAATCAATACTACTACTCATTGCACATCAATTTTTCATTCTTCCAAAGATAGTAAATGTCGTCTCAGAATTTAATTGCCATTTATTGTTTTTTGCATCTTTGCGTATTTTATTAGCATTCGATCTTGAGGTAGTAATTCAGTGGATTTAAAAACTGTCTTCGCTTCTTTTCTCCTTAGTTTTGGAAGAAGGAATAAGACCATACAAGATAGCAGATTTTAACTTCAAAAGCTAAATTCACCTTTTTTGGGTTCGATATTTCAAACACTTTGTAACTTTCATTTCCACTGCGATTAATGCAACAATATCCTTAGTTCTTCCATCTTGTAATTAAAGTTTATTAGCATTAAATTTAATGATAAATGCAGCCTTCGGTGATAAACGATTTTACAGAGCTGCTGTGCACTGAGTTGATTTTAGTTCTCGTCAGAGCTAAAAGTCAAATTAATTCGCGTGTTCGTCTTAATTTCGAGACGAAATAACGAATTACCCTCCAATCATAGCAGTGAGAGATGAATCTGAGCAAAATAGCTCATAAATGTTAATGGAAATCTTCCTGAATGATAATTTATATTCCTCACACTTTCTTCCCTCTTCTCCCACCCAGGAGAAGTTTTCATCAAGGAATTACTATTGTTTTAGGAGGACAAATTAGAAATTTCAAAATAATATTTTACATGCTTCTCTCGCTTAGTTTTAAAACTGCTACAGTAGGCTGCTTTCTTGTCTCTTTATTTCATATACTTACGAATGAATATCATTATCATAATACCAATGCCAAATGACAGTTATTGACATTTCAGCTGAAAACCGATCTCAAACATCTGCATTTACAACAACTCCGCAAACAATACTTTGTTTGTATTGAACCTTAAAAAGTGGGATGAATTTTGAGCAAAAATTGAAAAGCTTAAAAGTATTTTAATTCTAAATATATGAAGTTAAATGTCATTTTTTACAGTTCAAATACTGAATTGATTGCTATCTTTTGTAAGGAATCTAGATTAAACTTCATCTGAGCGAGATTTAAGAGCAAAATGATAGCATCGGATCCCTGCAAATAAAAGTGTGCTAAATTTAAATTTCCGCTGTAGCTGTTGAAATTTCAAAATCTTTTTGTATCAATTGGCAATTTTTTTCAGTGGATTGTTTTTGTAGCGCTGTCGTTGAGAATATACTCAATATTAGTACTTTTACCTCACAACTAATTACATATTCGTTAGAGTCATTCGACGTTCTTCCCCTCAAGTATCTGATCAAACCGTGACGTGATTGAAACTGCCAAATGGTACTTGCAAAAGCGTCGCTCGGACCTCAGTTATTTCAGTGTCATCTTTGAAGGCATTGAAAAGTGGGAAGATTGAAATACTTTTTTAACGCTTCCTCTGTACTTATCTGTTCGTAAAAATATAGATTTCTGTTTGGCTTGCGGATTCCAAATTTCATCCCAAATTCTTCAGATTTGATTTTACAAAGACCTTTATTAATATGAAATGCAAAAGTTATAAAAATCGTGCCCACGAAACAAAACAAGGTACAGTTTTTCGGATGAAGAATATTTGTGAAACAATTTGAAAAATACATTCCGATTTTCGCCTTGGAAGACGAGTTCTCTTAGATTACGTTAGTTGTAAGATGTAATAAATAGCAACTTGATAAAATACAATCAGTTCTGGCAGTGCTTTCAATTTAAGTCATTTACTTCATTTTTAAAATTTTAATTCAGCAGTGAAACAACTGCGATTTGGTTGATTGGACCACTTCCAATCACCGATCTAACCATGTTTCTGAAATACACCGATTTAAACATGTGGTAGTTATTGGAAAAGGTTTCTTGAAATGGTTCGATACAGAAGAAATATTTAATGATGCACATGATCAAGTGCACTGAAGAATAAAACTGCATTACGCAGGATGGCTATACCAGAATTCTCTTCAATTTAATAACTGCGAAGTTTCTAGAATGATGGACAGCAATTATTGTTGGGTCAATGCTTGCTCAGGCGATTGTAACTGGTCCAAGTTCTGCACATAAGGTAGCATCATTGCTAATGATGTCAATAGCACTTCTTTTATCAGGTTATTTGGATGTTCCAAATTAAACTTAGCATCGAAATCTGCGCTCATCTTTCCTTATAGTGCACTAGAAACAACGAAAATCAAACTTCGTTTTTCTGCTTATTTCAATTCACCAAGCATGGAAACTTACCGAAAGTTAGACTAAAACTACAGTTTGAAATCAAAACTGTAGGTGAAACTATGACACGAACCGATTATGCCGTATTTGATCTCAAGATCACTGCTATCGGGAGACCTACTCTGTACGCCGACGTGCTTACGTTAGTTAAACAGCAAAATTTACACGTCGAAAATTTCAAATTCACTTGAACACAATTTGCATGGCTTCACAATTCGTAGAAATTTGGTTACAAGTAAAACAACGCCCTGCTATATTTGGCTTAGGTGACAGATCAAACTTTCTATGAGAAAGTATGGGCGTGTGAAAATTTCAAATCACAATTTGATCAATATATTCACATTTTTCAAGAGTCTAAATTTATAATTTCAAATTATCGTCGATAATTTGTAGTACTGGAAACCGCAAACAATGTTGAAGTATTACGGAGTTTGTCTTCACCTTCAGGATATATGTTAAAATAAGGCCAGACATGGATGGATAAGAAGGAAACGTAAATATTGTCACATGAGCCAAAATAGCCGTGCACTTTTGTAAACGAAAGAACATCAAATATACAAACAAAATATTACTTTTTCTTTCCACTCATTGAGTTGTCAAAGTGAAGCAAAAAAAGGATGATACAAAAATTCAAAAGTATTTTAACGCATCAGTAAAATAGAGAAGTTTACGAAAATATTTTGTTGAAATATAGAAGAGACAAATATTAAGATAACAATAGCTGGCAATAAGCCTACTTTTTTTGGTTAAATTTCGGCGTTTCTCCACCTGGAAATAAGCCCTTACCATGAGGCAAAACAACTGCTGAAAGCTTGATAATTGTATAAAAAATTTTCTACTGTTGAAAGACAATCCCTTTAGAAGAATTTCAGACATTTGGGATATCAAATTTCAATTCAAATCATAAGTCAAAATTGGCACTGCAATTTCTTTAAATTTTATTCATGAATTCCTACACATTCAATGGCATATAGCAATGATGAAAATATGTTGAAAGCAGCAGTTATAGTCATCGAAATAATGCAAAATGTTATCGAAATATTAGTGTGGATGAGGAAAAGCAAACAGAGCCAACGGATGATAAATGCTGCGATAAAACGAAACACTAAACATTTAATCAACTGGCATTTCGACACATAAACGAGCAGTTAGACAAATAAGTTATACAATTAGCATGCTATTTCATCCTGCATAATTCATCTCTTTGCTAAAAATATTTATGACTGGAAGTAGTGAACGAAATCTGCATCGCTCAAAAGTTCAAAAAATAGAAGGCGAGTGAAATGGAGGAAATTTTATTGGGATATGATGAATCTATAAGTTTCTTTTATCGAATAGCAAGTATAAGATAAATATTAAATCAAAACAAGCATTTAAATATAATTCCAAAATTTGTATAAATACACCAATTCTGGATGCACCAGTCGAATTGAGCACAATGAAAAATAAAAGGAACGCTTCAGGCAGCCAAATAGGATGCTAAACGTTTGATGATTCAAGCGAATCCAGAATACTTTCCGTAATCTAAAAAGTGAGTTGTGACAGGATTCATGTATGACCAATCATTTCCGAGGTTCTATTTTTTCTTGATTTTGCTAAGATAACCTGTTCTATTAAGTCTCTAGCACTGACAAGCTTGATAAAAGCTCTTCACAAGCAACTATAGCATTGTCTCACAACCCGAAACCTACAAGAAAAATTCCTGCAACAATCGGAAACTGCATCTACCCATAGTGTGCATGCCATCAGTGAATCGATTGCGACATTATGCATGCATTATTGAAGTAATGGAAAGATCTAAAGGTTTGAAATGGATTGATAGCTGCGCACTATAAATTTTTCTGAATAAATTTTGTGAACAAGCTTCATATCTTTTGGATTTTTTTTCTGAAGGCAACAGCAAGCAAAAAATGGTAAACCTGTTTTTTATGAACACATTTCGAATCAGCAGGTGAACAGACTGGTTCGTCTGGCTCAACGTACACCTCATTTTTTCCTTTCTTGCGTGACAGCAGGAATCCTTTCTTGAGAAGCTAAAGTAAAAATTATTCCTATTTTTGAAGATTTCATAAATAACAATCCTAAAAAAAATTAACAAAAATTCTTCAAAACAAAATTCTTGAAATGTCACGTACAATTAATTTAAATTCCAAAATTTCAAAGCATAAAAAAGAATTCTTTTTTTTAATTAAAGCAATTAGTGAATTTAAATGTTCTAACTCACCTTAATCTTTAATAAAGGAGACATTTGGACAACGAGTGGTTGTGCAAGCACAGCTCGCTTGTGACTAATTACCTCTTGGCCCAATAACTGGTTAAAATGAGTTGCCAGGTGACGTCGAAGAAGTGTTTTGTGAGCGGGCATTTGTAATACTTCAGCTAATGTTTCGGCAGTGAAAGTTGGCTCATGCACCTGTTGGAAAAGAACAGAGTTGAATTTTGAAAAATTTTAAACAAGATAATTTGATTTTCAAATCATGGACTTCGTAAACTTCGAAATAAAGCGCTCATAAGACTCAGCATCATAACGAAAATACTACGGAAATGGTAACAAATAAAGTATACAAGAAGGGAAATCTCGATTGCTGATATTATTAATCATTGAATTTGCATAAAACCTACCATTAGCGCACCGTGGATCCCAGCACATAAAAGGTTAGGCGTAAATTCAGCCAAATCAATCGCTTTTAGCCATTCACACGTACAGTGATGTGACCACCGTTCTACTTCATTCGGACACGCCCCTTTGTGAATTAAATCCTCAAAACGCATAAAATTGAATTATTTATACATTTTTAACGTAGCAAGCATATGTCGATGATAGATTGAACAATGAATTGCTACTCACTGGATTAAACCTTTTTTCCAAACGATTTTGACAGAAATCAACTGATCGTAGGAATTGCACGCCACGAGCAATCGTCGCATGATGAAGAGCAGAAGTAATTTTCATCTGAATAATTTCATATGAGAAAATCTGAGCTAAATTTATTACTTCATTTTTTAGTTTAAAATTTCTTAAACCCACTTCGATCAAGTCTTGCGCAGTTAACAGTGTTAACATTTGGCCATCAATCATATTTTCAGCCATGCTTTCGCGATACTGCGGTATCCCGATATCATCTAACCATAATAGCACCTTCAAAGATAAAGTTAAGACCAAATTAATTTCAGGATGACTACTTGACTTTAATGATACGTGACAAACAGTCATGGAAATTTCTAAATTTTAACAAATTTTTACCACTAATTACCTGATGTAAATCCATACGATCGGCAGAATCTTTAATACCGCGACTTATGCTAGTCAACATACAACGTAGGCGCTTTCTATGTAACGGATTCCTCATCAACAATTCCTGAAAACATAATTGTATCTTATCAAATATACCCATGCCGATTTTGACAAATTTGTCTTTCGAATCGTTAATCAAAACCTTTTCATATTCTTGATTTGTCATATTCAGCAGATGTCTACCACCGCGTACAAAACGCTCAACTTCAGGTACATAAACACTAAAACCAATTTCCGCCATCCATTCGCAAATCTGCTCTTTACTCCAGTTAACAAACTGTTGCAACGGTGGTCGAAGTGCTATTGCACCGGATAATGGCCCATAAATAGGCATCCGTGAGGAATGTGCTGATCTAAACATAAATTTTTTTGTAAATCATTTGATGGTTTTAACAATGCTTTGAACAACAGCTGAGAATGCACGAGATCTATTGTTATCCAGTTCTTTCTCAATTAAAACTTATAAAATTAGTAAGTGAAATGAAAAGAGTGGAAAAAGAAACCTCAATGTACTCGCGCGCTGAAAATCAACAGATCGAATTTCTTGCGAAGCACTTTTTGTCAATTTGCCAAACAAATTTCTTAATGAAGATCTGAAATTGACATGGAATATATCTCAAACAATAATAATTCAAAACTTCAACCATTTCCTCCTTGCATAATCCTCCCTACCTTCCTTCAGCATTCCCTTCTTAAAGCAACATTTCGTTTGTTTGAAATATCAGCTATAATTGAAAGAGCTATTCAAAGTAGTACCTCATAAAAATGTAATGATATTTTTGTATTTTTCATATAAATAACTTTATAATATACCTTGTTTTCCCACGTTTAAATTTTCCAATTTCAATGGAAGATCTCGTCTGTACTCCCCGCATTATTTCGTCATCGCTTTCAGCTTCAAGATAAGAAAACATGGATTGTATAAAAAGTTCAAATCAACGCGGATTACAAAAAATGAATCGAAATATTACCGGACATATTTATTATTTCTAGAAGATTTTCAGTTCTTTTAAAAAAATACAATGTAATCAAGTTGGGAAAACTTCAAATTAGCAAAAACATTTACCTGATATACCTCCAGAAGATGTTGCAGAAAGTTTTTTACGCGGTAGTGTTAAAGTTGAAGCAGCCTGTAAGTATAACGAATGCATAATCGTATTAAACTGCTAAAAACTTAGCGATATATGACAGAAATGTTACTCCTCAATCATTACATAATTGTTACCATCGATTTTACTTACTTTACGCGCAAAGGATCTGGAAAAGGTTGGATTTTGAAACGAGTCGTTCTTGTGTTGCATTTCATTACCAATACGGCGCAATTCATCCAGTTCAGCAGCTAGTTGTCGAGCAGCCGGAGATGATGGTGAGTGGTAGCTATAAAAGTTCAAGTTTTGAAATGTTTTTTGATTTCTAAAAATAAGCCTAACATAGTTCATAACTTGAACATCTAAAATGATACCTGGGAGCAGTACGAACAGTTGTTCTAGACGAAAGAGGAGGTGGTAGGGTAACAGTGGGATCGTACTTAGCTTGTAGTCTTGGGGTACCAGAATTCGACCAACTATTCTGCGGTGATGCTGTTGATAATGATGAGGTATACGATGACGACGACTAAAACAGAGCATCACCTATTTTTTTAGGCTTAGAAACTTTGCAAAATTTTTAGAAATCAATTGATACAGTTATTTCTAAATATCATTTTTTTGTGAAAGATTACAAGTAAATATAAACTTTTAAACCTGCACTGCTGAAGGTGTTTTGGAGGAGGTAGCGCCCCGTTGTTGGGCATTACAAAGACTAGTTGGATAAGACGAAGAATGAGCAATATGTTCGTTTGTGTCATCCTAAAAAAGGTTGTCCTTTGAAGGATTTAATTTGGGTACTCTTAAAAAGATGGCGGAAAACATATTGCTTTGAGCAAGTGTTTCTGGGAGCGATTGTTTAAAATTTTGCCAATCTAAAATGCAATATGGATTCAAATAAAAGCATGCTTCTGACTTACAAGCAGTAATCGCCTAAGTTGCGTATTAATATCAAATGGTTGAGGGGAGTCGAAATTATTTTGAATGTAACAACGTGGCAAAGAGATCGTCGGTGCTTCACAAGCATCACCTCCATTACGACAATGCTCATCTAAGGCATTTCTTAGCGAACTAATTTGAATATTCTGCAAAAACACAGTAATGAATTTGGGAAAAAACGCAAATCAAAGCAATTCATGTGCGTGATTGAGTAACTTTTTTCCTAAGTTTGAAATTTGTATTACAAACAACTTTAATTAATCAAAACTTCTTTGAATTATGTAGTCAAGTAAATGCAGAAATTTTCAGCTATGAGTCACAGCCTTCGAAAGTTTATAAATAAATTAGATAATTAAAAGGACGAACTTTCTGTTCATTATCCATAATAAGTCTTTGCACAGCCATTCGTAATTGCACTATTTCGGTTGCTGCAAAAGGATAAGAAAATTAAATAATCTATTTGTAAAAAACCTCAGCAAATTCACTTATTCAACTCCTCAATTAAAAGTGGTAACTCTCAATAGAGATTCATTGGGAGATCATCGGATTGTCTAATTTAATAAATTTTAAAATTGCTAGGAAATTAAAAGGATCAGACAAATTCCACACCGTATTTACTAGACTAACGGAGCGAGCTTATTACGAATGTTCTTCTAACCTTGATCAGTTTCCACACCGACATTACCACCAAGTACTTGCTGGTATGGCAGCTGGGCATGAATCTGAGCCTTATAAACTTGTGGTGACAGTCCGTGCTGCATAATAAAACTTTGCATTGTTTGGTTTAAGTACTCAATCTCAGCCTGAAAACTTCCTTTTTTTGCCTTCTTTAGATTTTTTAAACCAAAGCATGTCACCGATAAATTAAAAACAGAGATATCAATTACGGATAGCATGAGGCAAACCTATTTAAGATCTCACTTTTGCATATAACGGAGAGATTATGCACAACTAATAACGGTGTAAGAAAGGATGAAATAACTGCACCAATAAAAAAATTGACCTAAAATTCTAATTTAAACAAACCTGAGAAAGTTGAAGCTTCCTTTCTGTCTCCATTTTTTCCTTTTCCAGAGTAGCATATTTAAGTTTCAAATTAGAAACTTCAGCTAAGAGATCCAACTTTTTCGACTCCAAATCACCATTGCTATCAATACGCTACAATAATATAGTTTGGAGTAAGCTAAAAGTCGAAATCTTGAAATGTAAAATTTGGGCTTGCAAAAAACTTTGCCATAAGGAATCAGTTGGACAAATAAACACTTCAATCACTAAAATTAACAATCTATATATGAATAATTGACTTCTTGCAGCAATTCCTCAGTTGAATCCAAATTGTTTGCTTTAGTTGCCAAAAGATTTTCTAAGTCACGTATCTTTTCCTTCTGAGCACCAACCTGCTCTGTTAATATTGTCACCTAAAATTTGCTCATAGAATGCAAAGCTTACTTGGAAGTCCTCTCGAAAAGCAAAATATATTTGATAATATTTAAACAATATGAAAAAAATAATCCATAATGATAATTATCCAAAGTCCCTCAAAATTTTGGCAAGATCTGCCAGAAAAAGTCCCTTTCAAATTGTATATTTGTAGTAAAATCAAATTTGCAGCTATAATAATCCATCATAAGTCAATCGCCTATTTCTAAAGAATAAAACCATCGATGGGACCGTCATTTAATTAGCATTTCTGATTAATAAGCATTAGAGGAAGCAAATTAATGCAATGCATTTGAATCGTATTGCAACAATCTTAGGATAGGTTTAAACATACCTGCAGCGACAAACTATCACGAGCCATTGCTAATCGATGTAATTTCTCCTGCAATTCAGGATATTCTGGACAAGATGCTGTCGACATTGATGGCGACGGACTCTGCAAAAAAAACGACATCCAGAACATTGCAAATAATTGAAACAAAATTTTAAGTTGAAGCTTTAAAGAATTAAGTTAACGTTTCTGTCGCAGAAACTGCTTAAACATCATGAAAATGTAGCAAATTCTTCGTGGCTACACGTTAATCTATTTTTTATTACTTCATTCCAGGCTCTAAATTCGGTGGCCACAAAAAAATTACCACCTGCGCCATTCAAATGAAATCTTTCGCCTATTTTCTTTCTTTTGCTTTCAATACCCTCTTACATCCACATTCATTCTCTATTTGCTAAAACCATTCTGATTTATTTTAAAAACAGCAAAAATTTTGGATTAAAAATTTGGCAAAAACTGATGCTAATTGATACTAATTTTATTTCCTTCTGATTACGCCATTTGACTAATCGAAGTTAAATTTTAAACAAATGGTTAAATTCAAATAACAATATAATTGGAAAAATTAGATGTTCCGTTTTCACAGAAATTATTAGTGATTATGAAGTGCAGCAAACAAAACTTTCAAATTTAATGCAACAAAAAAGACGTAAATGATTTCAGTGAAAGAAAAAATTCTTTCTTCCTTGTCTTTTTACAAAAAATGTAATTTCAATAACAAAAAAAAGATTGGCCTCATATTACGATTGAAATGAGTTGTTGCATTTGTATGCCCACAACTCTTCTACCCCACCGCATATTATATACTCTTTCCTCTATTAAATAATATCCATTTAGAGCAATTGCTCTCCGAGGATTTCCGGTTTCAAAACTTACATAACAGACAGTATTAGTCAAGTGATCGTTTGGTACAGTCCTTTGTGTTAATTTGATAAAGTAAAGCAAACAAATGCATTTAAGGTCATTTGTGATCACTCTTTTATACTAATTTGAAGTATTATTCAATCAGTGAAAAAAAAGTTACAGTAAGAGTTATATTGCTTTTTCGTCAAAAATAATGCGAAAATTTCGATCAGAAATCAATTCACCATTTTTTAATTATCAGCAGTACAACACACGTCAGGATGCAAGAAGCATGGAACTATCAAAGATATAGTCAACGAAAAGTGGTGAAAAAAGTTCTGGTAAATGTGCTATAAGCTTTTTTTTCAAATAATTTTATCAAATAGCAGGAGGAAGAGCAGGCAAGTTTGGTAATTTAATAAATTTCAAACAGTAATCGTGGCAAATTACAAAGAGATAATTACATCCACGGTAAATTAATTATTCTATTTCAGCAATGCAGAATTACAAGTGAAAAATGGAGGGGAGAGGGACAAGGAAAAAAGAAAGGGAAACTAAAATTTAGAGTTATGGAATAATGTAAAGTACAGAAGTGGTTAATCACTCCGTTTTGTTCTCATACTCCTACGATCATTTCCTAAAAGCAAGCATAAAACCATCCGTGAGAAAATATCAATACTCATTAGCACTCAGACTGCTTCCATTCTAGAGAGAAAGCCCTTTTAACAGTGGAACTTTGCCTTTAATTGAAATTCCTGAATTTTATAATAGGTCGGATCAGAACAACAGAAGCATTCTTTGAAAACGATCCTATCTCTCAGCAGTTAGATTATTGCAAATCTCTTAACAGTTCTTACTTAATCCATAATATGAAGCTATTTATCGAGGATATTCACAAATAAATAAATAAATAGATAAATAAATAGAACAAATAAATTAATTAATTAATTAATTAATTAATTAGTTAGTTAGTTAGTTAATCAATTAAACTGCTATCGAATTCTCACTTTTGGCGTGACATTATTTTGATTTTCTACAGTGGAATAGCAGAGGTGATAGTTGGATTCAAACAGTATGAACGTATTGAAGTAATTGAAAGCAAATAATAGATTAGCTATATGTTTTGAAGTTAAATAGGGAAATTGAATATGATATATCGTTCTAACTGATGGACGATTGCTGCTGGGGATATATGAGGTGGAAGATGGAAAAGTGAACTTACTCTCGACGTCCAACTACCAGCACGTGGGGCACGACATAATTCCTGTAAATTGACACTGCCAGCACATAGA
This sequence comes from Litomosoides sigmodontis, assembly GCA_963070105.1. Taxonomy (NCBI): domain Eukaryota; kingdom Metazoa; phylum Nematoda; class Chromadorea; order Rhabditida; family Onchocercidae; genus Litomosoides; species Litomosoides sigmodontis. Next base: position 10,355,647 of record OY718806.1, read on the forward strand.
CCGGTTGGAAGTCTCATGAGATGGCATTCAGTTGTCGAGCCGTATTTGGAGTCGCTCAAACTACGATGAATTCGGTGTTGTTGCTTGGTGGATCCACGGAATCCACGATAGGGTGGTGGTGGAGGGAGAAACGAACAACTGGATCCACTGCTTAGCGTACTGGAGAAGCCCGAATCGCTGCAGTGCGCCACATATGGCAGTAACGGACGCGATGTTACTGTTGACGACGATGCGGTACTCCTTCAACACAAATGCAATAGCTTACATTATCCATGCCCTCATAATTCTGCAGCAACAGAACCTTATAGACCACACATACATACGCTTTACTGCATATTCACACGTATCTACTCAAGTACGCTTGCCAGATACATGCCTCACTAACAAAATTCATAATATAGATATGTGATATGGTGTGTTTCACGTAGATTCCCAAACCAGACAGCCTGCAAACAATCGCTTGTTTCAGTGAGACTTCAATTTAAACTTTTGTCAGTTTTGTCCACAATCAATTTGTAATACTTGATCTGAATCGATCCACTTGCACGACAATGTCACGCTAGCAAGAACACCTTTACAGATATTTTTAATCGCTATAAAAGCATTTCGAAGGACAGAATAAAATTCTGATTGATTAAGCCCGAAAGAGGCCTTTTAAGAGTCCAATCTTGAGCTCATCAATGAATGCGATAAGACATTTTAGGAATAAATAGGGGCGGATAGGACAGAGATAATTAACAGGAAAATAGATCTACATAACCTATATATTTATAGGGAATACATGCATATAAATCAGTAAATAAATAAATAAATAAATAAATAAATAAATAAATAAATAAATAAATAAATAAATAAATAAATAAATAAATAAATAAATAAATAAATAAATAAATAAATAAATAAATAAATAAATAAATAAATAAATAAATAAATAAATAAATAAATAAATAAATAAATAAATAAATAAATAAATAAATAAATAAATAAATAAATAAATAAATAAATAAATAAATAAATAAATAAATAAATAAATAAATAAATAAATAAATAAATAAATAAATAAATAAATAAATAAATAAATAAATAAATAAATAAATAAATAAATAAATAAATAAATAAATAAATAAATAAATAAATAAATAAATAAATAAATAAATAAATAAATAAATAAATAAATAAATAAATAAATAAATAAATAAATAAATAAATAAATAAATAAATAAATAAATAAATAAATAAATAAATAAATAAATAAATAAATAAATAAATAAATAAATAAATAAATAAATAAATAAATAAATAAATAAATAAATAAATAAATAAATAAATAAATAAATATATATATATATTTATATATATATATATATATCATTCAGGTGAGACATGAAAGTTCTAAGCTGTCCAGCAACTGAAACCTCATATGACAGAGAGGTGAGAGAGGATAAAAATAGTGTAAAAGATAAATAGCATTAATTAAAACACAACTCAACCCAGACTAAAACAACAAGCAGAAATATATTGGAGTTAGTGGCCCGAATTCACAACAGATACATTAGATTCACATATACACTCTCTGTCACCAAGCTCATCCACTTCAACACGTTAAAGGGAAACCCAGCTGATGGGACACACTCTCACCCCTCTTATCCCCTTTCTCCTGCAAAAAAATAGTTTTGAAATATCTTGGATGTTAATATGTAGGACATATATTTAAAAACAATTACACCAACAAACAAAATTAGGATATTCCGCTAAAGTGTACAAAATTAGTCAGTAAGAGGGAAGTATTAAGGCTGACGATAGATTCGTTTGCTGGATTCGAAACAAACGAATATAAAAACGTTGCCTCCTTTTATTTGTTTTTAAGACAAGCTAATAGCACCTTTAAGACCCTTTCCCTCACCAATATCAGCAGCACCTTACCATTAGCTACTCATTCTTCTTGTTTCATAGACATTTTTTGAATTAGCTATAAATCACGTTTGCTGTTTGATTGCACGCTAATTTTTAATTCTGATGCCTTCTAAGCATTCCTTTTATTTCCTTTTTCTTTCCAAACATCGACATTTGAACATAAAATTAATTTTTACATTCGACACTTTGAATGCTTCAAAAACATCACCATAAGAACTGAGCGCGATTAAATGATCGATTACCCAAATTTTATATCAGCTTATCAACCTCGCTAGACTTTTTTCAAAATTTCCTAACAATATGTTCACGGGAAATTCGTTTTGTCCTTTGGTCACATCATCACTATCTTATTTGATTCCATTTAATACGAATAATTAAAAATTTATTTTCATTCGTCAAAGTTGCAACTTTAGAATGTAGTTTTTCCTTAAAAGTGATTACAATTATTGAATTAGTCTTGATTTAGCAGAATGTTTACGAGTTTTATCGCATAAAAAACTACGCTGAAATTATGACTGAATGAATATCATATGCGAATTGAGATTTCTGCTAGAAAATTGGATGTTTTCAAAATACAGCAATCAGACATGTCTTACATATCTTAACTTTGATGGATTTTATTTATAGATTAATTTATGCAAGCATAAATCTGCACCCGATAATGAATGCTCATGACGTTTTCACATCAATCTTCACCGCTAAGCATCTACACACACACATACACACATACATACATACACACGTACGTATGCATACATATATCGTGATAAGCTTACATCTTTATACTTTTCACACTAATCCAATTGAAAAATACCTCAACAATTCACCGCTCATTAAAAACATGGAAATCCAAAAATGGAAAAGGAAGCTCTGTTTTAAGAACCTTATCGATGATCGATGATCTTTGAAAACAGCACTTCCTGTACTGCCCCGCAACGAAGCCAGTGATCGAGTGCCAATGCCAAAACCATCTTCCACATGTCGCTGATTCCCAATTTCGGCCATATGACTAATAGACGTGCAAAATCAGTCGTTTTGATAACCGAGAAGAGTATTTCAATACAGGTTATCAGGATGGATCGATAAATAAATTGCAACTAATATCAATGGTAACATCAAGGCCAAATTCCTAATGCAGCAGCGTGAATACAGAACTTGCTTAGTGTGAACAATTTCAAATCTAAAATGTATGTCCAAAATCTTAGAATACCCGAGACAAGCTATTAAGTGATAATAATGATGGGAACAATTATCTCGGAGAGGTCAACCGCTGAACTGATCCGTTACAAGCTTGAACTGGTTCAAAGCAAAAGCTTAAGGTGCTGCTGTTGCGGATGCTATTGCAACTACTTTAATTATCAACGGTAGGAAAGCATAGAGGGAACCATTGCACATATGCTTCAAGGTTTTGGAACAAACACACAACTGTTATCAGTGCTCCTTCCTCTCTTACCTAGTAAATGTGCGAAAATTTTACTCTCATTCTCTTTCCTCAATTTCGAACTGATAACAATGAAATACCAAGTGGATTATTACATCGACAGAATTACATTGAAGAATTTGCTGGAACTGATGGTTTATGCCATTATCCTATCATCACCAATTCCACTGCCTCAGCTTTAAATTAGCTTTCAAAAAAAGAGAGAGAGGAAGAGAAAGAAGATGCTAATTCCCCGATTGGATTATGTCTTTGCTACACTCACAATATATCAGAATCGAAGATTAGTTGAATGTTAAATTCGATGATCAAAAAGCTCTAAATCTTTTATGACGATTTAGTTCAATAGCCTACAACAATAAATTTTCTTATTACAATAATAAAGAAAGGATTATAGGAGAGGCTTAACAATATCAAGTACTTATTAATGTATCACTTAAGTTTTAATATATCGCTGACGCGAGCACATTACCCAACAATTGTGTAAAATAGTCCATTATCAGTGATAGCAGCATACTGTCTTTCTTCAAAACTCTTATAATTTCTATCTATAAACTTATTTGTAGTCCGACTACTTGCTACATTTGAAATTTTTGATTTGCATTTAATTTGCAATGTTAACTTTGATTCAGTATGAGGCATTGTTGCAAAGAAAGCTTTGTTAATAAGACATACATATAAATACACGCATACACACATGTACACAAACGTACACACACACACACACACACACACACACACACACACACACACACACACACACAAACACACACATTCACCACATTCCACAACAGCAACTGTTCGACAAGTCAACATTCCTTAGGTTTACAATTTGAGCTGTCGAAAAAGTTTTAAAACGGAATTCCTCACCGGCAAGCCAGCATCCATATGCTAAATGCTACATATGCACAAAATTTTATAATAATCTTAGCACGCGAAAGAAATGAAAGATTATTGTTGGCATGAGATAAGAGTATGGATCGTGATACTTACTCCTTCTCAAATGTTAACTCTTTTTTTGAAAATGATTCATCAGTGAGATTGTTTGGTTAATGCAAAAATGGATAACACATTTAGTAGTTTATTTTGTTATACAAAGATGATAATAATCCAATCGCTACTAAAGTTTTTGTAACTTCACTTCACTAATAACTAATTACGTATGACACTCGGTACAGTTGTCGAATAATAAAATTCAGAAATAGAAAACGAAATGAAAGTACCTCCCAAAACAAAAGCATTCGACTGAAACCTACCCTACTAATCATGCTGATCACTCACTAAGAAAAAAAAAGATGACAGTAGTCATTACCGTTTTTTGTTTTGTACTAACCTTGTACACCACACAGCAATGCTATATTTAGCTAAGCATTCTTTGAATGGAGAAAAAACCTAATCTAATAAGCAATGATTTAGGTGTGTGATGAGGAAGGTAGTCATTTGTTTCGCATAAACTACCATTAAAATTAAGATTTGAAATTGAATTTGAAGTTTCTCTTACAGTTGTTAAGTTGTTAATGAGAGTGTATATCGCTGTCAAAATAAAGAGCAATCATGTTATTCAGAGCTCTCAAAAAAAAAAATGATACAGGGATGATAGTGATTTAGATACTATGATCATTGATAACTCAACTTGACAACAATCCTATTACGCTATTTCGAATTAACACTAGTCATGGCAATTCACATATTGCCATCATAACAAAAAGCATACTTTAACATTTTGTTGTAAAATCATATCTTTTTCAGTTGAAATAAATTTCAGCATAATTTAATTAACAATCATGATTTCATGTATAGTTGTAGCATTATTTTATCAATTTTACATCTCTTATGGTTACATGCTATTTTCAGATTTTTAACACAAAATTATTAAGGCTTAAAAAGGGATATGCTAAAATTAAATATGATTTAGTTATAAAGAATACAGAAATAAATGAAAATAACCAAAAAAGGATTTAAATAACAGCGGTGAAGATTAAGAGAACGAAGAAGGGAAAGACGTGAAAAAGACACTCGTCCTTTATTTTTTTTCCTCTTCTTTTTTTTGATGTAAAATTCTCAGAGGCAACATTAAGTATGCCATTTAATCAATTTGTTACCTTTTTCTTCTAAAACAGTCACATTTAGATTTATTATAATTTACATCAATGACACTTATTGTAATGCGTATTTTACAACTGTTGCACTAGAAAATTGCAGAATTTCAGAGGAAATTACGAAAATTCAAATGAAAACTTACCATTTTGCTGATATTCTCCGTGGCGCATAGCCAATTCATAATTTTTATCTTCGTTTCTAGATTCGGCCTATTTGATATTTCGTTTCGATCGATTGCCTTAAAAATTTGACGTGATCGAAAATCTTGAAAGACGCATACCGAACATATCTGTGCATTATTACATGTACAAAAGCATACAATTTATATTAGTAGAAAATAACTGTTTTATACATCATATTTACATGTTGTTTTGTACACTGTCAATGAAGCTAGCAATCACATCATACGTGATCTGTTTTGTTGCAATTTTTGCGATTTTGCACTGTTTCAAAGACAGCGTTTCTGCAGATGTTCGTTAGTCCGTAAAATAAGAATTGAACAAACTGCCTGAGAAAGCAACAGCACTTAATTTATTCTAATCATATCTTAAATTGGCTGAAATTCAATCTCAGAAGCTAGAATAATAATGCTATGATTTGCAATAAAGCAAAATATCGTCTTCTGTGAATGACTCTCTCTATCCGATCGGTGTCACATCACCATTTCATATTAGTGATATTTTTCCATACCTGTTATTAAATGATTACTTCATTTAATCCTGCTCATGATGATTACAAACGAAAATTAGAGATATATTATTTGGCCCCGACACATCACTGCTGTTAACCCACTTCGAAGGGCAAATGTGTAAAGTCGAGACGGTATCAAAAATGGAGAAAAAACTGTTTAACTTAACATGAGGGTAATATAAATTGAAATGTATGATGTTTACAAACTGACATTTCGGATAAATGCGTAGGACCAAACAACTGACATCATGAAATTCATAAAAATCAATTTGATTAATTGTGGTGAATCATGCTAACTACCTCCCCACTAGTTATTTGCATTTCTTTTATTTTTTTGCCCATCATCCTGCTATCTGAATGTGAGGAATGTGTCGTGTGCTTATCCATTTAAGTTTAGATATAGCTAACACCTTTCTATATTCATACCGCGCCTAAATAATTTCATCACTGAAATACGAATAGCGGTCTGATTGAAAACCTCCTAAATATAGGAGGGATCAGGTGTGATGCATGTAGCCAGTCAAGTACAAAGTAGTTGAATAACATTTGATTCGATTATGCGTACGTATATCATTGATACGTCGTTCTTCTGTAATTAATTCAACTAGCAGAAAATCGTAAATAAGGTTCAAATGAAGGCATAAGAATTGTCATGTCCGTCAGTAAGGGATAGTGATGAACCACAAACAGGAAAGACAGTTTGATCGCCAGTTGCAAATGTGACAGTGAAGTGTAAAGTCCTTATGACTTTATTTAGCTCTTCGCGAGCAGTGTTTCTAAGAATGTAAACAATGATTGATGTAATGACTTTTGAAAATTCCTCTTATCATGGAGTTTGATTTATTCGAATCTTGAAGAACTGTAATTGAAATCAAATTCAGCAATGCTAAATGAAAAGTAGTGTAAACTGCCTTAGTTCCTATCTAAATAATCAGATCATCTGCTACAGTGTGTGTGTGTGTGTGTGTGTGTGTGTGTGCGTGTGTGTGTGTGTGTGTGTGTGTGTGTGTGTGTGTGTGTGTGTGTGTGTGTGTGTGTGTGTGTGTGTGTCTATCGACAATTGCGTTGCTTGCACATGGACACAGACAAGCATTAGCTCTTCGAGATAGACTCATGATATTAGCCTGTTCGATCTAGCAGATGGCTGGGTTATCGGTCATTCGGGACCGTGTGATTTTCGCAGATAAAAATATGGCGGTGCATTTCAATCATATTTCAATCCCCTATAACAGATGTCTGTGACTACGACTTGTAATTACTACAGCGATACTACTTAACTGATGATGAAATCATTCCATTTTAATTAAAAATGAATAATGTAGTTGTGATAGGAATTAATGTTATTTCACTGCAATGCTTGCAGCCATTTGTAAAAATGGTTAGATTTTGCATAACAGTCATAGAAATCCACTACTACTGCCATGCTTTATCTCTTTAAACACTTATTTTGAGATTGTAAAAGATTTGAACTTCGTAAAAGCTGAAACTAATCACTTTTTTAGAATCATAATTTTTTCCCTGCGAGTTTAGCAATTTCACTATAATACGATTAATGGCAAAGTCAATTTTTGCCACCAGAATTTTACCTGCAGAAAGGCATCAAAAATACTGATGCTGGTTGAGGTAGTAGATGAGGTAGGAACATCTGAAGTAGGCATCCCATCACTGCTACTTGTGCCTGAATCACGATGATTTCCATTTTCGTAATCTATCCAATTATTCACCGACGAATTCCAGTTTACTGCCTGTAAAAATTCTGCATCATATTGATTGCGAATAAATAAGCATAAAATGTTAAAAATTAGCTTTCAATAACTTCTGCGATATTCCCTTACCATCACGAAAATGCCCTCTCACGAAATTCTGAAGAGAAAAAAAGGAGCATTGTTAAATTATTTCTTCTGCGTATGAATTATCATTCATAAACTTGTCTTATAATACCGCCTTCCGAAATCCGAGGACGACGATTTCATTCAATTGCTATACGAAGGCTCTGACGTCAATTTGCAAAACGTCAAGGAACATTTTGTGAGCAGAAATGAAATAACTGTACAAAAAAAGTGTGAGATAACTGCAATGTACCGCACACCTGCACATCACTAACTGCAACACTAGCTTTTTCTGAGGCGGCATTTTTATTGTTGTCCATTTTCTGCGTTGCTTGATGGTTCGTTTCAGCAAACTCGACGCTACCTTTCTGTTCAGCACCTGAAATTTCCTTCCATATCTATCAATCAATCCACATTCCCAATCCGAACTTGATCAACAAACAAGATCCACGGAACTACAAAGCACTATAAATGTGAGAATGAGATCAAATTTCTGATATTTTAAATTACATTAATCTATGCAGTTGATAGCTTAAGGTGTTTATATGATGGGAACTATCATATTTGCAGGCTTGTTTTTAGAGATAACTGTCACTTCTTTAATAAATAGATCACTTCCTATTTAAGACTGAGAAAACTTCACACTCGTAAAAGCTTGGTTCTAGCATTATAAAAAACAAAAATGTTTAAATATCCAAATATTTTAAGAAAGCAAATCTTGGTTTAATTTGAATTTGCGGATGAATCTTTTATATAAATCTTTAATTAAAGTCGTTTGATGAGGAGAGTGAGGAAGAATGTTGGAAACCCAAATATTTGAATTTGAAATTTCAATCATTGACGACGGCAGCAAATAGCGAATGGGAATAATGCAATCGTATCGCATTTCAATCAAAATAAAAAAAAAAGTTTAAAATGTTTATGGAATGTAATCTGAAAACGGTATCAGCCATGTGATAACGAGATGGAATGCTAAAGTTCTAGTCGTCGATAATGTTAAACATAACCACACTCACGCACATACACACACACACACACACGCACATGCATATGTGTGTGCACATACAAATGTGCACACATACACCTAACCCCATACAGATACACACACAAACGTACAGCAGTGGAATAATAGTGGTCCGCCACCGACCGACCAACTGTGGAGAAGGAGGAATCGATAAGTTGTGAAGACGTGTTTGAAAGAAAAACGAAAAAACATTTAACTTTTAATGAATGTGTTATCCTTGAATGCGTGAATCATCGATACCAACGTGACCGTTTGACTTTTAATTTAAATGTAAACGAAACGACTACAGACTTTTTGGAATTTCTAAAACCGAAATTAGAGAGTTTTAATTTTTTTTAATCCGAAAAACGCCTTGCATGTATCTATATCTGACGATATCTGATGCACAATAATACTAAACAAATTAACAAAATTCAAGAAATGCCAGGAAGTTAATTTTAGAGATATTCGGAATATTTTGGAAATTTTTTGATTCGCCTTCTAAAAAAAATGTGTATATTTGAATATTGCTATTCGCGTTCAGACTTAATGACTATGTTGAAAGGAAATGAAGCATAAAAATTAAATTAGAACGGAATTAAAATCGAAGTGAAAATCATATATGTGAAAGTAAATGAATCACAGATAAAAAAGTTTTGGTTGAGAAATAAGCTTGCAGTCGGTTCAATGAGAAGCGATGTGGAATTGTGTCATACCAATTTAAAATGACTTCCTTCAATTGTTGTTGCGTTGAAGGATGTGAAGAGAGAGATAATGAATTGTGTGAAATTAATTGAGAAATCATATGTGCTTACTTGCCACTTCAATGTTTCTAGTTAATTCAAATCATATTTCACACTATTTGAAGAGAGAGAGAGAGGAAAAAGAAGAGCAAAGAAAAGCATAATAGTATGTTGAATGGTTGCTGAAATATATCAACCAGCAACTTTCTTTGGTATTTCAAAAAAAGCAAAGAGCTTGTAAGATGCTAAAAGACGATACAGGCTCATGAAAATGCAATGAAAGTTAGTATTTTTGAGAGATTTTTTTTAAGGAATTTTTTTTAATAAAAAAACAGGACCATTTACAGATACAGGAAAAACAAATAACAGAGAAAAATGGCGTAGATGATTTATTTCTATAATGAGAAAGACGACTACATTTTGTTATCACATATTACCAATTTCATGAAAAGTTACTAGCCGACAACAAATTTAGTCTCATCTCTCATTGATAGTTTTAAAGAGCTATAATTCAAAAACTAATCTACAATTTGTCTCTTCACGCATCTTCTTTAATCTTCTCAGTAAGTTTTGTGTGCTTCGCTATTACTACTTTTTATCGCATTGGTGAAAGTTCGTTACAACAATAAAGAACTTGCAAAATTTTCACGAATTTTAAAAGATTACAGTAATTCTTTTTTTTGGAAAAAGTTTACCGGTTTGCTGAGCATATCACTTCATATATAATTCCATTTTATTTTTCGCTTAGAAGACATGAAGATAAGTGGAATCTATCACAAGTACATTTATACAGTTTGGAAATTTTATTAAAAATCTAAAAAATAAAATTTATTTACCATCAGCGATAAAATTGAGCTCCTCAAGCGCTAAATTGAGCTTTCGATTAGCCTCCTCCAAGTTACCACCTTTATTCATTGCCACCCGCTTGTTTGAAACAAAGAAAAAAATATTCACACTGCAAAATGAACCAACAATTAATTATTGCTGCACATAACAAAAAATATGTCAGAAAGTTTCGATCGAACGCATTCAATTAAATTGCTTGCCTTCTAATATTATTGTCAGTGAATTTAAGTATCACATTAATTTTCGAATACAAAACAATTCAATCGAAAATGTTTCCACTAAACAAAACGCATCGTAAAACCATAATTTCGAGCACATCAACAGCTGTAGCACAAAAAAAATGGTAAGAGCGTGTAATAATGGATGCATAGAAAAGAAATAAAGTGCAATTTCTAAAAAAATAGCAAAAAAAAGAAACAAAATTCATTAATTTAAATGATTTGGATTAATTTATGAAGTATAAAAATGTTTAATTTTTTACATGGTTTAAATTTTCCTTTTTTTTAGGGCAAACAAAACTCTTTATCGTTCTGCGATCAGAGTGTACATATTCGACATTATTTGTACAAGATATTTGCAGAGAGAAAAAAGAAAAAAAATGGAGCATACTTCATGCTAACGGTGAAATTATTAAGATCTGAGATTTCAAGTCCCTTTACAAAGTATCATCTGGCAAACATATGCAATCATTTCCCCTTTCTTCGATGTATGAAAATGAAATGTAAATAATTATAAATTACTGTTACGCATAGACTTGCAGTTAGGTTGTAACCTATCATTTATACAACTTTAATTATCAACTACCGCTCATCGCGACCTCCCATTTTTTACCGGAAGCTCAGGAAGTGAAATTCTACTACTACTGTGTAATAATTCAACCTGTACAGGTTAACAGTGGTGAATAATTGTTTACCGGGAATGTGACACAGCGATCGCCATCAGTGATTTTCCACTTGTGCATATATTTTCATATATCATTCATAATGCATAAAAAAATGTTTGAAAAAGAAAAATTCTATGTTTGAAAAGGAACATAAACGGAGGGAGTGAGAGACGGAGAGAAAGGAAAAATCAATAATTGCAGAAATATAATGGAAAATTAATGAGTGAAAGATAAAAGATGATAATTCATCAATTTATGACATTTGATGGGGATAAATGAATATTTAACGAATGAATTTTTTAAGCGAAATTTGAAGGATGCACTAAATGTAAATTGGTTTTAATGAAAGGAAAAAAAAGGGAAAATCACCGACATTTTTTATCATCTCGCATTAGACGATGTTTAGTAATGCAATATCATTACTAAACTATCATCGCCTTGTTAGACACTTTTGCTTGTCAACATATGCAGTATTACAATAATCTGTACATCACCTGAACTACCAGCCACAACTTTTCCTACTACAATGCTTACCTTGTAAGAAGCATGGTAAAGTAGAAGCGATGATTACAAATACGAAGTTTTTAATTCTTCAAAAAATGCAACAGCTTCCTCCAAAACAAAGAAACGTGAATTTCCGAGCAATAAATAAAGAAACAGCTGATACTTATGGTACGCGGGAAAACCTTTCATAAAACGTCAAAATAAAAAATAAAAAAGAAAGGAAAAATGAAGTAAGTGTGTAATAACGGCAGCAGTGGAAGACGGTCAGCCGTTGTAGCCGAACGAAATGTGAGTAAATGAATGTTGAGCGGTAGATGAGTAGATTAAGAGGGAAAGATTACGAGAGGACAGATGGGTGAGAAGGAAGAGAAGGAGAAGGAGAAGGACGAGGGAAGGACATTCCATGTGTTGTGCACATACAGTTCTGGACAGCTCAACAGTAACGACAAGTGGCTGTGAGAGTGACGTCGACGGGGACGTAAAGAAAGCACTAATTGCGTCACAGACGCTGAAGAGAGCGCGGGTGGGCGTGAAGCTCGACCTTTTCTGAGACACCACTCTTCGCTGCTGCTAGCACCGAGAACGACTCAATTCCGTCTGTTGTTCCACTCACGAGTGATCGGGGGATTTTGACCTTAACTCGTTCCGTTACACGCTCAATTCCGACCCTCTCCAGTAGTTGATTTCTGCGTGTAAAGCCACTTCAACTCTCTCCTCTCCTACATTGCACTTCGACAACAGGTGGAAGAAATGTTGAACTTTCACGAAAAAGGGAGGAATTTCAAGAAATCGTTTGGAAGAATGACGTCGAAGTAAGAAAATATTATTACGGTTGTTGAAATGCAGTTATGGAGAAGGCGAAAATCTAACTGGTAAATTACAAAAACAACACTGATTCTAATCCACCCATTAAGTCATTAAATTTTGCACTTCCCTATTATCGAAAGTTGGGAGAACTTTGTCGTGGTGACAAAGAGCGATTGCGTGACAGCAATAGCGTCCAACATTTCTTCTTTGTTTTTCAGCCACCAATTCAGCTCTTTTGCGTAATCCAACTGCTCCAAGTGTTATGCATATGTCGTGTGCCCTTCCACCAAGTCAACTATTTTAGCAAAATATTAATTTAAAAATTCGGTTAAATTAATTGAGAGAATTTTCATTGAATCTAAAGAATCGATTGTTTCAATGAATTATTATCAGGCAGAGGGTCGCACTGGAAGGATGGTGGAGCAGAATGACCGCTGTGGAAGTCAAAGACATACTTTATTTACAACGTTTTCTTCCTATCTTTATTTTTTTTATATAGGAAGCGGACATTTCAGTGAATGGAGGGGAGTGCTTCTGAGATAGAAAAAGCAAAATGGCGAGGAAGCGGGGGAAATGGCAAAAAAAGCGGGAGACGGACGGTGAGGGTAAGAGAAGGGGGTCGACATTCGATTTGTTGGACATTTTAAGTAATAAGCAAAAATTTTCAAGCACCTGATTTGAAGCAATTTCGAATTCGATAAAGAAATCAGGATCCAAGAAAATTGGAAAATTATTGCAAAGCTTCCGTTTTTCATTAATGGAAGAGTAGCACTCAAACACACAGCAACAAACAAGATGGGACTCTTGACACTGTGACAAGTGGGTAAAAGGTGAATCAAGCAGTTTATGGCAGTACTTCATTTTCCTTAAATTCAAATCGGATTCGACACCGTATTCCGGAATTGCATTCGCTTCAAAAAAGAGGCACAGGCATCTAAGGCTTCTTTTGCCTTATGCATATGACATGGAGGACGGGGAGGGAGGGAGGGGGAGTTGGGGGGGGGGGGGGAGGGGTTTGAGGTTTAATTGGAGTGGACAGTTTGCTAGATATCCAACTTTTCTAAGATGCCATTGGAATTATCATATTGTACCTTTCCTACCTTGGTCTATATGTGTCGTCTTGTGTTTTTTTTGATATAGAGGAAAAGAACGCATGTTTTGAGGATAGTAGTAAGCAAATATTCGGCCTTAGTAAGCTGTAAAAATCGTCTGCTGGAAATTGTTAAATTGAAAATATGATTGGATATGGTACTCGAGAATTGACATCGGTTGAGTACAGTGAAGCGGGTTTCATTACTGGAGTTGCGACAAGATTTCTTATACAACCTCTTGATGTTTTAAAAATTCGATTTCAAGTATGTAATCAATGTCGGTTATAAACTGAACTGCTAATGTATAAGGAAGTTATTTAGTACAATAAATACGAATAACAGACAGCTGTTGACGCTTAACTGATTTATTAACGCATTCAAAGTAAAATGAGATGTAATTTCGAAGCGTGACTAGGGACTGGATGAAATCTCGATCTCTAAATCTAGGGTGGTTCGGAGAAAAGCCCGAGGAAGTTGTGAAAAGCAATACTTTCCCATTAAAAACAAAATCGTACACTTGTTACTGAAATTAATTATGGGCAAAATTCTAGACGTTTATAGGAATTGTACAAATTTAACTCCATTGCTTGCTTTCCTTTTCAAAACTTGTTTACGTTATTGTTTAAGGTCCAGCGAGAACCGACGTTCGGTGAAACTAAAGGACGGTATCGTGGCATCTTTCAAGCTTGCTCACGAATTTATAGGGATGAAGGATTAGTGGCATTCTGGAAAGGTCATGTCCCTGCTCAAGGATTATCCGCGATTTATGGAATTGTTCAGTTTGCCAGTTTTGAGTTCCTTACTGAACAGGCAACTCGATACCCGCGTATGTTTCCACAACTTATTCTGACAGCTATACAGAAAAAGTGGGTAAAAAGTTCTTACGAATGCTTTTGCTTTTACTTTCTAGCTTTTGCTTTAATTTATCATGAAAATTTCAAATCGGTTTCTAATTATCAGTTGCTTGTCTTTTGTCAATGAGACTTATTATTTGCTAAAAACTGTTGATTCTAGTTGCAAATGAAAACCGACGAGTAACAGACATAATATGCGGTGCGTTAGCTGGATGTGGAGCTACGGCTTCTTCATTACCGTTCGATGTTGTGAGGACAAGACTGATTATTCAAGATCAACATAAAGTACATTTTTACATGACTGCCATTTTCTAAGCGCTTGTGCAGACCTTAAAAATGCGTGTGAACTTAAAATACGTGTTGCCGTGTAATAATTTGGATTGCAGGTTTATAGTGGAACGTTGCACGCTATGATTTTCATTTGGAATTCGGAAGGTTTTCATGGTTTTTTCCGTGGGATTACTCCATCTTTAATTCAGATTGCTCCTTTTATTGGTTGGTCATTGGAATGTTCCAAAGTTTTATTGCATTTCAAAATTTATGACTTCCTATATAAATTTGGAGTAAATAAATTTAATTTGCAGGCTTGCAGTTTTCTTTATATAACGCCTTCAGTACTTCATGGAGAAGACTTCCAAATTATTTAGGTATATTTTAAAGTTTCTAGGCATGAAATTTTGTTGGTATTCTTTTTAAACATCGAATCATTTGAAATGGATGAAGAAGTTATAGAATCTTTTGGACCGTTATGTTGTGGTGCGTTGGCTGGTGTATTATCAAAAACAGTAGTCTATCCCTTAGATGTTGTTCGACATCGTCTACAAGTTTGTTTCAAGTTAAAATTATGTTATGTTATTAAATGCCTATTGTCGAAGTTGATTGTTATTTGAAACAGTGAATTTGTTTAGGCTCACGGCTTCAGCCGTTTTAACAATTTACCTTGGTATTCAATGTATTCTGTCATTGCTGCCATTTTGACGGAGGAAAAAGTCACAGGTGTTTTTTTGCATTTCAGTTAAATTATTTGTTTTTTTTTCTTTCTATATTTCACAACCACTTATTGCCTCTTTATAGGACTTTTCAAAGGACTATGTCCATCACAGCTCAAAGCTGCATGCAGTTCTGGTTTGGCCTTTATGTTTTATGAAGCTTGCCTGAGAGTAATGCATGATCTCAAGTCGCAGTAATTCCACTTGTCACTCTTTACATCCTCCGTTCAGTTATAATCCACCCGAAACGTATTGTGCGTTAGTTTTTTTTAATATAATTTGATTATATAATTTAGCAACTTAAATTTTTTAATCTTATCAGAAGTTATCTGATTTCAATACATCCGAAATAATTTATGGGATCGATTCGTTTTTGAATTTTAATGTACGACTACATGAGAATATTGCATGTTTCAAAGATAAGAAATATCCATATTTTTTGACAAATAGTTGACATTTGAGTTAAGCGGAGATCTTATTCTTCAGAAGTAAGTTAACGTTATACTTTTATTTTGATTTTAATTCTCCCTTATATTTGTTATCAGCACTCTCAACAAATGTTATTCGTTCATTTAAACTGTTTAGTGCGGTGGATGTTATCGCGTGGTTTCTGTTGTAAGTTTTGTCGATGCATGTTGAACAGCAGTTGTCTTATTATAAATTTCATGTTGCCTGTTAGTTTGAAGCAAAATCATGGACGATACTTGATATATGAAGAGCTTTCATAATTAATGTAATTAATGGTGACTCTACACTGACCAACTACACTGTTTCTTTTAAAGCTTTATATCATCTTTGTATGCATGAAATATAAAAAAAATACCCAAACGTATTCATTGTTTAGGAGAATAAATTATACGACATTTCTTTTGTATTGCACCATGATGGATTATACCAATAGAGAACATTTACTTTCTTCTCTCGAACAACTGTTGATTTAAAGCTTAAAAATTCGTTAAAATCTCCGATGAGCGCCATCTTCACAGGAACATGAAACATCCTGCACTAATACAATGGTGTACATAAGCATAATTTTTTCCTTTGTAAATAATTCTCATACAAGGGAATCACGATTTAAGCAGTTAAAATATTTTACGCAGTTTTGTTGTTTAGGTAAGTGTTAGTTGTGCCTACTTATGTTGAGAAGTTAACATTCTTCTAGAGGAATTATGGGTTAATGATCAACTGTGCAGTCGTTGAAACATTTGATGGACATTTCCGGACTACAATCAGTGTCCCTGGACATTGAGCTAGATAGTGATATATATTCAACTCCTGCTGTCATCTCAAGTGAGGTATTTTTTACGAAACTCCTGTTATCGTAAACTAGACGTTTCTCTGAAATATTCTGGAAAATAAAGAAAACCACAACATAACAGTGTTATAGTTCTCTGTCATCATTAACTGAGGTACTGAGTGACCAATAATGATATGCTAAATACATACATGAATCCAAAAATGTATGGAATTTTATTTCTAGGGTAACGAAAAGGAATCGATTTCCCTGTTCTCATTCAACAGTCCTCCTCCGTGTGCATGGGATTTAATCCCGGAAATTCTCGAGAATATCTCTGTTATTAACTTACCAAGGCGTGGATTACAAGAAGTAGAACTATGCCTCAATCCTCCGTCACGCGGCTCAATGCTGAACTGGGAGTACGTCGCCGCCGAATTTGGTTTTTCTAATAACAGAATCATGGTTTGTATAATTTTCTATTGGATGTTATGGGAAGTCGTAAATTTTGTATCGCAATTTCTGTGAATTATATTCTTAAAAGCTCTACCTTCATTGTTGTAAAATTATCAATTTTTCAGCACTTGCGAACATCTGCAAATCCAAGTGCAGATGTGTTACGAGAAATTGCTCATCTTCCATTAAAGAATTTGCTTAATGTATTGGCGAAAATTAACCGAGTTGATGCACTTTTATCACTCCAACCTTATCTTGAGAGTATAATAGGAACCGATGCTAAAGCGGAAATATCAAGCTCTGATTCAGGCATATTTTGTTTTCACTGTGATCCCTGTGTTAGAGATTTGAGTGGTGTCACTACGTAGTGTGAAATTAATTTTAAAATAAATTAAATCCAGGCATTCTTAAGGATCAAACCGAGGCGTGGTGAATATCGTTATTACTTTTGCTTAAAAGTTTGTTACATATCTATGACATCTATTTCTAGGTGCTTTTGTGAATGCGGAAAAAAACGATATCCTTACACATCCTGCGCCTTCCGGCAGTTCTGCATGTCCTCAGGCGTTGAATGTTCACATAGCTAACAACCAGAAATGTATACATTTCACTACCACTAAGCAAAAAATTTTTTTTGCAAATAGCTTTTTTTGGGAGGCATACTTGTATAAAGAGATGTAAAAGATGTTTTACAGTCATTCTGGTGACGCATCATGAGTTTATCACAAGTGTCGCTTTGCGAAAAAATTATAAATGGTTTCTAAAGAACTTAAGGTATTTCCTCAGTTTACTTTGATTAGTCAGTAATATGTTCTTAATGACTTCAACTTAAGTTTTATCAGATCATTCTGCGAAATTTCCAACTTGCAAGTTTAGCGGCGAATGTTATAGTAAAGGAATTAACAGTGCTTTGTCGTAGTCTAATATTTACTTCAGGAAGCAAGCCGAACAAATCAACATGTCAGTATTCGACATTGACGACTACTTGGAAGCAAGCTGTCAGTTTGAAGGTTTACATATTCTATTCGCTGATGTATGTTATTACTCAGTTTTTGACTAACTGTTTAAAAATGATCCCAAGTTTTCTAACAAAAAATTGAACCAATCTCTCGCCCTTTCTGCGGTGCCAAAATGTAAAATGCCATTATTTTTATTCTAATTTATATTTTTATAATTATTTTGCTAATACGTCTCTTTATTTGTTTTTTGGGTTCTTTGTCCTTCAAGTGATTTCATTTTCGTATATTTGCGTATTTTATAATGGAAGTTACAAGTTACTCGATTGTTCCCACCTAATTGCAGCTAGTATTTGTGAAAAACAGAAAAGTTAAACAAAAACCACAATCAGTTTAGGCGTCTAACATCGTTTGCGTTTTTGCGGATGATTATATCAGAATGTTAAAATCAAATGGAAATGAACAAGCAGTGACCGTGAAGCAATATTTGCATAAACTTATGAATGGTGAATTCATGGAGCGGGGAAGTAACCAACGGTTTTGTGCCGTAGTTTTCCAGGTAACCAAAGGATAGGCTGCTTTTTAGTTGTTTATGTTATGTGTGTCCTTGGTTCCCATACTTCTGTATTGCTAGATTTCTTTATGATACGAGAAGCAGAAAAGCCAAACATCGAAGGAGGACTGATACATATTCGAAAATTTAAACCAAGTACAAAAAAAAACGTCTGTTAAGTCAGTCAATTAGTCTAATAGATTGAAAATTTAGCTTTAAACGTGAATTGCCTATATACATGATGTAGGAAATGATTTGGTGTTAATTGTGGCACAACTTTACTGAAGTTTTTGTAAATGGTAGTAGTAAGATAAGAATCGCTACTTTAGGAATTGCGGTCATTAATTTGTAAACTTTTTTTGGTTTGTCGACAAGCAAACGAAGTTATACACGAAGAGATTTATAAAAATACTAGAACACCAAAGTGTTACTATTTCAGGGAACAGGACGCGATGTCCTTCCTCTTGGTTGGGCGAAAAGTACACTGGTATATGAATTTCCTACAAACCATTTGCAACTGTTCCGAAAATTGTTTTCGAGAGATAGAATTTAATCAAATGCAGAGTTTGCAGTGAAATTTGAACTGTGAAGGATGAATCTGTTTGCTTTTTATCGACCATAAATACAACGAACAAGCTTACTCATTCTTCATATTTGCTTCAAGTGTATAGTCCTTGAATAGAAATTATTGCTCAAATTCGTCTGCCATTATCGGAAAAATTTAAACGATAAAACATGCATTACCAATTAAAACTTATGTGCGAGCTAAATTTATTTGGAAAGTGGAACAAAAGAGAGCATGCAATGAATGGAACCGATTGTTTAATATGTGGCTTTTACCTAGAGAGTTCTGGTCACGACAAGTGACTCTCGGTTTTTTTTGTATGGTTTGCTGCTATCGTTGGCACTCTGTGGCGATAACATTGACTTGTTTATTATTACTGTCTTTTTTGCTGTTCGTAAATGCATTGAAGAGACAGAAGCATGTTTTCAAAGAGAACAGAGTACGGTAAAAAGTTAATTTCTCAGCCCACTTTGAGTATTGCTGCTTTCAGTAAAAGACAGTAGTCGATCTTGACGATATAACATTCAGATAGCTACGTTACATTGTTCTTGAGTTAAACATTGCCTAGTTTGGATTTTTTTCTGATCACCTTTTTTAAGCAATTGATACCGTATTTCATTACTTAACCCAGTGTATGAGTTTAGAAACAAAAAGGGATGGGATGACCTCGCGGTTTTGTTTCAAATTACGGAGACAAAAAAGGGACCTACCGCAAACTGATTCGTGGGTACTACATTATAACATTGAGAGGGTTAAGTGAATATCCAGTAAAAGCGAGCTTCCAGAGTTCTGCATAGCACTGCGAGATGAAAAGGAACAGGATACTCGAATTCTCTTCCTTTACGGAAAGCATTTTACCTATCTGTTTTTGGTAAAATACAGAGACAAAGCAAATAATGGATAACTTCATATAAAATTAAATGGGAACCGTTCGTGGCTTCCCTGAAAAGGAATCGAATGCACGTGTGTGTGGGGATGACATGCTGTTGCTGTGTCTTCCTGCCAACGCAAAATCAGGTTTCAGGGACGAGGTAAATGCGTAAAAATCGGAGGAACAGAAATTCGTTAATGAAATAATAAATGGTTTGTAAATAACCACAAGTTTTAATTTCGGAGCAGTAGAAGCGCAACAATACTGTCGGTGATTCATGATAACGGGACGTTTTATGATTGATCCCACGCTACATGCCATGGAGGAAATCAGCTCCGTCAATGTCTTGTCGCAATTTTCCTGGGGAAATCTAATCTTCGCTGCCGGTAATCAGGATACTCTATAGATGGATGTCCCATAAATCTCTCGAGGAAATTGAGGAGTGCACAGAACGGTCACCCACAATAAAAAAACAGCTAAACTTCGCGGAACATCTCGAATTACCGACTACACCAGCTCCCTGTAGCAAAATGATACACCCGTAACCCTTGCAAATTGATCACAAACCCGCAGAGCGATGTGGGATTTGCGTCAGTTGGTGTGTTGGAAGGATAAAAACAGATATGGCTGGAAATTGTAGTTGAGTTGTGGCTGAGTTATTGGCATTTCTAAATCATGAATCATTAATAAATTTCTCTTTGATTTTAGCACATTCCTTTTCTTTCTAAAACCTGATTTCATGTTGGCAGGAACATGGTGCAATGGAAGCACGTCATTGTTGCAATGACGTATATTCCACTCCCTGTTCAGTGAAGTACCTACGATTTTCATTTAATTTTATACTATGTTTCCCATTCTTTTTGTCCATGTCGTTCTTCAACAAAATTTTTCCATGATAGGAAGGAAGTAGGACATGGAAAGGATGAATGTAATGGATAGTTTCAGTTGAAGTTCAAGTAATGCTTCAAGTTTTAGTTAAGTTTAGAATTGGTATGGTGTGTAATTACGTAACGTGTAGTTATTGTAGATTTGTATTTCCAAATATTCGGTAAACGAATGTTGTTATTGTTGCTATCATTATCAAAACCGTTTAGCACATTAAAAATAACCAACCCTAACAAATTTTATGGACAACAAAATCCATTTAATAATGAATTATGATTAGTTGTGTGGAATCCCGATGAATTTTTTTTTGCATGATTTTGAATTATGTCGAAATAATAAAAGTAAAGAATTACACAGCTGATAATGTAAGTGATATATTTCTATCTATGAAATTGTGAACACTAGAAAAACGTGCATGGATCAACGTATTCTGAATCTCATTGATTTATCGTTGTTTGGCTTTGCAAAACTTAATCGAATGGTTTTAGAATAATTCTGGTAAGACATATGGCGAAGAGAGGATGAAAAGATATAGGCTTGTTTTGTTTATATATATATATATATATATATTCCAGGTTGCTGTATGCTAAATATGCGGCTGTGAAAATACACCTCAATCGGAAGTCCTCCAAATCTGTAATATCATAACGATAAGGACGCATCAATAATTTCGTTGATAACTGAACTCAGCATTGCATATTTCTTAATAACACAATCTTTCTAATTGTATTGCAAGTAGGTAGGTCTTTTATTGACCTTTCATTACTTCCCTGCCTGTATGGTTGCAATATCCATCACTGATTTATCATGTCATTCCACATACGAACTGGAACTGCGTTTTATTTTTAATAACCGCAAGATGAAGTGTGCATAATGATTCGTGAAAATCTTTACTTCTAGATGTCAGATGTTTTTTTTCTCCTTTCCAAGGATATATTTGTTGGTAGATCGTTGAAGTATATAATATATATATGTGACGACGGTTAGTTGAATAAGTACTTGTAGAACTGTGGGGTAATTTAGATCACCATACGTTGTTGTCGTCCGTTGTATATCATTTTTGGGATAGAATATTGATGTTCATTTTTCGAATTTTTACACATACATACTGTATGTCGAAATATATGTCCTTTAGTAACATGACTAAGATCTGAACTACGAATTATTGACAGTGCGATATTTATTCCCTCACTTTATGCATCTTTATGTTTGAAGTCTTTGCGATTTGTGAGAATTATGAAGTTTGTGAAAAGATTTGTGAGGAGGAAGTCCCTCACATCTGTGGAAAACAAGTTATGCTTACAAAGCTTTACTTTTATTTCCAAATACATATGTACTACCATTATTTAAAACAGACTGGTTTGATATGTTTTTTTCAGCTGATTGCTCCATTATTTGCTTTTGGTAGTGGAAATGAGTAAGCAGTTATTCTCATCGAAAGCGGATAATCGAATAACTACAGTGGTCGCTACACCTGGTTATGGACCGGATCGTCAAGTTGAAGTACAATACTCCGACACCAAGGTCACTCATTCTATTATTTTTGCAGAAGTACAAAATAATACTAAAATTTAGTTTTGATCTTTGTGAGAACACTGTAATAAAATTGTATCAATACTTATGTTTCCTTTGATTCTAAGATGCACTGATTTTTTAAATTTTGGTTTGGGTAAGAAAATGTCATCTTTCATCTGTAGATGAATAATCCGAAAAGGAATAGGGAAAGTTTTATTTCATCAAATGTGTGCATCTTTTATGCATAGGGTCGCAGAAGTTGGCATACAGGGTACTAAAGAGTAGAATTTATAGAGCTAAAATAACATTAAGTGATAAAATCTAGCAGTACAAACTTTTCTAAAGTAGTCTTTGGCTACAATATAAGCTTTAGGATGGCTACTTTAGAAAAAGCAAAATGCTAAATTATTTTCCAAGGCGTTATTATTCGGTTATCATTCTTAACCACACTCTTTCTAGGTAATAGGTAATGGTTCTTTCGGAGTAGTTTATCTTGCCAAACTTGCTGATACTAATGAACTTGTCGCGATTAAGAAAGTTTTGCAGGATAAAAGGTTCAAGGTAAATTTAACGCTTTGCAGTTAATGAATTGTGGCAACTGTGGTACTATAAAACTGGAACTTTTTTGTTAATGAATATTCATCTTTTTGATGAATAACATTTATGTCTTGTTGCAGCAGAAAACTTTTTTGCACATTGAGTACCTGGAAAATAACTTCATGAGGTTTAATATAATTAAGTATGAGCTGTTTAAGTATGAAATGTATAATTTTGCATCTTATTATAAATCTTTTAACTTTAAAGGTCACATAATGTTCTTGATCCTAAATCGGTTATATTATCAATTAGTCATGGTTGTGTGTTTCTGTTGTAAAAATTGTGTTTTTACGGCTAAAATTCTCTTGCAGAAGTTTAATTATTACATAATAGAGGAGGAGTATATTTTACAGTTAAAGACGCAGTACAAGCAAAATTTTTCAGAATCGGGAATTGCAAATAATGCGCAAATTGGAGCACCATAATATTGTGAAATTAAAATATTTCTTTTATTCCAGTGGGGAAAAGGTATTTCATTTCGTATGATTCGCTACCAATGCTTTTGTTTCATATTCTCCGTCAGCTACATCTAATAGTTCTTACTATAGCATGATTTTCAAACTTTCTGTTAATCTGTAAGACACTACGGTTACTTTTAGTGATAAACTACTTATTTCAAGTCAACAGTGATAATTCCTTTGTTCTTTCTGTTTTTTCTTTTCCTCTTCTAATAAAAAACGACTTATTTTTGTTGCTTTCAGAAAGATGACTTGTTCTTAAATCTCATACTGGAATATATACCAGAGACGGTATATCGCGTTGCACGGCATTATTCGAAACAACGGCAAATAATACCTGCACTATACATAAAGGTGTCGTTTAAAATGATTCAGTTTGTAATTGCTTACCTTTTTTCAATTTAAGTTTAGTCAGTTTAGTCTATAAAGTATGTTGAAGGATTTATGTTTTCAGTTGTATATGTACCAATTATTTCGTGCATTGGCTTATATTCACAGCTTGGGCGTTTGTCATCGAGATATTAAGCCGCAGAATTTATTACTTGATCCAGATTCAGCAGTGCTAAAACTTTGTGATTTCGGTTCTGCAAAACATCTTGTCAGAGGAGAACCCAATGTATCCTACATTTGTTCTCGGTACTTTTGTTCTGACGTGTGCTTGCTATTTGTTTTGTCTAAATTCATGTTCTTTTTTGTTCGGTTTAATTTCTTGCTCTATAATCGCGGTTATATTTTTAGTTACTATCGTGCCCCCGAATTGATATTTGGCGCGACGGACTACACAACGAGTATTGGTAAAGTTTTTACATACATATATATTTCCTGTTATAGCATGTTTGTAAAAGTTGTAGTTTACTTAGAGTCTTCTTTTCTGACCTTAAAATTTTTGGTTTTAGACGTTTGGTCAGCGGGAACAGTGCTTGCTGAGCTTCTATTGGGACAACCAATTTTCCCTGGCGACTCAGGTGTGGATCAACTTGTGGAAATCATCAAAGTGTTGGGTACACCCACACGTGATCAGATACAACAGATGAATCCAAATTATACTGATTTCAGATTCCCGCAAATCAGAGCAAATCCTTGGCAACGCGTATGTTTGTTAGCTTGTAAATTTTAGTTGCGTATCATTCATTTTGATGTTATTGAAATTACATTATGGCGCGGTGCTGCTACGTATTTTTATTCTTGTAAACTAAGAATGTAAAGGAATTGCAGGTGTTTCGTCCACGTACTCCCTCGGAGGCGGTTGATCTCGTTTCACGTCTTTTGGAATATACGCCTAACGCTCGGTTGTCACCATTTCAAGCGTGTGCTCATACTTTTTTCGATGAGTTACGCCATCCTAATTGCAAACTGCCAAATGGGAGACCAGTACCACCAATTTTTGATTTCTCTGAACAAGAGTTGCGCATCGAACCGAATCTTAATGCTACTCTTTTACCTCAGAATTCTGCAAGAGGTCTTTTATTTTATTCAGATTAGATTTATTCAGACTAAGTTTAGTTGTTTGAATGGCTGCTTAATATTAGAAAACAATCTTTGCTAATTCAGGAGCGGGATTTTTTGTTTTAGGATTTTTGTTTTTTTTGCTAATAAAATTGTCTATTTTTTTAGGAACATCAGCAGCAGCAGTGGGCAGTTCATCATCATCACCAGTCGAATCATCGACGACAGCAGTAGGAGCTCCAAGTGATTCAGCTTCCGCTGTTAATACCGAGCCAACTTCAACAGACGCGTAAACCTCATGTATTCTTGAAATTTTATGGAAGAAAATAGTTGGAAAATGCTTGATATAATAATACAACCTCACCGTAGTGAAAACCTTGTTTATGAATTTTTGCAGAGGGTCTTATTGAAAATGATAATTGCTAACTTCTCGAAATCTCTATCTGTCTGTCTCTCTCACTCCGTTTCATTTTTTTATTACTAACATCCTTTTTATGTACATATTGAAATGTTCTTACTAAATTCAGCATTATTTCTTCAATATTGAATCTAATTCCTTTTCTCCAAGAACTTTTTCTTTATTTAAATTTTATGCGATTCCATGATTATATAATATTACTACACTGACCTATGAATATTGTATCGTGAACAAATTAAGAATTTGTGATACAGAGACCCTTACGTGATTCTGGATTATTCCGGATTACAAGTGTGATTTCTAATTATATTACCTTTTGGTAAGTTAATATTTTTTTAGACTTATATTGTGTGTGTGTGCACAATCGTAAAAAATCTTTTCAAAAACTAGGTTCGCATTTGTGGAAAGCTTATTAATCTATTTAATAAGCTTTTTTTGACATCGTACAACTGTGCAGCTTTGTGCGATTCAGATGTTCTGATGATTTTAGAAAATGCCATTTGGATGGTGATTACACTTCATCATCAGCATATGTTGACAATATTTCATATTTGTTCATTAAATACCGATATCTAAGAAATACGCTACACTATTCTAGAACATGTAGAATTAAGATAACTGGATTTGTTTTTTTATCTTCTTTTGCAACGCATAATGTCTTCATTGTTAGCAAATTTTTGTGACTATTACTCCGAAGGAATTGCAAAATTTTTGCAATTTTCACGGTGCATTTTCTGTATTTCAGTGAATTAATAATGTACATGCACTTATATATATATATGTAATGTAATTTTGAATTTTGAAGGATTTGTTTTGTAGCTCACTTACGGTGCACACACATTGGAGTTAAGCAAGGTAACATTATAAAGTGCACAGAAATAAAATCATTTTTTTTCTTATAACATGTAATATGAGATTGTCTTTTCCTTTGAAATAATTAAATTTGTGGTAGAAACATAATTTCTGGAATTGGTGATAATTATTATTGCTTTCTTTGTACATATATCTTTTTCGTGCTATTAATCAAGTCATATTTTAAAATCTATCCCTTCGAGTAATAATTTCTATATCAAATAATAATTTCTATATTTGTATTGCGTGTTTGTGAATTATTTCATCCCTATTTTTTGTACTATCATTTTCCTATTTTTGTCGCATTTCATGTACAGATTGTGACCGACCTTTTCTGTATTCCTAACAGCAATAGTAAATCATTTGGTCTAACAAGTTTAATCGTTTTTAGTTCAGCAGTCGAAATACTATTTGTATTGTGTGATGTATAGGAACCCAGTTATGAGTTACTTTTTATGTGGCAGATAAAGAGCACGATTGTCCATTTTGTGCATTATATATGTATTTTGGGGTGGAAGGGAGAGAGATGCGATCCTTTTATTCGTCGTTTCGTTGTTTCAATGTCCAACTTTCGATTGCAGTGATTCCATGCTGAGTAAGTACGTGTTCAGTGCTGGCTTGGGACTTAGTAATTATCAGCGTTTTTGAGCCGTAACTGAATTTCATCTACTGTTTGCCTGTTGATGAGTTCCTTTCCTCTTTTGTAAAGATCTGATTGTGGATGGAGTTTCGCTCTAGGTAGTTAACCAATATGATCAATCCAAATTCAGTGCAGTAATAGATGCCTAGCTATAGAAAAACACGCATTAATAGCTGGCCGCAATTCTTTCCACAGCAGTCAGCATGTGTGATCTGTCTCTAGTCAGTACAAAGATAGGTTGAGGTTTCGAGATGTAAAGCTGTGGTTTCACTTGCAACTAGTTGTTCAGGAAATTTTTTTTTCTCCTGTCAAGAGAGCAAAGTGCAATTTTCACGAATCTTTAAATAGAACTGACGTATTTTTTAAAAATGCCTTCTCAGACGATTCTTTTAAATTGTATTTTCTCATTAGCGAATAAAAAGCCAACGATATGAATTTAATATCGCAAATAAAAGTATTCTCGCACAGAAAATAGCGGACGCTCTTTGAAGGTGCTGAAATTGTGTAATTGACAAATTGTTAGCAGACGGGGTCACTTCCATCCCGATTTCGACTTAATCGTAATGGAACGAAGCCGATATCGCCTTGAACTGGCCCATTGCTTTCTGATGAGACGTATATCTATGCAGATAAAATGAAATAAAATTCTTTAGAATTTATATTGAATTTAAAACAAATTTAAATTGGAGAAGTCTTTTTTTGCAAGGACTAAGTGTGATGAAATTATTGAGTTAACCTTGTATGTTCCAGCTGGCAGCTCGGCGCATCGAAAATTCCATCGTCTGCCTTTCTAAACAGGTTCTTACTAAGAATTTCTGTTTGAAAGTGAAATTGACGGAGTTTTAGATCCTGTTAACTAAATATGATTTTTAGTTGCAAACGTAGACATAATGCTCCAAAATACCATAAATCGATTTCAGTGAAGCAAAAAATGGGAAGTAATGTGCGTTCTGTCCAGTGCTATATACTACGCTTACTCTGGACATGTTTCACGCTGAATAAATTTTAAGCGAACAAGTTCTGTCTAATGCGTATTGATCACCTGTGAATGAACATCGCTGGATACATCAGTCCTTGAGTAAAAACATCCTTTGTTCAGTTCGTTAGTACACATTGTGAAGTGTGCTCCTTTAAGAGCGAAATATTCGTAGAAGCAGAAGTATATCGGTCGTTCCGAGCTTGAGATGCTTATCGACGGGCTGATAATCCGACGGACAGAATTTTTGGAATTACCGCTGTAAGATGCTAGGAGAAATGAGTCAATTCCAACAGGTGGTGTTATAATGCTGGTCGACAGGTTTGAAAAGCCAGCAGTTCCTGTTGATGCCATCCATCCAGCAACGTCTTTTTGCCAACTACAGCTCTTCTCTGAAGATTTGTTACATTTGCACAAGCCCAGAAGTATAAGCTTGCGAAAAGTTACTGCGAACATTTGTGCATGTTCACGTCGCAACAAGCTATTCTACAAGAAGCTACAGTGCGCTCGCTAATTCAATATCTTATTGCATTGCTTTTCATTAGAGATGATGAGCGATGATGCACATGACGTCGGAATATTTCAATTTACCGTGAAACATAAATATATTGCAGACAGTTTGTACATTCTGACCAGAGGCCACGTACCAAATTGCTATTTTATTTATTTGTTTTGATGAGCAAATATGAAAACAATTATCACGAAGAAAGTCTTACCAACAGAACTGCAGGATAGCTTTAGACACTGAATCATCAAAGAATCCGTTAGTGAAGGCGATGCAAGTTGCAACGCAGATGCTTGGCGCAGATCTGATATTTTCCGCTTATTATCCACTTCTTCGATAAGACTGTCGGTGGAATCTTTGAAGTTGTGAGAAGGAAGCAGGCGTCTAGACTGTTGTCGCCTCAACTCATTAGAACGTTGGGTAGTAAATGATGTTTTTATGGTGCAATCTGGTACCAGATTACCGTCTACAATGATATCCTCCACGAATATAGCACCACCACGTTTACCAACAAAATTATCACCCAACAAAATAATCTGAAAGACAGTAACTTAGTGAAAACTTCAACTCATTCGTATTGTTACGGTCGCAAAACGCTTCACCTGTAGTTGTGATTGTCAACATGAGCCATTGTTTTAAATAACGTGCTTAATTCTTTTTCAGAAGATTTTTCGACATTTTTTTCATGCAATGATTGTCGCTCTTCAAAATGATCAGATGGAATTCCGGTGCGATTAAAATTTACCGCTGTGATTTTGTTAATTGAAAGAAAATTGGTCAATTTATTTATGATGTTTTTCTTTCCTTATTAGTGTGCTTCTTATCTATTTCCAATCTCTAAGGTTTAATTAAAAAAATTTCGTTGATGAATTTCATGAAACATCTTAACTTTGAAATATATGTGTGGTACGATTCACCACCTCTTTGGTCAGCCATAAAAGTAAAATGACACCTGGGCAGGTGCGGTAGGATCACGTGGTCCAGGTATATTCACAGTAACTGGTATGCCATTTTGTATGGGAAACGGGCTGCAGTTCGAATAGAGTTGATCGGAATTTGTATTACGACTACAAATCTGCAAATTTGGTTGTTGTTCAAATGGTCCACCCAACGAGGATCGCCAGACTGTAGCAGTGAGTCGAAGTGGTGATACAATACAAGGTAATAAATCGGAAACAAGTCGTCCAGCATCCCGCGCACTGCGACCACTAGATAGAAGTACCGCTGCTAATGCATCTAAAAGTTATTGAAATGATTCGTTGTATAAAAATTAAGGTGACTTAATTAGCTGATTGATGAAATAAAATGGTGGGGAAATGATGTAAATTGACACTTTTGTAGTTTTCACGACACCAATACATAAATATGTTGAACAGGAAAGATGACAAAATTGTGAAAACTGTACGAATAGGACATTGCCAAGTATTTTACTGTAAAAAGAGACTAGAATGATGCAACTGTCTAACCTGGAAGATGAGTTGTATGAAGTGCACTGACCCACGGTTCAGCCTCCGGTGTAGACACCAACACTTTCCAGTCCAGTTCATCTTCATTCGTGTTCGACCATCGACATTCACTTCCAAATCCATGACAATTCAAATCAGACGACTCCTGTACGACACCCAAATTTTCCTCGACACTCGATGCAGCGAGCAGCGATGGGTGTTCATCACTTACAATATTAAAATCAGTTGTGTCGGCATAAGATCGCGCACGACCCGCTTAAAGTTCAAATTTTAGCTTAAAATTTTGGACTTTCAAAATTTTTTTCTCATCTGAATGAATAAAAATTGAAGCGAAAGAATCACGAGTGACCTCGAAACCGAATGATTTAGCTAACTCTAAGAATCTGCACATTGCAAATATTAAATAATGCAGTGCTTAAAAAGTATGAATTATTGTAAATACCTGACAGAGCCATAGGATAATGTGAATAACTTTCATAATAGAGTGGCGGAAAGCATCCATCACCTGAATGTTACAATCATTCATTTTTATGCTAATAAAACTTGATACTTCTATGGAAAAAGAAAATTTTCAAAGAAATTCCAAGATAAAAAGTATTTTGTAGGTTTCCTCCACAAAAATGCTGCCGATGATATCAATGAAAAAAATAAAATATCCTCAATTTAGCAATCATAAGCTACCTCCTACTGCCCGTCTTGAAAATAGTAGTTTAAACAAATACCTTTTCATCCACAAATTTTTAATATACAAACGGTCATTAATGCTTATGGTTAAGAAGTGGTTTGTAATTAAAATGGATTAAAACTTCTATACGCTGGCAATTGAGATAGCCTATCATAAAAATCCTGGAAACACACCACTCCCATTACGGTAATTATACATCTTATTTAATTTCTTATATTTTCCTGATAAGAAAACACTGTAAACTTTTGGATAACAAGCTAGAGGAATAAGGCCAAAGTAGTCCGAACTAATCCGATATGTAAAATCTGGCAATTTAAGATTACGGTTATGAAAAATACGATTTTGCAACGTCTTCCTTGTAACGTAGAATGGAAACGGAACATTTTTATTCCTAGAAACTTTCGTAGATTACCGGTGTAACTATCACTGTAATCAATTTTAATAAGTATTTAGGAATTCAGATATACTGTTGAGAAATTCTGGTAATTAAATTGGCAGTATACAGCAAAAGGCTGTTTTTATAGCTGTGAAATTTAATGATTATCATCGCTCTAATCACTTCTATCATCATCACTTTCCACTGTCATCATGTGTAAATTTACTACGATTAAAGTTATTTTCCTTTAAATAATTGAATTCTTCTGTTTTAAATTGATACCCACTTTACGGCAATTGTTTAAGTTTCAGATATATTATAAATGAAAGAAGTTGCTACTCACATAAGTGTAAGGAGGAATAAAAGTAGTAGAAGAAAAAGCAAGCGGTCACTGACAGGTGAAACATCGCCATTTCGCGCAAACAGTATCAGTTCAGGAATTGAATCACATCCTGCGCCCTCCCGTACGCAATCCTCTATCGCATATCCATTAATTTCATCTGCTTTCCCTTCTCCTCCTCTTACTTGTCAACTGTCCACCTGCGAAATGCTTAATCTTTCCAATTTCATTCAATCCCAAGCATTTAAACATTTCTCCGACCAGTTTTAGTTGAATTCAATGCTCGCCTACAATATCACTGCCATCCCTTCCCTCCTCTTCCTGCTCCTAACTTTCATCATCTGTCACCTTCCATCCCTGTCCCTTTTCCTCTCACTTCAGTTGGACTTTCGAATTTATTGGTCATCTGGTCACTAACTTTAAAATTTCTTCGTTAAACTTATTTGTCAACATTAAATACTTTGGACATGTCGAAAGACAGTTTTGTGATGCGCTAGATTTTCACTAGCAATTGTAACGAGACCTTGCCTACTTAGCGATCATTCATGATCTGAGGATGAATAAAATCTGGAATTATAGGATGAATGGGATTCAGAATTTATGAGACTAGAATAATGCATCGTTATTCATGCCCTCGTATGAAAGAGGGAGGAGGCGAGGTTCAACAAAGAAGAGGTTGACCAGGTCCTCTTTTTCACATATTCAACACTGTCACGAAAGATCTCTCACTCCATTTCACTGACCATCACTGCTCGAGGCGAGGGGTTATCCAGTTAAAGCGATTAAGGCACTTCGATTTAATTCACGAAAAAAGAGCTTTTAATGATATCCTCCTCTTTAAAATTTTCACCAATTAGTCAGAAATTTCGGGCTTTTTTTACAGAAATTTGCCATGTTTTTGGGGCGAGGTGACAAAGGGATGAAACTCCAAACATATTCATGAATTGATGGCAAAATTTGAAACAAATGGCAATTATTATTATTTGTGCGAGAAAACTTAATCGAAGTGGGAATCTTCATAAATTAAAACATTGATAATGAACTCCATTCGACGCACGGAAATTTGTTTTCAGCATATATGTATGTTGCAGACTTATCGCAAATATTACAATTCTGAAGGTTATTTGGAAAAAGCGATTTATTAGCTTCCAGTAGATGATAAAACAATGCTAAAGACGGGAAGGACAACTGCAACGTCACTAACACTTTAGCTAAAATTCCGTAAACTGAGTTATCGAATGGAATGTAATTGTAATAGACATGCTTTTTTCGCTTCAAGCATTTCCAAAATACAATTGTAACAAAATACTGAAAATGCACTTTGTTGATTCCAGATCTGAATAACAGTGGCATATGGGTGGGAATGCATCAGGCACTGTTGGGCCTAACACTAACTCTGACTGTAAATCGTATAAAACTATTTCATTAATTATATAATCATAGAGATGAGGGGTGGATATGAAGTAAATTGCAATCTTTTTAAAACCATTTATCAAGTTGAGATCGGCCCTGGCAATTACAAGAAAAATAAATGAAAAACGGTGAAATGATGTTGGACGGACTTAGATTGATGCATCTACTAAAGTGTCAAGTGTAGTTGAGAAAATAAAGTCTAAGGAAGCAAAGCAATACTAAACAAATAAGTATGTCATATGAAAGATTGACGAATGTATAAACCTGTGGCAGTACGCTTTGACAAATGGCATCCAGCAATTTAATTGAAATTCTTCTAAATTTAATCAAGCAGGCATACGAATCAAGCTTCCTACCAACCCGCAATAATTCCCTACCATTTCAATTCGATGAAGGAGGATATTAGGCATTTGTTTATTCCCTTATTCTCTTTAAAATAGATCACTGCTGCTACTATTCCTTTTCCCGTTCCATCCTCTCTACTCAGTAGAAAAACCAGAAAAATTATCAAAATTTACTGAAAAGTTCGAATTTGAATTATTCAACCATACATTAATTATAATGAATTAATTTTTCACATACATCTGTGGAATTTCTATTAAACTAAAATATTTTTCCATTCATTAAACTGTCAAAAATTAGTTTACAATCGAAGCAAGCAAAAACATAGAAATGCTAGGAATGTGATAGCCGGCGAGAACCAAGTGCTTGTCGCGCCACATCTGAAACTGTTGAATTAATATTTCTGATATGAACACAATTTTTCGGGTTTCGCTCTGTTCCCAAATTAGACAATTATCAGTAATGCTAATTACTTACGTCTGATCGGCAGGACATTTCTTCTCACAAATTTCTCCATAAAACGATTCCTTACAGTTGCACCTGCAAGCAGAAACAATCAGTTCCTCAATAAAAAAATTTCAAAAAAGCAATTGGAGCAGTCTACATTTAGCATCAATTTATGGACGATCAGTTAATCAATAATTAAAATCATAGCGATTAAATTTGGCATGTCACATATCTTTTTCAAATATTTTTCCATGTATCACATCAACAGCCTCCCTGGGAAATGCTAAAATGGTACATAAAAGGATGGATCGCAAGTGTCGCATTCTCCCTTCACAATTGCAACGAATACATGAGCGATCCAGGTGACAATGCCTCCAAAAAGCGAGAGGAAATCGGTATTGCAGTCTGGTAATTATCAAGTAATTTTAAAAAAAATGAAAAAAGATATAAGTAATGAGCACCTTCCTTCAACGATTTCACCATCATTTTTACATTTGATGATCTTATCACAGTTATCACCCTCATATTCATCAGCACAACGACATCTGTCACCCGCATTGCGCCATCTCTTTTCGTGCTCTAAAAATGTTCACCATAACTTCATCCCATCGTTAATATGATGGACAGTCATTTTTTCAATTTTTTCCCATCTCTCCCCTCCTTCTCTCTCTCCCGCCCTCTCTGTCTCTGTCTCTCTCTCTCTCTCTCTCTGTTCCGTCTCACTAACAGACGACCTAAATGGAACATAAATTGAATGAACTGCTAAATAATGTGGGAAAATGGGACAGGCAATATTCAGCGTACCTTTTGCGGCCATTCGCCAACACGCAAGCCGTTCGCAGTTTCGACCGTCCCACGGAGCCTGACAAATGCACTCGATCTGTTTTGAGCCAATAGCGATCGTCCCATTATGTTGGCATGAATTCGGCGTGCACCTAAACGTTCACTTTACTTTTTATTCCGAAGCTGATGGTGTCGTGTCCTCATGAGACAACGTGGCTCCCTCCAGTCCAGTCGCTTCATTAATTGTAAGCTGCTCGCTTTGCTTCCAATCACGCACGTATGGATAAATCCAGTCAAAGATCTCTTTCAAACAACTAATGTGTGCAAACAGTCTATCATCAGAAAGAGAATTCTCTGTGAATTTTTATTGCCTACATACATATACATGACAATTTTGTTCTGTGATATCAGCAACTACCTTTCTAATCTAAAATGTGGGAATTCTGAGGGGTACGAGAAAATGAATTTTCCCTTGCAATACCACTTTCTGAAATCCCTATTAGCTTAATTAGCTGACAGTACCACAAGTGCTCCTAAAATTACTCGGATTATCAAGCGATCAAACGAATATGAGATGATTTGCAGATAACATTAGCAATGTGTGCAAAAGCAGAACTTACACGCTGTTGTATAGGGAAAAGCCTGCAGGGCATCCGTAGTATTCGTTACAAATTGGCCCCTTCCATCCAGGCTTGCATTCGCATTTGTTATTTTTCACTCTTCCATGCACTAAACATGAAATGTGGGGTCTTTGCATGGTTTGCATATTTTCAGAATTTCAAAATTTCCGATGTGAATTCCTTTGTAATGCTACGTGAGAGTTGACATACCACGTTTGAAACACACTCCAAGTATTATAAAATTTATAATACTTGGAATACATCTCCCAACAACATGCAGTTACCTTTATATATATACATACACTTTTTTGAATTCCTCAATTGAACCAAGTTGTATTAATTACTTGCTTTTAGTAAACAAACTATTTGATGGTTAAAGAACTCACTCCTCAGGGTGCGACATTTAATTTCTTCATATTCGGAGCTGAACTCTTCATCACCACTTTTAGCTTCTGAATATTTGTCACATTTTTCCAGACTTCCATCTACGATTCCATATCCGTAGTAGGAATCCAAACTACATCCTTGCGGTATGACATGAAGTGGGATTAAATTCACGTACGCATCGTCTTTATCTTTATGTCGTCGTTGGCATATGATAACTGGGGCTACCAGTATGCACATTGATAAGTGTATCGCTCTAAATTTCATTACTGAAACAAAAAAATATTTGTAAGTATTTGGCAGAAAAAAAAATAACTAAATAATCGTATGATATAGAGCTCAGGTACGAGTGAAATGAAAGGCAATTTTATGATGGATGTAAATTCTTATCGACCGATCTATCTCCGTTACAATGGAAGGTATGAAATCGAAAAGTCTATCTCTTAACACAAATTACATGGCTGTTGCTACCTACGGAAGTCACATTATCAATGATGGCTTTATCATATGGATAAAAAAACAAAACAAAATGAAATGTTCAATTAATGTGATACTTTTTATATGTACGAGAAATGGAAGCTTAAAATTAAAACAATATATGCGACTCCCTTTCTCTTTCACAAATTTGCAGACCTAAGGCCATGGATGAAAAGGATAAGATTAAAAGGACAAATTTCAAGAAAAAAGTATATATATATATATATATATATATATATATATATATGAGGTGTTTAAGAATATATGAGTAAATTCAGAGGAAGGGAAAATGAGTCTCGAGAAAGAAGGGATGTAGAGACTAATATGAGAAGGAATGAATTGGTCAGTGTGAAAAGCTAAATTTAAACTATGTTAGCTGTCCATATAGATAGATAAATGGACATCTGATCAATAATTGTAATTGCAATAATTTAGCTTACTTTTCACCACATTCTAGTACTATCGATGGAGAAAGTAGGAAAAATGGTTGCGGCACAGCAGAAAAAAGAGAACTACCATTTAGCGATACGAGTATTGATAGAATTAAAATTATTTGAAAGAAATTAGTACTTCATATGACTGATACCTAAATAGCGTGTAATTTTTTCCACCACAACATTATGAGAAATACGAAATAAGCAAATCCAGAAGTGCAAAAGTAACGAAAATCGGAGAAGTGATAAAAAGTGCTTTTTAAAAAAGTTATCTGCACTTTCTTATCATTCATCCTCATTTTTAAACTGACACCAATTGATCTAAATTATGGAATAAACTTGTATACTTTTATGAATTTGATGAAAGGATACCGGGCAATTCATAGAAGTACTTGCGTGGTTGAAATGAATTAATGAAATGCCCGATTTTGATAATTGGTACTTTGCTTGTTCGACCTTTAATAGCGTTATGACCTCTCGTTTTACCTACCGTATAAAACAAATGACATCTTCAGTATTAACACTGCTTGAAGGACAGATTGCAGCACGCTTATTCTCGACCTCCAATTTCGCCTACTCTATTCGAGAAATTAAAATGAAAAGGTTTTGAAAATGACGAAAAGTTAGAAAGGATAAATCAGTAAGCTAAGAGGAACAATAACATCAAGCAAAATTATACTGGACTGATGTTTGATGAATGTTAAATGCTCTGTTTTAAGGATGTCCGAACACATACATACGAACGGACACTTGGTGAAATTGAACAGAATGCTCAATAAAAGAAAATCAATGCCTAAGCAGTTAGCATTCAAGAAAGAAGCGCAATGAAAGAACTAAATTAAGTGAAACCGAAAGGACGTCGAAGTAACTTTGCCGTCGCAGATACCATATTTTTTTGAATACATCATACCAAAATCATTTCGTTTCATCTCACTTTTTCTCCCACTGAAGTAAAGCGCTTTGGGAATAAATAAGAATTTGGTCTACTGAGTTTAAAAACAACGTCGACGTGGAATTCGTCTCTTTTCCTTTTGCATTATCAGCTTTTGATGTAAAAATATACATTCGAATGTGATTTCACATATTTTTTTGATAAGACGGAATACTCCGAGCGGGAAAAATACGTTACACAACAGCATAGTTAATAAATTTTCGACCGAACGATGTCAGACTTGAGTGTGTAGGCGAGCAGTTCATAGCTTCACACAAATTCTTAAGTAAAACGGAATGCTGTTTGAAATTTGTAATTAGTGTCACGTCCATTCATCTCCATCTCACTTCGCGATTGTTATGGATGTTTACAAATCCCATGCGGCAATGACACATTGCTTACACTTCCGATGTTGCTATGTTTTATCAAATTTTCATACTGTGAATATGCAGCAAATAACCGACAACGTTAAAGCAAGTTCACATCTTCTTTCTTATCATATCTTTCACAACATTCTCAAAAAGAAGTTACGAATTTTCCCATTCTCTAGCCACTGTCCTCAATTAAACTAACTCTTAGTAACTCACATGAACGATAGCTTGAGCTGAGGTGTGTTAACTTTAGCAAACTTCACAAAACCTTCTCCATACGTATATCTGTGAAACTTTTTTTAGAGCTGATGAGAGGAAATTGAGGGAAATTACATGAAAGTAATTATTTAACGCACAAAAGAGAATTGGGTCGATGGCGATATTTAATCAAAAAAGTCTGCCAGAAATGAATTGTTAAAGATGTGAGATATAACTAAAAATACCTCAGTAAATATCAGGAATAAGTGAGTTGTTGAACTTAATTAGTAATTAGTAAATAATTAGATTAAGTATTGAAAATGTACCGCACAAAGAAATGGAAGGATCGAGACTCACTCTCGATGGCAACTCTCTTCAGCAAACAGCTCTTTTCAAATTTCTAACCATGCAAAATCACGTTTTGAATTCGATAGGAAACAGCATGTTGAAATGAAGTCCATGACTCATTTCATTTTTTTTTCTCCCACTACAATGCCAATTTTCGACGATGATAGCAGTGGTGGTAGTAATAACTGTTATTTTTAATTTTTCAGGAATTTTCAATGAAATGGGACTAAATCGATTTTATCACTACGTGTACCTGGCAATTTTCTAATTTTAAACATAAAAAATAGTGCAGAAGGTGAGATTATGGCACAGAAATAACACTGTTCGCAGGGAGAGCTCAGTGACACGACAAATGGATTTTGAAATGGAAAAAAGGGAGAGAAGGATTAGGAGAAATTTGATGGAACTCTTCGTGCTCAGGTGGTTAGGACGAGAACGCAGTAGTGGCTTGTTGAGGTTAGCAGTGGGTGAGGGAGTGCTGGAAGTGCTGTGGAAAGAGGGAAGGTTGGATGGGAGAAGGCGAAGAGCGGAGCGGCGAAGGCAGTATTGGTACTTCCTCCTCGCACGGCTTTTCGAGAAAAACCACTGGCTCTGTGGGTGGATGAGGAACGAGGACTGGAAGGGACAACGGAGGGATGCACTTCTGTCCCAACTGCGACTGCTGTCTTTGCTACGAGACAGAAACGGAAAAAGGCCGAGAAGTGCTCGGATGAGAACATCGACGACACATCATCCCTTCATATCCATCCGTTCCTTTTCTCCCTCTCTCTCTCTCTCTCCCTCTCTCTCTCCCTCCCTCTTCCCCTTCACTTTCATATATCGTCACCTGCTATCCCTTCTTCTCACACTACCAAAAGCGAAAGTCACCCTTCCTCAAAATAAATTTCAACGTGGAAAAAAAGGAAATAATGGCGTTGTTGTGTGTGATGTTCGCTCACAAATCGCTCCAATTGCAAACCATTCCTTTCGTCTGGACAGGTGTCAGTCAGGTACACGTAGCGTAAAGTTCTGTGACATCGGATCATGAAAAGCTGGTCAATTAGCAGCAAATGATTGACTTCTGCACAATACCACAAGGAGTACAGTGGGCGAATTGCTCCATGGCTAGCTTCTAAAAAAAACGATGATATCTTTTACAGCGATTAAAGCACACGACCGTCTGCGTGCTTATTAAAAAATGTTGGACTGAATACTTCTAAATTTCCGGCTAGCAGCCAAAACCTGCTTATCCTAAACGATTGCAGTAATTGAGGAACTTGTTTAATCGACTGCAAATTTCGTGTTTGTTGTCGTCAAATCAGCTTACGTGCGTTTTATGCATTTCTCTTTTAACCTTATAATTAATTGCCATATTTTTCAAATATGAAGATTTTGTAAGTATCTATGATATCGTCATGGGTTATGGACTACGAGGATATGCCATGTAATCCATCAAACTGAGTTCGAATTTAGAATATTAGGACCAAATTTCGTCCAGCGGTTGAGACAAAATTCCCTTTGATTCCACATGAATATTTGAAGGATGCGACAACCAACTAATGTTCAAAGCTAAATTAACACACGACGAGGAAAATTGCCAATCGAAATCCTTAAACAGATTTATGCCATGCATTTTAGTGAATTATTTCGTTAAAAAATTTCTCTAGAACTCTAAACAGGTACTTCTCCAAAATTCGTGAAAATGCAACCGAGAATAATGAGAGAAGATTACTAAAGAGTCCTGAATTGTTGCACTAGAAATGTTTGGAAAGCAAGCTGAAAAGATAAGGGAAATAGCAGCTGTGTAACTTTGGTGAAATAGACATGAAATGAACGCTAAATTAAACTTAATACTTCATTACCAACTCACTGGTTAAATTTATTATTATCATTGTCGCCATTACCAACACAATTGCCTCAGTTACTATACTATCATCTTTACGAAATCAATTGCTTTTCCAGAATTTATTTTCGCTATTCCAAAACTTCCATTTCATTAATTACTCTTGCTTCTCAAAATTTTTCCATTTATAATTAAATTTCTGCTTGGATGATGTTTTTTTTTCTAGCCAGAAATTTCTTGCTTTATATTTTTCATACAATTGGAAGCTTCTCAGCTTCAACAAACAATTTCTTATCGAACACCTAGCATTCTTAACGGGAGGAAAACAGTAGCGACTGCAGCACTAGTGCCGCAACAAGCAGACAAAAAGCCAACAACAGCCTGTTTCATCTCACCGTCGCTCCGCCGGATTGGACCGCTTGTTTCACTATGGTAAGAATGAAATTAGAAACGTTGAGGCGCTGACAATACTTATAATAACAATACAATTATTGACATATGAATGAATGATTAAGCGTTATCAGTGTAAAGCTTTCAGTGCTACTGATAAGTGAAGTTCAATTTCAGTAAGGGAGAATCGCTGATTGAATAATAACGAATGTTTATGAAGGCGAATTAAATTGTGTAATGAACAAGAAACATTTTGTGGCTTTGTTTGATCCAAAAATTGTGAAAGACACA
Source organism: Litomosoides sigmodontis (assembly GCA_963070105.1). NCBI lineage: Eukaryota > Metazoa > Nematoda > Chromadorea > Rhabditida > Onchocercidae > Litomosoides > Litomosoides sigmodontis. Next base: position 10,396,383 of record OY718806.1, read on the forward strand.
AAGTGAAAAGCGAATTTAAAGAGATTTCAGATTAAAATGTTTTTGAAACCGTTTTCAGAGTTACAAACACGGTTACAGCAGGATGAAGGAACTCTCTGACATGCTTTCGAAGCTACTTATCATACTTAGCCTACGAGAATTGACGAAATTAGTGAATACCTTTTTTTGGAACGGAAATTTCAAAATTTAATCATCAGACGTATTTTATCTTCTAGTAATTTTATAGAAAAGAAGTGAAAAGACACAACATAATCGATCTGCAAATGACAAATAAGCCTTCCAGAAAGTGAATGAGGAATATGACGGACTTAAAGGACTTTCATTAGCATGTCGATCAGCGAAAAAAGGGCAGAACAGCAAGCGAATTACTCAAATTCATGTCCAGCACTTTTTCATCCATTCAGGAACTATTCAGGTGAGTTGTCATCTCAATGCATAATGAAACGATAGAAGTGCGGATAGGCAACACGCATGTTCTCACGTTAAAATGTTTCGCTGTCGCGTGAAACAAAATGAAAATGAAAAATTAGCCTGATTCACTAGATTGGTTTTAGCGCTGCTTAACAACAAAACGGCCTGTTGTCGAAGGAAGAAGACATTGTGTCAAGTTATTTTTACTAAACTTCCAACCATTAACCAGACATTCGAGTTACTTAACATCACCCAAATAAGTTCTCGCATGTCATAGAAATTAATTCAAACTTATGACTTAAATTAGATTCGCACAGTGGATTTCATTTGAGTAATTTGATTTTGCTTACTTTCCAAAGTGAAAAAAAATTAATTAGATTTTAGTTCAAAAAAAGACTGCTCGACAAGTAGAAGAAATATTGTCTGCACATTTTTTATTTATTTAGTTTTTATGCGTTAAAAAGGGACTATTGTGTAGATTTTATGATTTTCGATGCGTTTTGTATTGTTTGAATATTTCAAAAAGCATTCCTTAATAATGCCGAAATCTTAAACAACCGTGAAGAAAATGAAAAATCCGGGAGATAAATAAAAAAGATTTTCCATAGATTTTTCTAGGTTATGGCGATAAAAAAAGCATAAAGTGATTAAAGCAAAATTTAAAAATTCAGTGAATGTTTGCAATTAACCCACAATTCGATCAATTTAGACTGATAATCTTTTTGTCGAACGGTAAATAATTATCGCATAGGTACAAAATTCTCCATTATTAATTAAAATTTTAACTCCACCAATTCTTAACATATCTAGTAAGCAGATTTTTTTTGCCCTGTTTTTTTACCAAAACTTTGAAATTATCTACTAGTTTCAACAATTAAAATCTAGCAACATGGAATATTTGAAGGCTTTTTTTCAAGTGTATAGAAGCGAATTTGAAATAAAATAAAACAACCGCAAACAGATTTTGCTAGATATTAGCATTAGAGGACATTAGGCAGAGTTGTTGGGAATGGAAAAGTTCGCCCAAAATTTTTAGACTAAAATAGTTTCTGTTCAGAATGAAAGAAGGACAGGAGCAAATGGATTGAATTGATTATCAAATTATGCTTTATCAGATTGATTCACTTTCAAATCACAATGATATCGAAATTAATCAATTTCTTGTTCGTATTACATTCATTTATTTATAATTACCATTTAACGACGATGATATGAATTAAAATATACAAATTAAATTTCTCAATTAAATAAAGCACACTCTTTTTTATCAAAATTTATTTCCTATTGTTGACTATTGCCCCCAATTAGTCGCTCACACACTGCTGTTCCGTATATAAAAAGTCTTGAGGACAACAACAGAGATTTTTTTTATGAAATTTTTCTTGTGGCATATTACATGCGAAAGAAAATCCGTTCCAGAAAAATCTCGCTCCGTTTGTTTCCAAAATCAGTGCTTAACTTCGGATTTTGAAAGGAGAAAAAGCGAAATTAGCTCATTTGATTAAACTTCTGTATATTTTTATAATACTATTCCGCACCAACTTCCCCGAAATTTACACGTAAGCAGAGTATCTAAACGTATATTGTCATATTGCATTTTTTTTGGTTTCCATTTTACTCTTATTAATTTATTGAAACTTATTTTTTCTTTTAGGTGCTGTCAATTTACGCTATCTGCTACTGAAGAAGTGTTTCGCTGACGGATATTTTACACTTAATCCGTTTTTTCTTCTTTTTTTCTCTGCAATGCCGTACGTACGGTATGATTGGTTTTTATTTTTTTTTCTTTTTTTTGGAATATATGGCATGCACTTGCGTGTATCCCTTAATGTTTCCATTGCTGTACATCAACAAGCAAAGCGATTTTGCTGTTCGGAAAGATATGGGAAGAAAGAAAAAACAAAAATTCATTAAATGAACGGATGAGTGAACACAACAAATGTTAAAAAATAGGAGAGAAGAAGAAATTGCACAATCGTTCACTGACTGAGAATTGTACAACAATGCGACAACGAAACAGAAATTGTATGAATTTTCCCTCCCTCTCCCTCTCTCTCTCCCTCTCTATTTCTTTCTCTCTTCCTCTCTCTCAATAAAAAAAACGAATAAAAAAGGTTTTTGTAAATTTTGTGAATGTTTCAAACCATTTTGCCTTAAAAAACGATGAAAAAAATGTAAGACCACCTTATCTTTGAAAAAATGATGAAAAAAATGATTAATTAGGTCTAAAGATGTTGGATAGGATACAATTGCAGAGTACAGCGTTTCATCGAATTGAAAATTTAATCTCAGCATTAATAACTTTGATGAAAGTTAATTTAAACGTATTTTGCATTATATTCCTAGCGGTGCGATTCCAATCATTTCCTTCTGAGCTTTCTGCCTCATCATAATTGGTCTTTGGTAATTATACTGATTTGTGTTATTCTCATTGATTTTTATTTGAAATTATTTTTATTGAATTTATTAATTAGCATTATTCTTATTGTCCTTCAATTTTAACTTATTCTCAATGTCTCAGGCTGAAATTTCGAATTGTTATAATTCCACTGCCAAATAAAGTGTTCGTTTAGCGGACGGAATTAATTGATAAATATCGAAGTACAGACATAAATTTTTGATAAATTTAATAGATGTAAACGGACTAAGGAAGGGTAGATTGAAGTAAATGTGGGGCTTAATTTTCGGACACAAACAGATTATTGAAAGATATGAGATTTCAGATGCGCAAATGTTAGATTTAAAGGAAGCCATTACAAATGCTAAATTTCCGGAATAATTGCTATAATCTAAATGGATGAATTTACTGAGAAGCACGGACATACGTGTGTTTCTAATTTGGAAACCAAGAAAAAATGATAAAAGAAATTAGGATCAAAACTGTATGAGATTGTACTGTAAAAAATAATGCGTTGAATAGCTTCAGCAATTAACCTCATCACCGGTGAGCTTCAGAAGAACTAATTCTCGCAACAGACTTTCCAACATATTACACGTATCGTTGTTCATTTCACTTCCGGTCCATTTCCCCGTGGAATATTTAAGAAATATAAAAGAAAAGCAGACGGAGTGCTGTCTTTTGCATCAGTAATTTCTCAGGAAAAATGATGAAGACGAACACACCACCCAAGTTTACGTCTTCTTAACAGGAAAAATGAAGGCCTTAATGGAAGTTTGGAACTGCCTACTCATCTCTCGCACTTTTCCACTGAACCTCTTCTCACTATTGCTTCTAATAAGTAAACAGATAAAAGGAAGTTACCGAAGAACATCATCATTGAAATGTTGGAATAAATGAGACACACGGTAAGCATCTGGTCCATACATGTAACTTTTTTTTCTCATTTTGAGCAGTCACGATGACAAGGGATTTTAAAATATTCTGAAATGAGTTGATAAGAGTGGGAGAAAAAGTGCACTGGTAGATTAGACATAAATTTGAAATTATGAGTTAATAAAATAAGTTGTTTTTTTTCTCCTTAAAAATGGATGGTATATATCATCGATAAGTTGCAATTTGTTGAGATGCTATGCTAATTAAACATGTAAAGGAAGAAAGATCAAGGACAAAAGATAAGAATAAATGATGCGCAATCTCTTCAAAGAGAATTTGTTCGAATAATGCAAATGGATCTTTCGTCCAACGCAACACTTCACTTGCTAATATTTGGAAAAAATATTGCCGAGAATTTGGTTGAATTTAAATACGAACAAGTGAGCTAGATGAAATGAGTAATTTTGACAAAATTCAGTTAATCTTAAACGATTCATTTTGATTGTAAAATCTATTCGTTAATATCAAACAAATGAATGAAATTAATTGCCAAGTGTTAAGATTGATACTAAGTGATATCTAAGCTAGTAAATGGTTGTAAAAGAAAGAATCCGCTGCTCAAATTAATCATTTGTAAAGGAAGTGCTTGGAAATATTCATGCAATTAATTGTTGTTGATGAGAAGTATAAATTCACGAAAATAATTTCGTTTCAATTTTTTCCCTCTTCACAAAAGAAGAAAAATTCCATGCAATTTAAATGTATGCACCAATTTTGAGGGCATGCGATGAAACAAATGCAAAAAATGAGTACGTTTTTCCTTCAATCAAAACTATCATTAAGTTTTTTTTTTTACTTTTTAAACCCACCTGCCCTCATCTGCGTGTCCGTTAAGTGTAAGTATTTCTTTTGACAACGATAAGGCACTATCCTATGGCATTCTAAGTTAGTGAATTGAATCTGCAAATTATTAAGCTTGCCGACTTAAGCTATGATTGGGAGGTATAATTAAGATGATAGCTGAAATTTAGTGAAGAAAATCCTTACAGTACTTTCAAACACTTATATAAGCAAATAACAAATATTTTGCTTATTGATATTGAATTAAAAAAAATTTTCAATGTTTTAAGTGGCTGGAAAGCTTCTTGCAGTTGCAGTTGCCTTAAATATAATTTGCATAATTCATGCTACCGGATGGTCGTTGATGAAAGCTCATTACTAATTTAAAAGATTCATACTATTCTGCTTATTTCCATCTCTTTTCGCCAATTCTTGGACGCTATAATTTGCAAATTATCACTGCTTCAATATGCAAAATTGTCCAAAACAGTAACTCATGTAGAGAATTCGAATTTGCTAGCTATAGGATCATTATGGGGAATTGCAGATTGGAGTTTCATAAGTATTGCTAATAATGCAGAAACAAGCTTCCAGTTTTCTTCGATGCATATTTCACCATAATTTATTTGGATGCAGTGAAGTGCTTATCCTCTTAATGGGATGTGATTGAAGAAGTGAAAGCCAATTCTGCCTGTTGTAAAATAACACTTCTGTGACGCATTAAAATGATATGATGAAGTACAAGCAACAATAGCCTATAGTAAGCAACAAAGTCATTTAGCGACGGTTGTGTTATGCTAGATTTTCGGGCGGTGGGAAGATATCGTTTATTTGGTACTTAAGAATTTTGCTGATGTTGGCGATCAGTTGTTTAGGCGATGAATGGATCAGTCGGTTCTTCTCGGTTGCCCCATACATTTTAAATAGGGTGTGTTGCTAACGTAAATGTTATTGCAAGTGTTTGAGGCGATTGTTCAAAGATAGATGGATGGAGATGAATGGATGGATGGATGGGTAGATGGATGGATGGTATAATGGAGGGGGATGGATTTAATGTGAGTGGATATTTAGGATGGAAAATTGCCACTACAACTGTAACCGTGGCGCGTTTGTCCATTTCCCACCTTACCCTTACCCCTCCTTTTGCCCTCTTTTTAGTTGGTCAGGAATTCTTGAAACCTAGCTTCAACTCACTCACTTCATCTTCATTTTCCGCTCTCTTTTCCATTTCAGCCCTCCCTTCAAACTTCCCCTTCAAACAACTGTCCTATCTTTTACACATGTTCTTCTTTGTCTTTCTTAATCATCTCCTCCTTTAATGCCTTCTGCTATATTACTAATTCCTCAACTCAGTTTACAAATTCATAGATTTGCTTGCTTAACTTCTGCGCCACATTCCCACCCCTTTCCAATCCATCCTCCCAACGACTAATGACGGAAACGGTACTGTTCCTGCTGTTAACGCAATAATTTGACATATGGCAAACTGCGATCGCTGGTCACTTGTCTTTCAGTCTATTGCAATATTTATATCCATTTAATTAATTTAAATTGGCAATCGCGTTGATGAAAAACTTTCAGGGCACTCCGATCTCTCCTTCATTTGTTAACCCAATATTTAATGAATTGATATCTGCAAATGTTAACTTAAAGTAGCTAAAGTAACTTACATTCATTTCTCCCACAATTGTTAGCCAAGAACAGTGAAATGTTCCCTGACGTTGTTCCATCTGAACTTTATGATTCATTTCTTTGCGTTCAGCTTTGTATTTTGCCTTTGCAATAAGAACGGTCAGGTTTGTAATTATGAAGAATTATAGCAAGAGTCCACACGGCGTGGGAAAATTCTTAACACACGGTGAAAGGCAGGAAAGCAATCTTTCACTTACAGTATCTTTGAAAAATGAAAAATCAACTGAGGGATTGACACTGATGAGACATGGTTAAATACAGTGCTACTGTGAGCCTTTGGAGCCTTGAATTGACAACTTCGTTCCGCTATAGGAAGCTTCACGTAATATCTGTAGATCTTCGCTATACAATTCTAATTTACTTCTTATTAATCTTTCAACTCTTCCGGAAAAGGGCGATGAGCAATTATTTTATTAGAACTTTTCATTACGTCCTTTTTCCAGGAACTGTTATTTTAGATAAATGCGACTGAAAACTTCCATATCTCGGGTTCATTTTTCCATATTTGCATTCACATAGTCTTACATTTTCTGAATAATCGTTCGGGAACACCATGCCATCTTCTTTTCACTAGTATAATGAAAATTATTCGGTGGGAGCTGTTGTAGAGCCATCAGTTCCGTTACGATTACGGTCTCACGGCTACGGCTCTCAGCGTGGGAATCTGTTTCCATGATCCATTCCGTGCTTATTATTCAAACTACTGCTATTATGGACAAACAAGAAGCTACAACAAAAATTGTCTCATCAAGAGAATTGAGAAAAAAGCACCTCTCATACACATACTAATTCTAAGTAATGATTATGTTTCCATACTGCCAATATCTTATTGACGTTCAATATTCATTTTTACTCTTTCTTCCGCTGAATTTTAAATGGTCAAAATTCTGCATCACTACTAATCAAAATTAAAATTGCTGTAAGAGAAAAAGGTATGCTAACCTTTTTCTGCAGAAGCGAAAATTTAGATAAGACTTTTAATATCAACGAAGAAGTAACCTCCCGTTAGTCCTGTTACCTTTCAAGTTCATTTCAATTCTCATTTCTGCAAAATTCTGATTCCAAAGTTTGCCAGTGCTGCAGAATCACAAAATTATCAGTGGTATGTTTAACTAAAATGCTGAAATGATAACAGGTGCTCTTGAAAAAAAGAAAAATTAGCAATGATATTGACTTTTAAAATGGTTAATTATCAAAGATCTCCAAATTTCGTCCAAATAATTCGATAGGATGCCGCGAGCATGAAGTGAATCATTACAGAAATGAAATGAAACGTTCAATTGATTCGAAATCCTTACTATTGTTACTGCCATTGTGCGTTTGCTTCATAGACTGCGTAATTTTGAAGCCAAATGAAAAGCAGATAGCTATTTTGCAAAAGACCGTCAAGGAATTGTTGGACTTCGAGCAGTTACCAGGTGAGTTCTTCCTTTGTTTCATTATTAGCCTCTGTCAATCATCGGTTTTTCTATCCCATCTATCATTCCAACTGTTTTCATTTTTCAATGAAATTCCCACAGTGTGTACTGTAGGTGATGTTGTACGGCCTACGTCACGCACCGAAAACGCTGCTTCGAAATACATGTTACGTTTGTTCAATGGATATAAACAAATCAACAGTGCTCAGCGTTACCCGCCTGGGAATATTGTAAGAAGCATCAACCCCAAAATTGGTAAAAAATTTGCATCTCAATTTTAAATTTTTAGAAAATGCTAATCCGATGAACGGATGACTTACCATCATTTTTCTCACAGCGCGTTATATTTGTTTTGTCAAAAGCATCCAGTTATTTTAGCAAGTCTCTAGTTCAATAAGTTTGAAATCCAAATCTCGTAGAATTCCAGCCGTGATTGATAATATCTCTTCATTTCTGCTTCTCCATTATCTGCAAAAATAATTGATTACCGATTATCTATCGGAAATATTACCGTTTTCCATAGAGAAAAAAATTAGCTTATTACGAAGTAATTTAATTTAGACTAGAATTTAAAAATATATTTGAGAAAAAAGTTTGTTTTATATTTTAAAGTCAGGATGCATTTATTAAAAGTTGATTCCAATTCGGATTTTTCATTCTAATGGAGAACATGATCGTATTTCAGGAACATTGTTTGATGAAGAGTTGCTGATATTTAAGCTGAATGCAATTAAGCCAAGTGAACAGGTGTGCAAAGCATAATATACCTTTTTTATATACCAATTTATCACTGGTTATTTTTTAAGCGTAATTTACAGTAACTGTTTTGTATAATTACTTTGCAAACTTAAGCCAATTAGGTTTCCTTTTTTTATTTTCGAATGACAATTAATTTCAAATAAACCTGATTTTTTTATTGGAACGCAAGCATTAGTAAATTATAACTTTTTGGCATCTAATTGTCGGTGTAAGGAAAGGATGGAATTGGCGACGTTGGTGTTCGGAAATAATTTTTGCAAATTAGTTAGCCCTGAAGTTGAAATGTTAGAATATCCAATAGTAATTGTGAGGAGTTAAATGATTTGTTTGTAACTTGCTATCAAGTCTCGTTGAGTGCTTCTGAATGGTCATGTGAAATTAGCGTATGCATGAAAGTATTCACCTCAAGAGGTGTCTGTTCCAGGTAGTTCAAGCCGAATTGCTTTATAACACCCAGTATAAGCGTCGCTTAATATGGAAACAAATGAAAGGGAGTGTAAAAGCATTTGGAATTTTGCAAAGCAATGCGAAAGCGCAAACTATACGACTAGCGCCCTCTGCAGCTTTTCGTTATTGGCTGAGTTTTAATATGACTAAATTGGTTGAGGAAGCATTACGGGCAAATCAAACTATTGTTTCTGTAAAGGTATATTATCCAACCGTTTGCGCAATACAAGTCTTATTGTTAATGCAACTTGCTTGATTTACTTGTTACCCATAAAGGTTGTGTGGAACGAATGGTTAAACAATCATAATTACTACGATTATCAATGCATCACTGGCACAGCCAGTGCTGCCCCAAATATCGACATCATTAGGTGCAGAATGAGGTTGTAGATATTTCGTCCGTCATTTCCTCGTTTAATTTTGACAGAAACATAGCCAAAATTTTTACTAAAACAGACAATAATATAGTACCGTTTATTGCGTCTATGACTGATATGAAATTCGACAACAGTATGATAAAATAGCTATTTTAGTTTCTGAGAGGTGGAAAAAAGATTAAATGCACTGAATTGATGAAGCGGAATGCGCCCTTCCTACTTGTGTACGCGGATGAACCGATGCTCATTGATGGCACAAAATTTCAGTCTGCTTTCAACGCAGGAACAATCCCTGATTTACGCACTGGTGAATTTCATCGGTATTTTAGGAAGAGAAAGAACTTTATGAAAGAAAATTTCCGCTGGTCAAACCATGCACCAGCAATTTGAAACGAGTTCAAAGTGTTTTTTTGAATGTCTTTTAACAATTATTGAGCTAATGTCGCTAACCTGATGCTCCATTTTTCATTTCCGTATAAAGGGTGATTATTTGAGATGTTACGAGAAATTTGATGACGGAAGTGGCTGAAAAACGCTCAAAAAGATCTCTATCTCAGTACTATGTGTATTCGGCAGAGGAAAAGCAGCATGGTGATGATAGCGACTTGGAGGAGCAAACTGAGCGTCATCTTAAGAAATTCCGAGATTTAGGACCAAGAATACTTCGGAGTCGAAAACATGTACCTGTTTGATCTTTATAAGCAAAATCAATCGTGAAAATTTTTATTAATTTGTTTTTTTTGCATAACTCACTTGGCAACCACCGATACTTCCGTTAGACTGTCAAGTGTACATGTTCCGTAAGGCTTAATTCTTTCGTTCCGATTAGCTCTGAACTTCTGATTAGCAGAACCATCTATGACTAAAGTATGTGTCCGCCTTGGCTTATTGTTTAGCTATCTTCGTGGCGACACGTTTGTGCTGCAAACGTTGAAAACACAATAACAATATTGTGTTTCATAACGGATTTCATGTATGCACTAAAACACGTCTGATATAACAGAATTCATTCACCCATGGAGTAAGCGTAAAAGCTCCACGTAAAAGAGTTGCATGAACAAAGCGAGAGCAGTCCTTCCCATGACACGTACTATTATTGTGGTGCAAATTTAGCTATATTTGTAACAGTGTGATGCGTGTTATATTTACCTGCCTCGATATGGCATAGAGTAACAAATTGATAGCTTTTGCTTGGAAGAAATGCTAGCTGTGTTTGAGGAAAATGAAGAAATAATTTTTGCAGGATCGCTCACTGCAAAGACGTAAGCAGCAGAAAGCTCGTAGCACTTCTCCAAAAGATCCGATGATGGGTTTCGGTATGGAGAAGAAACTGTCAAAAGTTGTAACTGTTTCACCTTTGCCTCCCACAGAGCAGAAAAAGGCCGCTGATCTAACGGTGGTACTACTTCCACGAAAGGCTTATTCCTCTCAGGTACTACCAGAGACAAAGACGTTCATAGATGCTTGCAAACATTTCAGGACTATTGATCACCTGTGGATGATTGATTTACTTCTGAATTGTATTAAAATTAACTGGTCATTAATAACGTACGTTTTGCAAGGCTTTAACGAGTTTTGCCTATATTTTTAAGAAAATGCTTTTCTCAGAGCTGCAGAACAGAAAAATTGAACGTACGATTTCGGGACATCGGATGGGAACAGTGGATTATTGCGCCAACATCATTTGAGGCACATTATTGTAGTGGAACTTGTCCTTTTCCTCTCAAGCAGGTTTTTTTTTGCGCAAAATTTGAAATCATTATATCATGTAAATAAGAAATTCGAATTTCGTTTCAACTTCTTAATTTATGTTAACCTGATATTTCTGCAATTTGACTTATCCACCTAATTCAGGGAGTGAATCCATCAAATCATGCTATTGTTCAATCAATAATCCATCGATTGGGTCTAAATCCATACGTTCCGGATGTGTGTTGTGCACCGGATAAAATGGATTCATTGACACTACTTTATTATGACGAAATGGATAATGTTGTACTGAAAAATTATCCACGAATGAGTGTTGCTTCTTGCGCCTGTTTGTAATGAGGTAAATAACTTCAGCTATTTCCAAATTTTTGAGAATAATCGCCTTCCAGAATTTATTAAAATGCAGTTGTTTCTTTCTTTGCTTTATTGTGGTGTATCAGGAAAGGAAGAAAATGCTGTAACCAATCAATTTCCAACATTCGTTATACTTATTTATCCTGCTTCTTTTCAAAATTTATTCTGTATTATCTCACGGATACCTCAGCGAAATCTTTGATATTATTGATATTTTGCGTAGTAGAAATATTTATGTGGAATCAATAAAGCAATAAGAAATTAGCAGTGGTACATTTCATGGGACAATCCCTACAGAATGATAAGAGCAATATTTGTAATAAGCTTCTTTCAGATCGCCCACTCCTTACTGCGAAAATTTGAATGAAAAAAAAAATTTTAATATTTGTGAATTTCATCTCGGAAGCATTATCTCGGAGGCATCTCATTTCTGTGCCTCAAATTTAATATAAATTGGAACTCGCTTGGTTTACGTGAATAGGGACTGTGCGATGACCAAAGATGTCTCATTTCTAGACGATATTCTCGAGTAAATCATTTTCCAAACCCGCGGGCACCGTTTAGAGCTAACAGTCGAAATGCAGACTGTCTGTGATAATCATTGCTGCCATGGATATTTGTTGAAGCATCGTATCGTCGGACAATACTTGCATTACTATTCGCTTCACTGAATGCTATTCGTTTTCCGCTATTACTTCTGCGTACTGTTGAATAGTGTCGTTCTCTTGCAGCAATGCCTTTTCTCATCTGATCGGGTCGAATGTCTAGAAGTAAATGCAAATCACTTTCACAAGTTGAAAATATTTCTCTCCTTCAAACTACTCCTAACTTGCATTTCTGGAAATAGAAGAAGTCTTGGAAGAGTTAAAAACTTATTATTCTTTGCGTCACTTAACTTTATAGTTTCTTTTCTTAGAAAAAATTCGAAATTCTACAAATAAATATTGATTGTACAGTGGACAACATTCTCACGAATTACATTTTTCAATCAGTTTGATCATATTTTCAAATCAACCAAACATTTGAAATGAATATGAGTGACGTTTAAGAAGTTTGAAAATAAATAGCTCACCTATGTCGTTTATCTTAGCGTTATCAGCTATTCGCCAATAGGGTATGAACGGATAGTATTTTTGTGGATGTTCCGCTATGTCCAGCGTATTTTTAGCACTTCCAACCGCTTCTACATCATAGCAAGTTTTGATTCAAAAAGAAATGATAAATTCCTTAATAAAAATGATTATTCTTCGCTACTTTAGGATTTTCCTAGAACTTCTGGGAAATTTTTTCTTCGAGTACTGCTTGCCCTCAAGTATCAATCAGATATATCTCTGCGACATTACTCACAAAACTTGCCGAAATTCGTGAATTGTGCGAAAGTTGTAAATGCTGAAATCAGTATGGGCAAGCAAAATTGATATCCATGAAGAGCGTTCATCTTCTGCAATTAATACAAATTTCAAATTTCATAAGAAACATCTGCAATGAAAAATAATCGACAGAAAAATAAAAAGTCATCACAAGATATTCATCAAAAATAGTTTAAAAAGATTGCCGAAAACACATGGGTAATAAGATTTTTATTCATATTTATTGATTTAATTAGCTTTTTGGGAGTAATCTTTCAGTTATGATTTTTTTCCTCTTTTTGCACTGTTTTCTATACGATGTAATCGAAATTAAAAGGTAGTAGAAACAAGTGCTGACATTACCTTGAAAAAACAGATTTAAAAATAGGTTCTTTAAAAGATATGTATTTTGAACCGAAAACATGCCTAATTAGCTTGCTGTTCATATTATCACTTATCTTTACTTGTTTACTTATAGCGAACTGTTTTCCGAAAGAAGAGCTATTTTTATTAAGTATAGAGAATAAAAAGTGCTCAAATTTTGCAAGCATTGCTGAAAAAAGATCAGAGGCCCAACAAATGTTAATTTATATACTGAAGAATATATCCATTCCAAGTGTTTTAATTGCAAAAGAAAAAAAAACAAAAAATCATTTAGATGTGTAGGAAACGATTAAGCCTTCGAGCCTCAGCTAAATAAATTAAATTGTATCAAAAACGATAATTAACTTTTTCACAAGGAAAAATGGAGTTTATAACTGATCATGGCATTCAAACTCCTTTTTTGGCATGACACGTCCATTTAAGCTCGGTTGGTATTGATCCCATAGTATATTTAGTATGATCTGTTTACTAATTAAGAGGGTATAAAGGTTCTAGAATCGTAGGATGGAGACAAGTCAGTGGAATTTAGAAGTTTCGAAATTTGATTGGAAGGTTTGATCTAGGTATTAGTTGTGTGTTTGTCGTCATTGCTTTATTATATATAAAAAATATTTCAAATTTTTCTGAAATCAAAATTCACATATTTCCGGCAAAGTCTGAATTTAATTCAATCGCATTACGAAGACGTTCGAAAATAAAGGACAATAAATAGCAGTACGGAATTAGTAAATTTATGAATTTCGAAGATTTATAAATTCATTGGTTATTTCATCAGCAGCTTTTCTTTCATTCACATGTTGAACGTTAGAAAGAGGTAGTTTTTGAGAAAGAAAATAAGCTTCGCTCACTGAAAAGAGGAACATCCTAAAGCAGGCATTTCTTAAATTTCGACGTTAAAAGCGTTCTAATTGAAATGTATGGAAGTGATCACTCTCAACCAAGCAACAAATCCACTGGCCAGAAAATCCTCGAGTAACTTTTGTTGATGCAAGTCGGCAAAAAGCTCCTCCTGCATTAGCGTATTCTTAGTACAGCAAGTATACAGTAAGATTTTCAAAGCATGCTTAAACATTTTGTAATAGAATATCAAGGATTAAGTTATAAAGTGAGCTAACAATTAGTTATGGCTGTTCACTCCATCTTCCCTTAATCTTTTTAAGCATTTTCAAGTGTAAATTAGCATATTGCATAACGCATATTTTGAAAATTAAGCCAATAAGGACAAAAATTGAAAAAAAAACTCCGATAAAATAAAACTATTCCGAAAAGCAACTTAAAAAATAATTTTGGAATGCTTATAAGTGAAAAATTTGTTCCTTTGGTAAAAGCGACTAATTTCGATTTTGTTCGAGAAAACAGGAGGATTATTTTTCCATCCACAAAGTTAATTATTGACTGGGAGAGAAAGAGAGAAAAGGGAAGGTAGTGGGGAAATAAACGTCGGCGATAGCTTAAAACAAAACTAATGCGACGATAATTATTGGAATATGAGGTTGATGTAAAAGTGCTACTTATCATTATAGCTTGACTTAGTATGTCATTATAAATCAGGATAGAAACCGTGGTAGTAAAAATGCTTTTACCAACAAGAAATTAATTTATTGTTATGACGCAGAAGCAGACATTTCAACACTCAACTATCACTACTTCTTGCATTGCACTGATCATACATAATTGGTACTGTCGGAAGTGTTGTTGCATAGAAAGATGAGTACATAGATGAAGCAACTTCACAACTTAAAGCATTGGTTATTTAGCATATACAAAATTTGGTTGTCCGTCAGATGACTTACGCTTTTTCTGTTGATCACTACTAATTTAGGCGTGATGCTTTTTGACCAATGTATCTAATTACTATGTGTATTGTTGAAGAGATAGTAAAAATTGCTGTTCAACACTGAGACGACTGCCAAGCCTAAGTCTGTGATTAGGTGGACTGATATGAGAGAGAGAGAGAGCATCTTGGCTAATGTAGCAAAAAATAATCAAATAGACCTCTTAAAAAGTTTGTCCCAAATTTGAATTGTTTTGATTACTGACGTTGCCATTGCTATTTTAGCAGAAATTCTTTAAACGATAATCTCAATCGGCTGCTTATTAGTATTTCAATATTTGATTCAACTGTCGTAAAAGTCATTGAGAAAAAGTAATGTTCAAAAGCGAAAAAAATTTTATAAATCAGAAATTCATTTTGCAAATCTGCCGATTATTCATTTATAGCTTTCTTGAGTATGGTATTAGTCCATATACCTAAGGTTAGGATTCCATAAACGAGAAACGGTGGCCTTCTGACAACTACAACTCCTAAACCTCGTATTGGAAAATTTAGACAAATACTTGAAAACATATTAACCGTTAAATGGAAATTCTCAAAACTTGAGAAGCGAGGTCAGTCGATAAATCTATCGTCTGGCATCAAAATGTCGCCTCAGTGGCATTATTGGCACTTTCTCCTATGGCCAGGAAAATACTGAAGAAAAGTGCTACTGATGATATATCACGAACAGTTCCCATCTCCTGCCATTACCGTGCTTAGAAAATATAGAGGCTTTAAAAAAATTCCCGCATTTCATTCTGAACTTCAGTGTAACACACAAAAGAAAATGAATGCAATTATAGACGAACGGAACTGAAACAGATTTCAACCTTTTTTATTCAGCCGAAACACAAGTACAAAGATTGAGTGCTGTTCTGCTTCAACGACAAAATTTGCGCTTCCTACCAATTTCAAGATGAATCTTTTCACACAACCCAACTACCCCATTCTGCCTTCAAATGCTAATAAAGCTTTAATTTTAATCGTCCACTCTTCACCGCATACAAACCGTTGCAGAGCATGAAACATTGTCACCTTCATTAGTGGCCATTGTGGAGGATAAATTGTGATAGCTGTGATGAGGTAAAGAAACCTTTATTTCTGTAACCACCCGTAACAGTGAATGGCACTTAATTCAAAACAACAGCAGACCACAGAGCGGAAGACATTACAACTATATATCCAAAAATTATTAACATTATTAACATGAAAGTTAATAAAACAATCTTCTCAAATAAAACATATTCATAACTATTCATAACTCAACATATTCATAACTCCTGTTGGAAAGAGTTATAAAATCTGAAGCAAATTTTGCACTTCTTTCAGCTAACAATTTGATAACAATGTCTGAAGTACATCAATAACGAAGAAAAAATATAACACTATTTGAAAATAGTTTCAAAAATATAAATGCACAACAAAAGTTGATTACGCTATCTATATAAGGCATAACACCTTGTTGAGCAAAATAGAAAAAATGATGCAAAAGTTGACTTGCACCGCACAAAAAAGAATTTAATTGCACTGGCGTCAACAAAAAAATTTCAGATTATTTTAAGTTGTACCACAAAAGAACCAAGACATTTGAATCCACTCAATTTTACAACATTCATGTAATAATAGATATACGTTAGTTCAACTCATTTTCATCAGATTCCGATGGGAATATCAGATTTCCACAGAACTGTTTGACATTTAATAAAAAGAATTAATTTTTAAGAACCTCAAAAAATTGAACTCATGCTGGCACTTTTGAGGTGGAAAATCCGCAATTTTTGTAGCATTATTGCAAATATCAAGCAATTTCAACTATAGTTCCTTAAACTTGTAGCGTTAGAATTCCCTTATTTTGGAATACATATTCTATATCGTTCGAAACGGTAGCTTAGTACTCAAAAATTTT
The DNA here is from genome assembly GCA_963070105.1 of Litomosoides sigmodontis. Taxonomy (NCBI): domain Eukaryota; kingdom Metazoa; phylum Nematoda; class Chromadorea; order Rhabditida; family Onchocercidae; genus Litomosoides; species Litomosoides sigmodontis. The sequence continues at coordinate 10,413,120 of OY718806.1, forward strand.
ACAATTCTAAAACGGAAAAAAACAAAAAATGAAACGCCTAAGCCCAGGCACCACGAAATGTACAGCAATTAAAGACTAAACACAAATAATTCAACTATATAATTTAAACACGACCATAACTTTAAATACAATCACTTAAAGACCCGTTAGAGAGCAGTACTGACTTTAAATCATCATCCACGCAAGCTAAAATAGCAGAAATTTGTGATTGTAATCGAATTCGAGAACTTTCTGACGATTCGTCTAAATTTTGGATATGATCATTTAATTTGAGGATCAGATCGACGACTTCAACTTGTGGACGTTTATGAAGTGTTTCTTTGTCGAAATCTGCGCTACACAGCATCTAAAATAGAAGGTTTATGGATAGACCAACCTCATAAATTACTGTCCACTGCGTCACTTCATGGATACCTTTAATTTTGCATTTAGAGAATGTAAAACAGGACTTTTTATTTGTTTTCCGGTTTTCTTGCCTTCTCATACGTCATTCCCTATATGCCCTCCCTTGTTTTTATACCCTGACGATAACTCAAAAGTTTTCTGTATAAGGAATAGTAACAATCTAGTAATTACAGTCCTCAACGGTAAACATACTTCTAAATACAGAAGTCGTAACTGTCGTTCCAAATCAGACTTTTTGCGAGATAACCAATCTTGAAAGTTTTTTGAAGTTGTAAACTTTTGGTATAAACCTAAAATGAACATACCAACTTAATCACTTCTAACTATTCCATCAAATTACTTGATTTAAGTATTACTGAATAAATTCTACACAGTCGAAAAGAAGGAAAAGAACAAAATAGAAAAATTACCGCGCCAATCACCTTTAACACCAGATGTTTGGACAATTCTCGTCTCATCTAAGGCAGAAAAAAAGTTGTCCACCAGAAACGGGTAAATCTGTGGAATATTCTGCAACAACTAAATAGTCGTAACTGAACATTATGTATTAAAAAAAAAGAGCATAACTTATGAAATAGTACTCTTTTAAAACATCTCAGTTACAAGGAAAAGTTCTCGACAAATAAAAACACATTTGTGAAAATACAAAAATACTTTGAATGGTGATAAATGCTTTTTTAGAGGCAACAGTGACGAAACGTAATTCTCTAATGGCATCATGAAATTCTGTGTCAAGTCAAATATCCGTCGTTGTAGTTCTGTGCCATCCATATAATCTGGATTGCTACCCTTCAAAGCATCTTTAAAAAGCGTTTTGTCCTTTTGAAGAAACATTTTGTACTGGCTAAATAAGCCATATTTTGTTTCGAGGACACGTTTATTCCATATTTTTCTGTAACATTTAAAATGATAAGAATACTGGTAGAAGACATCAGCAAATAATTAAAATAAGTAAATCCTGATAATCGTATTTCCAAATCAAACTTGGAAATTTTCTAAAATAGCAAGAAATAGGTGGGCATACTTCCTTTTTCCTACCGCACAGATCTGTTGGTCTTCTAAAGGAACAAGACGAATAATGTTAGGCCAGTTTTGAAATACTTTTGTAAAGAACGGATTGGTTACACCGAGAATTACACTTGGCCTGTAAAAAAACGTAAGGAAAATCAAAAGTTAAGAGTGACAAACGACTTAACTTCAAAATTTTTGTTTCGCAATTATATTTAACAAAAGCAAGAAGAACGAGTACCATGAATCATTTCTTGACGAATATTCCCGAAATTCAGCATCATGAATTGTAAAGAAGGGTCGATAATCACTGGAATATCTAAAATTACCCACAATGAAAATTAATTGGCAATTTTGATGGCAAATACCTGAAAAACGAAGGAAACCATATTTGCATGTAAATACCTTAACGGCCATATCAAAGAAATGAGGGATTGTACGAATGTAGAACATTCTGACGGATTTTGCGCCAACACTACGACTGGCTGAAATAATTTTCTCTCAGTTTTCCGCATAATATCTTAATCTTCATATGGATCAGATTTTTCCAATTTACAACCCATAAATATTTGGAATGATAAAAAACTAAAGAAAAAAACATTCCAAAAACTACCTCTCCAGTTAGCACTAATTCCCACAACAACTGCACATGATTAACAACAAGCCATAAATTTCTGCAATAATTTTAATGTGATAATAAAAAGCTTGAATATGAGCAGAAATAAATGTAGCTCAAGCTCAAAGTAAGACATCTCTGGTTTCTCTACTTAACCCGTGCAAAAAACTTAATCAAATAGGTTTATCAACTTACCCATAAATATTTGATTTATTCATTATGGATAATAAGACAGAGTTTCTATTGGGTGACATCAACTGAAAAGCTTAGAAATATATGATTCACGAATTGATTTTCCATTGTGCAAATGGAAGTAGTGTTTTGAGCTTTATGTAAAGAAAACGTAATTAAAATCGATTTTTCATTTTCTGTCACGCAATACCTAACTTTAACCTCAACTTTCTTAACAAACTTACTTTAACATTCATACGATAACTTCTCTGAAGTGAATATATATCAGTATGGCATGGAATCCGACACTGTATCACATTTCCCATCAGCGGTAAACAGAGAACAATACCAGGGATGGGGACCGACCATTGATCAATATGATGGCAGGCTAAACAGGTGGATGATTTTATTACGAAGAAACAGGGTGGTATAATGTTACATTCGTTCTACTGTATAAATATGTAATTGAAACACTTATCGAATATATAAAAGGGAATAACTAATTACACAGGAGAGAGTAACTAATAAATCCACTATATGCTTTGAATTCCGCATTAATTTATGCAACTTGATACCTCAAAATATGACAGAATAGATTGAGAAAATGCATTTGAAGATTACTGTTGCTATTTTACCTGCTTCGATTGCTGGTTCTCCGGAATCAAAAAAGCCTTGTGCAATCACACCGACAACAAGCGAGAACAAATCAAAAAGAGGCAACACTGTTAGTAAAACAAGACTCTGCAAGAAATAAGTTACATTATTTTAAGGCCAAATAACGGCTAAAAACGAACACCTAATCCATCAGAAAACTTAAAGTTTTAAAAAAACAAACCTTTTGAAAATAACCACGTGGTAATGAGGAATCTTTCTTCTGCCTACAAATATAACAGACAAAAAAGAAACATTCGTGTGGCGAATAAGCAAATATCAACTGAAGATGTACTAGTGGAAGATCGTCAGTTAAAAAATAACTATGATTTTCAAATGCAGTGATCTAGTTTAAAATTCTGAAGTTCCGTCATATTGTAAAAAGATAACCTTCCAAATGAATGCACATGGAACAAACCTCGAATGAACAAATCCATAGAAGTATTGTGCGTCTGCATCAACAGCTGCCGGTACCCGTACTGAGTATGCGCCGTATGCAGATAAATTAGAACCAGATGAACGCCGTATCCGAAAGTGAAAATTAGTATCCCGAGCCATGCCACAATTGGAATCCGGGAATGACAAGTAACATACACTATTTTTTTCACTAACTGTCAGTTGTGCGTCACCGGGATAGATTACCTGAAAAAGAAAGCGTATTTTCTTTTCACATGGAATTTGGGTTACAAATCAAAAAAAATTCGAGATCAAAAATGCAAAGTTCCATGTTCAACTTTAAGACTTCATAAGAAGCTGATTCATAAAAGTCGCGAATTCACATCAGATTTGGACTTCCATAAGACCTACTGAACTGCTCAAACTTCAGGTTTACTGATGACGTGGTAAATGCCACATGTCAGGAATAAATCTTGTAAACAAATACTTTAACTGTTTACAGTTCTATTTTGCATTTGTTTTCAGCAAGCAAAATTTTAGAATAGCTTTTGGAGCTCATTAAAAGAAAAACACTCACTTCAATTGACTGTCCCAGTTCAAGATCGAATGTCACCACACAGATGCAATATACCCACTGGCCAAATTTCTCCCACGGTGGTGTATCAAATGTCTCCATGTCACTAGCAACATTCATACCAGCTTATTACTAGTCTGCTAACAGAATAGCAGAGATCAAAAACATAAGCGACAGATGAGCAGCAATAATGTTAAAAAGATCGCAATGACAAAGGCTGCAGATTTCACAAGTGTCAGTGATAAGAACAGCTATTGCACGGGTTGGGATGCGAGTTGCAGCATCGCTGTGTGCGTTGCTGATGTGATATGACTGGACGGAGCTTTCGCTTGATTGGGTAGTTACGCATTATTTTTTACTCGATCAACAAGACAGGGCTGACAAATGGATCACAGTTTGCTATGAAAATATTTTATCTATTATTTGGTACCTCACATCACTTTTATCACAACTATCTGATTAAATTATATACCTGAATCATTTACGCCATCCTATTGAACTACTACTGGCATATGTCGGTCGGACAAGGCTAACAACTACTATTAGTATGTGTTAATTAATTAAAGTAATTAACTGCTTTTAGTAAATGACGACAGGAAAGCTACCACAGTACTCCAGTTACTGCGGTACGGCTAGATATATATGAGATGATCTGAATTAATCCAGGCAGGTCGCTCCTACACCTTTTCTACTCTTTTCATCATCCTAAATAATCCATAAATTAAAGTAGAAAAAGAAACGGGTGTAGCTCATAATTTGTTAAGTGATATCTCACAAACTTTATGGCTTCAGCCAGTCATAATACCGGTGTCATATTTGATAGCGAACGTGGCACCGTAATTACGCCTTATCTGAAGATATATGACACTGTAACATAGTCAACTACCATAATGCACGTTGTGCCTATTGCAGATGATACCGTAACGTAGGTTAAATTACATTTAACTTGCGAAAAGCAGAAATCAAAATAAGTTATGAATGAGAGGTGATGCATGCTGACGTTGTAATTGTTTAAACAGATAAATGATGGTTGGTAAATAAGGATACGTTAAATTAGTTGAATAGAAGGAGGAGCAGAGAGGAGAGAAAGGAGAACCGGTTTGGGAACATCAATTTGAAGTAGTCGAAAGGATGTGACACTGCTTCTCTTTCCGATTCTGACGGTTGGATCAAGAAGTGATGGGGACAGCGACAGCAAGGTGGAGAGGAGTGAGGAATAGAGATAAAATATAGGTAATAATTCTTTTAATTGTCAGCTACGTTCCTGGACAATGTGGAAACTTCCCGTTCACTTCACCGCTCCGGTCTCATCAGTAAACAGCGACAGCGGCAGCAGCAGCAGTGGTGGTGATCGACCGCTTCTCTGCGATACGCCACAGTCTCCGGCTTTTTTCTTTTCCAGTTGTAATATTTCTTTCCCTTTTCAGTTATCGTCCTAAGCAGTGAGTGGAACAATGTTACGGTAACTTATTGTCCATGCATCCTGCAATAATTCCGTTATCCGTAGTTTCATCGGAAAAGGAAAAGGAAAGGGAAGGGAGGAAAGCACTGACACATCATGGAAACAGAAAATTAATGTACGCACATAACAACCAACCTCCCAACACTAATGTTGCAACTGCTAAGGGTACCAGAATTGCTCGTCGAGTAATCAATTTAGTTCACTTTAAAAGAGTGTTGAACTACGATTGGTGTGTTTTTTTACTTAAATTCTACTTACTTTCCAGCTTCTGCTTGAACCATTCTGCAACAATTTCAATGAGAATGAATGGACGGTATTGTTTGTTTTGTTTTTAAATGAATAGATCCTATTTGTATGGTATTGTTTTCACAACTTTTCTGCCTTTCCTGATCTCGTCACTTTTATGCTATTCTGTAAAAAGTAGAGATGATGCATTTCAATATTTGGAATGTGGTTTTTTCAAATAGTTCTTCAGGTTTACCGATTTTATTTCAGGCCTCATATTACCTAATGATTAGTGCTTAAATTTATGCACGAATTAAGCCAGATCCCACACTTGAACGGGAATATTAAGCGGATACGTGCTCGGCTTGAACATGGTCAGGCTTCTGATGCTGCTGTTATCAAAGGACTCTCATCTTCTAATAATATTAGTAATTTAGCTTCTTATCACTTCACGCTATTCCTCATAAGATTACAAGTTATATTTTAAGTCACTGTGTAATTGCAAATCAATAAGTCCAACAGCCGAAACTTTTCGGTATTAATTGGCTGGTTAATTAATAACAAATATCGAAATTTAAGATAACATCCCAAGTTTTACGAATTTATTTCCACATTCTTCCTTGTTCTTGAAGAACTGTTTTAATTTCATTGAAGTTAAAGTCTTCTTCTGGTACTATACTGCTGCTAATTTGCTGTTGAAAGTAAAGTTCAAGTTCAATTCTTTTTTAGTAGAACAGAGGAAAATACTTTTCGAAGGTAATGAAATTGGTAACGAACGAAATGCTCCACAATGGAAACAGAAACCGAGCGTGGTATGGAAACCATGCAAAAGTGTAAGTCATTTGAATGCGCCAATCAAAAGCTGTCATACAATTAACAGTTGATGTCAACTTTCCGATCAGAAATAAAGAAGCGAAGGCTGAACTGCAGTTTCTTATTTTTAATATGACGACATAATCAGTAATAAGCAATTAAAAAATAATTTGAATGAGTTTACACGGAATGGTTTAAACCAGTTTTACAATCGTTATAAACGCAAAAGAAAAGGAATTTTAGTTTTATTGGAACCTTAGCTTGTTGTTTCAGCTAAAACCTGTACTTTCCGAGGTATGTTCGGCGAATGTTTTAAATATCAGTGAAGATGGCGTTTCTCACGTAAATGCTCCAAGGTGCGTTTTTTGATTTCTGTGATAAAACATTAAAATTCGCGTTTTCTCTCTTTATGTTTTGTCAACATTCTTTTGCATAGCAGCTTTAGTATATGAATTTCGATTATCATAATGACGAATTTCGTCGAATATCAAATTTTTTTACTAATTCTCTTTAGATCACCGGACCATAATCATACAAATCCAGCAAGTTCAAGCAGCACTCCAACGAATTCCAGTGTTGGAATGCATCAGATGAAAGTGCGATCTGCAGTTGCATTTTACGACGGTTTGATCGATTCTGGTCAGATGGGATCAACGATTATACCTCGCAGTCCGAGAGATTCATCACTTGATCAACAAAGGTATTGTTTTGTTTGCTATTTTAACCTATTTTTGATGTTATGAGCAGCTTGATTGATTAGTTACAACTCTTCAGTTTTTATAGTGCTATACTATTGCAGCTCTATGAGATCTTCCGTAATTTCGGATGGTTCTTGGATAGATCTCGAGCTTATGAGTTCGCTTTCTAGTGAAACAGAATCGTTATGTTCAGAACAAAATTTTGATTGCTCTGAAAAAAGGATTATAGGCATTCATGAAAAAACGTTGGTTCCGGAGGAAAGTTTCGAGTCGAATAAAACTTTGTAAGTTATTGTAACCAATGAAATTTAATTTCTGATGTCACGATTGCTCTTTAAGTTATTCCGGATGTGTTTTACTAGAATTACTGAATTTAATTTTTATTAGTAATTATGTTTAGGTTTGATTTTATTTTATTAGAAGTGAATTTTAAGTTTTTTCCAATGTGAACTCCAAAGTAATACCTGTCTCAAGACTTCATTTAGAAGTGAAATTTTTCAACTAAACGATAAAGTCCATTATTATTGTTTGATTTGTTAATAAGGTCGCAGTATTATCAAATTTCTATAATTATGTATATAAAATGGAATTATCAGGAGATTCAACGTTTGATTTTATTTTAGAACAGGACCTCGAAAATCATCTACTTCTAAGCGGTTGTTGCGAGAAGTTGCAGTGGGACAGTTAAAAAGCAATGTTTTCAGAAACACCGACGCTAGGTAATTATCGAACTGTGGGTTGAAATGCAGGCTGATAGCAAATTGCTTTATTTGTAACTTAAACATCATTATTCTGCTTCTGAGTATCATCTTTTGTTAATATACTCTGAACATACTGTGAGTTTTTTCAGGGATTCGGAATATGTAAATTCGAATACTGCCGCTAATTCCAAGATACTGAAATCAGAAGCAATATTGATTAAACAAGTCATTTTTCTTATTTGTTTCTTTTCGACTTTCAAAGGGCTTGGAATACAGCTACAACTGTATTCCATGTGGGATTTGCTTGATATTTTTTTGACAAATAAAAGTGTGTATTCCAGAATCTAGATTCAAGCTGTGAATTTTTGCCTCTTTGCAATCCTGAAACAACATCGTCGAGGCCCAGCAGTGATGCTTACAGCACAACTAATTCACTATATCGTACTAGCATAGTAAACCCAACTAGAAATTCGTTTGATTCCTCACTTATGGACATCTACAATACTGGTTCTCGAGAAGAGGTTTTTTTAGATTCAAAATAAAACGAGATGAATCAGGGAATGTCTGAAACTGTATGTGATCAGTTCATTGTTCATTGTATCTGGTGCAGGCAATCGGGTGCTTTTTATTAGTTCTGTTATTTTATAAATAGAGAAGTACTAGAGATTTTGTAGATGGGCTCTACTGGAAATTTTTTACAGCGTGATCTGTCATTAGGGTAATAAATTATAAAAATTGCAGGATCAGAGGTTGAAGAAGCTTCATTACGCAGCAGTCGAAATTTATACAGTTGAGAAAAAATTTGTTGAGCAATTGGAATTTATTGCTGTGGTAAGTAGTTTATATTTAAATGGTGAAATTCTGGCTCTTACTGAGTTTTTTTTCTTTTAGGCTATACCTACAGGTCTAATTTTTTAGAAATATCCCGAATTTTTGACAGAATATGGGAAAGAACTCGGGATCGATTTGTTGAAGCCGCTACCGAATGGATATCCTCATTTGATCAAACGGATAGCTCAACAGCTGTTGATGGTGAAAGAAGCGCACAAGTTTTTGTTGGAGAAATTTTCATCAAAAATTGAGAATTGGTGCTTTTTTTAACAATAAGTCTCCCCATCGTACGATTCACTTTGATACAAGGAAAATCACTTTAAAATAAATTTTGCTGGTCCTAGATAATGTTGAAAGTTCGCAAGAAATAAATTTTTTCGAGCTCTATTTACAGTGAAAACATTTTAGTAATTTTAGGGACTCGAGGGATCCAAATATGGCAGTATGCCTTAAAAATGGTGCTGGTTTATTGAAATGTTGCCTTCCCTATCTCAAGGAAAAAAGAAAACATGTGGATGATTTTATAAGATTGCTGCAGGATAATGAAGAATTAGCTCGTGCAACAGCAAAGGTGGGCAGAATGGAGATTTTTTTAAATGAATTGTTTGTTCGTTTCACCCAGTTTGCTGTTTTCAGTTCGAGGAACAAGTAATGGGTAAAATATCTATAATTCAACAACTTGATATCGTTCATCAAAATGTTGTACGTTATACGATTTTGCTGGAGGCATACAAAAAGCACTTGTTGTCAGAATCTGTTGAACTGGAAGTATGTAAAGGTTGGTTTTATTAGAAATTTGTTTCTAATGTGTAGACAGCAAATGATTTCTCCTTTTAAACAGCCTAACATATTTATACCACCTTTTAGGAAGGTTTTAAAAAGAAATGGCTTTTCACACTTTAATCTTGATTATTCAGAAGCACTGGTGGAGTTATCAAAAGTGTCGGAATTAGTTGATCGTCAGATTAGTCGTGCTGAATTGGAAAAGCGTTTAATTGACTTGTATCGACGACTTGAGGTAATTCCTGTTGTTAAAAAAAATTTGCCATTTATTTTTAAATTAACCGAAATACTCAAGATTTTTGAATGTAAATTGAAATTTTCAGGGAAGGTTTAATGTTTTCGAAGCAAATAGGCACCTTTTATTTGAAGGTGAATTGATGAAACAATCGCGAAAAGATTTACAACCTCGATATCTGATATTAGTATGTTCCCTTTTTCAGAAAACATGTTTATAACGTGGAGTTCCACATTCTTTTTTTTCAAATTATTGAACTAAATTTTAGACCTTTTACGAATTTTATTTTTTGATAAAAAGGTAGTTCTTAAGAAGGTATATTTTTTTGTGGCGAGTAAATGAAATTTTGTTTTAACTCATGAAGTATTGAAGCACGTTGTGTTTGTTGCTGGCTAAAAAGATTCTAGTTAAGCTGTCAGTAATAGTGTGCATATGGGAGGTGTTTGCTCTTTATTGGCCTAAAACAACAAAATTTTTGCCGTAGTTTACTCTTTCTCGAACCGCCGTGGTAACACGATGTCGTGATAGATAACAGATGTAAAGATCTAAAAGGTAATAAATCGGGAGTGTTACATTCTGTTTTTATAAAAATGATAAAGTTATCCACAACTTCAATGTGTTGCAGTTCTCGGATATGTTATTAATCTGTAAATATTCAAGAACGCCTTCGCTGGGAGCAGATACCAATTTTCATTCTGAATTTTATAAGTTTCTTGTTTCTCGGATTCGTGTTAAAGCAGAAGAGCACGGAGAATATGAAACTCATTTCCAGCTCTACACTACACAGAAAAGCGCAGTCTTCATCGCAAAGTAGGCTTTGTTTTTGCCGAATACTTATCCATTTGAGACTCTCCATTCTGTAAATCAATTACGTCGTAATAGCTGGGCGATGTAGCAACACAGTGTGAAACTTTTTTCTCCTAAAATCTGCTTTCCCACAGAAAAGTGATTTGCACTCTGTAACTGAATGATATCAAAACCTATTATTCAAGCTTTTGGTATCAATTTTTAAACTTTTATTTTAACAAATAAATCCATTTAAATCTTTAGAACAAAACGTGAAAGAGATGATTGGGTGAAACGAATCAGTGAAGCAAAAATGGAAGCGAAAGAGTTGCGTCGCATTAAAGCTGTTAGAAATAAGGTTATTCCAAAAATAATTCATGTTAAGATAGCTGATATCTTATTCGAAACTTTTGTGGTTTTCTTTCCAGATCCTCAATGTACGAGTACTACAAAGAAATGAAGTAACGGGTGAGGGCGTATCGGACATTATGGAATCAAACAATGGATCAGATCATATTGTTTCACTGCCAACTACGGGGAAGCACAAGTATACACCATTATGGATACCTGATCCAAAAGCAACATCGTGCATGATGGCAGGTTGTTCTACAAAATTCAATGTTCTGAATCGTCGCCATCATTGCCGTGAATGTGGATATGTAAGTTTGTATTTTCATATTGAAAAAATAGTTTTCAATTTTAATTTTAAATCTTCATTGAGTTTGAGGTCATTTCACTTTCAAGCGTTAGTAAAAGGTGAAGAAAATATCAGCTTGTTTAATTTGTACATTGGTTTTGTGTAGTACAGGAAAAAATTTACGACATTAAATGCGTTATTGGTTAAAATAAATGGATAGAAATTTTCAGCGTTTCACTTGAATTTTGATTTGATTAAATGAAAGTTTTGCTATAATTTATTTTTAAATAGAAAAGTAATTACAGTTGATATGTCGTTCATGTGTTGGCTATGCTCCTGTCAAAACTAATAGTTATTATGTACGCACCAAAGTATGTCCGGAATGCTATGTGAAAATTATCAAAAAATGTTTGTTCACTTTCATAATTTTTTCTATGCTTCTGAAAACTCCTTTCCTCAGTTATGATTGAATAATTTAAAGGCTCTTAATGTCATGTTTTGTCTAAGATACGCAATGTTGTATTTCAGGGAGAGGAGAATTAGGAAGCACGACATTTACAGCTCCAGAAAATGAATCTCTAATTAAAACTAATGTTCCCAGTCGCAATGCAGAAGGAGTAGTATCTGGCACTGTATTTCTAAGGTTACTTTTTCTACTTCTTAGATTCACATTTCACGGTGATGTATTCAGATTTCATGTGATCCTAATAATCCACATTATTTTCAGGAATCAAAAAGGTGGTGAAAATGAAAAATGGGGTCGGCTTACATCTCATGCAGATGGAGTCTTAGTGCTCTGCTTTTATGATGCGGAATTTGTAAGTTTTTGCAAACATCTTGTTAATTCTAGTAGCCCTCGCTTGTCCTTTCTTGGATAAGAAATTTCATTTCATAATATTTTACTATGAACTCTAGAGAAATGTTGATAGCAAACCTTAAAAATTTTTGCTATTTGAGGATGTGGATCCTGTGGCACGATACGTTCTTCTAGGATTTACACTTTGTGCGCAAGAATTGGACGATGGTGGTCGTTTGTTTGAGCTACGGCATGCTAATCAAGTAAATGAGAGGAATGGTATTTCACTGCATTTTCGAGTTGCACATTCGGGAAATGCTGAGAGGTTGTTACTTGGAACTTGGTTAATATTGCCTTACGTGACACTTTATCGATTTAAGTAAATAAAAATGCGACTGAAGTTTTTTCTAACGACAATTTTGAAGAAAAAAAGTAATCTCTTATTCCATTTTAGGTGGTACAAAACTCTAAAAGGGGGACTGGGAAGTGAAACTGTATTTTCGTAACCGGTAAAACTGGAGCTCCATTTCATCTTTCACTGTTTTTTGTACTAACGTCGACGTTATCCCAGTGTTATCAACACACCTGTTTTCGGTCATTGGTGATTTCTGGTGTTAGTGTTATTCCCTTGATTGTATAGCTTTACCGCATAGAATCTGTGATATGTTCAACATATAAATCCATTTCTTGCACTGTCTGTATTGAACCCATTTCAATTCCAGTTTCATGAATTGTGTCTTAACCGTTTAACTCAATGGTATTTTCTTCATTTATAGATCCATGAAATTCGTAATACAGCAGATGTCACGGGTACGGGTAACATTAATATCTACTCGTCTTTGGTCATTTTGTATCGTAAAGCGGTTTTTGGTGTGAACAAATGCTCGCAGATTGGTGAAATCTCCGTACCGAGTAAAAGCGCGTGGATCGCATGGTACTGGACAACCCTAACGAAATAGTACAGTACAAGTTTTTATGCCATCATATAACCGTTAAATTTCGAGCATCCTATCCTCTCGTTCAGTTTAGAAAAACTTCGAAAAGTGTCCTTATGTGTTTTTTCTCTATGATCATAATTAAGTCCATACGCACTCCCCACTGCACACAATACATATGAGTACCGTAATGTGGGCTAAATAGCCTCATTAAAACTTTCACTGACAATGTACTTGGTTCTAATATAAATAAATGGAAAGAAGAGAACAGCTCGTGGATTAACGTAAATAACGTACTGATATATTGGATAATTCAAAGTATGTCTGCTATAAAGAAAGCCAGACGGGCGTAATGTGATCTTGCAACCTTTCTGATATCGCCTTTGTCATAGACAATTGAGACAATCGAACAAGGCATAAAAGTGGGAACCGCTGAGCAATGTCAAAATCAATCAACTAAAATTCTAGATGGACAAATCACCTAAAACCATAATAAACTTTTTGAAGCTTCAATACTGCGTGGTGGAACAACTGATGGAGGAAGATATATTTAAAAAAGAATCATAAACAATTACTGAACACGAACGCCAATACTGTGCTCTGTGTCGTTTTAAAACGGAGCTGAGGAAGTCGTGGTTTCACGAAATCTTTTTAATGGAACAAAAATTCAACATGTTGCACTGAGTGGGGTATCAGAAAGATTATGAGATGGCATAAAAAGGAGGTGGGGCTACGCGACCTGATCTGAGGGATAATTCTTTTTTAACTGGTCCATAAACCAAGGTTGACCTGTATTCCGAGCCGTTAGCACGTCGCATCCGGACTCAGTAACCAACAGCGTTTGTTCGAACTGTGCTGATGGTTTTCCATCACTCTAAACGGATCAAACAAACGGTTATCACAACGAAACTGTTAATCAAGTATTCCTTAATGTTTCAAAATTTTAAAAAAAAAAAAAAGATTAAACATTGACGCACAGTGACAGCAGTCCAATTGTCCGGCCAACGTTCATTGTTATGGCTGCCAGCGTTAATCATTGGTTCGATGGTAAATGTATTGCCAGCCTTCATAACTCCAGTTGCTTTGTTTTCTAAAAAAAGAGCAAAAGCAAGTAACGTTCAGGTAAGGCCTGAGCGTTCCCAGAAAGGTTCCATAATTTGTGAAGATCATTGAATTTATGGAAACCAATGAAACGATATTTGGAGATTAGTGAAACGAATTTTCAAACACAAAGTAAAATGGAACCGTACTTGCATAATGCGGCACATTCGGCACAGTGTGAAAAAGCCTGCAACAACGTCATAGGAGAGATTAATAAATTACTCTTGAAAAAACCGAAACTTCAGAACTTATTCCAGATAAAAATTGTACCGTAGAAGTTCTAAAAAAGATAAAGAGGAAAACCTGTGAATTCCGTGCCCGCAATATGTCTTCACCACCGAGAAACCGTGCGCATTTGCATGCTTCTGGATAACATTGCCGATTTCACGGAAGCGCACACCTGGACGAACTGGAATAACGAAGCTTTTGCTTTCAATTTTTCACATAAAATTAAAGAGCTGCGTTTTGCTAAAGGCAAAAAGGTCAAATTAACATCTAAAAAAGCTACTCATAAATAGCTACCGAGATCGATAGCATGCTGCAAGCACTCATATGTAACCTTCACCAGTTTTCTCGTGTCTTCCTTAACTCTGTCACCGATTAAAAATGTTTCGTTTAGATCACCATGGAAGCCACGATGATACACCGTCACATCCACTGCAAATTACTATATTCATTTAGCATTTTTTATCATTCACTTTGGGCTGCAAATCCGATAAGTATTAACATCGATTTGACGATTAATTTAATGAAAAAGGGACAAGCTGTTGCACTAAAAACTACCATTACAAATGTCGCCGTTTTCAAGTTTTCGCATATCTGGGATTCCATGACAAATGACTTCATTGATCGATGTGCAAACACTCTTTGGAAACTGATGATACCTGAATAACTCTAAATGGCACAATTCCAGAGGGCTTACTCCTGATTTGATAACAGATCCCGACGCATGTTCATCCTGGCAATTATTGTACATAAATGAAAGGTACCAGGTGAAATAAATAGTAATTAATCTATAATGAATCTTACCCAAGAGGAGAGGGGTAACAATCTCTTTCGATACAAGCTTCATGTACAACAGCATCAATTTGATCTGTTGTTATACCGGGTTCACAAGCTAGAGCTGCTTCATCCAGCACTTCTCTAGCTAGTTTACAAACTGTTCTCATGCTCTCTATTTCGCCATCATCGAGGACCTGAAATGCTCACTTCATTTAAGGAAACTTATTCCTGAACACTCTCTTCAACACTACACTCACCTTCCTTCTTTCTTCCTCAGCGAATTCAGTTCTTTAATGAAATATTAAGACTTTGAGCTTTAAATGCTTAAGTTTGTTAAAGTTAGTAATTACTTTAGGAATCAACTCGATTATTCCAAACTTATATTCAATCATATGGAAACAAACTATCCTAGATGAAGCTTGCAGTAAGACTAAAAAAATAAAACACTTTTGCTCCTCAGCATTCTTAACCAACCTTAATCTCGTTAATATTTCGTGCAAGTTGTTCGCCTTCTGAGATGCCATCTAGACGAAATGCATAGTCAGGTTTCTGTATAGTATTCGGAACCTCGCGTCTCTGTCCCAATGGTGCTGGACGCAACAACCCCGTAAAGTTATAATATGGCCATGGATTATACTGTTCCGGATACCCAGTACATGCCAAATGGGTCAATTTGTGAAATGACCAGTTATTTTTGAAACATTCCTAGAGAAAAAAACTTATGCACAATTGTACAAGATGAACGAGTAATGGCTAGAATTAGGTGACAGGCTACTAAAAGACCGGTAACCACGACTACACCATACTCCTTTTGGAAAATACCTCAGCCTCTTTTTTTGCCAACACGTGGTATACACTTCGCTCTTTGGTAGTATTTTCCTGACTCCATTAAATCAGTGCAAACGGGTCGGAAAAGCATTGCCACTCCGGATATTCAGCCACCTCATCATCTTTCAACACTACATTTTAACATAATAATTCTAGAAAGTGATGGACTGTAAAATAATTGTAGAATGTAATGAATTATTGACGGTGAATGGTACTAACTTGAGAGCAAAAGTAGGAGTCCCTCAGCTTCAGTTCAATGCACGTAGGGCAGCGCAGCTTCGCTGCGTTCGTACATTCCGGAGCGCTGCACAAGTTGCTATCCATCAGCCGATCGCCGCCCATCACACCTGCCCACTGACAAACGTGAAATGGATGGTGCGACGACCAGTTACTTGCTCACCCGTGCCTTTGATGAAATTTATTACGTATCACGCAGCGAGCAGGCTGACAATTCGTGATTGGAAATGGAGTTCATTCAGTATGTGAGGAGCGACGCAGACGGATTCTCTCTCGCCAATGATTTGTTTGGTGGAATCGATTTAACGAAGAAACTTAAGCTTTAAGAAAATAGTAAGTTCGGGGTGCATCTACGGACAGGTTGCGCACACACCATCCTAAGTGAGTCGTTTGAGGGAAAACCTCACACTACCCATATTGTAGCATCACGAAAGAAAATGAAGGCAGCCATCCTGAATCCATCCGTATCTGATGAGTTGAGGATTTGAACATTACCATTTCCTTCTTATAACCATATATATTTGTCTCTTCGAAAAAATTGGATGTTCTCCGTCTGCGTACAACTTTCCAAAAAAAAATCCCTGAAAGGCCTTCAAACTTGATGGGTTTCAGGATTCGTTTACGCTTGGTACGGTGAACCACTGCAGTTTTCTATCCCGAGATTTTTGTCTAAAAATCCGTCGCTTTTTTTATTCCCAATCTTTTTGTATGCTTTGATAGAACTAAAATCACATTTTATTGTTTAGCGTCCAGCGATCTTACTGAGCAATTTAAAATTCAGGAATTCTTTTAAGGACTGATCCTCACGGTGTATTCGCATTCGTTGTTGGCATTCCTAGAATACAAGAAAGGATACAAGTTCGTGTTCACTTTGCATATTTTTGATCAATAAAATTGCTGTGAAATTTAGGAAGAATGTTATTAGAGGTATAAAATGTTCGAAGTCTTCCCATGCAATTATTTTAAAAAGTTGATTATTTTTTTGTTGTACTCGTTATTTCTTCGTAGCTGAAAATCTGAATAACTTTAAAGCTACCAATGCAAGAAATAAAATCTTTGTAACTTTATTTCTAAGAAGTAACTGTTATCATTAATTCATCATCATTAAAAGCATTATGCTTATATTCAAGAGTATTTCGAAAAAGTATTCGATAAGAGGAATATTCGATGTATGATGAACAGCGAGAGATTGCTTGCAAATTAATCCCCGTTGAAACACGTTGTTCAGTTCCGGTAAAGAAGGATTGTCATGTCATGAAGCCATTGAAGCGTTAAGTGTACCACTTTCAGGTTGACGGTATCGTAGAAGTGCGTTGCGCGTTGCAATTATCACTGCTTTCTGTTTCAGAGACTATCGGACACATTTGAGAGGATTATAATTTTACACAAACACACAACGACACATTTAGGAAGAGACATACAACCAGGAAGAGACGAATAAGCAGAAACGCACACGCACACACGCGCACACACGCACGCACACGCATATGCATATCCCTGCATTATTGACAGGAAGCAGAATTTCAAGGATAACTGTGAGGGAAGAGAAAACGCAAGCTTTTTCTGATTTGTGACAAGAAGAACTAGTTTTACGACCCTGTGAGAGCAGAAATATTTTTCACTTGCATGAGGACCGAAAACCAGTAAGTAGTCGTTGACAGGAGAAGGGGAGAGGCGAACAAAGATCACTCACCTCCCATTCATTCCCTTTCCCTTCCATGTCCCCGTCCCCGTCCCCGTCCCTGTCCCTGTCCCCGACCACGTCCCCGTCTCCGTCCCCGTCCCCGTGCCCGTGCTCGTACCCGCTTCCATGTGCTGCATGAGATTTCCAGTGCTTTTTTTTCTCCCACTCACTATTTTCATTTTGATGTGCGGTACTGTACTGTAATCAGGATGATATTGCGCCCTGCCATTACCATTATGACCTACAACTGTCACCATCATTTCATTGCCAACCTATCAATGACTGCGAGTGAGTGCGTACGGTTATGAGCTTCGCTGATTACACTCTTCTTGCTATCATCGAATCCTCACTTCATTTATAGACCGACCATCCGGTATAGAAAGGAAAATCGCCTGAAATAGAGAAGTCTGCTGCTATTTCAGGCGCAGTGTTGCATTCCCACCTCGAATGATATCATCGACTCATTCGTGATCCTTACGATTGCACTTGTACCTCTTCGCTTCTCTGCATCCATCTTTGAATACTTCATTTTACCTCTATCAATGGCATATCTTAGACTTTTCAACAATTTCAATTAGTGTAGAAGAATGGAGGAGAAGCATTACAGAAATTCCACTATGTAGCTGAAGTTAGAATTTAAATAAGAGGACTGAAGATTGGCAAATTCAAAATCATAACATATGCATTACAGATTTCATAAATATAATGGTTGAGTGATATATCCATTCATTGCAGATGGCAAAGGTTGCCGATTGTAAGTGATTCTTCCTGATGTAAAATATCCTGTTTTCAAATCCCCCTCCCCTGCCTTGATTATTTTAGAAGCACATTTTTGCATTGATCCGAATCTTTTCGTACTCTGCTTTGCTACGTGCTAGCCTTTTCCTTCATGAACAATCTGTAACACATTGATGTCCTAAATGACTGAATTACTTTGTCAAACATTTTGCACGAACAGATGCTATCTTATCATTTGCAATATTCCATCTCGTAAGGCTACTGTGAGTGAGCACCCGTCTCTCTTTTTCAAAAAGAGAAGGAAATCCCACACTGCACTCAGTATCATCACAATTGCGAAATCACTGTTGTTTTTTGTTTGTCAGCCATGTGCAACGGGTAGGTGCTGCGATTGTAGGCCTGAGGATGGGCAACAATGTGCAGACAAATTTTGAAATGCTGTGCATGTGCAACAAAGGCTGATAACGGAATTCAGTGTTAAATAATCTCGACAATGAACAAGTGGAACTGTTATCCTTCGGGAGAAGGGTGTTCGTTAGTCCTGGACGGTTTAGTTCTCTTCGTTATCGTGTCAGAATTCTCCTTCCTATCACTTTCTACCTTTCGTTTAGCGATTGTTTACTGAATCATTTGCACGGGAATGTCCTTTTAAAATAACTGTTGCCTACACGTCATGTTCTGAGTAAGCAAACAATCCACTACAATGATTTACTGAATTTGCAATTTGCGGAACTTGTTATTATTTTCAATACCGCATCGCAGCCAAATAGTGTAGGATATATCTTCTCAGATAATTCTAAAATCATTGATTTTATTCGCATGGAGTTTAACGTTATTAGGATTAATTCTATGTCTATAAATAGGAGGAGCAGCGAATAGTAGACAAACTGTTGAAACTTAGTTACCATGAGATTAAAGATATTACAATCTTAGTGCACTTCGATGGAATTTTCATCGAAAAAACTACCATTTTGTTTCATTCATTTCCTTTGATTTGTTCTTGTCGAATTTGTCGAACTTTTAATTTTTATTCCAGTCGTTATTTTTCTTAATTAAATTCTCCGATTTCTAACTAACAAAGTTTTCCTAATTTTTCAAACTGCCTGCATAGCACACAAACATTCCTTTGAGTTCAGTTTTCTGCTTTAGACCATTTAATGACTATTTAACTTTTTTATTTTTATTGCATCCAGGCCATTTAAACATTTTTTATGATTCAAAATATTTTAGTTAGGATCAGCCATAGAATAAGGAAGAGTTAAGCAAGTAGAAGGAAAGGATATGGAGGTGGGGAAAGGCTGATATGAATTCTGACAGGTATATCTCATGAAGGTCAAGGATAGTGAACTGAACCACTTTAGACTCTCATTGACCTTCAATTTTTTCATGAATCGTCCCTTCATTTGTTTCTACATCTTCGTAATAATCTTTTAGATCTAAATCTCTTGCAGTAATATAATTAGTATATGGAAATGTTTTATACAATAAAGGTCTTGCAACTGACAAATTATTTCATCTCAAATTTAAACAACTAGCTGGCTGGAAGCAATTGTGTAAGTAAAATAGTGATTAATCATCACGAGCTTCGTCCATCTAGAAAATCGATACAAGCTTGAATTACTAAATCAAACCAATTAAAAGTCTTTTAAGGGATTTTTGCAACAAACATATGGTGCACAAAATATGCAACTAAGTTGGAAAAATAATCATAAATTCAACAAAAAAGATGTTTGCTAGAGCCAAGTAGTCAAAAATATTTTATGCAAAATGCAAATTTGACATTAGATTTAAAATAAATTAATTTTGAGTTGCAATTTCCGGTTAAATTCGTATTGATGTGACAAGGAAATTTGCTCAGAGGGCGAAGCAGTACTGTTATCTAGTGCGCGGAACCCAGAGCTACGTTTCCCTCCGATGATTTTATCTCTCTCCTTTACACTGAACATTTGTCGTTTAAGGACAACTCCCACAAACTTCCATCAGCAATGAAAGCAGTAATGTAAACTTAGCCCTTTTCGTTTCACTTACTGTGACTAATACCACAAAAAATCAGATCAGATGATGTCTGATTTAATCTTTTCTCTCTACTCTTTCGCCTTTATTTTTTCCTTCCGATCTGTTGAACATTTGTAGATAACTTTCAGATAGTTAGCATTCCCTCCTAAATGTAAATCTGTGTAGCTTCGACAAATGCTAACATTTCCTTGCATGCGACAGTCCGATAGTGAAGCTTTTGATTGAAATGCTGCAGTAACAATCTTTTCAGGACTTCCTTTCAGCAGATGTTTAGTTGGGAGTATTGCGTATGAGTTGGAGATTTTAGACATATCTGTCTCGGAAAATCATTGTGAATTACTTGCAGCACTAGAAGACCGACAGCGAACTTCGTTCGTTCATCAATGGGATCGCTGTACCGATCAGAGCAGATGCGATTCTGCCAAATGATTGTGCAGAAAGATGCCGCATTCTGTTGCGTTGCTGAACTTGGCAAACATCCTTACGTTCAATTTAAGGATGTATCTTTTTTCCGAAACTATTTTCCAAAGCTCTAATTTTATGTTTGTTGGACGAATTATTCCATGCAAAAATTTGCCCAGCAAACAATTGACGATAGTTTATTCATAAACTTTTTGCTTAATAAACTCAGTTCCATTGTTATCTGCAGGTTTCGAAATCATTAGTGAATAAAAGAATTCAACTTAATCAAACTCTCTTACTCCACATCTCTATCTCTCTGATTCTGGAAAAGTGGTGGAAGGGTGATAGAATAAAATAAATAACAAGCTGATGAAGGTGTATGCAACTTTATCAGAGAAATTTAAGTACAATTTTTAGCTGAATGCCAATATGAATCCGTTCCAAAGAATGTATCTTCGTGATATTCAACGGTTTGAAGAATTGGAAAGGAAGTTGCGTGAGTTATTACGAATCAAATTTGAGCTCTTTTTCACATTAATTATTTAAACTTATATAGTTCTGGCATTTTGCAGTGATGAATGAAGTTCCCGCTTATGGTGGCACCTTTTTCAGGATTCCTTGATGCCCAAATACGTAAAGACGACATTGAAGTTAATGATGATGTTGATGGAGATGACACATATGAAGTGCTGGCACCACATCAACTCAACGAACTTGAGGTTGGTTATGTTTTGAATTATAGTTCCACGATAGCGAAATTTTGTTGTGCTGCATAAGGAAGCACAAAGAGAGCAAGCGATTCGCTGTCTTTGAAGCATTCTGTATACTTGGCAGATCCGTAAATAGCCAACAGGACAATAAAGCTTTGAATTGATGATGGTATGATTGCATTTTGTAGGGTACGCTGATTGATTTAGAGCGTGATGTAATCAATATGAATGATAACAACATAATTTTAAAACGAAATTACTTGGAACTGAAAGAGTGGGAAGCAATTCTGGAGAAGACCGATCACTTTTTCGAAGAAGTTTGCCTTGCGCTTCTGTTTAAATTAAAAAAGACTAAATGCTACAATTTTCTTTAAAAGTGTTTATTGTTTCACTTGCAGTTTCACATAAAATGATAGGTGGAAATATAGTGATTTATTAGTGAGAAAGGCAATAAAACTTTGTTTGAGAAAATCCGAACTTGCAGCTTGCGGGATGTATCACCAAGTGCGAGTGTATTAAATTGCTGTAGTGACTATATTCTCTCTAACTTAACGAAACAACTTTCCACTTGTAGGGCATCAGTGACGTTGCAATGCAAGAAATTGAAGCGGTGCAAGAAGATCCGTCGCTCGTACTCAGAAGTGGAAAAGAGCCAATAGGGTAATTCCGGTTATACTATGCAAAGAATGTATTTATGGTTATAATGAAGCAAAATCAGTATTTTTGTAATTGAAGTCAGAATGCCGAAATTAAGCACCTTATTTTGTTGCACTTCTTACGTGATAATAAGTCTATTTTGATAAAATAAATTCCCCGGTAATACCGCTATTTAAATGGTGCTACCTTCCGGTACTAAATTTATTCCCCTGGAATTTAAATTTAAAATAGTCGCGTAGATCTTCCTAATTTCTGTTTTAGATTTTTGGCAGGTGTCATTAATCGTGATCGCGTTAATGCTTTCGAAAAAGTTTTATGGCGAGCTTGTCATAAAACGGCATTTGTACGTACTACCGACATTGAGGAGGATTTGGAAAATCCGGACAGTGTTTGTTTCTAAATATTTTTTGTGGCTTTAATAACTTGCTTTAATAGTTTCTGATTAGGTTTGAAGAAACAAAGTCTGCAGTAATTAATTGACCTTATATTTAACTTTTTGTATTATATTCAAGTTTCTTTTCGCACGATTAAATTTTTCAGTTATTGATAGAAATGAATTCGTAATTATTATAGGGTGAAATGTGCTCCAAGTCAGTTTTTTTGATTTTCTACAAGGGTGATCGATTGCGAATTATCATCGAGAAAGTTTGCGAGGGATTCAAAGCTAAACTCTATAGCAACTGTCCTAAGAACAGCAAGGTGTGACTGCTTTGCATACGAAGTACTGAAGCACAAAGGTTTGATGCATAACTTGCTCAGGCTTATTTTTCCTTATGCTTAAGGATCGTCATGCAGCAGCGCGTGATGTAAAAGCTCGCATATCGGACATGCGTACTGTTCTGGGCCAAACTCAAGAGCATCGCTACAAAGTGCTTCAGGCTGCTTCTAATTCTGTCAGGCAGTGGCAAAAACAGGTCCTTCAGCTCTTACAAACTCGAATTAATAATTTTTTCTATTAAGAACCTTAGCACTCAGACCAGTTAATACCTGATAATTTCCAGGTTCGTATGCAGAAGTCGGTTTATTACACGTTGAATCTCTTTACATTTGACGCTATCGGCAAATTTTTCGTCGCTGAGTGTTGGGTACCGTATGCCGATCTGGAAAATGTCCGTTTGGCTCTTGAAGAAGGAGTGGTAAGAAGTTTCAAACATGCATAATTTTTTATATGCATTCGAAGTTCGGAGAAAAATTAGATGAGTTTGTATCTGAAATTTGTCCATGAAAGCTCATGCTGATAAATAAACGTATTGATTGGTAATAAATCAGAAACTAATCTTTCATTGCAGAGGAAAAGTGGTAGTAGTGTGAGACCTGCTCTAAATCTTCTAGAAACCACCGAAGAACCACCGACCTATAACCGAGTTAACAAATTCACGAGAGTCTTTCAGACAATTGTTGACTCATATGGTACCGCATCTTATCTGGAAATCAATCCCGGTATGGTTGTATGTTTCCAAAAAATCAAAATTTACAAGGTTTTGAAAATTTGGAGGATTTTAACCAACTTTAAAGTCTTAACTTCGTTTTCAGCCCCTTACACCATCATTACATTCCCATTTCTCTTTTCCTGCATGTTTGGTGACCTCGGACATGGTATTATAATGCTTCTTGTTGGTTTGTGGATGGTACTGCGAGAGAAGAATCTTGCGGCACGCAACATCAAGGATGAGGTGAAACTACGATCAATAAAGTGAACTTAGATCAATCCGAAGTAGTTTTAAGAAATCATGAATGCTCTATATTTATATTTAACTAGAATTTACAGATTTTCATCATGTTCTACGGTGGCCGCTACATTATTTTACTTATGGGTATTTTTTCGATTCATGCTGGTTTCCTCTACAATGACCTTTTTGCCAAATCATTTAACCTATTCGGTTCAAAGTGGCGTAATCCTTTTCCGTAAGCGTTAGCCTTTTAGCGTACTATTTGTAATTTAAATTGAATTAAAGTTGTCAAAATGTAAAAATTTATAATAGGAAAATGCTTCTGCTTGTTTTGGCTATAACATCGCAAGTTTCCAAATTTCGAAGATCGAAGCGTTGATCGTAGCCTACAGTTGATGCATACCTTCTAATCTTATGTCAATGAATCAGTGAGTTATCCCGTACAAGTTCTTCAAAGCACTTTTTTTAGTAGCTCAGAGATTGAGTCTTGGGACAGTCAGTCGGTTCTTACGCACAAAGAAATACTGATCGATCTACCGCCATCACAATCTTACATGCATGATAGTGGACCTTACTGGTTTGGCGTAGATCCTGTATGGAATTTGGCAGAAAATCGTCTAAATTTTTCAAATTCACTGAAAATGAAATTATCCGTCATACTTGGAATTGCTCAAATGACGTTTGGAGTATTTTTATCGCTGTTAAATTATACGTATGTCACCAGCAAGATTTTGGTCAAATTTATTTAGCATATTATTGATATTGGAATACTGTCAGCAAATGATAATATCTTGTAAAATATGATTGCTTAAAAATACCTGCAGCATTGTTCAATCACTGAACACTGTGAATAGTGTTCATTGAAAACAAGCGAACACCTTGTGTTATATTAGTCTGAATTCATTCAGTCCCTCTTTGGGCTCTCAACAACTAAATCATATTCACTAATTTGTGTGTTTGTGCAAGACATCTGCTTTATCTTAATGAATACATTTGATGAATTTCAGGTATTTCAAATCAAAAATTGAGATATACACAGTGTTTGTCCCACAGATTTTGTTCATGCTCTGTATATTTATCTATTTGTGTGCCCAAATTATTGTCAAGTGGTTATTCTTCTGGACTCGAGAGGAATACATCTTCGGCTTACTTTATCCAGGGTCAAATTGCGCCCCTTCATTGTTGGTAAATCTCATTTTTAGAATCAGAATCAGAATTTTTGAAAATTAAATTTTTGTGACGAAATTCTATTGCGCATTTTGTTTTAGATTGGTCTGATCAATATGTTCATGTTTAAAGATCGTCGGCTCGGCTTTCTCAATGAATCGAAAATTGTCGCCCAAAATGGTAATCATGTCGCGTATGAGAAGTGGCCAAATTGCTATCTTAGCCAGTGGTATCCTGGGCAGGTAAGTAGTTGTTTAATAATGTAATAGAGTTAGTCTAAAATTTTTTTCATTTTCAAAATCAAAAGAAATTTCAGTCAACTTTTGAAGCAATTTTGGTTATAATAGCTGTAATTTGCGTACCAATTATGCTATTCGGCAAACCGATCCATTTTCTGTTACATCGTAAGAAGAGGAATACTGTTAGCGACAATGCCGTAAGTTCAATAAAAAAAACTAATTGAGCGCCAAAAAGGTCTTAAAAGATAAAATAGTCAAGCACCATGTGATTTCAGCTTTCTTATGGCTCTTGATAATTAAAAATGCTTTCTAAAAATACTATTTTCAAATCAGTTAATTGCTGTTGTGATCTATGTAACTAATGTCAAAAGAGAAAATCATCTTATTTTTGAATAACCAACTTAAAAATTTCTTGGTTTTTCTTTTCTTGAAAATCATCCTTTCAAGTCGTTACAGCTACTTCTTCATTAGGTAGTGTGGATGAATCAGGAAAGTGAGAAGGCCGAGATAACTCTGAGTGAAAATGGAAGCGGATTAAATAAGAAAGATTGGGAAGAAACGACGTCCGATAATGAATGTGAAGAAGTGAGTTCTTGACTGCTTCACTTAGTCGTTTGATTCCGTTATCGATTCACAGCTTAGCAATTCAGCTAGAGAAGAAGGAAAGATTTGAAAACATGGGGAGAACATGAAGGGATGATAGCTGTATTTTGACACAACAAAATTTATTTTAAGTCTTTTACGGACGTTATGGTTCATCAAGCCATCCACACGATTGAATATGTTCTCGGCTGTGTGTCTCATACGGCATCATACCTTCGATTGTGGGCCTTATCACTCGCGCATGCCCGTAAGTTACTCGTAGCAATTTGGCTTTTCTCATTTTTTTTGCTGTAAAACTTGATATGCTGCGTGACCTTTGTCAACACTGTGCATTGAGAGAATGCTACAACTCCGCTTGAGTCTTGTTTACTTAAATTAGATGATAATTTAAATTGTAAGCATTTCTTTCCACGAATATTGCAGAATTATCAGAAGTCTTATGGGAAATGGTACTTGTACAAGCTTTTAGCATTTCTGGTATTGCTGGTTATGTCGCCGCTTACTTTATATTTTTTGCATTCGGTATTCTAACTGTTTCAATTTTGGTACTCATGGAGGGGCTTTCTGCCTTCCTACACGCACTACGACTACATTGGTTGGTTCTTACGAATTTACCTAAATTTTAAAAATTTAAATGCTTTACTGGTAGGTCGACATTTGCATCGACCAGTACAAATTCATTATATTTCAGAAAATTTGTTTTGTAAACAATGTTTTGCATATAATTTCGGTTAAAACACCAGAAACTAAAAAGTCATTTTAGGGTTGAATTCCAGTCCAAATTCTACCTCGGACTCGGCTATCCCTTTGTGCCTTTCTACTTCAAGGATGTATTATTGAAAGTAAACGCTGGTGACAAGTAAACTGATCTTGTTAGGTGAAATAGTACCAACCAATGATTGATTATTAGCGATAAATAGTCTTACTCCTCGCATTATTTTACATTTGTTTGAAAAGGACGGCACTCATCGTGAGTACTACCGATAAAAGCCACAAATCTCCCCATTCGGATAGTTATATTCGATGTTCTCGTGCCGGCTTTACCTAGCAAAATTGCATGAACAAAATTGAAAAACAGGACAAATCTACGGATAAGACCCTTCCTGATTTGCCCACGCCAGTGAAGGACATGTTCCTCTGCCATTCTTATCATTCTAAACCTAACCTCATCCTCCGTTTTATCGTTCACTCCGTTCTCGGTGCGGAAGTGGGCGAGAAACCATATTTTCTGAGAATTTCAGTCCTCGATGTTGACAGCACAACTTTTCACACGGCGTATATTGTGTCTAGATTTAATATACCACGTAAAGTCATCGGAATGTAGAAATCATGGTGCATCAAAAAGGTTCAGGGAAGACTACATAATTAGCCCACCAACTGTAAAATGGCTATGAAATCATGGCAGGACGATCACTTGGTTTCATTAGACTGTTGCAGTCCGTCTCACAGTTACTGGAACTGCTTAACCCTCATTGCATTAAGCTTACCTAATGTGCGCCTTTTCTTCTGGATCAGTTATCTCCACTTATTTGCGTTATCACTCTTAATTTATATTCCTGGCAAAAAAGTATATTTAAAAGGGGTTCGCATGTATAGAAAACAGCGGGGAGTGCGACGTATTATAAGCACCGAGAGCGGAAGTTTGAGCACAATAAATTAAGAACGTAAGTGCAAAAATACAAAAAATGAAAAATAATTTCTAGGCAACATAAAAAAGCAAGTGAAGAAACAATGTATAATAATGCATAGAGAAGGCGCTGGTGGATAATTAATCATTTCACACGACGTTACAGCTCAAAGTTCAACAGCAGAATCCAGAATTAACCTTGGCACTGAGTGTGCATTTACTTAATCAAAGATCCCAGAATCATGCCTGTAAATGCGAAGATTCTGGAATTCCAATTTAATTCTGGTTTGAACATGATGTATCTGATAACAGTCTAAATTCATGTGATGAATTTTCCAAGCATATAAAATGACTAAATTTACAACCCGGTAAACAATGAAGACCAGGAAGGAATGAAAACAGTCGACCTCTATGACGAAAAGAAGTGACTGATTTAATAACAATTTGATTTTACGAAAAAGTGGTTAACAACTTCTAAAATGAAGCCTACAAATTTAGTAATTGTTAGAAGTATAAAGTACTCTGGGACATGAAACGAAAATGTCTCAAACGTATATTGAAACCTTTAGCTAATTCCTTTTTTCTTCCTCAATCAATTCTCGTAGGAAACTCTATTCTGTTTCATAATTTTCTAAATGAGACAAAGTGAACGTTTTTTTGAAACAGATTGATAATACTTGTAAATGTAAGAACACAAATGAAACCAATAAAAAGTAGTGGTAAAATATTTTTGTGATGAGTGAAATAATACCCGAATGATATAATAATAACTGTAACAGTACATATACTTCACCTTGCAATCACATTATTGGTACAATTATAACTATACTTTGCCTTTTAAACCATTACAAAAGAAAAATATATTCACATAAAATGATGCCCCTTACGCCAGTGCTGTAATGTCAGTTATTGGTTAAGTTCATTCAAAAGGATGTCATGTTACTTTATGGCTTCCAAGGTTTCCTATCATTTTTAATGTCTAACTCAAATGACGAAAATATCCATAACTCATGAAAAAAACTGAAGCCCCAAAATTTAAATGAGCGATCAACCACTAAGTAGCTCTTCGGGATGAACAACAAAATTACGATATTAGCAACAACTGGAGGGTGGTTTCCACGTACCTATCTGGTAATGACTCCCTTAATTCCAGCACTAAAACAGATTAACTTGATTTCTAACCATGCAAAGCGTCCCAAGTGAATATTTTAGTTCCATGCAAAGTAATGAAAATGTACACGTTCTATTCTTCTATAAAACGCACATTAACTATTCTTCCTAAAAATGAACGAAATCCACAACGCGATTTTAGCAGTAGCCATCGCATAGAAAATCCAAGGAA
Source organism: Litomosoides sigmodontis (assembly GCA_963070105.1). NCBI lineage: Eukaryota > Metazoa > Nematoda > Chromadorea > Rhabditida > Onchocercidae > Litomosoides > Litomosoides sigmodontis. The sequence continues at coordinate 10,441,866 of OY718806.1, forward strand.
ATGAATAGTGAATCAGTGACTGCATACTACTGGATTGATTGGAATATGTAATACAGATGGTCACAAGCTTTATGACGTTAACAATTATTGAAAGCATGTTAAGAAAGAGAGAGGAATAATAACAAAGAAACTGAAGGAAAGCTCTATGCCTCACAATTATCTCAGTGGACAAACTTTAATTTATACACATAAACATAAGTGATGTAAATAATTTTAATCCTTCCACGAAGAACCAAGCTTCAAGTAAAATACTGCAAAACTTACTAAATAATAGAGAAATGTTCCACTATACACGAATGTCCAAAACTATTACTCCTCCATTACCACTACATTCAGCTCACCTTTGCTGCTGCTTTAGTTCCTTAACTGCGCGTATATAAGCAATGAGTGAACTTAATGGCTTTGCCATTTGGATGAATGGATGCTGCAACAATTCCTCAGCATCAGCTCGTTCTTCCTGCTTCACACATAGGCAGCGATCCAGGAAATCGTTAAATTCTGGGGACAATGAATTCTTCTTCTTAACTTCCGGCTTTCCATTTTGAGCTATCAAATATATTGCCTGAAACAGAAGATGTCAAAAAGTGGAGAAAGACTGCAGTAACATTACTACTCGCTGGAATTATTAGTCCTAGTGCTGACAATCGCTCCCAGATGTAAACCTTCACTATCCCGAAATCTAATAAAGAATCACTACTTGATTCTTTATTAGATTTCGGGATAGTGAAGGTCGTAAATTTCATCCTCAACTAAATAAATGTTCTAAAGCACTAAAGCATACATTTTTAACGTTGATCACATCTATTATCGAAACATATGTGCATAAGAATAAACAAACTTTGATGGGAGTTTCATAAAGATATGGTGGTTCTCCATCAAGCATTTCCAGTGCCATTATTCCAAGCGACCAGATATCTACTTTATAGTTGTATTTCATCTTATTCACGATTTCAGGAGCCATCCAATATGGTGTCCCTACCATTGTTGCCCTTAACGTTCGGAAATCATTATTTATACTCCCTAGCAACAATGATTTACGATAACATCTATGCCAACCTTTTTGATCCAGGTTGAATCTGAGCGCAGAAGCCAAAATCCGTCAGTTTAACAGCACCTTGCATTCCAAGCAAAACGTTGTCTGATTTTATATCTCTGTGTATAATACTGTGACTGAAAATAAAATATACACATATTTAAATGCGTTGAAATTAGGTAAAATATATTAAAATAATTACAGTCTTTCGATGTTGAGATCATAATCAGTTCATTTGGTTGTTTCTCTACCTGCACTAAAAATAAATAAAATAACTTTACAAAATTGCAACACTAATTAGATGAAAACAGTTATTTGCCTGTGTAAGAATTGAAGAGCATTCAAACACTCTTTCAGAATTGCAGCAATTTGTCCTTCATCCAATTCAGTTTTTACAACAACGTCTGTTAAATTACCTCCCTCCAAATAGTCCATAACAACCCATAAATCGTCTGCATCCACCAAAAAACTATCGATATAGTTGACAAGATTCTGCAAAAACTATGGCAAATTACTCTTTGCCTGTGCAAAAAAAAAAAACCAAATCATATATAGATTTTGAAAAATGAAAATTTTTAAAATGAATAAACACATGGACTCACTTCATGCTTGTATTTCTGCATAACTTTAATTTCCGTGAGCAACAACTCCTTTTTTGGCTGACTTTTGAACGCCATACGCTTTACGGCAACTACTTCACCAGTAACTTTATCACGTGCGGTATAAACATGACCCGATGCACTAAAAACGTAAAGACATATAATAATTCACAAAATTTAATAAAACAAACCAAAGAAATAACATCCACAAAAGCTACAAAGCATGCTTTCGATTAATATCAAAGTCGATCAGTTATATATTTACCTCTGCAAAGTTTTTGCCATTATATTTTTGTGAATTTTTTGGAAATCAATAGCACCCTCGAAAGAACAAACAATCATCTTCCCAATAAATTGTCTTTTCTATTTCCAAAAAAAAAAATTACCCTATACCAATCTTCTGAAGCAAATCATATCGGTCCGTTGGATTGCCTTCATTAACTATTTCTTTTAGTTCTTCCAATATCTGGCATAAAGACATTAAATGAAAATTTGAATACAAAATAACTCATTGTTACAAGGTTTTGCAGCCGTGAATATGGTTCGTCAAGCTCAACAGTACGAGAATCAAAATAATAACACTTACTTCTTGATCACTAGGCTTCTGTCGCTGAGATTTATTCGCAGCTTCATCCGCTTCTTTATCATGTGCTTGCGCCCTTTTCCTAACTTGTACCTGAAAGATTGAATACACATATTACCATTCAACTTCAAAGACAATGTTAAGTCGAAAGAAGAAATTCTAAAGAATCAGAGATCTACCAAAAGACCACTCTGGTGACACGGTAAGGACAAATTTATCGATGGCGTACATTGTCACAAATTCCATTCGCTGCTTCAATTCTAGCAATAGTATTTATCGTCTTGCCTTCCGCTGTGAGATTTTTTGAGCATTCCGTTGTTGCCGTCACCAACTCATTCCCCAGTTCAATACCCACACTCGAGTCAACATCATCAGATACCTTAGATGATGACTCGGACCCCAGACTACCCCGACCATCTCGTTGCGTTGCCAACTGTTCACTGAGTGAACAAGACGGCTTTAAATGCTGAAAATAAAGTAATTCAAAATTGAAATCCTGTCCGCTTATAAGAAGTAAGATGAGTTTAAGCTAAAATTATAGCATCGACCTCACCACAATACCGTGCACGTTTCCACCGTTCACAACTTAAGAAGTGTCATCAAAATAGCGTAGTTAGTGCATGTCGTTAATCGTCGAAGACAACTAATCTTACCGCTAACTCATTTCCAATAAAGTCGATGTAGGCCGAAAATGGTGACATGACGCCAAAAGTGATTCGAGGCATAAATGGATTGCACATTCCTATTTCTTGTTAATGATATTACCGTGGATAACTTATCGCTGGGAAGCACAAAACTCAACTGAGAAGCAAGGAATTTAATGCCAATGGGATCAATGTTTCGTTGCGGCTATCAGTTGGCTAAGTAAATCAGTGTGTGTAGAAGATTTGTTCTGTCGGTAGTATCGGAATATCACGAAACCAACAAATAAGAATTTTTAGAGCAGAATATCGCAGCAAATATGCCACAAACCAGTGTGATAAATACTACACCAAACAGGTACGCAGACCGTATCATTTGAGTGGTGACACTTCGTGGGCATGGGCAAGCACTAGTTATGTGGAGCACATATGAACAGACAATCAATTTTAAACATCATATGATTTCTTTTTTCTTTTGAAATTAGATACCATAAATTACTGCCCTTAAAATAACATTAGTACATAAGAAAAAAGATAAATAATCATTGAAATGTTAACGATACTGGTACCATACCTGTATAGTGATATCACAAAAAATTTTCCCCTCTCTTCTTTGTTCTTTCACTAGCTTTCCAGCGCCATCCCCCCCCCCCCCTTTTCTTTCCTCATTTCTTTGCTTTAAGTGTGCAGTTCGTCGAAACAAAATTAGTGTCATGCATTTTTGTTCAAAATGAAAAAATCTAGTTCTCACACCAACATTATCTCTGTTGTCCCACTAAGATTTAAGAAAAAACTCTATAAGCTAATTTAGACGTCACCACTTCAAATTGCATAACATTAATTGCTGGAAATCATGTTTTGCATCTTATTAAAAAAAGGATTTTCAAGATGATCCCTTTCTTCTCTTCGCTTTTTAGCGAATCAGACTTCGACATAAGAAAAGAACACGTTTTGATAAGAAACGAACAGGGGCGGTGTTACACGTAACCATCTACTACCACAGAAAGGCGTAACAATGAATAACTGCATTTTTTCCTGTTCACCGAATGGTTAACTTTCAATTAATTCATTTCTTTTCTGAGCAAAATTTGCAAATAGCCATGCTTCACTATGCTCACATGTATTAAATTTGCTTTTTTGAACAGTAGTGAAATAAAATTATCAACGAAGTTATTTAGTGCTCTCTGTCGGCAGATTATAGCTTTTCTATCATTTATTATTTTCCGTTTTTCTACATAAGACCTGTAGCAAGCAGAGAATAATTGAACACATTATCCCTTGTTTACTGGATATTCGAGTCTCCGTTTCCTGAACACTCGTTACTCACTTTTCTTTTAATAAAAAATTTAAATCGTAATGCGCTTTTGTTTCGTTATTGAATTACAAGGTGACAAGTCTTATACCGGAATTGCTCTAACTAATACGACCAAGAATGGTTTACAAACCGCTGGTTTTGGTGGTAGTGGGGGTGGTGTTTTCCGAGCACAGCTTTTTGCTGCCAATTTGCTAAACATTTCATTCGACGAAACTTCACTCTCTTCACTGATTACTGCTGAACTGAAAGAGATAAAACTTTGAGCTAGAAAATATGTAAAAAAATATTAAACAAATAAAAACAGCAACTATGGTATGAAATTTTTCAACAAATGCAAAGTGAATTACCCTAATCAGAGAAAATAGTACCTACCTGTTTGAATTTCGGGATCGTTGTAGTAGCGGGGCAGCAGGATGCTGTGAATATCGAGGAGGTATTAATGGCGGAGCAGCAGTTGGAAATCCGCTAGGTGCATTGGATGGTACTATCGCCGGAATCTCCGCCGAACTATCACTCTCCATATTTCGAGACCCTTTTACTATAAATGGATGCGTTTTCCCCCACAAACAACATTTTTCTTAAAATAAATTTCCCTCTTGAATAAACCTTATATGCGATTTATTGCTCCATAATTTCGATGAAATTTGTTAAATTTATTACAAAATATTACTATTGCTCATATCATTCGTTTTTGCAACTCGCTGGGTAGGGACCATAGGTTCGTCATCATTTTCATCGTCAAATGGTAACTGAGAATTTGTAATCATAAACTTCTGTTTATCAGCTTCTTGTGCCATAACAGTTTTGGCATAAAATTTCAAAGCCGAAACAACTGCTGAAGGATTTTTCTTCTGGTCGGCCTCACTGAAAGTGAATGGAAGATTTTGCAAAATTGATAAACCATATTTCAATACATTCTTGATCGATGAATGACTCCCAACATTTTAGAAGAAATTTAAAACTAACCTAATATCACGAAGCAATGTGTCCATCCAAGGTTGAGGTAAGCCCGTGAATTTCTTACCATCATAGCCAACATGTATCCGATGAACCGTATTATAAGGGGAACTGATTTCTCCTGGGCCAGAATAGTACGATGAATTGACTTCACTGTTATTTGAATTGAAAAAACGTCCTAATATACTTCTTAGCCTGACCTGAAATGATTAAGCATACTTGGATGCCAGAAAGTAATCACCTCTTTTTAATAAACTTTAATCCATTACGATAACTCACGACTTACGAAACCGAATAATTCGTTATAAACAACTGCACAAAGGATATACTGGAACATTATGATAACTCTAAAAGACCTTAACTATCCCTTTACAAGCCGACCCGATACCGACAGTGAAAAATGTATTTTAGTGCTCTTGGAACTTGTGCAATAAATATCCTCCTAGATTTTACCGCCTCTTGACTACCTAGCGTCACCGTCACATTGTTTAGATATTAAGCAAGCGTATACTTGCAAATATGTTAAATTAAGAATGATACACTGAAAAATGAATGTGGATGCGAAAAGCACTTACCTTTGATTTATCTTTCTCACGTGGTGTAGACATGACCGTGGCTGTGCTTCACGATTTGTCTAAACTGGAACAAAGGAAACTAAAGTCGTCACAACAATGACTCTGATCGTTTCGTTAATGTTAGGTAAATTTCATTTCAAATGTAATTTAAAAAATTCACACGAGCCAAATAAAACAAAAAATAGCAAGTTCCGATAACAACTGGTAGCTAACTTACTTTTTAAAATTAAAACAAACGTCAAGAGAGATGACTGCACTATAACGATGTGAATATTGGTGGTATGTCACGAAAACCGAAAAGTTATATTGCAGCTCTCTTCTCAACCATGTTCAATGGTGCACCTACAGTGGGTTCAAAAAAGGATACCGCACTTGAATTTTACCAAAAAACTGGACGTCCAAAACGTAGATGTGATATGCGGCCGTGGGGATGAGTCACAGCACTCAATGCAATACCTATGAATCGTCGTTTATTGCCGCTATTTCCATTGGGACTATCAAAAAAAGAGGGGAAAGGACGAGCAGAGTTAGCTTCTCATTACTCACATAGATTAATCTTTGAAAATTATTGAAGTTGCCAAGCTACCTGCAGTCTGATAATCGCGCCTCATACCGAGATCCGTCTCATATCTGATCCTATCACAAAAAAACGAAAATCAATCATAAATTTAGCATATAATTGCAGCAATGCCCCTACAGCTGTAAATGAGATCGGTGATATTTAAAGGCTGTTTTTTTTTAAATTTAAGTTCTAAATATCAAAGCAACAATTATTTCTAGCGAAGCGAAATTATTTTTGATTGTTCAGGATTTACTCGATATTACAGGATGTGCCTGTGGGATAACTGAACTGAGCACCTAACAAACCTGGGAAAATTATGATATCACTCTAAATTTCCACTTTGTAACAGTGTATTTACTGTTATTTGGTGATGATTTTCTCATTTCGATACAATTCCTACAACTTTTACAACACTTCCTTCTTCAAACTGTTCATATTATTATTATCGCATAACTTCTGTTTTCTGCTATAAGTTGTTGTTATTACAAAAAACCTTCATCACTTCAATACTTTTAAAAAGGGAAATAAGCACATTCCACTCAACGCTCCCGTATGAAAAGCGGCGACCCATGAATTCATTATTGTGCGGCAATTTCCACTTCTTGATATATGCTGTTAATTGATGGAGAGAGAGGGAGAGAGAAAAAGAAAAGTAGAAATAAGACTGTCGCCTGCTGTAAATTTAGGTTTTCAGTACAACAGAATTTGAATGTAGGATAATTGTAGAATTGAAAGGCGAGTGCTTTCCCCTCCCTCCATATTTCATCTCTCTTTCTAACTTATTTTATCCTCCTCAAGTCTATAAGCTATATCATATTCTTTTTGGCTTGTTGAACAGCAGAAAAATGAGATTGGCAATTGGGAGGATAAATGGTAGCCAAAGTGAAGGCCCAAGCAACAATGAACTTTTTCTATGGTATGCTGATGTGAAATGCTCTTTGAAAAAAAAGTGCCTTTGAAATTTGAGGAGTGGGAGGGGGAAGATCAATAGCACAGTTACTCGAGTCATTCCACTCTTCCTCTATTCTTAGGCTTCTTCACCCTTTTCCCTCCCCTCCCTTTCCACCCTCGAGAGGTCGCTCAAATGTCCCCTCCCGCCGTCCACCTCAAATCTTGTCATAGCTTGCAAATGAGACCCCGCTGTCTGGGTGGGCAATTCCTCCCCAGAACACTTCAAACCCAAACAGCTGAGAAACATTCATGAAAACATTCACCCCTCTTTTTCACCAAACCGTATGCTTACTTTTGCTTCATTCCATCTCTTTCTCAGTTCCCTTTTGATTTTTGGCCTCTGACAACATATTATTACTTTTCTAGGCCACTTATATTTTTAGTTGATGAATGGGAAAAGTTTTCATAAAGGAACCAAATGCTATTGTTATTAGCAGACGAAGTCCTAAGCGGAAGCTTGGACACAAATCATACTTTATGCAGAAAAAAAGAAAATGAAACCTGTTAGCAGGTAATTCCGGAACATGCCCTCTGAATTAGAACGGAAAGAAAATAGGAAGAGCATGGACTGAGAGTTAGTATTATCGGTTCAAAAAACAGTAAGTTCCTTAAATTTGCGACATTTTCCTCTGTGAAAAACACATACGGAATCTTCGTCAGAACTGCCTCATATTATTTTACATAGATTTTCCTCGAAACAAAACGAGCGGGAATGGAATTAGCAAAACAGTAGGTAAAGGTGTGAAATCGATGATAAGACAGATAGAAGGAAGCAAGCTCTGTGGAAAATTGATAGCCTTTTGGGCAACAAGCATTTCTCGACAATTCATTTATCTGCTGCGTGGGCGATCAAAATTTGCTCTGTTGCCACTATCTGCCTCATTTTTGAGCTGTTTATCACCATGCCAACATCATATAAAATCATCACGTAAATGTTCCACTAAATTTGATAGAAATTCTGAATTGCTTTCAGAGTGCATAGCTGCTCGCGTTAAATATCAGAAAATTGATACATAAAATAAAAACCAGATTGGAAGGATGAAATTGCAAAATCGAAATATATGAGGAAATGAAGAATAATAGTATGAAGAAAAGAGGCTTGAAATGAAAAGAAATTATTATGGACTTTAAATGCCTGAACGAAAAATATGCTGTTTCCTTTTTTTACATAAAATATCTCGTTTTGAAAAATTCAATTATACGGATGGTATTTCCTTTTTTACAGTTAAAGCTTTGTAGTGTTTTCTTTGAAATATGAGAAATTAGCGTTACATCTTGAAAACCTCCCACATCTCATCTTATTTTACTAAAACAGCATTTCGAAAATTTTGTTTTTTTCACCCACCAAACAACTGAGGAGGAATCTGTCTGTTCGATCCCAGTGAGAAAGCGTAAGTAAGCACTGCTAACATTAACAAACAAAATTTTTGGACTAAAGTTTTTAATGCAGTACTCATTATTTTATGCGAATTAAAGCTGATAAGTTATCTTCAGAATTTCTCTCATGGCTGTTTCATTAGCAACACCCTAAAAGCATTGGTATCAAGGCACTACGTGATGAGGATTAACTGTCTCGTGCCACCCTCCCCCCCCCCCCCCCATTGTCTTATTCGACTTTTTTATTTACGCTCCGAATTTCCGAATTCCTCAAAGCTTAGTTCCTCGTAGCTCTAGATTCAAAATTTAAAATTATTCCGACATTCTGATCACTCTACAAATTGACATTTTTTCATGACATTCTCCAGCTTATCTTTTTTCTTGTCCTCTTAGTCTATTATCTATTACTTTATGGCTTTCGAAGCTTCAAAAGCCTCTAAACAAAAAAAAAAAGGAATTGCAACGTTTCATCTGAAGGAAAGGAAAGGTTCAACAGTGAATGGGTAAAAATGCTCATTTAAGATTTTCGGAGCCATTATACTAAAAGCATCCTTATCAGTAAATCGCTCTCATGTTTGCTACATCTCGAAACTGAGTGATATCACATTCTTTTTAAGCATCTAATCTAACACAGCCCGCGATAAGTGATGATCACTAAGGCAATGAAGCCGAGAACCAATTGAAGTGGCTGGTTGTTGACACTGTTCATTCAGTCTTTCAGCAATGCAAGTGTTTGAAAAAATTATTATTAATTATTGTTTGCCATCATCAGAAAACCGAAGGGGAAATTTTAGGATGGTATAAAATTAGGTTTAGGAGAGGCAGTCGCTGCCTTCGCTACAATCCACCTCTTTCCCAAATCTCATCTGCTAACTGTCTACCTCTTCTCAAATATTTCCTTTCCTCTCTCTCGAGAGCACTTCCTTGCTTGCAGTATGGAAGAGCGCGTTTGCAATTGGAGCACAAGCAGAAGTGAGACCATCCATCCGAACGTCACTTTGTCACTCTCTGAATAAAGGATGATAGTTCTTGCGAAATTAAACACCTTAAGACTAAATTGCTTGACATCTACGTAATCATATATCCATAAATATATAGACACACGCACAAGCACACATACGCACACGCGCACACGCACACGAAAACACACACGGGAAATATACCTGAAAAGTAATGAAGTACAATAAGCTTGACATGCAGTTTACCCATCACTTAGTAGTTAGTGGTTTGGGAGTTTGGGAATATTAGACAACCGAGGCGACCTGCTGAATAGCTAGCTAGCTATTTCGTTAGCGCGCCTAGGCGCCAGCGGAGTAACGCATAGCCGAGCGCGTGCAGCCCAGCACTCGCCGTGATACCACTCATTGTTGCCTTCTGCATGTTCTGTGTGCTTCTTCTTGCTTTTCCACTGCTGCTAATTGTTATGCCATTATGTACACTGCTAAGTTTTCCTCGAGCGACGTAAGCTTACGCATTCATACCCTATGTGTTGTTAACACGGTCAGAAGTATCATTTATCGATCAACGCGGACCTTTCCCTCTCAAAAAGGAGTAGAAGAAGACGATTGTAGTGAGCGGCCACAAGAGCAACAACAACAACAACAACAAGGAGAAGGAGTAAACAACGTGGTTCGTGATGTGGCAGTAGAAGGTGCAACCGCTGCTTACTGCTTGCCAGTGTTTCACCGCCGACAGTACGTCGTACGTACGCAGTAGACGTACGGTGATATTCCCAGATAAGAAAACAATATGACTGAACTAGGCTGACAGCGACAGCGACAGTGACCAGAGAGCATGCACATTCACTTGGCCTTTCCTGACTGTTGTTGTTGTTGCTGCTGCTGCTGCTGCTGCTGCTGCTGGCCAAGGAGAGCATGGCAAGAGGACACACAAGTTTTTCTGCTGCTACTTCATCTGACCACAAACCGTCAATAACATCGAGGCGGCTGTGTTCTTCCTGTGAAGGGAACAAAACAAGGAGAAGAAGGAACGTTGGTTGCTTGTGTGAGCGAGAATCGTATGTGAGCTTCGAAGCCGATTAGCAGCTAAGGCTAAGGCTGCAAGTGGCATCGAAGCAGCTGCAGTCTCATCTCTGTTAGGTTATCAAACGTCTTCCGAGCAACTATCCGAAGTACAGAATCGAGCTAGCCAGCTGGCTTTCGTGATTGGCAAGGGATAGGAAAATGAGAGAGGACTATGTGAGCTTTGTAGGTATGTCACTGATGGGCTGCTGCCAGTGCAGTGATGATGGTGGTGTGGCGGTAGTGTTGAGGGAGTGAGATAAGCATAGGAGTGGGGGCAATGGTGTGAGCTTCTCCATCCATCCATCCATCCACCCACCCATCCATCCATCCATCCATCTAAGTACTCAATGTGCGCCGAGGAGCAGTCAGCTAATGTCCAAGACAAACCCATCCGACGGAATTGTGACCGACCGCCACCACCCACCACAAAGTACTTCCACCTTCTCGATGCCTCCTTTCAACTTGAAGCTCGTTGTGGATCACGGATATATGCGCGCTTCCTTCATTCATGTGTTCGTGCCACAGGCCTTAACGCTACTGTTTGTCCTCTTACTGCAGCAATTTTTCCTGCCAACTACTAACCAACGGCAACATCCCTTTCTATCCACTTGTCACTCCCTTCTTCTTCCTTCTTTTCATCACCCTTCTCTTATCACATATTGCAATTGTTTTTGGTGTGACCGACGTCATGTTATCAGCCTCAACATTTGCTGACATTGCCGAACGCTTTCGCCGCTTTCGCATCACTTATTTATTTTCCCCTAAGTTTTATACCTTTTGCTGCTTATTGCTGGCTTCGCTGATTTTAGTGAAATTTAAACGATGTTTTAATGTACTCTCTGTTTCTGATCCATTTTTGGTCGTATAAAAGAAATAGATGTGAAAAAGGTAATAAGTGATATCAGATTGAGCTTTGATTAATTGCCTAAGCAAAGCCTGCAGTGATTACATTAGGATAGCGTTATGTGCGTGACAGCCGATTTTTTCTTCTGTGCTTCATTATACTTGCCAGATATGAATGGAGTTCCTCTGATTATCGATCAATTTATAAAAGCTGTTGCCGACGCGTGCATCGATAAGGTGTGCTACTTTACGTATCGATCGATTATCAGTGATTATCGTTTCGTATTTGTTCCCATTCACAGCATTATCTTATTTTATTACAATTTTTGAATAATTAAGGATTAGTAATTCGCTACATTGATGGAGAAGATTATCGTAGTCACTTCCCCAAAAGTAGAGTAGGATTAATATGTTTGAAATAACGTCCATCATTTCTGTCATGAAAATGAAAATTTCCATTTAATTATTACGAATCAAAAATTCTATCCTCTTCGTTTTGATTCCTATAAATGCTACCATCTCTGCACTGTTTCGTCCTGTCGTATTTTAATACGCTGTGCACTCACTGTATTGATGACGACGAGTTCCATACTAGGCTGACTTTAGGTATGATCTCGTTAGAAGTATAGAAGTATCAGCTAAATCTTTTACCCAGTTACAAGGAATTTCTATCCTTTTTATGCTGTCGTCCTCTGGTTATCATCATTAATTTGGATTAAAGATAGTTATGAGTTTAATCATGCAATAAGTCATGCGTTAAGGGAAAGTTTACGGTGCATAATGTACGCGAATAAAGCATCGTCATTTAATTATGAGATACGTACCCCATCTGCTGCTACCTCTGCAATCATCAGAATATTTTTTTTTATCAAAAATCATTACAGCCAAGAAAATACAACGTGTGCATCGTTAAGCCTGCCCTACCTCGTCGGGATCGCATGTCGCTCCTGCGGCACTTTCAGTCGCATTGGGACAAAATCGATAACTCAGCAACTTCGCCATTATTTCAGCTTTTCGGAAGCGGTTTCTTTTGTATGATAACTAATGAAAATCTGAATACGGTGGAAATGTTTGGTATGTGGAAAGGATGATGAGGGGCAAGGAGATGAAGAAGAGTAGGGAGGTACGTTTGTGACAATTGACAAGCAAAATGCAAAGCTAACTTAGTGAAAGCTTCAAAGCCGAGCCTAATGGTAAGCTTCATGGATGATGATAAGAGGAGAATCCCCTCTCCCGTTCCCCCAATTACATCAGACATTATTACTCGCCTCTTTTCTTCCAGATCTTTTTTCGCTTCCTTTTCTCTTTGTTATCCACTCTTACTGCACTGAATTGTGGAATTCATAAGTCGCCGTTCTTCTTTTGTACGTACGTGAATGCTCCATCTCGTTTTCTCCTTTTAATTGTGCCTTTTAGTTCAACTGAATCTATTTCATTACCACGTTGTACTTTCAACAACAAAAAAAAAACGCACATCGTTATGCTTTTCCTGTTTCATTAAATCTCTTTATCTTTATCACAAAGCCACTTGCTGTATTAATTCAACAAATCCAGCGATTCCCTTGGAAGGCTTACTAATTTCCTGACGCATGTATAAGTTCCTATTTCTGTGGAATTACCCGCCTATAATGTAATTAGTCACTGCAACGAAAGCATTTAGAAATTGTTTTGTGCACTTCACTGTACATTCATATCGCTTACTATCAACCTTTCTACGCTTGTCCATTTTTCAAATGCCGCATATGTGTAAGCTTATTCATTTTGTATCTGTTGTTATTGGCTGAGCAAGTTTCTAGGATGCTCATGTTTGTCTTATTTTTGGCGTAAATGCATCACACAGGTTGTTCATTTATAGTATCGTACATCTAGAAAACATCCCAAAAATAGTTAATAGTAACTCTGTCTTCGTCCTTACCTTCATATGATTAGTTTAACGTTTTAGGAAGCGGTCATTCTCTGCGCTCCTATAAAGGTGCACAAATCAAATGTGCTTTAGCTGCATCAACAAAATACTTCCGAGAATGTTTCCATGCATCATTCCGTTGCTACGGCTATTCAAATCATGTCATGCATATACAGAATTTTCGGATAATATCTTTCGTTTAGTTGTGGTTGTGATTGCCTTTGCAGTTGTTCCACAACGCTCGAGAAGTATTTCGTCCGTTTGTACATACTTTCATATATTGTATATTTCGCACTTTTTAGCTTCTTTTAAAATCGAAATCTCATAATTTTTGGAGGAAGAAAGTTAGTTAGAAAGGATGTTGATGTTTCGTGTTGGCTGATAGGGCATTTGGAACATTTATTGCCTTCAAAACATCTGTTTCAATCATTTTGAGTCGTATATACAGCTTGAAGAGCACTAATGCTCCACACCTCACACTTTCACTTCTTACCTATAGGCTGATTTACTTCGTGCATTTCATTGCAGAACTTGTTCCTGGTATTAGTTTCCATATTTGTTTTTCTGCATCAAAGATTTCATTTCGACACTCATCTATTACAACCATTAAATATTAGGTAGGAATCAGGCCAAACACTGTGCTATATGTCACCTGACAATTTCGACAAATTGCATATCTCCTAACACGCAGTATTCTAACATTAATGGTTAACTGTGAAATCGTTTCCTTTTCGTTATCCAATGATTAGGCTATTAGTGATTCTTTTTTTCCAAGTTCTCATAATTACCGTTTATCTAAGATTTCATCTGAACCAAATATGAACTGTTCGGTTAAATTTATTTTTGGTATAATTATAATGAATGTTATGTATTTAATTTTGAAATACTTAAAAATTAATGCTTTTGGCATGAGTTTCATTACTGTTTTTTTTCGTTCAAAAAATTTATTACTGCTACAACGAAGCAAAACCGACAGGTGATAAAAGAACAGTTTAACGGCCAACATCAATAAGGTCTTTAATGTGCAATCGAGCTATCGTTGAGCTTCGTTCAGTCCTTTTTTTGGTAATTAATTTGTAACAATCTCGAGAAAACCAAAATGTATTGGTGTATTTACAGGCAAGGATAATGTTTGAGAATTTAAAAAAATCGATTTTAGGATTCTTGGTTTTGAACATTGGATGGATAGACAAGCAGATTAAAATTAAGCCTAGCTGATACTGTAGATTTCTAAAAGCCCTGAACAACCCTAGAAATTTCAAGATTACAGTTCATTCACACTTTTCATCGTTGGGCAATTTTGTTTATCTTCGACTTGAAGTAATTTACAAATCTGAAAAGAAAGTTCTGTTTCGCTGTTTGAGTATGTTATGTTACACCTTGATTTTTTTCCTTGTCCTTCAGATCTTGATTTGAACTCACAGTTATGTATGTTCGGGAGTGAGGCATGGTGAGTGCAGAATACTGCTACATGCTATGTGCTTCAAACTGTGCCATAAATTTGGTAAAATTTCACTGTAGTTCAGATGCAGTGAATAGTAATGCGTTATTAAAAAATTAAAGTCACAGAAATTTATGCTTGCAGTTGGTCGTACGGTTCACTTACTCACATCGCTCTGGTACTTTGGACATAGAAGTTGATGAATTGGCTGCATTTCTATATGATGACAACATATACTTACGTTATCAGCTAATAGACATCTTTCCACGAGTTTATTTAGGCATTTATCGATCTCTTACATAAGACAAAAGCGGTTTATTCTACGCCACTGCTGCTCTTTCAAAAATAGCTTGATGAAATCTTATCCTGGAAAGTGCTTTTTTTTCTTTTTTTTAGTGCTCATTAATTAAAGAAAGGGATGGAACAGTGACGTCGTTGTTTTTTGTTAGACCGAGTTAAACCTTTTGATTTTTCTGCATGTTTTTCAGAAGCAGTCATAAAAGGCACTTTGAGAAGAGACCGGAAACTTGTAGCATATTACTGGCGTGTTGGGAAATGGTGAAATCAGCGATTACGTGAGCTGTGTGATAACTCAGTGTAACTTCATCAACTACTTTTCTTTCTCGTCTCCCTAAATCATCACTAACGGCCTCGGGGAACCGATAGGATATATTTTCGTTTTTACTAATATTTTCCACATCATATCGCTAATCTCTATGTCATTTCATCTAGCGATTCTTTTTGCATGTACCCAGATACACACACACATACGAAATTTAGCCAACAGTTACATGTGAACTGTAGAGGCGTGAGTATGGCAGCACCATTCGCGGCATTCTTCTTGACTTACAAATTTACTTGCATCCCCACTGTAAGCATGAACAGTGCTTTCCGCTCAGGCTGTATGAAAGTAACAGAGAAAAGTGTCGCGGATATTAACTCAAAAATAGGTCATAACACGAATATGAATGCATACCAGTGATTTCTCTTCCTTCTTGTATCAGACATCGGTATCAAGAATGGAGATTGCAGAGATGAGGGAAAGAGGAGGGAAGCGGAATGAAGGAGGATGTAACCAGAAGGGATAGCAAGTGGAAGCATTCCTACAAAAATGATCATTATTTAAATGAGTGCAAAATTATCCTTCTCTTTATTCACATTTCACTTAGAAGCATCCACATTAATCCATACGCATTCCCATCCAATGCAAACCTACACTCATCCATTCGGCACTCCAACCTACGCCCATTCATGGCCGCACGCACGCACACGTCCATCCCAAATTTTCACTGGACATGCGCTTCTATATCCATCATTATCAATCCGAAAATAGGTTCTTTGTCAAATTGAGCCAAGAGCCGTTGCAGTTCACCTTGGGGAGACTTGAGGACATCTCGAAATTAATAACCAGCATTCATCAAGTTTTTCAGCTGCGTCGAAGAATCAAACACCAATAATGGTAGTGGGAAAGAGGAGGTCACTAATGGGAACTAATACGTCCTACCCACTTTCCCAATCTTCTCATGTCCAGTTAGTCAAATTAGGTCAAGTTAATCAGTATATTCTACGCAAATCAAGCTTATTGGATATGTATAGAAGATTTCCAATAGCCACTTTAAACCTTCAGAGTGAAATGTTACAAACAGTGTGCCATGATCTTAATAATCATTGTAAAACATCTGTACTACCGCAACCAATCAAATCTACTGCACACCCTACTTCAAGGTTTTGATCGAATTACAAAGGTCTATGAACTTTTATGGGTGGATTTATGTAAAGTTTAGTTGCGGTCCTCGTAACTCTTTTACAGTAGTGTTGTAAATGTCGTAGTATATTTTTTGTATTTAATAATTAATTGAACAATTAGCAATCAGAAAAGGCTCTTGCTCAATTACCCACTTTTGGTGGGTAGTTGAGCCTAATTTGCCTTCTTTCCAAATTTCAGATTCGTTAAGTGAAGGCGGCAAGAGGTGGAATAAGCGAGAGAAAAATAATGCTTTCCATTAATTATTCAAAAGGAAACGTGATACTATTTGAAACGTTTACATTAACAATGTGGCGATGAAATCGTTGTCTTTTTTATTTTCGAGATTTATCGGCCTCTACATTCTATCCGTGCTTCTTACGCGATCTTTACGGAACCAGCTATTCGGAGAACTTCTGATGCCTCCGATTACCTGATTTTAGTTTTTCTTCATGTAATAGTAAAAATGTGGAGTTTGTTGTAGATTGGATGTATTGGAAAGGAATCGTTCTCACTACAACAAAATCATAGTTCGATTAATTGAAACGCTACGCTAAATGCGTGTTTAACAAACACGCAGTGTAGTTGTGCCTTTTACCATACAGAGATGGCAACGACTTCAGCTGGCGGTGATAGCGCCCCCACGGTCAACGCCAACAGTACCAAGGCGGCAGACAGGGCTACTGTGGAACGAGCCATTAAAAGTACATTCCTCCATATTTATTCAAGAACTGATTAAACTAATATTCTCGAGAGTATTATTAAAATGAAAAAATCACGAAATTTAAAAGGATATAAATACCGCTCTTCTTTTAATATGATGACAAAAGAATAAAAAATTTATATATAAATTCCTATTATCGAACTCTTACATGTTGTCATTTTCTGAGTATTTTGTATTGAAATATAAAAATGCTTGTATCACCAAGAATTTATCGTCGCTCCACTATATTAAAATTCTCGTTCTCCGAATACCGCGTGCTGTTGCTTTACAGACGTGCAATTTCCAATTAGCGAAAAATTAAGTATGGAAGATGTTTACGATAGGCGGACATCAAAACCGCGTTCCGATATTTTGAAGGAACATTTTACCAAGGAAGGTCGTATTCAAGAAGAGGTGGTTGTTTTACACGCACAATCTTTGGAGGTGTTTGCAATCAGAACCGTAAATTCAAATTACTCATTTCATTATGCATCATTTATACAGATGTATTAACTCTTGAGCAGTAAAAAATAAGTCATCAAGGATTCTAAAATGGGTGAAATTTTCATTTCTAGCTGTAGGGTTGTTAGATCTTCTCCCACACTTAATGTAATGAGGTCTCATAAATTTCGAACAGAACTTGCGAGATTTGTTACTGATGGTGCATTATCTAGGTTGCACTACGAATAATTTCGGAATGTACGACCCTTTTTCGTCAGGAAAAAACAATGCTTGATATCGAAGCACCAGTTACTGTGTGTGGTGATATACATGGGCAATTTTATGATTTAATGAAACTTTTTGAGGTTTGCTAGTATTCGATAATATTTTCTGAAAAAAATTTCGGTGGACTTTCTAATTTTTAATTTGCTGTTGGATTATTCTCAATTGCTTTCAGAGTGTTCGTAGAAATTGAGTTTGGCTTTATGGACTCTTTATAAGCCAATTGGATTAAGTTATCTAAAAAAAAGTAGCTAAACAGTTTCTAGGATATACTTCCGTACGATATAAAAGTCGTTTATTTGTGCAATTTTTGTTAAAAAGAAGCTAGATTAGTTTGCTTACTTTTACGAATTGATTTCTTTGTGATTTAGAAGAATATTTTGTTTAGCTACTAATTATAATTTATAATGCTTAGGTGGGAGGATCTCCCGCATCAACCAAGTATCTTTTTCTTGGAGATTACGTTGATCGCGGTTATTTTTCGATCGAATGCGTATTATATTTGTGGGCTCTTAAAATTTGTTATCCAACGACATTATTTTTGCTTCGTGGAAACCACGAATGCCGTCATCTTACGGAATATTTCACTTTTAAACAGGAGTGTAAGTCAATTTTATCATTTTAAATTTAATTGAGAATTACTGTTGCATTCAAAATCGCCAGTTTTTTTGAGGTGGAAATTTTTTGCAGAGAGAAATGCATTTCTTTTAGGTAAAATCAAATATTCAGAAAAGGTATATGATGCTTGTATGGACTCGTTTGATGCGCTTCCTCTTGCGGCACTTATGAATCAGCAGTTTCTTTGTGTCCATGGCGGCCTTTCTCCCGAGATTCATACCTTAGAAGATATCAAAAAGGTACGAATTTACAAAAACATGCTGTCGTTTATCAAGCTAGTTTTCCGATATCAGAATTAATGTGTCGGACACTGCGCAAGTGATTTTGTCTTAATTTGAGTTAAATTTTGTTAAGCTGGATCGATTTAAAGAACCACCAGCTTTCGGACCCATGTGTGATTTGCTGTGGTCTGATCCACTGGAAGATTTTGGCAGTGAGAGGAATTCGGAGCAGTTTTCACACAATTCTGTCCGTGGATGCTCGTATTTTTATAGGTTTGTTTTGTTCAAGAATTTCGGTAGACATCAAATTACTGTGGTTTTCATTCAGTTACCAGTTGCAAGTGCCTTTGTAAATCCTTCGTATGTTTTATTTAGAATTTACAACGTTTCTTCTCTGTTAGAGGATAAAAAAAGAAGGAAATAAGCTAATAAAAGTGAGTATTATGTGAAATTCCAGTAAAATAAATCGAAAACGTGTTTTTAAATTGTTGAATTGCATAAGTCATTTGGCAGTTCCAAAATTTTAATATAATAACAGGGAGTCAGGGACAATGTACAAAGGTACACGGAAATAAGACTATATTTTTCCAACACGTTTTTGGTTTGCTGGTCGTGATCATAGGGAGGATAGAGTTCTTGGAATAAAAAAGTATAGTGTTACTTGGAAGTGTGAAAGGAACATTTACTTCTGCTACTGTGTATCTGTCTTGCAGCTATGCAGCATGTTGCGATTTCTTGCAACATAATAACCTCTTGTCAATTATCCGTGCCCACGAAGCCCAAGATGCCGGGTAATGCTTTTCATTAATTTTATAGCACATGTTTAGTTATATTTCTAGATTATAATTGAAATTATTGAAGAAAATTTGATAATCAAATATAATGAGAAATTATTCTGTACATTACAAATACGAGTACTGTTGTTTTGTGCCTTTCTCGTCACTTTTTAGAATATTAATTTTCCTTTTTTAGGTATCGAATGTATCGAAAATCGCAAGCAACCGGGTTCCCTTCCCTTATAACTATATTTAGTGCTCCAAATTATCTTGATGTATATAACAACAAAGGTTATTTCTTTGTTCTCTGTCCTGTCTTTTCTTTAGTTCTAATTGTTTAAAAATACTTTTTTCGTTATGTTCAGCAAGTATTCATTAAATTTTTCATCAACTACTAGTAAATTTATTTATATACTATGGCTCTAAATGGAAAAAATTGTAGCTGCGATACTAAAGTACGAAAATAATGTGATGAATATACGACAGTTCAATTGTTCACCTCATCCATATTGGCTGCCTAATTTCATGGACGTGTTTACATGGTCTCTTCCTTTTGTTGGGGAAAAAGGTTTGTCTCAAGTGATAAATGTAATTAAATATTTGACGAAGTAGTACATGGTGTGGCATAATCTTGCATCATTCGATGTTTAAATATCTCTTTGAAAGTTATCTTTCTTTCATAATTTTGTTTTGCTACTCTTCACTGCCTGAAAATAGATAGAAATCTGAAGTGGTTTAAAAACAATTTTAAAAAAAACCTTTAATTGCGTTGAATTAATTTTAGTAACCGAAATGCTCGTGCATATATTAAATATTTGTTCGGATGATGAACTTATGGCTGATTCGGACGACACTTTCGAAGGTATGCTTAGTAACAGCAGTTTGTTTTGTTGTATTAAATATTCCTTTTTATGAGTGTTTATTAGCTTCTTTTGATAAGATTTTGTCTTCATCGTTGCTGCATATGATCTTCTAAAAAGCTTCAGTTCAAAATTAAGTCTCTTCTTTCTATAGTTTGTGTGGAATAATCAAACATGTTTATTGTTCTTTAGTTATTCATGCATGAGCCTGACCTTTTCAAAATTCATCAGAAAAATGAGTGATGTTATCGTCAATTCTGATAAAGCGCACTAGCAAAGTTCAGTGCGAAACATTTTCGCATTAAGTCGTGAAAGCTGAAGCCACTTTTCTTATGTTGGGTTACAGATTATTTTTTTCGTTTTAACCGATACTAATGCTTATTGTGAGTGTATTTTGTTTCCCTCCCATCTAATCGCTTACATCCAAAGAATTTAGCATGTGATGTAAATGCTTTTACTTTTAAATAATATTTAAATATCTAACTTTCAAATAATTTGTTTTTAAATAATAACTAATATCTTGATAGTCTCCATTAACTGGTCACCCCTAAGAATTCATTTGACGTATTTTTTAAACTAATTACATGATATATCATAGTATGAGAATGACTGTTCAAATACGACTCTGTTTTTTCATTTTTACTTTGCCGGTTAAGGAACACCCATTATGTGTAACCTTGGTGTCCCAATAGTTTTTCTGTCTTTTAGCCTGTCCGAAATATTAGTATCTAAGTTTTATGGGAGGTAATATTTCTTGATGTTTGTTTATGGCTAAATCATTTTTCAGTGTTGATAAAGAAGACTTCGTAGAAAATGAATTTTTTATATACATATTTTATGTTAACTTCAGGTGGTGTTCCGTCGGCGCGGAAGGAAGTGATTCGGCATAAAATACGAGCAATCGGCAAAATGGCTCGCGCCTTCTCAATATTGAGGTTTTTTTGTAGCTCATTTGCTGTATTAAAAATGTGAATTTTCTGCTTTAATTTTAAGACAGCGACCAATTTCATTTAGGTTTTCTGTGATAGATTTCGTGTGCTTTTTTGTACCAGTAAACTAACTGAAAAAAAAGCTAAGCGTAGGAAACTGCTCTTCACCTGCTTAAATCACTTCCCTTCCTCCCGGATTTTGATTGTTAGAGCATGTGTTATTTCGGTTTTACAATATTTCATTCAGTGTTCATTTAATGAGTGGTGGATTACTGGGATTTAAAATGGTGAACTGTGTTCTGTATGTTCTTTATGAAATCATTGTGTCTGATATATAGGCCTTTTCACACGTGGATTTTCTGAAATTTGAGAAAAAGGTTTTGTGAAACAGTTGTTTGAAGTTTCTTGATAGTTTGAATCGTCTTTTAACTGAGTTAAGCATTCTTTTTTAGTTAGTTCCTTTGACTTTAATTACCATTATGATATCATATATCGCAGTTCTCATGTGAATTTGTGTTCAGAGAAGAAAGTGAATCTGTATTACAACTGAAGGGACTTACACCAACTGGCAATTTACCTTTGTTCACGCTTCAGGAGGGCAGACGTGGAATTCAAGAAGGTACTATACTTTTTCACCAATTTTTCTACTAGAAACCTGTGATTACTCAGGTTTTTTCTTAAAATGAAACTGCATCATTAATGGTTTTTAAGGTCAATAACGACATCTAATAATATCATAGTCTGTGGCAATTCGTAAATTGAATTCATCGCTAGTTACAGTAGAATTTGACGAATTACTTTTAAAATGCTGCTCTATGACGAAATTCATAACATAGATGTTTTTTTTTTTTGCTATTGATCATTCAAAGTAGTACACTGAACGAGAAGAGAATTTTCGCTCAAATCCATGAGGAGTAGGTTAAAAACGACGGGAAGACACTCCATTAAATCAACGTAATCAATCTGTTTAAGCAACTTTCCCCTTTGTATCTACGCTTTGGGTAATATTTTGTATATATTTTTGAGCGGAATTTCGATTATTGAATGAGTGAAATTGGCTAATTACTGAGTTGTAGAGCTATTTGATTTTGATATCATTTGAAAGATTCCTTCGTTTACTGATAGGCACCCGCTCCGCAGACTACGATGTTAGTTTTGTCCTTACCGTTGCCTACTGTTGCTGTTTGCTTCAATGGTGATATGTTCCTGTAGTTTTTTATCAAGATTATTAGTGGTACCGAGAAAGAGTGATCGTTCTAAAGCAGATATATTGGCAAAATGCATGGTAGTTATCGAATTATGCATATATGTTCACTTCCCTCATTTAAATATTGATGTTTTTGTCCACTACGAAATTCTAGCATTGGATTCAAAAAAATCCGGGAGGTTACGGTGGGTTGTAGGTTGGAGCACATTTGTGCAGTATCTATCATTCGCGGAAGATGTAATTACCGAGTTATATGCAGTATTTGTAGCATTATCTGGGTTGGGACCTGGTCATCGGATTCAGTCATTTGATGAGGCAAAGCGATTGGACAAAATCAATGAACGTATGCCCCCGTCAATGGTAACTCCAACACAATCACCAATAGCCAGTCCGTCGACTCGTCGTGCCAGTCCAAATGTCAGCAACAGTACAGCAACTATACCCCCAGCAACAACTGCAACAATTTGAAAGCAAACAGCTGTACAACTGTACGTAATGGTCCTCAACTGGAAAGTTAAATACAAACTTATTTTCGCTTGGTTGAATTTTTTCTTTGTTCTTTTTGGATTGATCATTTAATACTTATATTTATCTTATGTCTGGTGGCACTTTCAAATTGTATTTTTTTAAAAAAAAAAAGAACTTTTTATTTGTTTCTCATTCTTAGAAGTCAAGAAGTTCCTTTTTTCATTTTGTCATCTTTAAAAACCTGTCATATCTAGTCATATTAAAAATTTTGTTACAGTTGCAACAAATTTAATGTTTGTATGGAAGTTTTTTAGTTTGCTTCCATAGTTGCACTTCCTAATCGTTACTTTTTTAAATTCAAGCATTTCTTCCTAGCTCACAGTTTCCATCCTTTTGGTGCCGCTTGTCTGTTTTTCTGTCTTTAAAGATTTGATTGTATTATACAATGTCTTCTGCTTATTTTTGTATTTGTAATTCAGAGGCAGGTTTTTCATACGACGTCGTCTTATATAATTTGTTTGTTATCATTGCGGGGGAAGAGGAAAGATTGGACAGTGGGGAATATGGCAGTGCTCGTTTTGCCGTTAGTTTGGAAAGTTTTAGGTAAACTGTGTTGCGTTGTGATCCTGCCTTCGGAGAATTTTATTAATGTATCGAGCTGGTGTTGTTCTATCGATCGATGACCGGTGTCAGTATCATAATTTATGCCAATAATTTATGGGAGGAGTTTGAGGGAATTTCATTATCTGCTTTTATTCTTTAATTCGTCTTCATTATCCTGTTGGTGGCTATCGCTTTCTACTTCACATCTTTGTTGTTAAGTTAGGCTGATACCAACTCACTTCCAAAATGCAATCGGTCTTGTCGTTGATAGTATGTAGATGCTAACTTTAGAATTCTAGGATTATTGCATCGTGAAATTGATGAACTGAACCTATCGTATATTCTGGTAAGAAGATTTTCTCACGATTAAAAGAACTAACATCAGTTTTTATGCATCATGAAGGAAAAAATGTCACAGAGTAATTAATAGTGGAATATTTGTAGGTCAAATAAATGCTATTTCTTTAAATTTGGAATGTTTGAAAGCATTGCTAAGTGCACACTGAATGCATTTTCTAGCAAGAGTATAATATTCCTATTAAGTTACAGCGTTTATAGGTGATATTTAGATTTATCCTGACTGCTTGCTCGGGATATTTTCAGGGTACAGATCAAGTTCGGAAAACAGCACGTTGTAATAGTTTCTACCTTTATTTTATGCAAAAAATAAATGAAGTCTGATTAAGTGTTATATTTCTTGGTGCAATCGAGCAAATCCTGATATTTCAGTGATGCATTTCGTGACATCGTTATTTCAGTTTTTGTAAACGTACCGTAATCTTTGCTGTTGCTGACACTTGTCTTGAAATGTAGTAAATCGTTTATAAATCATAGCACATCTGAAAAGAGAGGTATATGATAAGATGCCTCAATTTATAACTTTCAGTCCCTGTAAAATTATCAAATTGAGGAATACAAGATAAGGGATTGGAAATAGTTCAGCTGCGTAGGTGCTGTTGGTAATGCTTATTTTGAAAGAGTGGAGAGTTTACTGTCCCATGGACATAGATTGGTATGCAACGCATGATATAGAATTGTAGGGGAGAGGAATACTGTGATTGCAGGTTTTGCGTGCATTAGTTGTAGCAGTGAGATCTAAGAAGTTGGTGAATATTTATTTCTGTGGTGGAGCGTTCGTTCATTCCACAGATGTTTTTGCAAATTACTTTTTTTCATGATTCGTAAGGAATTACTTTTTGTCGTGAAACACTCGATCTGCGGGCGGCTGTACGCAGCCAAATTGCTTCATAGCTAAAAAATAACAGACAGTGTGGATAGACAAGAGAAACGGGCACGGGATAATTGCGCATGTGCTAAAATTAAACACTTCATTCAAGAGAAAGAAACGGAATGAAAACGGCAAGGGAACCAGGGTTTTCGGCCATGTACTGTAGGAATTCCACTTGCTTTCCCTCGCATAGCACATCACCGTAAGTTCTTGGAGTGAATTTCCTGTCCGTCTTTCTCAAACTTTGAAATTTCATTTTGACATCGATATTCAAGAAGTTCGGAGTTCAGTTGAACAACTACCTGCGGTGAACCGCGTATTCGCTTGCTTTACTATGCTTTAAATCCATTTGATTCATCTTGGCATTAGTCTTACTGTCGCTTCTTGAAATTCTGATCCTGCACGCAGTTATTAGTTTCTGTTTACCGACTGCTTAACATTTACTTTTAGCTTAGCATGTCGTGAACAGGGAAACAGAAAAAGGTGAAATAAAATGAGATGGCATCTTTTCCCCAAGAAAAAAAATAGCAAAAAGACAGAGTGGAGGAGACCAGGCAGAAAACAAGCATTGCACAAATTTTTTTTCTCATTTTGGTTGAAGTTTGTTACTATGAGAGTTTTTCTTCCTCGTGTTAAGGCACGACAAGAGTTCCATAAGATGCAAACTATGTAAGATAGAATCGAAGAGGAACCGCAAATGCTGTTCTTCGGAATACTGCTCTGTTCTTATTATTTAAAGGTGATTAATTATTTTAATTATTGGCCGCTAATGTGAGAGTGCAGGAATGAAGATGTCTTTCGAAGGACAATGTAAGGATCCAAGTCCATTAATTCACGTCCGAATTTTGTCTAAACTATTATAAGTCATAGAGATGAGGAAGAAGGGGACCATGTCTCTGTTGGTAGTACCAATGACCATTTCATCAACTGCGCCACTCGGACTACTGGATGCATTCAATCGGCTACTGGTGAAACACCTGTCTTGGCGTCCCCATTTTCTTTGGCATAGGATTTTACTCGAATTTTGTCACCACTGAAATGTGTGCAAAGTTCGGCCGTTCATACCATTGTGTAAAGAAGTGGGAGGGAGAGAAGAGCCTGCGTGTCTTACATGACGTAAAGACTAGTATCTAATTATATAGTATTTCTGCATAGGCTAATGTGATATAGCTGATATGAGTAAAACTTTGGATTATGGTGGGAATAGTAACAGCGGCAATGATGGAAAACACGTACGATCACGTCAGGCTGCTACTCAACACCCAAGGTCAGTTTCAATACTCTTTGTTTTAATTGCCGCAAGAATTTTCATAGAAATGAATTTATTCATTGTAATAAACTGTTTACTTTAGTTTGAATTCCACTTCATTGTTTCTTAAGTACTTTTAAATGAAGTTGGTCAGTTAAAAGCGCCAATATTGTGTTGTAAAAGCATGTATATCGTATTTTGAGATGGTTTTCCGGACTTCGTGCAAGGATCTCACAGCTTAATATGCCCGAGTGGCTGAATCAGCTTGGGGTTAGGAATTTCAATTATGTAGCACCGACAGAGGAAGTGGTAAGTGCCTTCACAGTAACATGGAATAATAACTAGAGGCGAGAGAAAAAAGTGAACTGTGTAGGAGCTGAGTTCGTGATTACTGGCGGGAATCTGAGACTGCATTTTTTAGAACTGAAAGTGAATACCATGGAAGAAGGCAGTCAGGTCACTTTATCTGTCACGATTTGACGTTGAGGTACAAATATGAAGTGCATTCTTTGATACCGATGTGCAGAGTTAAGTTTCTACAGTAGCCAGTATGTATTAAGACCACGTTTGTATTTTACAGTTACACAGTGACAAACGCGAAGAAAAAGTAGAGTGCAGAGACGATCAACCAGAGGGAAAATTGGATGATGAGAAGAAGCTCGAGGCATACATCGGTCCAGCAGTGGATGTAAATGGAGTTTGGTTTTTTCTAATTGAAACTGTTTTATATTCAGTTTGCCCTTCCAATTTTTCATTTTCATTTTCTTTGTTATTACATAATACATTAATTCCAAGTTTCTGAACAATATTGAATTAGTCACATATCCATTTTAAGTCAATTTAACTTACAGAGGGATACCATAGGCTTGTGTTTGTGGGAGGAAGCTGATTATGGTGATACTCTCGCCTTGCAGCACTTCGGTCCACTGAAGAATCTTATTACGGGTTGTAGTCACCCAGGAAAAGGACACGACTTTGTGTAAGATTAATGGATTGATGTTGCTAAATTTCCTTATCAGCTTAAAACTTGTAGATGTTCTTCGATTGCTTCAGGTCACTGTCTGTTACCCATCCTACCTGGTGCGATAAATGCGGAGATTTCATGTGGGGATTTTTAACACGAGCTGTAAAATGCGATAGTAAGTCCCATAAAAAAATCTTATGACTGAATGTTGAAAGTATGCAGAAGCATTACGCGTGCTTTTTTTTTAGGAAAATCCAGTATTTTAGAAAATATTAAACCAATTATGTTAAACTTTTTTTTTTTTGCAGACTGTAATTATACTTGTCACGCAAAATGTAGATCGCTTGTAACACTTGATTGCAAGACAGCAGATAGTACTTTGAGTTCATGCCATGATTTAGTTGTAACTTCCTCTTCAAATCTCAAAGTGTCCACTGAAAATGACGAAATTATCGAGGTTTCCATCTTTTTTTATTGCGTTTTTAAAGTTTTGAGTTATTGTTTGGGAATTCGAAGACATAAATAGAGCAAAAAGCTTCCTAATTCTTTTGATCTTTTTCTTTCTATTCCTTTTTGTTCGAAATATTATAAAAAAATTGCATAGGAACAAAAGGATGAAACAAGCGGTTTTGTACAAATCCACATGAATTTTATGCGACCTATTAATGTGGTTGCAGGCGATTCACTTTCATTTCTAGATGTGACTAACGAATCGGGTGAGTTTTTTATTATCACGTTATTTTATACCGTTTTGCATTAAGTTTCGGAATTGGTTCTACGAGAATTTTAAAAATTTATGGGAATCCTCGAACGAATATCTCTATCAATTCTTTTCAGGATCTGTAACTACTAGTTCCTTAAGGACAATCACAACATTTTTTCTTCCGAGAAATACCGTTAGGAATGTAAATATCAGCAGCAAGATGACTACGAGGTATACGTGGACTTTTTATATATATTCACATCTATATTTTTTTTCTATGTTTTCTGTAGCTTTTTTATTTCCTTTACTTATTTAAACATGTTTTACACTTATTTCTTCAGAGAAATGATTGTAACGCTGCTGCGAAAATTCCGAGTTGCAGATAACCCGCGGAAATTTGCGCTATATGAACGTATTTGTCAGCCTTCAGAAAATCCAGCTGTACAAAATTGTGGGTCTTTGCAAAACATCCGTTTATAAAATTTCACATTCTTTAATATATGTTAGGTTGTAGCTTGTGATATTTCTGAAAGTCAAATCTGATTTAAGATAGTTTAACGCGTATTCCGGACGAGTCTTATCCACTCAAAATTGTGCGCTTATGGGAAGAGAAGGGAGAGAAACGGCAACTAGTTTTGCAGGAGAACGATACAGGAGATATTTTGGTTCGTCCCTCTCTGTAATGCTCTGTTTTAAGTTACTTGTTTTTGTATTAGAACTTTTTGCCCATTTCTCAAAAAAACACCTATGTTGAAACTACTGCGATTTCAGTGGGATATGTTTGAGCTACCAGAACTTGAAAATTTTTTAAAAATTCTGGAAGATGAAGAAAAACAATATTCTTTCCGAATTCGACAGAAATACGACGCTTACAGGTGATTTTTTTTATAAATTTTTTTCGCTCGTTTTAAATGTTTCACTTTTTGCATACATTTTTTTTAGAAGTATTTATACTTTGCTGACAGAAGTTTTATTTGGGTACCTTCGTTCTGTTAATAAACTTAAGCTTTCAGGTGGTATTTGGATGAAAATTTACGCAATCGAGGTTTTGCAGTGGATAATGATGAATTTAGCTCGGTAAAGACAAATTCTTGTATATCCACTGACGTCTAGCTTCTTCTATCCTTTCTACAATCGTTAGAATTTGTTTTGTTAAAACATGTAGTGGAAAACTTTGCCGGTTCTTTATAGAATAACAAATTAGTAAATTCAAATCTTTTTGAAATATTGTCCTTGATTGTATCTATTATTCTTACTCAAATGTTCATTTCTTTTCATGATCAAGTTTGGTCGAATTAATTATAATTCTATATAAAAGGAACATATGACAGTTGAGTAACTCTCCGTTAGTCAGTTTTTCATCTGCATTTGGTTCTGGAAACGATTGAAAAGGAAAAGATCCAACAGTTCAAAATCTGATCTGAATCGTAAGAGTGACAGAGTAGCGGCACTCACTTTTTAAAGTCTCTTTGAACCTGTTGATGACTGCACTTTTTTGTGATATTATTTCATTTGTGCGTTTTGTATTGGAACTGTTTGTAGCTGTAGGCTATCCAGTTTTACTGTTATGGTAGTATGTGACGTATAAGTAAATATTTCTAGCTCTTTCTGCTGCACGGCAATGGTTGAATTAAGTAGGGTATTTCGTTGTAGCTGGTTGGTGATTTAGAAGGGCAGAAAGTTCAGGAACAAAAAGTTTGGTAGCAGGCTTCTGAGTTTTTTGAAGGATATTGTCGTGTGACTTCTTTTCTTTTTACATCAGTAGATGTTCACCATGGCACCACTCATGGGAATATGCAGTCTGCGTTCGTGCAAAATTTGAGAAGTTTATAATGGCAGCGATATCAAAGTGGTGGGCTTCAAGCGTTTCAAAATTTGTTTTTCTGCGGGAGACGCCTAAAGTTCTTTTGACCGGTGAAGTTACATGCAATTATTGAATTTTAGCTTTCTTTCAAGCATGAAACGTAGATACATTACAGTTCTGATTTGCTTAACGGAACCAAAGAATCTCCACCTCAAAAGGTATCAAAACAGTAGATTTTCTCGAAACGGCTCAGTCCCGGGCAGCGTGTACAAAGGGCAGGGATGTAATCAACGTGAGCTGATGACTCACATTTACTGGGAATTCCTCGTTCAAAGGAAATAATTGCAATTTCCGACCCCGGTCACGGAGGATTTTCAAGGAGTTACCAGTACCTTCCGGTAATGGTTACAGCACGCTGATTCCTCCATTGTATCGCGCTTGCAGGCCTGGACCATCTAAGGGCATCACAGACCTGTTATTGCTCACTGTAGACTGAATTTTTCAAATGCCTTTTAGCCTAACGTCCTGTAGTTACTAGTGCAACTGTGTGCTCAGGAAAATGCAGTATTATTAATATGAAGGTTGTAAAATCATTGAACTTGGAAGTTGTAAATTTTGAAAACTTCCTTTTATTGTCGCCACAGATTTGTTCGTATGGCGTCGGAGAGAATAAATTTCAAAGAAAAAATCAAAATTTTTTTGAATACTTGACGGAAATTTCTTGAATATATTAATAAATAGGCGGAATGGCAGATGAATATTGGTTCAACAAATTAAGAGGCATATTTTGCACAAGCTGATAAATGTTTTTGAGACGATTTGGAGAATCGGATACGACGATGCCTGCCGGTATCATCAATAGTAATAGCACCGAATGACAAGCTGAGCTAGCATGAGTTTCTTATGAAGAAATTCCTGAATACATGGATAAATTGGTATAGAGCGAAGAAGGCCAAGGTAAATAGTACAGTGGTGAAAATACTTTGAAATGGAAGCTATTTCATTGCAATTCTTAAAATTGGCTCTTATAAAAACCAAAAACTTAATTAAGCAAAGACACATCTCTTTTCCTAGTTAGTGTGCATGTTTAATTTACAGTGAAAGCTAAGCTCGCAAATACTAGCATTTTTCACGATTTCCATTTCAAAAATCTGTGAAGTGAATCAATCATATTATTCATCAAGGAGGTTTTTATATTGCAGTTATTTGTCCATTTTCTACCTGCATTGTAAGGAAACATCGCCTTGCTTTCACGTTTCTTAAAATCTTAAAAACCAAATCTGCAAAAGTGAATCCAAAAATCTCTTACGATTATCGTCACCAATTTTTTTTGATAACATCTATGATGTTAATCTTCGCTAGTCGTAGAAAAATCATTTGCAAGTTTTTCTCACATCGTTGATTCGATTTTAGAATTATTTGTGATTTTTATTCCATAAAAAACTTTTGTTATGTGATTTGGTTTTTAGACAAACAAATATGAATTTGAAAAGTTTGAAAATATTTGATTCCCAAGAGCCATTAAAAAACTGGATCATTCTCTGCTTTTTGAAAAAAGAAGTGAAAACTTATTGATTATCTCAAGGATGGAGGAAAAATTTCTAATGCAAAAAATATAGTTGATTAAAAAACGCATAGGTAAAGGCAAGAAAGCATGAAAGTCCTGAAATCCACTTGCGAGGATTGAATTGGATGATAAAAAGCAGTGATTTTCATGAGATGAGCAATTCTAAGCATTTGAAGAATTCTCCCAGGCTTGGAGTAGTAAATGTGATAATTTATGAATCCACTGCAATAACGCATTTCCGCCTTTCCTTTTGCACAACAATTATTTGGCTATCAATTCGATGGCCTCGTTCTCAATATGCGAATTCTCGCTCGCTTTTTTTTGTTCGAATTTATCATTGGACTACTTTGCTGCCTTTCAATTTTCTTCTCTTACAATATCATTACATGGTAGCAGAAAACCTTTCTTTAGCAATGAAATAAACTAAAAATTTTGATTTGATAAGAAAGGAGCTTATTTTACTGCTTCCTCCTCGGTTCTGACGATGCTTCTATTCAGAATCCTCCACGCATCAGTCATACATATGTGAACTGCGGAATGACCTTATCAGGAAAAAACTGAGTGACCAGAGTTGGTAAATGACAAATAGTCATCGATTTTAAACAATGCTTTGTTTATTTGAAATTTTGGGCAATTTTTTTCGAGGCATACAGTTGTACATGCTCACAACAATGTTATCCTTTGAATTGGTAAATTTTTAAGCTGAAATTTGGTCGTCGCTGTTTGCATTTGTTTTTGTTGAGGATGCTTCGAGGAGGTGAAAAGATTTGAAGGAAATAGATGCGAGAATTTCAAATACTTGCATATTCTAAGTTTTGAAATGAGTTTATGGATATGACTTAGTGGGGTTGCGGGTATGGGCGATGAAACTGTTTCGGAGAGAAAACATCAGCGGAGATTGGTCCCTGGAGAAAACTTTTTCTGGCACCCCATCCCATCCGTCTTTCCTGGCAAATAATGGAATCGAAGATAATCTACCAAATATGCACAAACATCAAGCATATAGCTCTTTAGCATTTTTATCGTAATTTCGTTAACAAGTGGATGTATCCTTCTGCATCATTCGGATCTCGAGAATCTTCACGTGCGTTGTTAGGAAGTGTTTCGTTTTGTTGTTAGGCACATTACAGCTAACCCATCCTCATTTACTTTGCACATTTGCAGAGGAACATTTATGCTTTCCTCGTGCAGACCCTTTTGCTTTTGACGAATTTGTTTCTTATATAGGGCGTTTGCAGAATAGAACTTGTGATGTAGGCCAACAGTTTGCTTTTTAGCTTCAAATTCTTGTAAATCTCCAGCTCAAACCACCACCAACGAAATTCTCAAGTGAATTGATATAACAGGAAATTAGTGAATGCATTCGTAAAGTAATTCGTTAGTTGAAGCTTATTAAGGATAAGTTAAAATCTTCGCTACCCATTTCAGCGACTGAAAAAATGGATGGTGTGTTTGGAGAGAGAATGAATAAGGATTTCAATAACTCATTTCTTAAAATACACTTTCATTTTAAAAATTTTTACAAAATTTAGTGTAATTCTAAATTTTATGAAGACTGTGTTTTTTTAATCAAAATTCATGAAAATTTTATGCAAAGTGTGAGCGTAAAATATGAATCGTAATATTCAAAAATTGATATACAGTTTAATTATCTCTTGTAAACGTGGAATTGGTGACCTTACGCCTCTCGAAGTTACGCTTGGATAATGTAGAAAGTATTTTTACATTTGGATAATTCAGCATGGGATACTTCTAAATTCATACTTTGAAATATTGGACAAGCAATAAGGAATACTTAGGAACATTCATGGTATTATAAATTGCTTCACATCATTTAAAACAAGTCGTATTTGGAAGCTTAATATATCTTTGAGAACCAAAATCTTCGAATTCTATCAATTTTCGAGAGGCTACTCCTCGTTAGTGCTAATGATTTTGAAATTCTTTTCTTAAAGAGCTACAGATCTTATAGTCAGATTGATAGAGCGAGAAGGAAGATGCATTACCGCTAATGAATTTTTCATAGATATGAGAAATTTTGTGGGATAGTCGATATTTTTAGAATCAAGACCATATGTGAGAAAAACGTTTGAAAAAATGAAGACTTGTACAAGGGCTATTTCGCAGCACTCGGGCAGTTGGGAAGCAGTAAATGAGTAATTCAATTGTCCAAGCTTGCTCATGGCAAGCTTAACGTAAATAATCACAATAAGGTTGTTAGGAAGAGCGGAGGGGAGAAAAGCACATCTCTGAGAAAATGCCTTCGTTAGTTTTGGATCTACTACCCCCTCAATCCATTCTCTTTTAACAATGCCACTAAATTGCGGATTTATCATCCCACAAATTTCTGTCCGTGTAATTGCATCCGTTTCTATGTGTATGTTAGGCGGACAATCCAACAACTGTTGATGCTTAACAATCTAATAAACCACATAGGTTTTTTCGTCTTGGAGTATTTGCAATCACTATTTCATTCATTTTCGGAATGATGCAATATTCCGGAATTTATAGCAAATGAAATCATTGCTTTCGTTTTGCTTGATGACAATCTTCCAGCAACGACTTCATAAAGAGAATACTTTTAAAAAAAGATCAAAATCCTAAATCGTACAATTTGGAGACGTAAATTCGACAATTATCAGCTGTAAAATGTGAGCACGAACTTGAGTTTTCGGAAAATTCGAGCCGGAAATTCCAATAATGGTTTGGATGGAAAAGAAATTAGGGAGTGAGAGAGGGAAAGAGAAAAGGAGTGAGAAAACGATAAGCTTAATAACTCATCAGTCGTTTCATAGAGAAACTATTTGCGCTTTCATTCAAATTCACACACAGTAAGCAGCAATCTCGAAGCTTCAATAAATAGTTTCAGCAAGTCCAAGCATCAGCCAATAGTTTCAGGCCAAAATTGCATTTGCTCCACCTTCCCTCCTGTCTCTCAAATATGTTGCATTGCTTTTTTGTAACCACCTGAGCTTCTTCCTCCCAATCTTTTCACACATTCTCAAATAGTTCGATTTCTTTAATTAATTAATCGTTACCTTTTTCTTTTTGTCGATAAAAAAGTGGAAAGTTGAGGAGGGGAGGGGAAAGTTTCAGGACATAAGTAAAAAAATCTTGGGAATAGCCGGAATAACTCAAAGGCGCGCTATACTTTCTCGATGCAAGTTATTGCAACCTCCGATTCCTTTTCGCTCTTCATCTCTTCCTCTCATCTTTTTTACTTCCTTGACGATATTTTTATCACTCAAAAGCAACCCCACATCACGTACGTATGTAGTACGTTACGTTAACATATCTTTCCATGCAACTAGCATGTGCCGTTTCGCTTCGCTTCACTCACGTTAATATAAAATAAATTCACCGATGAATTCAAGCAGCAAAAATTTCCAGTATTATTTTCTTCCTAACTGAAATTTAACTATTCAAATTTTATTAAGCTTAGTTAATCAATATGGAAATATGCAGCATCACTGCTTTACAACTCGAAATGCTTACGAAAAAACTAAACGTATGAGATGGGTTGATTCGTAAAAGTTAGGATTTGATTTTTGTCTCAAGTCTGTTTTGATTTTCCCATACTCAATAAAAGGCACAAAATTGCATTAGCGTATGCGTATCTCGGATTGCAAGATTCGTTGCAAATGCTTCAGGAGAATTGGAAACTGAAAAAAGGAGAGGAGAGCTGTAGAGAGGGGGTAGGGGAGGCCAAAATTCAGATGATCTATACGAAAATGATGAATGAAAGGAGGAAAGAGGTAAAAATAGCTCGTGCATCCATGACACTTTCGTGAGAAATTTGAATTGGATATCGCGTGAAAAAAAATGCAATACGCGGTTTCTATCCTTTCTAAACTTTCACCCGCATAGCTATGTTAGCTTAATTGAGCTCATTTTTAGAGCGCATTGCTCTTTCTTCGGATTTTTTTTAATGAGGTCATTATGAGGCAATTATATGAATTTTCAACTTGCGATTCTCTCTTTAAATTATGGTCGATAATGTCAGATGAATAGGGGAGATCGCGATTTCTTGTCAAGACTCAGGTTTTATTTGAGCCAGCATAATTAGCCTATGTTGCCATTCTAGCATCATGTTTTGTTACTCTTTGTATAATTCTATGACTTCCAGATATCAGCTATTCTTCCAGTCCATTCATTGTTGCAGATACCTTTGATGAGATTAATACCAAGCAGAAAATTGTTGTCCCTATTGTCATTGCAAAAGCTTTCGCACTAAGATAATTAACCCTTTAGCATTTTCATTTCTGTCATCGCTAGCAATTCGAGCACTTGTATTACTTTTGCTGCAGCAGCAATAGGCAGTAGTAGTAGTAGTTCGTTGTTGTTATTGTTGTTTTATTGTGCTATTATTGTTTTTATTATTATTTTCATAACGTTTACACACATCTTTCTTTTCTTGCATTTGGAACTTTATTTTTATTCCTTTTTTTTTTAAATGATTGAAGAGAGGTATTGCAGGAGAACATGCATTGATTCGATGTATTCTTCTAGAAAGAACTAAGTTTTCTCCATCTCTTTCAATTTCAATTGAAATATAGGCCGTTTTTCGGAGTGCGTACTTTCGAATTAAAATGGCTTTCCTCTCCTCAAATATTTTTTTCCATTTTCTGCTCAAGTTTCAGTCAAGCAAATACAGTCAAATTGTGCCTGTAATTTAAAAACTTATTCGGAATGTTTTTTTCCCTTACTCCTTCTTCAAAAATTGGTTGAAGGGTGAATATAAATTTCTTTGTAAAATGGTGCGCCAAAGCTGCTTATTCTATCACATGTAACAGTTTTTTCTAAAAGTACTTATTGCACGATTTGCATATGCATGACGCATATCACTTTCACTAGTAGACGTATATTACTTGTTTTCATTTATGCAAGGAAAAGAAAAAACAGAAGCAGTGTGAAATATTTGTATTTAACTGTTTTGTTAAAATGATTAATTGTTGTAGATTTTGATAATATTTCAGTAGCCGAAAGCTAAAAAGTGAAATTTAATTCAGTTCGCAATTAAGAAAAGCAAATTTTACAGAAACAAATCCAAGAGATGTCTTGATTCAATACGGGATTTTTTACAGCGACTATTTTGAATGATGAAGTGATACGTAGATTGAGAACAAGTAGTGTTTATCCTCAACTAACATTCCCAGCGTAATATAAAGGGTAGTTTTGCAGGGAGCATCATTAAAGGCAATTCGAAACCATAACAGATGCTTTCATTAAAATTAATAGCAACCATAAGCCACCATTCAAATTTAATTTCTGATTTGATGTATTGTCTAGAAACGAAGTCGTTGCACATGATGTCAAAAAACATCGAAATGGAGTTAATGCTTGCATAATTGCAAGGAGTGTGAGTCCATTGATGAATTCGCTGCTACGTTGACAGTGTTTAGTACACTTTCCAAGAAATATTCCTTGAATGTTAAGACCCTGGGATTTCGTTGTGATGAAAGCAGTGCTGAGATGTAATCCAAAAAGCATTAAGCGGACGCCAATGACGTTCTCCATGAGATTATGCTCGAAAAGCTCCACAAAAGTTATATATAATGATCATACCTTAATAAACTCCAGTATTTCCTGTTTCCCTTTTCTCATTTCGGTCTATCAATGACTAGAAGCAGGAAGAAAGAAGCCCGGAGGAGTTTCAGAACTAACCAAGTTGCTCTAGTCATATTCTTTCTAAGAGCTCAAGCATATTTCTTCTTTCTCCGCGAATTTTGAAGGAAAAACTCGAGGTGATGCAATTGAGTGGTGGCCCGATCATCGTGTACTATCTACTAGTCAATTCCCAGTAGACTTCATTTCTTCGGACTTTATATTGCTGCAATTGGAGAATGAATCAAGCTACACAAGCAGACTAAGTCTAAGACTTCTGTTTTCAACTGACTATTAACAAACTTTATGCAGATGTGCTAGTATTTTTTGTAATTATGCTTGAATGCCTGAAATGTTTTTTAAATTTCTCGCTTGCACTGTAGAATTAAAAGGTAACCTGAACTACGAGGTAAGGGAAATGCTAAGTAGATGTGAACTTGTTAAAATTAGTGTTTGATTTCACTGTAGTAATATTTGGTTGGTCTTAATGTTTTCAGTTACATTTTTGTTGTACATACACAGTGCGACTTAAAATTTTATTTTCAGTTCTAGAATGAGAATTTAAAATTTTTAGTAATTTGTTCTGCCTGTTTTATTGCGCGTGTTTTGTGCTACGCGACTGTATTAATCTTGATACATTTTTGCTCTAAAAAACAACTGGTCCTATTACTCATTTTTTCAAGGCAAATCGAATTTGCTATTGCGCTATTTTGCTGCTGAGTAGCTTGCTGTCGATCCAAACAAACTGTCAAGGATATTAAGGTTTGGTATTATTTCCTTTATTAAAGGTAACTCCTGAAACATCATGACAAATTTAAAACATCGGTTCATTAGCGACCGGCAATTAATAACTGGTCAGAAGTTTAATTTAACTTTTTTATCTTCTTAATCTAGAGCTTCACAAATTTCAAATCCTGCAATCGTTAACTTTAATTTATGATCGCTCGCTGTGAGATGCTCTGTGACAACACGTCATTTCTTTAAGAAAATTGAAATTTCTCTTTGATAGAAAGAAAAAAGGCAGAATTAGTTCAATTTGCACTACCAGTCTATTATTGATATACATCCTCCTAGTAAGGTTAGAAGTTTTCGTAGGCTCGAACAAACGCCTATAGTTTGTTTTTTTTCATGAAACTCAGAGGAATTTTTGGTTTGAAAGAAATTTGCAACTTATCAATTTTGTATTTTATGAGATTGATGGAAACTTTATATATTTTGAAGATTAGTGGGAAGTTTTCATCCTTGTTTAAAATTTGAAATATTTTGCAAAAATTTTAGATAATAACTATAAATTTAACATTGGAAATTCCGTAAAGATTCCGCGCAATCTGGTGTTTCCATTATTTTATGTTAATAGACAATTTTTTGCAAATGCGAAAACTGCAGGAAAAATTTAAGTGTTAAGTTTGTAGAAATTTCATTCGAGGGAAGTTTTAGGACTCAATTATCAATTTTGTAGCATGCGCAACCCTCTCACACTGATTAACCTCTTTCATATGACTTTATGACTACGTCTTTTTCCAGTAATTTGTTTCGGAATTCCGGTAGCCATATTTTTATAATGAATTTGCAATGTCTGAAAAGAGGTGATGAAATGGTACTTGTTTGCTTGCATGGGTTATTTCTCTAATTTCTATAACTTTTTTAGGAAGTTCCAGAAATTAGGGAAATAATTTGTTTGCACCTAAATAAATAGATGAAATATTCGTTCTGTACGTTCTATTCTGTTCTAAATTAAGCTTAAGTTCTGAAATACATACATTGTGTGTTCGTCAACCTTTCAGTCTAACTGAAATTGGGGATGTAAATGGCTTGTTGAAAAGTATGAAACCTACAACGCCTGAAAGTTTTGCAGTCCTGTTAAATACGTATTCGCAGTTGATTCCGACGAAACAGCTTCAGTACTTTATTTATGTGGAAGTGCGGATTGTCCAATTCAACTTGTTGAAAGTGAGAGTAAGGAAGGAAGCAAAGAATGAGAGCCTTTTTCTTCTCATAAGATTGTTCACCTTTACTTCAGTTCATGACCAAAATGAATCTGAAAGGCAATAGGAGTCATAGCTGACTGGTAGGAATTTGTGAGATTTATCCGATCGCATTTAAAATTCCTTAAAATAGCTCCAAACATTTCAAGTTAGCTGACTGTTCCCTGCAGCGTTGATTTTAATTGACGAATTGTTGGCAGCAATTTAACCAAAGTAAAACAGACGGCAATTTACTTACGACATGCAGCCTCAGAAGGCGACTGCAGCTTCTTGGTAATAATAACATATTTTAGGGATACGTGGGCGAAAATGCACACAAAGTCGGTGGTAAAACAACTAGCTACAGCTTGAAACTAAGATTCCGAATCTTGAATCCAACATCATACATGGAACACACTCACTAAAATTGGTTCGATTTCAGGGTAACTTTTGATTTCAAATCTGCAAATTTAAGAAAGACTTCGTCAGTGAATTAATCGTTGCTGTCACGTGAGTCCGTTCAGGAAAAGCCATTTACACAGACTCGTAAATTTCCGGATTGAGGCAGTAAAAAGTTCATAGCATTAACACGCCCATTTATCCAGCTATAACTAATGAAAGCACGCCTCTAATGAGGAAAACAAGAGGACGACATAAAGGAAAAGAGGAGTGAGATGGAAGAAAAAAGGAAAATCGTCCTCATAAAATCAATTTCAATTTTCTAGCGCACAATTGCAACCTGGTTAGGAAAACTTTTTTAAGACATTCAATTCCAGTAATGGTTCCTGCTGTTTCAATCAATTCCTTCACTCTCCTGCTCGCCTAATTCACTGCTGCTTTTTTCGCCACTTGCGCGCTAAGGAGAATTTCACTTGAAGAATGGGCTTCAATGTACCAATCATCAATCGTGATAGCGACTGGTGTCGAGAATGGCTAGATGAAAGGATCAAAGAACCGCATATACAGAAGAAGCTGGTGCTTGTGATTGTTTCTATTGCTTTGTTGCTGGACAATATGCTGTACATGGTGATCGTGCCGATAATTCCAAAATATCTCCGGGATATTCATGCCTATGATGTGCAGTTTGTCGGGTACCATAACGAGACGAGAAAGTTGAAGAACGGTACAATCGTCGTTCGTATGACTGGCGGTGAAATTGACTACTTGAATGAGGATATCGGACTTGGGTGGCTGTTTGCATCGAAAGCGCTTGTTCAAATTTTCGTCAATCCATTTTCTGGGTATATCATCGATCGAATTGGCTATGAGTTCCCGATGGTTATTGGTTTATGCGTAATGTTCAGTTCAACAGCTATTTTTGCACTGGGACGAAGCTACGGAGTCTTGTTTTTTGCCAGGTCATTACAAGTAAGTTGAGACATTCTTTCCTAACTCACTTTTTCATTTGAAAACTTGTAGAGGTGGCCAGTTCTTCCCTTGAATTCGGAAAGGTAAATAGGGCAAAAGGTGGGCAACAACGTGCTGATGTGCTGATTTACGCATCTCTCACATATGTTATTAAAAAACCACTTTTAGGGATTTGGCTCCGCATTTGCCGACACTTCCGGTCTAGCGATGATTGCTGATCGTTTTACGGAGGAAAAAGAGCGATCAGCAGCGCTTGGTATCGCGCTGGCATTTATATCATTCGGAAGTTTGGTGGCACCGCCGTACGGCTCTGTCCTCTATTCACTAGCGGGAAAGCCAATACCATTCTTAATTTTGTCCATGATATGTCTTTTCGATGGATTCATGGTTTTCATGGTCATCCAGCCGAAAACCAGCAACAAACAAGTGAATACAGCCGGTGAGCGTGTGCAAGGTACACCAATGTGGCATCTATTTATGGACAAATACATTGCCATCTGTTCAGGTGCGCTCATCATGGCAAACATTAGCTTGGCATTCTTGGAACCAACAATCACAACGTGGATGTCCAGCGCAATTCCAAATACCCCGGCGTGGATGGTTGGTATCATATGGTTCCCACCATTCTTCCCACATGTTCTGGGTGTTTACGTCACCGTCCGTCTTATGCATCGTTATCCACAAAAGGAGTGGCTTTTTGCGGCTATTGGCTTGGCCATGGAAGGCTTCAGCTGTTTCATTATACCATTCACCAATTCCGTCCTACAACTGATCTTACCATTATCAACACTGTGTTTTGGAATTGCCCTTATTGACACATCGCTGCTACCAATGCTCGGGTACTTGGTTGACACACGTCATGTAAGCGTTTATGGTAGTGTCTACGCCATTGCTGATATCTCTTACAGTTTAGCATATGCATTTGGGCCGATTATTGCCGGAGAAATTGTCGCAACGATGGGTTTCCTGGCTCTCAATATTATTATTTGTGTTCTGAATTTGGCCTACACACCTGTACTATCAATTTTGAGACAGGTTTATGTGTACGAGGCATTTGAAGGGAAACAACAGCAACAACTGCTGTTTGCTACCAACAACGGCGGTAATGACGGTAGAACTGAACAAAATTTCGATGTCCCACAACCACAAGGTTACGGTGCCATCCAGCAGCAGCACGATGAAGGCACGAGTGAGTGGAATCTACCGGAATATCATGTTACTTACAAGACGAATGATCCATTAAATGTAGAATGGTAGCGGAACTCATTGAATAGGATTAACTACTGCTACTGCTACTACATCATTGTTGCTTTACCCATTGCTACTGATATAAAATATGCTATTTTGACGATTAAGCTGTGACTCGCTTCGCTGAAATGACTCACTCCCCTGTCGTCCTCCTTCTCAATGATGGTGGTAGCAACATTTTTAGAAAAATCTTCAAAGCAGTGATCTCATTTCTCTATTACTAAGCTTTGTCCATGTTGGCGTGTGGTAGCTGTAGTTGTATCTGCAAGAAAATTTTTGTTTGTGTAATTGGATGAAATGTAAACTTGCTTATAATAGGGTCCCAACAATTAAAGAACATTCAGCGTAAAGGAAATTAATGAAATGAGACGGAAATAGGGAAGGAACCTTGCGTGAGTTATATGATTGACGAATCTAAGAGTAGGATCGCACATCAAGGCGATAGCCATGACGCTTACAGCACTGGTGTGATCAATTCTTCCTTTATTAATCACACCTCAATATCCGTGGCTGCGAAAATCATATAGAATATCACAGAAAAATTTATCACTTCTAACAACATACTTTATAATAATTCAAGAACACTTCATGAATTTCTGAGCTAACTTTGTGCGCTTTGCTTTTGATTTTTAAAATTCAACTAGCGTCAATAAATGGGAAGCAGAACGATTTAGACCTTTGACTAGAATTTCTATGAAGTAAGGCAGGGTTAAATTTCGAATTAATATTTAAGTCATATTTTTCAGTCGTTAAAACATAGATTTCCTTCTAGTTTTGCATGTGGAGTAATGAGTTCATTCTCAACTCAATTCGCCTTGTTCAAAGCGGTTCCGATGTATCCAAAATTTGCACATTAATGCTTCCTTGCTGAAATTCTTTTGGCACCCTTTGAACTTTCCCAATTCCTTTTCATGATTATTGATATTTGTGCTGCAATAAAACTTTATACAAGTTGCAGGGACCTAGAAATAGTGTACTGG
Organism: Litomosoides sigmodontis; assembly: GCA_963070105.1. Classification (NCBI taxonomy): domain Eukaryota; kingdom Metazoa; phylum Nematoda; class Chromadorea; order Rhabditida; family Onchocercidae; genus Litomosoides; species Litomosoides sigmodontis. The sequence continues at coordinate 10,484,201 of OY718806.1, forward strand.
TTTAAGCAAATGCAGCTGCTTAGACGAATTTAAATTATCTCCAAAATCTATGTTGCTAATTCAACCTGAACTTCAAATTATTCCCAACATTTTAACAGTCAACAGTATAAACAAGATAGTTGTCCGAAGAGGAATCAGCAAAAGACTGCTTGAGAGTTAAAAACGATTATCTTGCGGTGACAAGAAAATGTTTGATTACCGGGAGAAGCAAGAAAGATTGGTGGCTAAGGAGAAGAATTTGATTTGCAATCAAAACAGTGATAGCAAATTTGGTAACAGTGAGTAATGGCTGTTTTTATTTGCATACCCAAAAATTTCGTGCCATTTTTCACCAACCTTTCAGGATTTGGTGCAGATTTAAAATCATGGATTCTGTTTTTCAGAATTCAACCCTTAGTTCCGGAGCAACTGTTTCCATTTAAGCATTATGATGTAAAAATTCGTTTCCGGGAACTTCTTTCCAATTTAATGAAATTGCGCGTAGCTGCCTTTGATTGCTGTTGCAGTTCAGAATAGGTGGTAAATATAAGCAGATGAATTCATGCGTCTGAATAAATTTAGAACTTCAAATTTTGAACTTTTCCACAATTTCTAATACTTTTTTTCCGCATTACTTATAAAAAAAAAAAAAAAGAAAATTCAGCAAAAATTCATGATCACGTCTTGACTGTGCATTTGACTTCAGAAATTTGAAGCTTTCTGATAATAATTTGCTTTGCTTTTTTCCATGGCTAGTAGATGTTGATGATAACTATTTGACAGAAGAATGAAAATTTTCGTCGCAATAAATGTCACCAAGTTGCAGCATTGGCTGGCAATGGGCGATAGGAAATGTACCACTAATAAACAAAGTTCGATAGACGATTGGTACGAGGTAAGTTCTATTCCCTTCCCTCTCCTTTCTTCCTCCGATTCTGAAGTTGTGGAGAAAAATTTAATGCTTCTAAGCGAAATAGTTCGACAACAGAATTTCCAAGAGCAAAGAACAAAATGCATGAATTGACACCGAAATTATCTTAGTGGTAAAAATCGATATCAGTAGCTACCATAAAAAGGACGATATTTATAACGTCTAATTCAAAATTCAGTCTTGTGTTCCATAGTTGACAATAAGAAAGAAAAAGTCGTAAAACTAGATTTGATTTGAAGTGTAAACACAACAGGCAACTTTTAAAAATAGTGTTACTTTCAACACTTGCACCACCGTCTATTTCAGATCATTGTGCACATTTGTTTTTAACTTTATTTAATTAATGTTGTTTAACTGCAGATTAATTAACTGATTTTTGTTAGATCATATCGAATTGGAGTTTTCAGAGCATAATTTTACAAGACATAATGACTTAAAATTTGCAACATATTGAGCAGGATAGGACGCTTTTCCGCTCCAATGCGGCAATTAATTAGGAAAGAGCTAAATGCCTGGAACTTTGCGCGAATTACAGTGTATTCCTATAAATTGCAAAGCATCCATCGAGTTGAATGGGATAGGACCTAGTAGTGGTAATATAAAACGTGGGATGCTTATCGATAATAGCAGCAGCAGCCAATAATGCAGTAAATGTTAGGAGAGTTAGACCAGGACAACACGCGTTTGCTATCTGATGTGACATCGAGGAATTTTCATTAAAGTTTGCTTGATATGTAGAAAATAGCATCGGCGACAAATTACCCATGGGAACGGTAGGATAGAGAAGCAATTCCTGACACTGATTTGCCGTTGAAAAATCCCTCTGTGTTGTCTGGTGACTGAAATTCATTTACTACTTCATGTTACTCGCCCCAGTATTAAAGTTCCACTTCGCCAAATTCATCCCACCATTCCATCCTTTTCATTTCAACCTCACATGTCTAACAGCAAAGTACAATGGAGGCCATTCAATTTTTTGAATGAACTGCCAAAAATTCCGAAGTCGAGGGTTATACTGTCAGTAGCACCAATCTTTGTTAGTAATGAAATCAGACAATGTTATGCGCATAATTTTCCATCTGTTGCATTTCAATGCTTTTGTATTTTTCTAGAACGCAAAGCTAAATTTCACTTTTTCAACCAAAGAATCCTCTCAATACCATTCTAAATTTCAATTTGTTCATTAAAAAAGGACATTTGAAAGGAGAAATAACGAAGTCAGTTGACCGGAAACTTCTGGAATACCTGCTCATCGAGAATTTTACAGCATAGTTGCTTGTGTTATAGTGAAAATGCTATTCATAAAACCTTTTCAAGATAAACATCGTCACTTTCTGTATTTATCTAACATATTTAAAACCTTGTACATCAATACTGAATACAAGCAAGCAACAACAACTACTCACCCTCATATTCAGAAGGCGAGTTCGAAGTATTTTGCATATTTCTTGAAATTCTAACTTGTAGCTCGAAGCGAGCAGGAAAGCTTAGAGCTAGTAGTCACATCACTAATAAAGTGCCGCCAGAGCTCCTTTCACTCCTAAAACTATTAAGGCTCTCATAACACAACAAGCTAACCCATTCAATTTTCAGTCATTCTCTGCATGTGACTAGTGTCATATCATTTTGAAGTAAGTTAATGAGTGCGTTCACAACGACTCGCATTATCGTCTCTCATAGGATAAGTAACATAGGTTAGTAGACGAAGGAATTTGGAATCTATTTAGAAATTGAAATCCAGCACGAGCATTCATTCATTTCTTTTCTCTCACTGTGGCTTTCTAATTTCCAGAACTCTCTCCCGAAGGCACCAGTACCTCCACTGGAACATACCCTCAAACGATACTTGGAATATGTGTCAGTGGTGGTTAACAATGACCGCGAGAAGTTAACATGCGCTGAAAAAGCAGTTGCTGATTTTCAAAATATTGGAAAAAGACTACAAGTTAAACTTGAAAAAATAGCAGATGAGGAAGATAATTGGGTGAGTTCGAAAAAACATTTTCAAAGGGAGAATTAAAACGCTGAGATTTTTCATAAGACGTTGCCTGATTACGCTTCAGATTGTTAGAATGTCTGATTTTAAAATAGCTCATCAAATCGTTTGTTTTGACAAACGCTTATTTCTTTTTCTCAGAAATTTAGAACATATTTCATTACTTTTTCGTATCTTTTAGATCAATCAGTACTGGTTGCCAGAAATGTATTTGAAAGTAAGGCTACCATTACCAGTGAATTCTAATCCAGCTTATATTTTTCCACAACAGAGTTTCAACAACTTGAGCGAACAGCTAAGGTAACACGTGGGGATGTGACACGCTGCAAGTTTAAATAGCAAACAAAAATTTCGTTTTGCTAACAAAATGCTACTTTTTCAGTTACACATCTTGGCTCATTCGTGGATTTTGTGATTATAAGGACTTGATCGACAGGTATGGACAGTGCGTGCAAAATTTTCAGAGTTTTTCAGAAATAATTAGTTCTGTTCACGAGTCTCACTATCTACTTCACAGGAGTAGCTCTCGCATTTCATTAATTTTGCGGGAAAGAGCATTCTTTACAGAAAACTATTTCCCGAAAAATTAATGCAAACATAATTCAGCGATAAAATAAACTTCATTATCAAATGTAAAAAATACTAATTAATTTTAGCATTATAGCAATAATGATAATAACAATCATAATCATAATCGTAGGCGTAATAATGGTAACAATAATGATAGTATTATTGCTAATATTTTTAGCAGCAATAATGATAAGCTATGGCAACTAACTGCAAGCAGGAAAGTGATAATGCTTTATTTGTGAAGTAAATTTTTCAAAACTTTAGCATTGTTTTTATTTCAACAAATCGAACTTGAAAGTGTCTAAGGAAATTGATGATGCTTGAATTTGAAGTGAGCTTAGGAGAAAGGAGAAGATAAGCTTGCAGGAAACTAATTTCTCGAGAGGTTTCAACAGGTCGCAATAAGGTTGATATGTGCATGGAGCAGTACGATCGAATGTTTCGCTGCTATCGTGAACCATGCACTCCGGCTGACATCCTGCATTACAAGCCTGAGGGGCGCAACCGCAAGGAGCATATAGTTGTTATATGCAATAATCAGGCGAGTTTACGATATCACCTGCCGAACTCAGTTCTGCTGTTCACTTCATTTTCGGAACAAGCCAAAAGTGCAATCGTCGTCTGATGCTAATAAGCCTCTCGGAATAGCCTCATAGCCCCTTTTCCCTCCTAACAAGACGACCATGTGAATTTATGAGTCATTCGGGATGACACACAACTAAGTATGCTAGAACTGAAATGAGATAGTACATCATCCATCCACATACAGACGTTTGTTGTATACACTCGATTTGATGGTATTCTGCTCTCACAAGCCGAAATAACGGAGCAATTGAGCAAGGTGGTTGAGATGAGCAGAACTGGTGGTGACAAGACGGCAACTGATGCTACTATCACCGGTGGTAGTGTAGGTGATCGTGACGATGCAGCTAAATTTTGGAGCTTCATGAAGGAAGGTAGGAGTATAGAATTTTTCCATGTTGAAATACGCAATATCAAACTTACTAAAATTACATATTTGCTTATTTCTCCAAATAATAATAATAGTAAAAATTTCAACATATGTTTTACTTGGTTCCCTTTTGACCTGAAATATCGTGGATTGAAATGTACGCTGTTTTTTGGGGCATATTTAGATAAACAGAATCAGGAAGCATTAAACTGGATCAAATATGCTTCATTTGCGGTTTGCATCGATATTCATGACGAAGCAAAATGGTCTGAGAGCTATGAAAGCAATTTGGCATATCGTGGAATGCATTTATTACACGGTTTTGGGAGCAAGGCAATGGGCTTAAATCGATGGTACGATATGAGCATACAGGTAAGGATTGTTTCAAAAAAAGAGTTATCCAGCTTTTCGTTTCTGGAAATATTCTTTATTCCGCTTTGTTAGGATTCAAAAACCATTTAATTAATTAGTCACATAACTGCTTGCGCAAATTAGCGTTCTGGATCCCTTATTTTTCTCATTTGTAACTTTTAAGATTTTCCCTCAACTTTAGAAACTATTCAAATTATTATTTTTAAAAAAAATCAACAGATCGTCGTTTCGAGTAACGGTACAAATGGTTTATGCATTGAACATTCGGTGGGGGAAGGAATTGTAATCATAAACTTGGTGGAGTACGTCATGCAACTTGTGAAACGAAACAGTGATCGACAAGTAGTATGCTACACTATGAATACCTTGTCATATTCGTTTTAAATTCAGTTTCAATTTCTTCCAAAGCAATTTCATTATCATTATCATAACTGTTGGAGTTTTCTAATGAGCTGATTCCTTCATTGTACTTCTTAATTTAAAATATTTTTAATGAGGGAAACTTTTCAACAGGATAATTCAAAGGACCTAACACCACTGAAGCTTCACTGGACCATATCGCCAAATGCCCAACCACTTTTACAAAAGCAAATTACTGTCTTCAATGAGTAAGTTGTTTCTTCCCACAACTAAAACTTGCTGCAATGCAAAAAGTAGCTGAAAAAAATTGAGGACTCAAACTAAAATTTAAAATTGTCAACGAGCAAAAACGAAATGTAGAAGTCTAGCGTTAACGTCTTCGGGTTAATCGTAAACATCGTATCGAATCCAGAAGCAGTGTTAGAATCGGTGGATTAAAAAAATAGTCTCCAGAGCCCACAGTGATTTTTTGTGATCTAATATATTTCACAGTATCTGTTTCTGTTCATTGCAGTTTGGCGAACGACTTGGACTTACAAGTGTTAATTTTTGATGGGTTTGGAAAAGAGTTCATAAAATCGTGCAATATCAGTCCGGATGGTTTTATTCAGTTGACGATGCAACTTGCTTACTACAGGTATCCATCCTTCGATTTCATTTCAGGAGGTATTCCCGTGCGTCACTAATATACTGAGCCGTTTCTATACCTCTGTAAAGTGCTCTGTGAACAGAAAATTTTCTAGAAAGAGTGAGCAAATTGGAATTCAATATTACCTTTTGCATGCAGGTTACATGGACACTTAGTGTCCACGTACGAAAGTGCGTCGATGAGGCGATTTCGACACGGTCGCGTGGATAATATTCGTGCTGCAACACCAGAAGCATTACGATGGGTACAAGCAATGCATGTAAAAAATAATTCAAGGGTATGGATTTAAATTCAACAGCAGTTAGATTTGTTTCAAAAATTCAACACTGTGGATTGCATTTAAAAAACGATTATACTAACAACGTTTGACGGATTAGACGGTTAGTTTACTTCTCCCAGAAGAGTGAAGTTTTTTAATTCAAGAAAACAAGTTGCAGGACGAGAAGAAAAAACTTTTCATGGAAGCAGTGAAAAAGCAAGCAGAAATCACACTTGAGGTATGCTACTGGTTAAGCATACCAATTTACGGTTGAACGTAGCAACCTTGGTGCTGGCATAGAATGTACCTAATAAGTTGAAGATTGATTATCTTAAATTCAGAATTTAACTGGTTATGGTATCGACAATCACTTATGTGCGCTTCACTGTCTTGCGAAGAAGGAGGTGGAAGAAGGTTTATTGCCAAAAATGCCAGATCTTTTTTTGGACACTACATGGACAGAAACGATGCGGTTCCCGCTGTCAACAAGCCAGGTTTGTCAAGACTGCCTCCGGATGTCTTCATTACGGCACCTTTTTCCTTGTTTCGTTGCAGGTGACGACGACTGCTGCAATCAGCGATACATACCTCTGTTATGGACCTGTCGTTAAAGACGGTTATGGTTGCCCCTACAACATTCAACCGCACTCAATCATCTTTGCGCCGTCCTCCTTCAAAAGTTGCCCTACGACAAATGCTGAGCACTTCAAGAAATCGTTGGTTGACTCGCTGAATGATATTCAATCATTAATTGCTCATTAACTAACTATCAGTTTCAATGAAAGCTTATGATAAAAAATGGTACAACCTGTAAGCCTTATTACCCCAACCTCCAACCATTGACAAAAATTTAGAATCACGTAAGTTTAAAAGTCACTATCGTAATAACAGAAGACCGGTCTGAAAAAATTGTAAATGAAATTCATTGCTTAAAATGACTTGGAAGCCTTTTTTGCCGCTTATTCGATCACCTGACTTATTCAACTAAAGTAGAAAAAGGAATATATTATACAATTATCCTGCATTACTTATGTTACTATTTGCCGTGCTCAACGATCTGTAATAATTTGTTTCTTACGGTAGCTCCTCACATTTTCAGATATTATGAATTCTTTGACTGAGTGTTGTAAAGTTTAATTTAACGTTTATCCATTTTGATAGATACGCGTAAACGATCTATAATATTTTTGTGAGTATAACTTGTTCATTTTAATCTACACAAATACTTATCATTAATGCTAAGTAGAAAATTTAATTATACTTCTATACGACTTACCAATTTTAAAATTTCACTGTGATTTTTGTGTATTTAAGTAGTCCATTACTTCTAGCTGCAGGTGATCGTTAATGTATGCAAATTTTCTGTGTCAATTAATTAGTTAAAAAAATCGTTAATGAACCTGTGATTAAGTTTATACTAACAATCGAAATTTGCAGATTTAATACAGAAAAAAATATCTGTAACAAGTAGGTACACTACATTTTAAAATAGAGTTTAAAGTAATGGTGTAATGAGTTGATGGGATTTTAAATAATGACACTTCTCCAGAAGGTCGATGCAAAGATCACTTTGTCCGGTCCACAGACATAGTGCACTGGATGGAATGATTAGTCAGTCACCCCTGGTTAGTCTTTGTCCAAATGACCACGTAATCAAGGTGCTCCTAGAGATGTCATGCTTATTTATAGACATTGATGAGCTACATTTTGACGTTGTCGTTTATGATTAATTTGCATCTAATATCAGTCACGTAGCTGAGCGGAAGCAATCGTCGTAACGAGTTCAAATTTCAAATTACTTGGAGGTAATTGCTTTTCTTCGTCCATCACCTCTGGCAACTTCATTCGTGGTAGCTGATTTTCCGGAACGTCACTATCTTCTCTCATTTCTGGAACAGAATTTTATATTATCAGCCAAACAAAAAGCTGATTAATGTGATTCTTAAATTTGCATCAGTCATTTTCATCAAATAACTTAACAATTACGAACTAGAAAAGGGAAGCGTTAAGTATCTGAGGTTGGCGGAAAATTAACGATTCTCCTGCTGTTCATGTACCTGCTGAGTCCACGGGTTTACGGCACATGAAAATATATCTTACCTTTTGTTTGGTTGATTATTGGCGTAAGTGACAGGAGAAAATTCTTTTGTCTAACCGGCAGCAATTTTAACCATACTGGCAGAGGTGATGGAGTGCTGACCGAATGCTGTGAATCTGGGGATTGCAATGAAGTGTTTGGTGAATGTGCTGACATGACATTGACTACAGCCGTATTACGAACCGTAGGTTGAGGGGACAGCAAATTAAAATTCAGCTTTTCTATTTCTGAATGACGTTCCACTTCACGGTTTGCATCGAGTGGATAGCGATCATTATTAACGAATTTGCACTGTTCAATGATAGATGATGACGTTTGAAAGTTGTGGTCTGCACTGCTGAAGTCGGAGAATGACGTCTCATTACTTCCACTGTTGCCGGTTGCACTTTCAGCGAGCTCATTTGGCCCAGTGCTAAGTAGAGCCTTCACGTATGATGAGGTACTTCGAAGCTCCTCTTCCACTTCATCGATCATAACGTTCATTGTCTGCATCGCTCTGTCGAGTTTTCTCCAAGAATCCCTTGCGCTAGTGTCTAATCCACTTTTCAATTTCAAGTGGCGAGTAACGGTTGGAAAAGAACGTGACGTGATTGTGGAAGGGCACTGAATGCGAGGCGGAATATCAAAAGATGATCGGTGGCATATCCTTGGTGCAAATTCGCTTGTCCGCATCTGTTTCAATGAAGCATCAATGCTGGGGGCAGTACCACACACAAAACCCGAGGGTCGTAACTTCAGATTCATTGCTAACAACTCTTCGTCAGCAACATATGTCGGACAGAACCAACAGCGTGCTATGTATTCTGCCCTTATCAATACCTCGTCTGACACCTGCAATCGGTTGGTAATTTCTGCTTCTGAAACTTATCTGGAAATGTTACATTTCTAATCATTATCAAAAAAACTCTTGAGTATTCCGACCGATACACAGCATGCACAGAGAAAATGTTTCGCGGTAGACAGTACCATTTACGAAATTTCAAATTAAAGCTTTGAAATTAAAAACAAAATCGACATGTTAGCTGCACCAACTTTTGTCTTTATAACATTCATTTGCAAATCTCGCTGCACTTCATTTCTGCCTATACTTTCTTGAAGTGTCTATAATAATGTATTAATGAGCGCAGCTGATTAAAACGAGTTTAAGAAAATGGTACCATAACATTTCATCTAAAATAAACTTCAAGTTTTATCAATGAAATTTTCGAGCTGCGTAAGATGTGGTAGTAGAACTAATTAACAGAATCAACGAACCACTTCCTTGAGCAAATGATTGCGCCAGCAAATAACATTTTCAGGGCAAAATTCACTCATGTGTGCAAATGATGAACGAAAAGTAGACATGTAATCGAACAAATGATTTAACTGTTCGAAATCACTCTGATCAGCTTCCCTCATCCACCTGAAGCTCGTAAGAGATTGGTGAATTGGTTAGTATTGATTGATGAAGGATATATGACACGAAAACAAGGACAACTAGTCCCTCGAACTAAGTGGTGGAGCCACTAGGTTTCAACGAGGCACTAAATTCATGGTTGCAAGTGCAGACAGGGACAAAGTTGCCATACGACATTCTCTCCCTAAAATGTGTTTCATGGCCCTTTTCGTTCTGCCCTCTCCCTTTCCTTCTCTCATTCCTCTCTTCCTTGTCTACCTATATTAAACACTAACAAACTCGTGCAAAGCTCAAGCTAAAGTTAAGTTTCGAAATTGCAAACTGCATTGAAATACGTCGATATTGCGCAAACCATGCGCAATATCCTTATTGTGATAAATGTTGAAGTGCGACGCTGCTTAATTAACAGTGAAAATTTTAAGAGCAAGTTTGCAGGCGTGAAATTATATGCAATTTCTTAATCGATCATACTTGACTAATAAACCATATTCGTCGCTCTCCTCTTCTCCATTCAGTAAGTTGTAATACTTCACTGTTGCTTGTTTTATTTGACCCTTAAAGCAATTTAGTACGAATTGTGCCTGAATCGATTATTTATCGTAATATTAATTGGAAAACTTTAATTTTTGAAAATTTTAACTGCCTTACGTTAGCAGCGAGGCTGTGCCGATGTTCTATCGAAGCAGCATCACGTATTACAAGACGCAGTATAATTAAAATAAATTTCAAGAAGCCGGGAATCCAATACGAAATTGATTTTGCGCTAGGTTTTTCGTAATTATTCTTCCTCAGAAATTTCCTGTCAAAATACTACACCACAAATGTTTTCATAAATTGCACATTTGAAAATACGATATGAGTTCCATTTAAATGATTTTAATTAATACAAAAAGGCGTCCTTTAAGGGACATACAGTAATACATAACCGGAAATTAAGAGGACATGTAAATTTTAATCCGGATTTTAACAAGAATTTGATAAACTGCATGTTCCAGAAAAAGCGCTAGAGGTGAATGAGTGAAGATTGCTGAAAGATTAATGAACAATGGACCTTATTAGTTATTGTTGCTTCCGCTGGCAATAGCTTTAGAAGAAAAGTTTATGTTATTAGTTCCCTCAAAGAATAAAGCAAATCACTCACTTCACATTCGCCATTTATTTCCAAGAATTTCCAACAGAAATGCTCTATACAAATGAGTAGTACATTAGCGTCGGATAACAAGCGTATGTAAGCATGGATAAGAATCCATAAACGAACACAGCAATGCTGCTCCTCACCCAAACCGAAAACAGTTGTACACATATAAACAGGTGGTCGTGGTAGCTGCAAAATTTAACGTCCAATTCATTTCAAATCTAATTCATTTCGATTTAATTCAAAACGAACAACTTTGTTCATTTGGAGGAATGCCTTTTGAGTTAGTGATAAATTCTAGCTTGAGATTAATTTGCAGCAAATGTCCCCTCATCAAATGGCATACCGATATATCGGCATTCACAAACAAAGGCATCACTGTCTGTATATTGCACATTTTCTTCAGTATTCGATTGAGTAGCGAATTCACCGACCGTGTCTCCGCTATCGCGTCCATTTGAAGCAATGAATCCGCTAATTTACCCCAGGAAAATTGCATGCTTTGCATGCTTCCATATTCTGTTATCTCTCTTACGCTGTCCAGTTCGTTGAAAGCTATTTCAATGCGTCCCTCACAAAACATTTCCAAAAGTTTAAGTCTGAAATAGCACAGCATAGTTCTTTCCTCACAGAAAACTGACCAAAGATAAGCGAAATTTCAAGTAATTAGAGCTATTTGTTAACCGCTAATAATTTTGAATTCCTTGGCACACACATTCATTATTGTTTCTCAGTTGATTTAGTAACATTATATGGTCCTCATTATGCGAATATTACATCATCCTGTCTGTCGTATTATTAATTATGCATAAATCACATTGCGCGATTGGTCGCATTATGTAAGTGAGGGGAGAGTTAAATAGAGATTGATCTCTGCCAATATTTAAATCTAAATTTGAAGTGTTAAGTGTTAGGGTAGTATTAGGTCGTTATAGAAAAAACAAAGATGTCTGTTGCAAGGATAAACCCTGATAATTGCTCCTCCAGGAAGCGTAGCATTGCTTGTGATTTGAGGTCACGAAATTGATCGCAATAATAAATAGCCTCGATGTGATGACCACAAGCCCACAGAAGCAGCGGTGGTGTACGTTCGTCGCATGCAGTCAATATTGTTTTTGTAATGTCAGCTGGCTTCAGCAGCACAAGTTTATCCAAATTAATGTCTGCAAAATTTACTAAAACGTCAATTTAACGCAACCGTTAGAGCTCCTCCAAAGTATAATGGGTGTTTAAGACAGCAATGAATCGTACACTTACCGTAGTTCACATAATTGATAACTAACAGCTTATAAGAAACCTTCATTTCATACAGCGCAACTGTTAACGAAGTCGCTGTTTACCTGACGATGATTTTGGCCATTCATAGAGCGAAGGAAGTGAACCTGGATTTCGTGGTGCAAGTAGGGGGAAGCCAAGATAATATGCCGCAATTAGTCGAGCAAAATCAACTGACTGATCCGAAAACGGATCTTTTCTGAACACTTCCCATAAATTTTCTAGGTGAGCAGGAATTGAAAGAAAAGCATTAGTGGCCAACATCATAGACTATAATAATAGTCATATCTGAAAAAAACATTTTGAATTTCCAAATTTCCGACCTAAATCAATCAATCATAATAAATTAATGTATAAAATAAGCGGTGTGAAATCTAGAAACTCAAAATCTCGCATGAGAAAAAGTATGAAATCTTCAGAAGCCTAATCACCCTAAATTATAACCATTTCTACACTGTTGAGAAATTGACAGGTGCAAAAAATTATGCAAAATAAATGGCAACTTTTAAAAAAATGGCAGGGAATGACGACGGTGAGGAAGGTGGGGGGGGAGGAAGCGTTAGGAAAATTGCAATTAATCGCAGCGTTTAGCAACTGCACGAATGCGTATTGCGCAGCGGACAAGCTATTTGCCTAGCAACGAACCCTCTCTCTACTTTTCCGATCTCTCGAATCGTTTTTACCATTGCTTTTCTCGTTAATCAGTTGCGGTGGCTAAAACCATGAATAATTTAGGTTGAATAGCTATCTGCATGCTAAAGGAGATTTGGAATAAATTGGAAGAATCATACTAGGGATAATTGAAATTCGAATTTAAAATGACTTCTACATTACTTAAACAAAAAAATGGAATTGCAAAGCAGTTTTGCATGGAAGAAAATTTTAACCAGACATTTAAATTACACTGCATTTCTCAAAAAAATTTGTGATGGTTTGTTTTTTCAATTTTATAAAATTTCGAAATTTCTTTCATTTGAAATGTCAATAATTAGCACGCCGTCATCATCTGTATTTTTGAAAATCTTTTAGCTGATTTTGTTACAGTATACCAGTTTCACCTATGTAGCAACTCACCCATATTACTTTTTTTGAAGCAAAAATTTTACGGAAATCTTTGAAAAATTCAAATTACACGGTATGCCATCTCATATGAAAACACTTACGTTTTGATCTAAAATCAAACATTATTTCAAAAAGCATTTATTAGCTGAAGTTTAGTGGAAGTTCTACGATTTTTAGTTTGCTCGTTGCTAGTCCAAATACAGCGGTACTGTTAAACTACAGACTGATATCCATTATTACAGGTACACAATAGATGGATGACCTTTCAAGATTGCATTATTTAGCTAACGTAAGTATATGATTGGTAGCAGTTGGAGAGAGTGTGTAAGGAATGATGATGGTAGGGATCAATTTACACTGAAGGAAACAACCGGCAGCGCAACATCCTCTCCTCTACCTCATACTACTCCACCTTCTGCATCAATCCAAAAAAATTTCGTGATCGTCATTGAATGGTATTTATACTTAGCAGCCCTCTCTACGAATAACATATATCGAAGACAAGGAAGTGGTACAAGGCAGATGAAGACGGACGAGATGGTGGAAGTGGAAAAACTAACCTATATAGTAGTTTTGCACGAACTCCACTGAGCAAATTGAGTGGGACCGGCTTCCAAGCGAATGTTCTCCAGTACCCTCCTTGAAGTACTTTGAAGTGCCGTCACTCATCATTAATCTCGATATCTGCACGAATGCTCTCTTCTCGGATACAATCCAATCAGAAATGGCATTTTCAACGAGAGGTGATAACTGCAAGATACCGTAATGAGCAAATAATTCAATTATTCATCTGTTGTTTAATTTGTCTACGACTTTCTGCGTCTTTTTAACGCTAGATTTATCACCTCTGCAATATGCCGATGTTCACCTCGAAAAGATTATCGCATGAAAAAGAAGCCCTTTGAACTAATACAACAAACCCCTAAATTCATCGCTCATTTATAATATCTACAGTTTCTTGCTTCCTTTTAATGCTTCAATTTTAATCCAAAGAGCAGCGATGAAAAGGTCCCCTACTTTAGGATTTCGCAAGTTTACACATGAATAAATCAAATTAGGTATGTTTTAATTTTCATTTCCATGTTACGCATTTAATAAATTTTGATGCCACTGAAAAGTTATGTTGAAACAAATACTTCAAATTGAACTCAAAACATTTATGGTCGCTTTCTGTAAAAATGATTGGTTGGGTTTTAACAAATATAGTGAGCTCAGTGTTAAAATTCTGATAATAACAGACAGCATGCCATTGTCGCATTTTTCGGAATCACAATATTATGATAATAATATTTGGAAAGATGTCGGATTTGGAGCTGATAAGAAGTGGTGCTAACCGTAGTGACAATGATAACGGAGGAAGTATGATATGATGATAGATGATAGTGATTCACTGGAAGTGAAGTGATGAATGATGGAAGCGTCATCATAACACTTTGATGTCGGAAACAGAAATCAGTTTGATCAAAAAGCAGCATGTACTGTACAGATAGATATGTGCGTATCTCTGCTTGTACGTTTTATACGTTTCCTGTCATTCTGTACAGTGCGTACACACCGACCTGCACACATATGCGTACGGTAATATCGGTGGGACAATCAAACGTCGATGAGGAGCTCCGCCTTAATGTGCTGACACTTGGAGTTTAATTTGGATCCGCCTATAGCAATTTCTCGAGATAACAACCGGACATGATCAGTAATAACTGAGTTTCAGAATCTGCAAAATAGGCCGCAACTCATCACTTCCCATTGAAAAGCAGTTCATACATGATTCTTCTGTAATCGATACTTTAAATATTTGAATAAAATTCATAATTTTTGATTTCCAGACGAACTATCTTGCAGAATGTCTTTCTTTATTCACAATTTGTTGCAATCACCCGAAATTACCGAGCAGTCGCCAGCAGTCAGGTTTGGCTTCATTTTCTTCCTTTTTTTGGAACTTTTTCAATGAAGCAGAGGCACTCCCAAGATACCTTTAGAATCTACTGGTAGTTGTGACGTTCAGTGATTTTATTGTTCATTCAGAATCCACTCTCTGACCACAACTTATTGAAACTATGGGTGGAGTGATAGAAGTGGAAGTTCTTGTTTTGGTGAACTAAAGATGGGAACTTTCAAAGAAATAATTTCAAGGAATAAAATAACTCGCCAAGGCATGCTGGATTATTTCTTAACTTCCTCTACACAGTGACAAACAAGTATTTCAAAGGAATCTGTGTATAAATTGGTTTCAATCTCCACCAAATGTTCCGAATCTCATGAAGCTACTAAAATTTCTTCAATCTTGCCTATAACAAGGAAACAATTATGATCTCACTCTTCCATTTTAAATACCACCCATTTCTGAACCTTGATGTTTGGACAATTTCCATGCAGTGTATTTAGTTGCCTTGTCCTATTAAGTCTTGTCCGTCCTATTCAAGCAGTGAAGCTTGAAAAAGTTTTTAATTTTGATTAAGTTTTTTTTCAGATTCTAGGAAAAAAAAGAAATTCTGCTTAAACACAAATTATTGAAACGCCAAATTTTAATAAAAATCTTTTTCTGAACGCTAGAAAGTAAACTATTGACCTATTAGACATCTGTTCACTTCTAGCTCTCCCACTTGGAAAGCTTTGCAGTTACAGAAAATCAAATTAATTGCTTCTTATAAAATTTCGTTTATAGGGCTACCATGAATGAAACAAGATTTTGTAGCGAGACATTTATGCCACGCAAGAGCCTGCAGGTGAGAGCATGTCCGACTAACTTTATAGACCCTCCAGGGCGGTACCAGACAGTTCACTACGTTAGCACGGCTACTAAACACGCTGGACATCCAATTACCCGTTCAGGAAGCGAGAATTATCCAGTAATTATCGGTGGGTATCTTAGAGTATTTCTCCTCATTATGGTTAAAAAAGTTTTGGCACTGTAAAATTCCACTGATCTGTAAGTTCGAAATGCACAATAAATTTTTAAAATGCTAAATTTCGGAGTGTTAATAATGGTAGAAGAAAAATTGGTTGATTATTGCTAATAATTTATTGCATTATTATTTTGGCAAACACAAAATACTTCTTTATATAATAAGTATATTTTTGCATTCACTCTTCTGAATCATGGCTAATATGTTTTTCTTTTAAATCTCCATCGGATCCCTGCTTCGAATCCAAATTTAGGACTTAAGAGGCAGTTTGCTTAATGTAAAATTATTGATGTTTCATGTGCCGCATTTCTCTTTAGAAACCTTATTTAAATTCGGTGGTAATTCATTCAACTCTGGTTAGTAGTGGGATATTGTGTATCCTTTGAATTGAGAGGGATAATTTGATGAGACGTTTAATCGAGCCGATTAAGTTTTTGTGGCAATTTGTTACGCGAAAATATGAAAGGACTGCAATTAACCATTCTATCAGACTGTTTTGTTTTGTAGAGCTACTGAACTTTTGAGATTTCACTCCTCCCTTACCCCATTGCATACCTCCTTATCGTTGCTACTTGCTCGATTTCTTGGTAGCTTTGTGTTGTTTGTTTAACACAGATGCGGGAAGCTTTTGATGCGAACGAGACGGCATCATTCCGCTTTTGTTGCACCCCTGTTGCAACTAGCTAGCGCTCTTTCCACACTTAAGCATATTCGACCGGAATAGTTGTACAGAATGAAAAGAGATAAAGGATGTGTGCGGCGAGCAGTAGTAGTTCAAGAGGACAACGATCCTCCATTGGCAAACAGACTTAGTTTGCCAGTTAGTTAAGAGGTGTATCTACAAACGCTATTATATGATTCTGCATTTTGCAACACCGTATTCAAATATCCATGCGAAATAATGCAATGAATGCTTCTGAGAAAACCACTGATAACTCGATTCCAAAAGAGTGCAATTGGAAGTGAGATAATTAAATCAGTTTATCGCTTACTTTGATAAAATCGGCTGTGAGCTGGATATTTAAAGCCACCGTTATTTCCAGCATGGGATCCACGACTGCCTTGGTTACAGTCATACATACAGAAGTCACAGCACAAGCGGAAAGGTGGTCAAATTCGATTTACGAATGAACAAACGGATGCCCTTGAACAAAAATTTGGCAACCACAAGTATTTGTCATCAGAGGAACGAAAGAAATTAGCGAGAAATTTGCAGCTTTCTGAAAGACAGGTTTTTTTTTTAAACGTAGGCTAATAGTTTCAAAATGAATGAACTTATTTGCATTTGCTTGCTTCTTTGCAATAAGTTTGTAGGCAACAGCTCCTCATCGCTATCTACAGTTTGATTCTATAGTGATATTTCTTCTTTGTTAGAAACTTTGACTTGCATCCAGATCCGTACTATTTAATCATTCTATTTTTATTAAACGTCTGTTTTTATTAAGCATTATATTATCGTTGATTTTGCTGTTTTTCCTGGTACACATTTCTTGATAAGTTCCTGTACACGAAACCTTCGTTTCGTCGATATTTAGAAAAAAGAAAATTGGATTCCATTTCGAATTACATGAAGTAAAATGATTTCAGGTTAAAACATGGTTTCAAAACCGACGAGCCAAATGGCGCAGGATTCGTAAGGATGAAGGAGACGATAGAATTCATTCTGATGCCATACTTCACCCAGTACCACAGCTTGTTCATTATGGGCATCAGCAGTATTACTCATCTTTTAAAACTCACGTGCGATAGATATTGAAGATCGATTTTGACTACTGTATACCTAGGTTCAACTCTCTCGTAATATGATGAAGTGTTTTCATCACATTGCTACAAAGTTAATTCTCTAATTTTCATTCCAATACCATAGCGTTTTCTTTGGAGCATGTGCTATTACTACACCACCGTCAAATACCATACTGCAACTTCCAGCAATCATCGGATGATACTTCACTCTTCGTGATTCTTACCGAAAACTTGTGCGTTTGCTCCGTTTCATCTCTTCAGTGTGTTAATAAAGTTTTCATACAATTTTTAGTGTAGTAAACAACATTTCACAATGCTTTTTGGATAAGACAATTTGACATATTCTCATCTAAGATAGAAAACTGTATAACTGTTTGAAACAGGAATAAAATTTAGAAGAAAAGCCATTTGATGATGATTTAATTGTTTCCAATAAAAGCACAGAAGTTTTGGACAGTTAGATGCAGTTTTCAAATTACCGAATCGGAGTTTTTTTCTTTCAAGATTTACTTCGGAGTTTTGAATATAATTCAGTGAGTGGGTCTTATTGAATCAGAAAATTTATATAACATAGGTTTCTTAGCAAACATTTAACTAAATCTTTCCTGTATTTTCATTTCAAAACCTTTCTAACTCATTTATGTTCCTAATAATGGTTTCATAAATATCCATCATGACCGTTCTGGTAAAGCAAAACCATCTGAAAATAGAGGTGTTTGAACTATCGAGCCTTAATTTGCAATCACTGATAAAAAAATTTTCATTACAATTTCTTTTTTGGCCAATTGATATACTGAAATATATATATACACTGAATACACTGAAACAAAAATTGATAAATATTCGTGATTAAGCAACAACATCTACCAGTTAGAGAAATAGTATTTAAGTAAATTTGCTAATTATTAATCCATACATGCCACTTCGGTTTACTTTGGTCTCTTTCAAGCTAGCAATAGTATTTTCAGGTAATTCACCTTCATTTGCATTCGAAGTATGATTGGCAATTTCACGTACTTTCGATCGATGCATGTACCATAAAATATTCCAAAACATAGTTTTCTTAGTCTTATTTGCATAACGATGTTTACCTTGACTCTTATTAACTACTAAAATTACTTATTGTTGAAATTGCATTACAGTCCGAGAACCAGATGTCTTCAGGAGGAGAGTGGCAGAACTGAGTGACTGCACAATGAGTGTTACCTTAATGTACAGTCTTATCTGTAATAACCTACTAACTCAGCAGATTCCTCTTTCATAATATTTATCTTAAATATATTTTTTAGTGCAAAAAAGTTGAAGAATCGAGAAATCCCGGGGAGGAAGTTGGAGCACAATGTGTTCACACTCGTCATCACGAAGAGAATGGATTTATTTCTATCCAAAACTCGAAAAGCTCATAACAACCAGCCATACATATGTGCAACATTTCAAACTTTTAAAAACTATCAGATATGAAAATTAAAATAAGGATACGATCGCAAAAATAAATTGTCCTAACCATTAGTAAACCTCAGGTGTACGTACATTCGTTCACGGTGCTTCTATGAGTAAGCATCTTCTTTTGCCTTCTGTCGCGAAAGATATTAGGGTGCAACTGAACTTCGACTTATCTTGCAAATATCACGGTGCTGAGGAGGTAAACGTTGGTTTCAGTTGTACTTCATTGCCTAATTATCAGTTGTGACAACGAGAACGACAGCTGCTTCCAATGCGCCATTTTCATCATTTTCAGATTCATCGTTATCACCTATCACTGATAAAACAAGATCAACAATGAGAAAAATTCAGAAATAACAAAATTTAAATTAGGAATTCTGGATTAGGAAATTTCATATTTCCACTATGCGAACTTCTAAATCTTATTCAGTTTCAAATTGCTAAATTTCATAACGCGTAACAATTTAAAATTGATTTCTTGGCACGCTGACGCGGCTGTAGAGTTGGAGTTCGCATTTCTTGATCGAATTCGCCTCTTTTAACTTTTGCTTCCCATAACAAGTTTCACAAACCAAAGCGAAATAAATTTAGGACGTCAGAGCAGACCAATTCATGTATTCAACATTTCACAGTCATGAGGGTGAGAGAGCAATTTTAATTCTTCATCCAGAGCCAAAAGACTGATTTCAAAAGTATTCGTAAGCGGAAAATAATTGAATCGCTATTTAAAGAGACGAGATCGATGATGTATTAACATCAAAAAAATTTGCCAAATTGAAATTCTCGTGCAATTATTTTATAAAAATTTATTTTCTCAGACTCCGCAATTTCTGAAATGTTTCCTGGACTAATTACTTTACTGCCATTTAGGTTAATACTTTCCCATTCACAAAGAATAATTCAGGAGTGGCCTCCTCGGTCGTTTATTTTTAATGAATTCAAAAAAATATATGTGAAAATAATGAGCACTTATATCATCCACACATGAGTGAACGGTGTGAACTTGAATTCGAATTTTAAAGCCAAATGTGAATAAATTTAAAAAAAAAAAACGAATTCACCTAGTAGTAACGTAACTAATTAGTTTAACTACTGACTTCCGAAATTTTCAAAGTGTACAAAAAATAATTAAGAAAAAACTACATATGGAAGCACTGACAAATGTGAACAAAGCATTTAAATATTTGAAAAAAATATCCAGCTTTTTTCATCTGTATGAATAACTTCTATTGTTCATATAAACGGAATTGCAAGTATACGAAAAGGTATTTATTCAATTCCTTACCCAGCTTATGCGCAAATTATTAACAAGACAATAGAACCTGTGACCATTTTAAGCAGTGAAATTAATAAATACCAAGCGACCGTGGGTCATACGACCCCATTACTTAGGTATGTTTTACGATACGTCTGTTATTCAAGTCTTGCAGTTTAACTTTCGAAATTAGTCGTCAAAATCCGACAAATCTTCGTAATCTGGGTCGTGATATTCCGTGAAACGATTTGGTACTGGTTTATTCCTGTAAGTAAAGGAAAATCCATTTAGAAAAAAAGAAGCGATAAAGGGATACAATTTGTAAGGTGACATAAGTGTCATGAAATCTCTACGTTTTATTAAATTGAAAAAAATATGGTATGTAAGGTATTTTAACGTTTTCTGAAGGTAATCGAAAAAATTCTGCCCCTCACTATTAGCTGATACACCACGTACATTTATTGAATGTAACCAGCAACGCCTGGAGAAAAAGAAAAAAAAACAAGAACAATAAGAAATAACTGCAGTTTAGCATATTCTTTAACAATAATAGCACGCGTGATAGCCCCACCCTGTGGAGGAAAGGTTGAGAGGGCGGTACCATAAAAGTTACAAAAGATTTCTAGAACAATTCATGAGAATAAAATGTCTGAACATTAACTGTTTATTGATTTTCAGGTATTCAGGTGCTACAATCAGGAGATTACGAAGGGTTCTTTCTGCATGATTAATTTTAAGTGATTGGTAAAATTTAACCTTGCAAGACTGTCAAATGAAATCGGGTTGCTTTCACGAACTTCTCGACCAATTGATTGGAACCGGTGTTCCCAAAACGATGCAGTTCGTAGAGCAGCGCTTAAGTAGGACGTACCAGCAGTACGCCAATCCTTGTCACCCTTAAGCAACATTTGTATGCGCTTGAATAAATCCGTTGTAAGCTTTTTTGTTACCTTCGCCGGGAAACATTTACTGGTCAAGAATTCCGATTTCAAAATTATTTGAAAAAATTACCAGACTTAACAACTGTACAAATTTTTAAAAAACTGATGGAATACAGGTCAAACTTCGAGTCGTTTTTCAACCAAATCCTCAGTAAAATTTATTTTTTTTAGAAACAAAGGACTAAAAATTAAGAATTTCAAGGAAACAAAAGGCTACTATGTACCTTTGTAAAAATATAAGCTGAGAGTGGAGCATCACCTTTTGAACTTGATTCTCGCAGCAATTTCTCCTCCCACGTCTGTGGTCTAAGAATCGGAAATAAAACTTAAAAATAGGTATTTTCGACTACAACAACATAATAATGGACAAAAAATAAAAGAGGAAGTTACCCTCGTGGAACATATTTGCCTTCTGGTCGCTTGTACAGATCAACAGAATATTGTAAATCAAAATCAAAATAGTCTGGATCATCGCGATTTGGACGACTGTAATACGGACGTGGCATAAATGCCTGAAATTTTGGCAAAATGAAAAGTAATTTTCTAAAAATATAATAAGCTTTATACACCAATAACAGTAATATTTCAACAGGAGGAAACTTAAGGAAAATAGTCAAATAATAGTTCTGAGCCACGTCCGTACGAAACGCGATTATCAGTTTCTACTTCGTACGTTTATTTGAGCACTGCTCAGACCATAATTTATTTTAAATAAGTTTTTTTTTTTGAATGAAAGGTGGTAAATAAAATCAACTGAAAATTGAGAGCTTTCATCGATTCATGTAAAAATTAATAAAGTTAGCCAACATCACATTGTATATTTTCCATATATTACAATCACTTACACAACTGAACTGCGTATATAAATTTTACGTTCTACAGAAAAGTAAGCGGTATTTATTCACATAAAAGATTTAAAAACATCGGTCAAGAATAATCCATTCTGTGATATGTACTAACATTCCATATGTGTTTTATTCTTACCATACATTTTTTGAGAGCTAAGCATTAAATAAAAGAATTACAGATTTTGGTACATTAGAATATAACCTTTGCTGAAAAGTTAAAGCACAGATTAAACTCTTAATACGCCTTTTGTTATCGTCTACCCCCTATTTGATCAGGAAATAAATTATTAGGATGAAAAAGTCGTCGAATTCCACAGGAGTATGATGACGAACTGAAATCATAGTTTTCTCGAAGTAGCATGAAAACCATCGATATTATTGACTTCTATGTGTTCATGATGCCAAAAGACAAAGATATTTCAACTATGAATCAAGAATCTGCTATATGTGTTATAAGCCCATTTTGAAATGTAACCTACTTGAAAATCTGTTTCATCGGAAAACATTTCTGAGGCGCTACCAGGTGCTGGAAATGGCCCATTTCTAAAATCGTGCGCAGTAATGGTTTTCATCGAAATTGGCAGAACCGATGTTTTCAGCAAACGTGCTTCAATGTCTGTTGCTTTTTTATTATAGCGTGCTTCAATTCCTTTGGAAGAGGATACAGCTGGTGCTGCATACGGACCTGAAATATCATTCAATGTCATTATATCAAGTTCATAAACAAAGCCACCTTGAACTTAAAAATGCCTAATAATAGTAAATAAATTGAAGCGTTATTCGGTCAAAAATTTTATACTTCACCATTTCTAGATCTATTCCATTACACAAATTTTAACTTTGAACAGTTATGCTGCAAAAATTTGAACCAGGATCCGAATTGAATCTTGACCGGCTGAAATAAGTGCAAAGTTCTGCAGTACGAGTGCTAACCCGTTTCACAGCAAATTCTTTTAGTTTGCGGATACATTGCATGATGACTTGGCTTTTGAAGTGATGGACTACGAATTGATAATTCTTCGAATGGGTTACCGGACTGTCTTCCACGGTGACGTACTAACTTTGAATTATTAAATGCTGTTTCTTCAGCACTTTTTTTTGCATTTCTACGAACCTGCAACATTTATTTTGAATTTCCTACCTGAATGCTTTTGAAAATACGCTATAAAATTGCCATTTATAAGGCATTATAGCAAAAAGCAACAGCATAATAATATTAACAAATAGGAAACGAACATGTAAAAGAACGGAAACGACTTGAATTAATAACTTGCCGTATAATACGAATCTTTAATCGAATCTTGCCACAACTTCCAAGCAGGTTTTCTTTCTTCAACCATTGCATCACTTAAATCACTAAAATCTATTCGCTTGAACGATGGCATATGCATTGGATATCGAGTACTGTAAGAATGACGGATTATTTGCAATGGTCTTTTCATATTTACGAACACTTGACAGTGAGAATTCGCAGCGGATACACATTAGTCTCTTAAACTGGAGAAGAATATGTTCCAGTTATTTATAAGCAGCTAATATTTTTTGCACAAGTGAAATCGTCTCTTAATTACATATCATTTTCTGAGTTCCGCGGTCCTTCAGCAAACTTGTTTCTTGCTATTAGCATGAATGTGAGATCTGTGAAAGAGACATTTATACCCACTCGTTTCTAAATATCTACATTAATTTTTTTTTTCAAAATGCTCATTGCACAAGTTTCCGTTTTTGCCATTAAATACTCCAAACATTTAAAAAAACAAATTATTTTTCTTTTTTCCTTTCAAACTTCTTGTTAAGTTCAGGGTGTTGAATGAGAAATCACTTCAATAGATTACTCCAATAGATCCACAAGGATTTTGATCTATAGGAAAATTCATGAACTCCATCAAATCATGCTAAACACTTAATTACATCACTTTCCTTTGTTATCCTAATGTGAACAATTTCAAGGTACTACGATATAGGTGGCACTAAGTTCATATGTTACTTTCAGTGAACAAAGATATACCTGGAAGACGCAGGGCTTATACTGGATGAAGTTGGTTTCAAATGAGACACGTTTTTGGCAGCAGAACTATATTTACTAGTGGATAATCCTACAGTCGGATTGGTGTTTGAACTTTCTTTCTCCACATTTCCCTAAACAATTTTGCACCGATGTAATTTATATAACATGAATATTTTATAGTGAATGTGTTAAATTAACAACAGGCATATTAGAAGCGGAAAATAAAATTACTAGACCAGAAACAACCGGATATGACATTTTCTGAAAATCATTATCACAAGGTCCCAAAAATATAACCACAACTATTACGGAGTGGAAAGGAGAATCGCAAGCGCACCTTTGATATTGATATAAACAGATCAAAAGAAAATTAATGCACTTGGTTTCAAATGATAGACGAAAGCAAAGAAAGATTACCTCATGCGATTGTGCGTTTTCTACCGAATCTGGTATTCCGTCGTATGCAGTACTGTTATCCATGTTATCTGAAGCTATTCCATCGAAATTCGTTTAGATTTAAGATGTATATGATAAAAAGAAAACAGAGATGAAATTTTGATCTTAAACCGTCCAAAATCCTGCGGAATTCATCGAGTCGGATTTTTTCCCTGTTATTTGGGGCAGACTTTGTCGAGAAAAATTTAACTCCTAAACCATCATATAAGAAAACAAAAATCCTTCAAAACACCACGAGGAAAATTACGTCAAGTGGAGATATCACAATTAGGACACACCAAAACCTTATAAGTACAAACAATGGAATCATAGAACGAATGATTTAAACGATGAGAATTTTTCTTTGAGAAATTTAAAACCCAAGAAAGATGTTGTAGTAACGAATTTTCGTTGCTTTAACAATCCATCCTATTCAGCTTAACCAAAGGAAAATTGTTATGCTAAAGAAACCTATCAGTAGAATCCCGTTGAAAGTGATCAGTAGCATGAGGGAAATTTGCGATATCTGCTGCGGCTATGGCCTAATGGCGGCATCGCTTGTTCCTATCACTAACGGAGAAGTAATGCAAAACTAACCTTCTGGTGGATTTCAGTCTCAGTAGGAGTCGGAGTGTTAAAAGGTAATAGGTGCGTAAGTGGGTGTTATCTGCCAAGAATTTGTGAAAGTGGACAAGGGTACACCTGAGAATTCCTCTCAGAGAAGGGGAAGAGAAAGCGCAATGCAAAGAGTATCGCTGGGAAGCGATCACAGAGTGATAAGAATTTGCAGAGCAATGATGAAGCGAGAGGTATCAGGATAACGAACGACTGACTTGTGTCGTGCAAGGCAAAAGATCGGATATTTGCTTGCTTGCTGTTGTAATGTAATACATCTTACATACACACACACACACACACACACACACACACACACACACACACACACACATTATATACATCATTACATACATACACGCATACATACATATATACATAATGCATATATGTGTGTGTGTGTGTGTGTGTGTGTGTGTGTGTGTGTGCGCGCGTGTGTGTACAGTGTGAAACTGTGAAACAAGAATTGTAAGGTTGAATTTGGTTAGGAAGCGTTCTTCATCGGAATCTCCTCTCATCTCTCCTCTCCACTGATTTCCTTTCCACTTCTATTTGCTTTCATAGCAACCTCTCGAACGCAAGTATCACCGATCACTGACTGCAGCGGCATCCGCGCCTCTTTCTCTAATGCTAAACACTTCAGGCTTCCGTCCACTCGACCACTGTAATTGGAGCGTGAACTACGGATTGCCACACGTGTAATTATAAGTACACGACCATCTACCCTCCTCGACTTAGCTAACTTGCTTTTCAGATTCCCAATTTTCTATTTTTCAATTAAAAAATTGCATCTATGAAGCGCTGATTTTATCAAGTGAAAAAAACTGTTAGACAGTGCGTGCATTTGCCATTTCATCTTAGTCATTAGTGATCATTTAATCTAGTATCGGATCACTTCTTTGCTAATTTACATTACGTAGCATTGTGGTGCATCTTGGGAATGACTCCAACCTGTTTCAGGTATTCAAACAATCCCAACAGGTATTTTCTGCAACCGTGCCCATATAAATAAATGCGTACGAGTAATGCACTGCCTCCCCCCGCGTAGCAGATACTGAAGCATGATGCTAGCAATTCCAGAACTTTCGATTGCTTGTAATTTGAGTAGCCTCTACTGAAAATGAACATGTTCTAGATGCACTTCTTGAGCATGCTGCATTCCTAGAAGGATCCAATTACACATGAACTTTTTACTGCAAGTTGAAAAAATTCTCGCACACTTCTTCGTAAACATTTAATTCTGTAATATTTTACATTTTTTAGATGTTAAACGTGAACTCTCCTAATTTTCAAATCAGAATTTCTTTTCCAGTTTGAAGATTAAGTTAACCAACTGGGAAGAAACTTTCTCTGAAAGTTAAGCATCACGATAGTACACTAAAAGTGAATTCTTCGCAAACAGCGGCTGTTCATAGTGGTGTGAAATCCCGCATAAACCATAAATATGATTATTTGCTCGTCGTTATAAACGTTACAGAACGAACGTTCACGATAATTAGAAGTCTAAGCAGTACAAAACCAGCATTAGAGTTGCTTCTGAGAACCGATAATTTTGAGGTTTTTGAATAAAAACTGAAGTGAAGCCTTGAATGCCACATGCGTAACTTACAATGTCGTAAGTTCTAAATGCTTGATCTGACAAAATTTCATAAATGTGTGAGATTTTTTGTAAATAAGTAACACATGGCAAGAACAAACTCGCTGCACGTGGAATTCCTTCAAAATACTCACAGTATGTATGAAAACAATTTACAACGTCCATCCACCGTGATGAATAAAATAACTCCTCATTTGCTACTGTTTTCTCCCAAAGCGGCGACACTCTATTCTTTCTATGTTTCCGTTTTGAAACTAATTCTAGCAAAATTCAATAAGAGGCTTGAGACATCAACTATTTGTTGATAAATCGATCTGCTATCGGCCCTTACACGAAAAAATCGATGAAGTGATACACTTAATACATATGCACAAGCATCCGTGTATTTTCGAATGATGATTGAACAAACTGAAAAGGACTCATCGTCCCAAAAACGTTCAAATACCGACTCAGATGCCCGACATCATATTCGTGTTCCATCACTACGGGAAAGTTAATACATGCTGATGAATGAGCTGTGATGTCGTTCCATCGTATAGCATCGCATCCACTTTATCAATGTTTAATTAAAATTACTTCATATGAATTTATACAACAAAAAGCAAAAGCATTCGCAAACGTAATATGTTCTAACAGAAGTCACTTCAGCATATTCCAAACCTTAAAAAGTTCATTTACAAGCACGAAACTGCAACTCCAAAGAACTCTGACAACAAGCAAATTAATTCTGAATGAAAAGAAATTTGCAAAACTTTGAAAACGTCTCTGTATAAACGACAGTGTTCAGAAGACGATTTATTGTACCAACAGTAACAAGCAGTCGCCCGTGTGTTTGAATTCTGTCGCTTGCATATTTTTCAAATCTCTTCTAGTCATTTTCTTATTTCATAGAACATTTTGTTTTTACATTTCAATACCTCAATTAATCTGTGATTAAAAGCGATTTCTGGCAAAACTATATGGTAAGCAAGAGTTGAATAAATACTTGAAGCAAAACCGTACACTGATAATGCAACCGCTGATTTTTTATAAACCAACAACGAAGATGACAGCAACGCTGTGATCAGCACATGCTAACAATGAATTGGGAAAGCATCAAATGACTATAAATCGTTTCACAGCTATAATCAGATTGTTGTTGTTGCTATTGATTGTATATATATAATAGCTGTGTGATATTAGAATGAGTTCGGAAAACCGGCTATGAGAATTAGCTCGGAGAACCACCGTCACGTTGAATTTCACGGAATTTCGTTTCTAAAATATAAAATTTCCGCATATATGTGAGACGAAAGCAACAGTGTAATGAGCAGTTAATGGAAGGATGAATGTTAAAAGTCTACGCAAAAAGGGTACTCACCCAAGGCCGTTACATAACGATCTAGTGCATTGGCAGCCTCCTCCAGCTTTCTTGTATTTTGATCGACTTCATCGATCTGTTGCAAATACGGACGTAACAGCTCATCTAAAGAAAACTGTGCTGTGTGTTGTAACTACACCCAATTTTTCTGATAATCGAAACTACTGAATCACAACAAAAGGATTACATTTCGAATTCAACTGTGCGAGTTTTTCGGCAATACCACTTGTTACCTGCTTCATGTCATCGTAACGCTGAGTTGTAGTATTATTCATATCCTTCAAAAGTTTATATTCTGCAGTGGTACCTAAAACAGCTAGACATTTTTTTTTTGAGATAGCGGGGATCTCTTCGAATGTACCACTTCTGCAAGGTATCTCAATTTTCAGTAACTGATACCTTCGACCTGTCCTTGGAGATATGCCGCAACTTTGTCATACATATCATCCGCTAATTGTTGAACATGCATCGCTACAGCAGTCGAATCGGGAGTTGGCGGGATTTCTGCACTGGTTGAAGCCCGTTCATTGATCACTCTTGCCATGCGTCCTGCAAACTCAACCTTTCAGAAGACCACGTCCTCTTATCCAAATTCATCAAACGGAGAATATGATCAGTCACTGGGAAGAATAATTGATCGCTCAATCATTGGAAGAATGAATCAAGCGATACATGTACCATCCGGCAAATATCGTCGACAATAAATGAAGCGTTGCAAAAAGCCTCTCTAGCTGTTAAAATAAACGATGACTAATTCCTAAGTCACATCCCACTGTTATTTTCTGTGCGACAAGAGTATTCAATGAACAAAGATTTCGAGAACATGTTTTCAGTCTCGCTGTTTTAACATTCCAAACTCGCACACACGGCTGTACACATCTTGGACATGAAAAGAATTGCAAATACAGCAAGAATGATTCAACCACAATACGGTATTGGCTTATGAGATTATTACCATCAAAGTCAATAATAAAATCATTGCTTCAAGCTGTATAATATAAGGAAGCCTTAATTTGAGCGACTAACTTGTACTGGAAATCTGTTGGAAGGTGAAACGAAAAGAATTTAAAAAAAAACTCACAAATGTGAACAAATAAAAGTGCCCGTTACCGATAAAGATTGTATGGTTCCACTAAGACGTTAATTTAAAAAGCGAATGAAAAGCACCATTCCAATGCTGAAGTAATTTCGTGTCAATTATTAAACTTTCTAACTCATCACATGACCGTATCACTGTAAACAAATAATACAACAGAGTGCAAGCAGAAACAACTTGAACCAGCATGAAATCCACATGGACTCAATGCATGAACTGAAAAATTTCGGTAGAAATATCGTTTAAAAGCTTAAACCGTGTTAAAAGCTTGACACCTCGTCCATTACTAAACGATACAGAATGTTTTAAAGCAAAAACCTGCGCCAAAAATTGAGCAGCCACGGACTTTCGACGATCTGAATATGCTTGCAAAATAAAGTTCAAAAATCACTTCGAAGTCCTCTAGTTCCTCTGAGATCTTTGCTCTAAGCTCTTGCATAAATTCGTATCAAGTGAAAGAAATATTATTTAACTAAACAAGCACTGGTTTAAGAATATAACAAATAAGGATTTATAATTGGAAAGCTTAGCATAATGTGTCTGACTAGCTTCTATGCCTAAATCAACCGT
Source organism: Litomosoides sigmodontis (assembly GCA_963070105.1). Taxonomy (NCBI): domain Eukaryota; kingdom Metazoa; phylum Nematoda; class Chromadorea; order Rhabditida; family Onchocercidae; genus Litomosoides; species Litomosoides sigmodontis. Next base: position 10,514,055 of record OY718806.1, read on the forward strand.
CTAACTTGAAATCTCGTTAGAACAACTCTATATTAAGCTTGGAGTAACATAGAAGAGTTGGCCTTTTCTCCTCCTCCTCCTCCAACGCCACTTCCCGTTTTACCGGTCAATCAACTCCTGCAGCTGTCTACAAACAAGTGAAACAAAGATTATTTGTCCACCCTGCAACTACTTTATTCGAAATTTGACCCATGGGAAAACAAAAAGTGCACAAGTGGTGACCAGCACGTCGACCACACCTGTTCTTCCAAATTTACAATTTTAAAAGTACATTTATTCAACAAGCTTCTTGCCTTCCAAAGAAGGCCGGCAAGACTTCTAACGTCAGGACACACAACGCAGTATCATGGAATGCAAAAATATCTATCAAAGCAACATATGAAGCAGCAAGTTGTGGAAAACACATTACATGGATTGCCAGTGTATGATCATGACGATGCCCATTAAGATTCGAAAAGATTTATTTAACGCGACAAAATAGAAGTTTTTACTATAAAGAGTATTATTACTAGCTTTGGAACAAAGAAACATATGTATGCACAGATGTACGTTCTTATTACAGGTAAAAACGCAATACTAAGGTATAAAAATAAAAGAGGCCTGAAGGCACATAAACGCAATACGCAAGAGCGAATCACCTGTAGAAAAGCGGCATAATTTCCACAATGTTTGAAACAAAATCAATGAACTCTAACACATGAGCAAACACGGTAAACTGTTTTTTCAATAATCCAGCAGCTCGTACTTGCATAATTACAATAGGTAGTACACAATATTAGTGAAATAATTGAGATCTCCAGTCAAATTTTCAAGTTCCTTTGCTTTGCATACTGAAAAAGGATTATCCAATGAAAACCTATCGAGATCACAAATCAACACTAAACTGTTGAGCATCCCTCTACATATGCACCCAAACCGGGCCCAACGGTGATGCTTTCATCTTGCTGAAATCTAAGCGCTTATCGAGATCCTCATCCAGTTCACCGATAACTGCTCTGAAAAAATGACAACGCATAAGGATTATATCTGTACAATCCAATTCTAGGGCTTACTGTCCACACACCATGAAACCCCACGAACAGCGTCCCAGTACCTACCACCCTCCCGGAACCACATGCATTGAGAGCTCTTCACGCCACTTGTATTTGTATCGCAGTCGACAAACAGCAGATATGGACAGAACCCAAACGAAAGTTTTTCAGGAGTCAACATCTCCTGGTCCTACATGAGGTTTATTGATGTTACGATGTCGAAGCTATCGCTTGTATATTTGGTGCAAGTAACAGTTAAAACTAACACATTATCGCCCCTGACAATATATAAACCAAGTGGAATTTGTTCAACACCAGCATCTTCACTGAAAACACGTTCATGCGAATCTTCTAATACCAGGTTGATTGTTTGATCAAAACCTTTCATTAAACCCACTATATTTCGTCCATCACCAGTTATCACCGAAATTACTTTGTTAATAAACGACTCCAACGTTTGTGTCATACTAAAATTTGACCGAATAAGCGTAATTAAATGATTTAACAAAGAGGAGTACGGGGAAACCACCCCATTTAGCGCTCAATAAAGCGGAAAACAACCGCACAGAATTCCCCAAAACTTTTCCGGGAGCATACATAACTCCAACCATAATACTGATGACATGCATGCCTTCGTCATAACTGGAAGTATATTTTAAGATTTGAGAAATTGCACTGAAACAGATTTTTACAGTATCCATACAACGAACAATCGAAACCTCTGAAACATTTTTAATGCTTTTGAAGCACTCCGATCCCACTGTTCGTAATGACCAACAACTGCTATGGACCTTTGAAAATTTTTACAGAACATTGTTGCGCAATTCACCTGATTTGATGATGAACTCAGGATGTGTTTCTTAGTAGCTTGAAAGCATTCTTTTAGGAAGATTAACCTTCGTTGCGGGTAGGCGACAAAAAGAATGAACACAACCACAATTTCCAATTTATCCAATACCAATTTCCTTCACAAATGACAACGTTAACAATCATGTTTCATAGTGTTAACTTTAGAAACAATGAAAGTATTTCAAACTGAAGCGCTAGCGTAAGCGATCAAAATCAATTTATGGAGATAAATGGAAACAAATCACGATGAAATATAATCTCCACAGTAAAGAATTACTCAAACCATTGCTTACGTCAAAACAATCCACTTGCATATGCACACATACACAAACATACACATACACAAAAGTACATCCACATTGTGGCATGTTAAAACATCATTCAAGACGTACAACTCTGCTTCGGATAAAATGGAAAAAACTTACGAAACAATGCAAAAAAAGCAATGCTGAAAAGTAAACAACACGGGGAGTAAGAGGGAAAAGAACAGATCATGGGGAGAACAATGATGCGACTGAGAATAAAGAGAACAAGGGGAAGATAAAGTCATTGGATTCCAAATGTGGAAAGGTCTTGAGAGAGGATGTACTGAAAGCGGCAAGGATTGGTAATAAAATAGAAAATAAGGCGTAATCAAAATGTTTCACATCATAATACGAAATCAACGTATTGTTGTCTTTTTGTTAACAAATCTCTGGATTTGAGTTAGAAACTAAGCAATGAAATAAGAACTTGATGCGTAAGTCACTTCCAGGCATCGATACAATACACCAATTAAAATTACGAGTCCCATTATTTCTTCCAAATGTCTTAGGTATTAAACCAGGGGAAAACAAGAACACCCATACTTAAACAAAAAGCATCAAGCACTTTTATGTGTGGACAAGAAAGCAACTGCTCACCGGCCTTTTAAGCCAATTTCAAATTTAAAACTCATACACAAGCATTGCAATAATGAACTGCATTGTAAATGAAAAAAACTAAATGAGTTTTAATTAAATCGAGTGTTTAACAGAAATTGAACGGTCCATTTTCTTTGAGAATACAAAACTAAATACACAAACAGTTTTGTTTCAAGACAAAAAACGAAATAGGAAATGACAGACGCCGAGGCTAACAAGAGGTAAAGCAGAGCAGAAATATGCTCACTGTGATGCAGAAATAATAGAAAAATTACGCACCACAAGGACACGGTTCACATTTCCTTGCGATTACCGGTCTCACACCTTACCATACTAAACAGTGGGGAGTTCTTAAATTTTGAAATTTGAACTGCGTTTCGAAATGTAACTTCCACACTGGCATAAGACCTTTTTTTTACGACTTTCAGATCCACACTAATCTGAGAAAAAAAAGGATGCAATTAGGGTAAAAAAATACAAAATTATTAAATATAAGATGCAATTGGAGAAGTAAGAAATTAATAAAAAAGATGCAAATATTTCACTTTTGAAGTAACAAATATTCCCTCCGATATAATAGGAGGCGAAACTGAAACATTAAAAGAGACCAGCTAAGTGCTCAAAAATGGTAAACTGATTGACAAACAGAGATGTTGCGAACTACTGAAGGCATCGTTGGCTGGGGTGTGCATTTAATCACAGCGTAAAACAACTCAAATTATTGAGAGACAAGACGCAGAAAATCACAGCTATTACGATACAGTTTAGTATAGTAGTACAACGTACAATCGGTCGTACATTAATGCTTTGCAGTGTTAGATTTATTTCAGAGGTAATACGACAGACTCGCTTTATGAAATAGAACTGAAATAGATTCTCATTTGCTTTCTGTTGCTTTCACATATTAATGCCTAGTTAGTGTTGGACGAATGTTGTATTCGTTGAAATTTGCAATCTTTGTAATACAAAATGAGCACCATATTCCAAGTTTGGATATAAAATATTAAGCAAGAATACTGCTTTCAACGAGTTACAACTTCGATATGTGTGGATCAACACCAACTACTTGGACAACGCATACAAAATGACCAGCACATAAGCAAACATGAACTCAGCCAAGACTTCACAACAGGAAAAATTCCCCGCGATACACTTGAACAAAAGGTTCACAACAGCTACTTGTGAAATGGCTGAGATCATTATTTCAATGTAATGTGTGAAAAATGAAAACAAATATAGGGAAGACCCACAAGGTAAGGAAAGTGGCTCGCAGAAATAGTAAAATTACTAAGTTATTCTCAAAATTCTTCGGAAACAGAATCTTTCAGAGAGTGACTAAGTCATTGTAGAAAAATTCGGCAAATTTGCTTTTAAAAATACTATAGATCCAGGAATGAATGAATATACCACAAAGTCAAGTGAAATACTATGCAGCATATTTCATTTAAAACCATACTTTGGGATGACAGTAACTTATAAAAGAAATAGAAAAACTTACGTAAAAACTGCATATAGTGAGAGCATTACAACTGCTACAACCACAAATTAGCTTACTGAAGCAAAAACTAATAATTCTGCGATATACATTTCTTCCAATTTCTTAAAAAACCAATGAAAGATGGTACCGTTATGAGGGATATTTTAGAGATAGTTAACTCTTATAATGCGAAGAATTGTTGATTAGTGCTTAACGTTTAAGTTACAAAATTTCTTCATCAACGATAGATCAAAGATATGATTTTGGGAAAAGCATGGATAAAAAGACCATTACGCAAATACAAAAACTCTTGCCGCTTTAGTGGAATACTCAGTATTGCTGTTGTTGTGGATAGCGCTGCTGACTTGCTCCACGCTGGGTCATTCCCTGGGAATAAGCATCATAACCCCCTGTACCTAAAATCATTACGATACTATGCAAAATTGTGATAACTTTGCAGCAAATTAGCAACAGTAAAATTAAAAAAAAAAATCAAGAAGCAACAGTACCCATGAAGACAGAATTTTTGTAAGATGTTATTATGTTTTGCCCTATCAGATTTAAAATCAAAATGTACCTACCATAGTAGCCGCCAGCCTGTCCCTGCTGATAATATCCAGCAGCTGCAGCATTACCATACCAGTCACCCCATCCACCTGCAGTTCCAGTGCCTCCACCATATGCACCGAACGCTCCCATTTGACCCCACCCGGCTTGCCCAAACCAACCGTTCATTACGCCCGCCCGACCAGTCCCATATCCAGCGCGCATTGCCGCACCACCACGACCACCTGGGAAACGCTTCCCTTGAGGAACGGCCTTTTTAACGTCGCACTGCAAACATAAAACCATCAGCACAAAAACTGACAATAATCTGCGGAACGGAAAAACAACATGAATATAGTATCAAATAACCTCGCGTGAACCAAACATTTGTTTGGGCGTGGCTGATGCTCGTTCAGCTGCTTCTTCTTCTTCAAACACAATAAACGCGAAGTTTCTTCGTGCTTTTGTCTGCTTATCGAAAGGCCATTCAATATCTTCCACTTTTCCATATTGTTCGAAGTGAGCGCGCAGTTCTTCTTCTGTAATAAGTGGCTGTTAAATCAATGGTAATACCATCGATGCCTAATAGATATGGTTCGCCCCACTCAGTGATGCAAAGAAACAAGTGCCTCAGTCCGATATCTGAAAATCTGCCGACTTACAAACCCATGGTTCAAAACTTGTCAAATACACACAAATGAATTTAGCAAATGAACTTGGAAATAATCCTGTGTCTTCAAATAAAAACAAAATCAGTCATTTTTGATGAAACTAATGATGCATATTAACCCGGATGGTCAGCAGGCAAACCACCAACAAACACTTTCTTGTTCTCTCGAGATTTCGCTGGCTTAACTTCAACGGTTTTCCCCTTGAGCGACTGTTCTCTTGCATTCAGTGCGGCTCTACACGCCTCACCGGTTGTAAATTCTACGAATGCAAAGCCGCGAGAACGACCCGTATTTCGATCATACTTCACTTGAGCCTGGGCTACTTCGCCATATTGCGAGAAATATTGCGACAGGTCTTCATTCGTAACATCGTAGGCTATTCCACCAACGAATATTTTCCTATATATGACACAATAAGTATAATAGTACATGAAAATAACTAAGATTTACACAGATAACGAAATTAAGGAAAAAGAAATATGTACATACTTGTCTTCGTTGCCTTTTCCCAGATCTTTCAAACCACCTTCGCTAACAGTACCGCCGTTAACAGTTTCTGAATTCTGAGTTTGCTCCTCCTGATGGCTATCCTGAGTATCCATAAGATTCTGAAATGACAAAATAAAGTTGCAGTATTCCCTTTTTAACACAAGACACATTTGTTCTCCATTAGTCTTCTATATATATATATATATATATATATATATATATATATATATATATATATATATATATATATATGTATGTATATATATACATAGGATGGACAGCAAAACGGATTTTCCAGAAAAATTCACACGCTGAAGCAAACTAAGCAGTGGTATGTACTAACTGTAAACAACTAACCTGTTTATAGAAGTTGTCCAATTACCAAAACTTGAATACAGGATAAGGAATTTAGATAAAGAAAGAAGGCTTATATAAATCAAAATTTACGAAAGCTTAGTCGTTACGGACTATCTAGAAAATACCCTGAAAAGAATATTTTTGAATGAAAAAAAATACAACAACATAGTAAACGCAAAAGCACTGCAAGGAAAGTTTCATTTTAAACATGATTAACACATTACACAGCTAAGGTACGTCAAGGCACATAATTACATCAAGCTATATGAAAACTTTATAAATCCAGGAGTTCTACTTAGAATCATAACCAAAAACTTGCTCTCACGATCTAAATTCCTTCATGGTCTATCGACTTTGTTGACGATCTATCTTACACTTTTTTTTATTTGTGGTAAGGCGGTTTAAACAACTACTAGATGGTTATCGCATTTCAGTGAGCTCCAGAATAATATCACAGCAGCATACTCATTGGTTAAGGTAGCAGTAATATATAACTAAGTCATGAATGTACTTCCACGATATATATAGGAGCACTGAAAGTCCATTCTTATGCAGTTAAATGAAATCAAACCCTAAAGACAAATATGTTTGCACAAAAATAGTCTGAAAGATTCACAAAATTTTATAAGTCACGCATTTAGAAAACGATAAAATCTAATAAAAACTGGATTTCACTTTATGATAGAACTCATGACCAACAACTTATTGAATCATGAAGACTTGCGTGTATGGAAATGACCTTAACAGCTGCCAACCTTGCGAGCGCAGACCGACCACACATCCACTTATTCATGTTACCTTCTAGAGAGACAAGTCACTTCATAAATTTATGAATGCTTGGGTTTCATGAGTGTCCACAGTACGGAAAAAGAAATGATAACGCCCGCTAATCAGGTATTTGTTAGTAGTACGTCTTCACGCAGAAACAAAATCAATATTGCTAACATCCTCCTCTCGGGACCACAAACCATGTCGCACCACAACCTAGAACTCAGGACTGGACCACACCCACGCCTCGCACACCCTACAACATAAGCAAAACCATACGCAACGCATCGTGCACGCGCGACCTGTCCTACCGTATGCCAGGATGCTCCTCTGAAATTTAAAAGAGCGCTTGCAGCTTACTAACATTCAATTCATTTCACGAAACCTTAGCTTGCGTAGCGCGTTTGCCAATCGACGCTAATGGGGAAGATTCGTAGCAGGTGTGGCAAGACCAATATATTTTAGGGGAAGTTTAGGGGGAGTAAAAATTTGGCTACACTCCAAAGGAGTCACTTCCACACATCAATGGCGTGCTGTCTGAAGGTAACGGTATTGTACTCCCTGATAGTGATCGTTAATCAGCACTGATCGCAGTAAGGCCTCTTAGCACTTGATGTTTTGCGTAATGCGAGCGCGCACACACACACACACACACACACACATACATACACCCACACACACGCACGCACACATGCATTGTGTCATCCACATTCATACCCACGTCCGTGTCAGCTTACCTACTACACTACCTCTATCCATATGTACTTGCCTACGGAGAGATAAATGGTCACGTAAACGCTGCAAGACAGATTCGTTTCCCCTTCCCTCATGTTAGTGATATAATTGTATTTCGGACGCGTAGCACACTATACACCACGAGTTGCTTTCAACTGTGGTTCAAGGATTATAACGCAGTTATGCGATATCTGAACAAAACGTGGAAAACACCTAGGAATTTCATCGCAGTTTCGAAGCCTTACTTATTCACTGAGTTCGACGAGAACTGCTAAATAGCTGGCATACGGTGTGGTGAAGGGAGCTTTTCCTTTTCTAAACATTTACAATAGACACCAAGATGGAAGGGATCACTATCATGCTGGAGACGGTCATCTAATTCGTCGTACTTTCAAGGACTGCAATAAACCGAAATGCCTGCAGTTTATTGTTCATTTAAAAATGTTATCTACGACTCCCTGTTGAAATTCGAAGAGCCTAATGGTGAAGCAAGGCAAAACGATAGCTAATAATTCAACTTGAAATCTAGCAGCATCTCATAACCCTTATAACTCTTCTAATACATTTGAAATAGTCTTCGTAAGACATCACCAAAACAAGCTGGTGATAACTGTGGGAGTGTCTGCTAAATATTTTTTCACAGGTCATTTACAGGTCATTTTCCCACAGTTCACATGTGCAACTGCCTTCTCGACATATCCAGACTCATTTTGTCAGCACAACGACTTTCACACTTGAATTATGAAGCATTTACATGTAAATAAAGAATTTCGGAATTTGAGGTTCCCACACGAAAGGCGGTCATTTGATCGAAGTATTTCTGATGTCTCGGGAAAAAAGGTCGTTTATCTTCCGTATCCAATCGGTAGTAATAATATGATCATAAAATCTAGTAAAAGTGTTCATAAATGGAAACACACACTTCAGTGTAATTTAAAGAAAAATTTATTGGCAAAAGCAGATAAATTCGATTATGATGTTTTCGTCTTACGCATAATAGTTTCACTTTCATCAAAACACTTCACCACAAGACATTTAATCCATTTCATCATCCCAGTCATGATAATGGTACGGTAAAGGATCAATGAACATTCGTTCATCGTATACAACATCTTCTAGAAATAATCCTTGCGGTGGAGCCGTGACCATCCCGAAATGATGGAAATTTTCAGGATTTGGATTGTTTAGAAGCCATACCAAGCTGTCTTGCTGCAAACGTCCGTAAGCATGCTCGACAATGGTGCGTACCATATGTCGTATCTGAAAGCAAGGACTAGATTTGCTATTATTTGATGTAAAATAAAGTAATTATTTTAGACAATTCAGAAGTCCTCCAATGCGCAATAAAATAGTATTTCATACACGATGGGCACTTTTGGTCCTATATATAAGTTACCCACTTACCAAACTTTGCTGCCTCACCTCGCCAAATTCTTAACTTTAGGCTTTTGTTTCAATAAACACATCTCTATCCTCCTTGTTCTGATGGCGATTTATTGGTAACAGCAAATAAAACTCGATTATTATGTCTCTCCGCATGACCCCTTTTACTCTATGAAAACGTTTCATCACAAAGCAAAACACACCACACACACACACACACACACACACACACACACACACACACACACACACACATACATACACACACACACACAAGCAAACAAACCAAACTGTTTGGAGGCAAAAAATTAAAAAAATAACATACTTGTGATCGCAAAAAAGATCTTGAAATAACATTAATATCGATTAAACTGAAACCATTAGCATTTCCAAAACGACTCCCTCCTGGAAAGCTTAATAATCCCGGTTTCAAGAAGCACTGATCCACTACTATGTCGGTACGTTGCAGTGCAAATAGATAACTCCGAAATGCTTTTGGAATGTGGAATTAGCTGGATACTGCGTCAAGCAATAGAATAACTTCTTAATGGGCATATTACCAAGATCTTAACGTTTGTTCCATACTTACTACACGTATGAGAACTGATTGCAAACTTTTTTTTGCACACTACTGCAATATTGGTTGCAACAATCAATTAGTGAATAGAAAGACAAGGTTACATTACCTGCAGAAATACCAACGTGTAGCATGTGTCTCATCGTCGGAGCGCAAATGTCAGTCTTTAATCGATTACGTCGTGGATATTTCATGAACGAGGCCATATTGTGGGTACCATGAAAAGAAAGGGTACTTTCTTTGAGTTCAAAACAAAATGTAGAAATGTACTGCAATGAATGCAGTGTATTTAAAATTTAAAAATCAAAGAACAAAAACTCACTTGGAATAACGAGCACGCATTTGCAGCCTTCTGAACATCAAAACCATTCGGGAGGAACCACATATACGGCCTTTCGGCAAATTGCCACAACAATGGCTGTTCTGTATTTTTCAACCATTCGTCCTCGTTTTCTGCTATGGCTAATCGATATTTATATTTTCTATAAAATGTCGAGACAGTAGTTACATCAAGAAGTTCAGGAAATCGCACTAATGTATTGATCATTTAAACTTGCGATAGTGTTAACGGAATTGTACAAAATCTTCTTTCCTTGGTCAGTTTGCCCTGATTTTATATCGAATTTTACTATGTGAAACAGAAAGCAAGTATACCTGTATGAAACATTTCTCCTGGAACAAAAACCATTTGAAACTGTATGAAAATCCAAGACACGTAATGACGCACCAATGCATTCATCAGCTTTTTTATTCCAGTTATCGATTAGGTTACTTTTGCTTCCATCCGCATTTCCAATAGGAATTTGCATGATAAAAGCGTTTCGTATTGCGTGTACTCCCGCATCAGTTCTGAATTGGTCATATCCGGAAGTTATGAAAAGTTTTTTTTATGAAAAGAAAAAAAAACCTCGAATTTTCCTAGTTCTTCAGCATCAATGAACTGCGCTAGCATGATCTGCTAAGTCCCTAAATTTCATTGATAAACGACAGACCTGCTTGATGGCGACATTTTTAACTGTTCTGCAATGTCTGGAAAAGATTCTCGAACAAGCGCTTTCAGAAAACCAAGCACACTATAACTCATGCTTCCATTAGCAATGGACATAAAACGAGCACCATCATAGGACACCCACAATAAATATCGATGTGCTCCACTTCCGCACATCCGCCTAAATCTTTTCCCAATTCCTGAGAACTGAAATCAGCATGAAACAAAGACTTTATAACCAATTCGAATATCCAAGAATACCTTAAAACATCATTGCCCAAAAATAACGGTATGAATTTCCAACACTATAACCATTTTACGATTGCAGCCCTAGTATGTGATTATTGATGATCTTCCCACCTCCTGTCCATAGGACCAGTAAAATGTATGAATAATCCTACTTCAAATGATACAGTGATCTTTTTGTCAAATAATCTGAAGTGGAATATACTTTAATAGCACGCGTGGACAACACATGAATATAACAATATAAGCAACAAGATATTATTCAGAACTATTATCGAATTTGGTAAATACTAGAGGTAAACCAATTCAGATAATATAAAGACCTTAAGCCACTGCAAAGAGTGGAAGGTAGAAGAGACACGAAGAATAACTCAAAGAAATAAGTGTCTGAGAAACAGAGGTGATTAGAACATAACAGTGGGTGATAAAACAATATTTAAAATAAATAAACAGGCTTTATCCAAACGTGTTTTTACCAATACGTTATTCCACAATTTAACAGAAAAATTATGAGACCAACAAACATTAAAAGGCAAATTACAACTCTTATCAAATACGTCCTATAAGGAAAAATTGGGAAAAAAAATTCAACAAATTTATCGCAACAGCAAAATTCTTTAAATCTTTACGCTATTCAGCAGACTTCTCCATACTTTAATAAAGGCGTTTATCGTAACTGAAAACAACTATTAATTACTCCGAGTGTCTTTTCTGCATTTCAAAATTATGAACAGTCCTCTGCATCATTATTCTCTAAATTATGATTTCTCCATGCAAATAAAGTATTGCCCCTAACAATACGATTTGTTATGAAAAAATCGGATATACTTACGAGTGCAAGGAATGTACTCCACCCTCAACTTGTGCATTTGGTGAGCGACGCTCAAATCTGATTTCACCACGAGCAATACCACCTCTGGAATAGCAGCACTATACTTTTCGCAGTCAACTACTACCACTTCCAATGATGAAACAAAGTGCATGGAGACACTAAACAATAACCATAAAAAATGAAGATTATGAGAAAATAAAAAATCCAATTCGAAGAGAACAAAAAGGACCTGAGTTCATCTAAACTTCTGACACCGATATCTTGAAAACCATGCTGAATTCCGCGCACTAAATATGGGACGAATTTATGGACGCTTCCTCTATCTCTCATCGTAGCAGACACCCCTTGAGCAACCTTGATCTCATCTGACCTAATTCAAACAAAGTCGTTTTAATATGAGCATATTGTAAATAACATCTCTAATGTGGAATGGATACTCTACATGAATATTGTACTAAAAAAGGAACTTCCAATTATACGTTTTAAAAGCAACGTCATCAAACAGAAAAACTACAATAATATTTTTCAAAAAATGCAATTACCTGCTAAAATATCTATCTTGACTACTGATATTTGCCTCCATAGCATCCAGTGAACCCATCCCACGATAATTCTTGAGTCGTACACCACTTGGACCCCAAAAATATTCACCGGGCGCTTCTGTTGTGCCTGCTAAAAGACCACCCATCATCACTGTCGATGCTCCAAGTGCCAAAGCCTAAACTTCTTCAGTAGAACTTCAAAAGTTAAATGGAACAACTGGACTAACAAATCTATAACAATATTACCTTTGTGATATAACCAACATCTCTTATTCCGCCATCAGCAATTACAGGAATTCCACGAGTTTTGGCGTACCTTGCAACTTGATACACTGCTGTGCCTTGTGCCCGTCCAACTGCAGTAACTGGAAAGTATAGAGATACGAAAACACTATTGTTCATTTCATGTAAGCACACCACTAGCCAAGATGAAAGTTAAAAATTTTCTAAGCCGATGGCGGTACTGTTTCTTAGATGCACATAAGACAACAGAAACCGTATGCTCGTAAACCTAAAAAAATAACATACCTTCCTGAGTAATACAAATTGAACCGCTGCCCATACCAATGCGAATAGCGTCCGCCCCAGCATTAATTAGAATTTCTGCTTGCTTTTGTGTTACGACTCAAAATAAGGAAATGTTTAGAAAAACACATTAAGAAGACGAATGCATTACCTGTAGTATAAAACACTTATCCCACATTTTTTCCCCAACTATAAAATCATAAAAACTTGCATAAGGAAAAATCGCATTATAAGGTTGCAAAATCTGCTAAATAGAACAATTAAATGATTTCAACCATTGTTAAAAGACTAAATGCAACTGGCGTTCAGAACAAGGCATTATAATCCACTGTTAAAAAACACAAAATAGCTATGCTATACATGTAGTACAAAAACCTCAGTGATATGATAAAAAAATCAATTACTTCAATTCGGAAACTTAGCATGCTTCGGAGACAAAAAAGGCAAAAAAATTAAGTAACTTACCATTGCCCGCAATTACTTGTGGCGTTTCTGGATAATTGCTCTTTATCCATTTTAAAATATTCACCTGATACATACTAGCACCTTGTGAGGAGTCCTGTAAACATTATGACATACTTAATGTAATGAGTAAATTACAAAAGTTATTTTAGTATAAAAATAACGCCGTAATTTTTACAAACAACTTATTAATAGACAAACATATGTTTTCCCGTTTACTGTGTTTCCAATAAAACAACTATAGATGAACAAACATTATGCATTTTTCCAAATTTCATACACAAAAAACTGAAACACGAATTAGAGGACGTCGTACGCGACGAAAAGTTTTTAACGGCACCCTTTTCCTTTACTAATATTCTTTCGCCAATATCATAACTCCTTTACGCTTGGATATCTCTCAAGAGTTCACAAATGATTAATATAATAAAATCATTCCAAACTGAGAGAAACTTCTTAAGTCAATTTCCGATCCAGCACAATTATTATGCTCGACGGAATGAACTGTAACCGGAAAAAATGAATGGATGATATAATACCGGACAGCTGTTCTCCCATACATGTAATGCATTATCCGTGTCGTATCACTTGCAGACTTATGCAATTACACACTCCTGAACTTGAGTCTTACTACATTAATAAAAATGTCCGATGACCTTATGCGACAGGATTTGGAAAAAAAATCGCCAAAGGCACTAAATAAAAATTTATGACTTACAATGACAAGAACATCAGCACCAGCCTCAGCTAACTTTTTTACCGCTTCTTTTGCAGATTCTCGGGTATTTATAGCAGCTCCCACTCTTAACTGTCCCTTCGAATCATATGAGCTCCGTGGAAAATCTCGCGCTTTCTTTAGATCAGTACGAGATATTAAAGATACCAATTCATTTTTGTTGTTGACAATAGGTAACTTTCCTGCAGAATTAGTACAAATACAAATTAACAATATGTAAACAGCATTAGATTATATGATACAAAATATTGCTTCATTTATTACCTAAAGAAACAGCCATTTCAAATATATTATTAAACGCTCAATGAACATAACGCTTCAATCAACGACAGTAAAAAAAATCAGCCACCTTTCTTCTCATTTTCTAAGATTTTGTAGGCTTGTTCTAAAGTCAGATCTTCACTGCCTGTTATGAGACGGTCGATAGGGACCATTACTTCGATTATTTTTGTGGTCGGATATCTTTCTTCATCAATAAAGTCAACATCGCGTGAAGTTACCAAGCCTATAATTTAATATTTAATGTGCGCAACAAATACAACACCAGAAAAAAAGCATACAATATATAAATTGACTATTTTGGAAAACCAGAAAAAGCAGTCTCCATTCATCTCCGACTAATTTTTCATCCAGCTGATTCGCTTTCTAAAATGATCACATAAACTGTGCAGTACAAAATCTTATAAAAAAAAACACATACCCAGCAATTTGCCCCCAACCTGTCCTGTTGATGTAACTGGTGTTCCCGTGAAACCATACTTCACCTTTATCCTCATCAAATCTAGTATCGTGTCTGTCTCTTTGATACAGTGAGGATGTGTTATAAACCCTTGCTTGTAATGCTGCAAAAATTAAACCGAATGATAAGAACTGTACAGCCTTTCATTTTTTACTGTCCCCTAGTTATATAAACAAATAACATGAGTAAAACAAAGGAAGCCCCGTCACTTTTGAAAATAAGACTATTAAAAAAGTAGTGAGGCTGAAAATATTGAAGGTCCCTAAAAAACGGAAAAATATTCAAGTAAATCCTCACCTTTACCTTGATAACTTCTTCAACCTGCTCTTCCAAAGAGGCGAAGTTGGCGTGAATTATACCAATACCACCATGTAACTGAAAAAAGATCCTCAACGCTGCCTTAACATATCGAAGTTTGCAAGGATAGTTCTCGCTACCTGATCGACTAATGCATGTCATTTACATCAACGATTCCTGAAGTATTCAAACGATCCGATCCCTACGAACACAGCTCGCTCTTTAGCATTATAAGACGCGCATATGATACAACGTATCTGCTAACTAGGGGACCTTGTCGTGCTGTATACTAGTCATTACTTGTCAAAACGTGCTATACACTACCAAACCACCTTAATCAGCAAGTAATGTACACACATTTTATGCGCTAGTGTCTTTCAGAATTATATAATGCTGTACATTGAGTGACTAAAGCTACGCTGAATTAGCATATATCACTTTTTAATAATGTAAACTGAAGCTGACCGCCATTGCAATTGCCATCTCGCATTCAGTTACTGTATCCATTGGTGATGATACCAGTGGCGTTTTAAGTGTAATGTCCCGCGTTAAATGCGTCGTTAAATCAACGGAAGAAACATCAAAACCGATATAACCCGGCAATATATTGAAATCACTGAAACAATAGTACCGTAGTTGTTTTGTTTTCAGACATATTACATTATAAACCGTTTACTTTTACCTAACTATTCAATAATTTGCTTTGTATTCATTCATTTTTCAAAATTTACTCGCCACAAAGATGTTAAAATATTCTAAGAAGGAAGGGGACAACAGGAAAAAAAAAGTACTTGTATGTTAACCCGACGTGACCGCCCATAAGTTCATCGATTGTCTGCCCATCCTCACTGGTTTTAACAACACCATCACCATCCATTTTCATAACCTTGCTGTAAATTGTCAAATTTCTTGAAAGTGAGCTTCACATTTTCCGGAAAAAACTACACGCAAGTTGTCTCTATTCAAATTTTGCAAACTATGCCCATGAGAATCTGAACACAACTTATTTTTAAAACTAGGAAGAAAAAGTAATCCGTGGTCGAGCAACAGTAAAAGAGAATTCTGGATTACTACGGCACAATCCATTATAACGGATACACTCATTGTTTGAGAAAACTGGGAGGAGATGGAAAGGAAAAAAAACAGGGCTCGTTGAAATGGATTAAATACCAGAATACATTCAAGCAAATGTTCGTCAAGTGACACGTTTTAACTGCAAAAGAATGATTATCGGTTGAAGAGCGATTTTCAGGATGAGATGATGAACAAATCCAAAAACTATAGTTTTTAAATCCAGTCCCCCAATTTGCTCAGGCAAATTCCCCAATGCGAAATCCTATGCTGGTGTCTCTCTACATATTGGGACTGGCCGTTGTTCCAGAATAAAGTGACACGGGCTCTACTTCGTTACACGGTTGCAATTCAAGTTTTGGATGTTATATTTGATCCATAGTACTAAGAGGTATTATCGTTAGGAGGAAGTAACTCTCATATTCCAGTAAACACCACCATCTTCCTCGAGATAGTCGGCCACAGCTCTCATTAGTAGACTTAATACAATATAGCTGGATGTGTTACTATTAACAAAGGGAAACATTCTACATATTCAATCGGGGTTCAGTTTAACATTAATAAATTCGCGGAGAATAGTAGAGCAATAATGGATTTCTGGGAGCAGTGTACGGCGCGCCACATACGCATTCTTCCTCGTTGTTAAGTATATCATTGCTATGACTGAAGCGGAACAATATGTACTAGCGAAACAGGTTCTCAGCTTACGTTAAGGGTGTAAAAGTTAACAGAACAAGATCCTTGTAGTAGTTGCATTCCATGTTTCCATGGTAGCATAGCATCAGAAAAGCCAAATAGGTCTTCGTGGCAACGACTCGTACCTTATGTAGTTTCCGTGAAATACACCTAAGGATGTGTTTAAGCAAACATGTTGAAAATAGTTTTCAGTTAAGTGGAAACTCTCTGGTTTGAATCCGATATCAGCCATCCAATTGGTGTTAATAGTACTCAAATCATATACGTTAATAGTACTCAAATCGTTAATAGTACTCAAATCATTTCTTGTTCCCCTGGCAACTAAAAGAACAATGCAAAGGACTGAAATCATTTTTGCAGTTAATGAGTTTTGTTCTACACGGCGTACGATAAATCGAATAAACCAAAATAAATGTTCAATTCGCTACTCTATTTTATCAGTTAGTCGGACAGTATGCGAGTAACCCACATTTAAAAATACAAAATGTGAATCTATATAGAAACCTTAATTCATCGGCGAATGTCGTTCCGACAAAACCAACAAGTGAACATCTGTATATGGACTCATTTTAACTCTTGAAAGTTCATAAGAACTGGGTACTTCAGTACAGGGGCTGTATATCAATGTAAAAACATCATAAACTATGATTTGAAGTTTCTCTGAATAGCTGTCTATGATAGTGAAAATTTTATTGTACAAAGTACCTAAAATGGCACCCTTTCACGTCGCAGAAAACATTTACATACGAGAATATGGGAAATTAAACCAAGAATGTAAGCTTATGAGAACCACGTCAGAATTAAGTCACCATATATAAAACACAAAAAAACTCCCGGCCTACCTGTGGATGGATTCATCACTTTTCACAGATGTACTACAGTTTATGGAATTCTGAAGAGTTTTGGCTGGAGATACTTTCAACCATAAAACTACCTAACATTCAGAAAGCGCGACAGAAGGGCTTAAAACAAACATTAAATGGAGTCAAAAGAAAAAAAAAAACAGAAGGCGACAGTTTTGTGTTCGAATGATTTCTCTATTTGAACTAACGAATCAAATAATATATTATCAAGAAGACAAATAATGCAAATAAGATAAGATAACATGTCAAATGTCTGCCACCAGCTTTTGCAACTCGATTCAATTTCCGCATCGTTGAGCCAAGTAAACCTTTTGATACGTCGAAATCCGTTTCCATTTCATTTAATAAACGATTCTGTTCTCTTACATCATCACCGATTGCTATCGTTATCTTCTTCAGTGCAGCCACTTTTCCGGAGAGCATTTCGACCAACGCATCATTACGATGTTCTACAGATGTCCCATCGCTATTTTCGCCCATCACATTTACACCACTACTGTTTCCACGATACGTCATACCAGGATATCATCAAATAGGTGAATCTTTTTCACAATATAAACACCAAACACGTAGTACCTGAAAATGCAAAAAATCAACGAGAAACTACACAAGAATTTTAATATATATATATAACAGCAACTGAGAAACAATCTATTAGAAACTTGCAAACTGCAAAATTATCAGACAACCACACATTATTGTGTCCCGAAAGATACCACATACCCCGGTATGGAAAGACCCCGCTATGGATTGCCCTGAAAGTTCTCGGTATTCCCACTGAATTTAAATTCTACATCAAGTACAGGACTTGCAAAAATTACACTAAGCACTTGAGAACGAAACTCCTCAATATTAAATAGAATTTATGCTTTTACAATTGATCAAATTAATCGAACATAGCAACAAATAGTAGAAAAGTCAAGTCCAGCTCAAAGAAAAACTTCCATAATAAAACAAAACGTTAAACTTGTAGTTAGAAAGGGAAACAACTCCACAAATCTAAGTATCAAATTATAATACGATATGTTCAATATTTTCTGTTATAGTTGTCGCCCTGCAACATTCTAGAAACTGAACCAAAGGACATCACGAGTTAATCGAGTTACTTATTAGATTTTTAACAAAAACAAGCACATAAAAACTTTTTTTTAACAAAAGCTTAACTAATTTTATGAGAAGCAAGGATAAGTTTAAAGTGGCACACGAAGAAACACTAACAATTTAATAAATAAAATGCTGAATAAGTGGTAACAAAAAAATACAACAAATATTCACCCATTACATTATTTATACCCATACCACAACTCTTGCACTTCAACCAGTATAAAAATAAATCATAAACGCAGTGTATGCTTCAGTAACAATTCGAAGCCAAAAGAGATAATAATCAATCGCGTACTCAACAGTGGTAAAAGGCTTCCGAGTTTAACGTTAGTTTAAATAAATTTATCAACTGCAACATGGATAGTACCTAACATTGAAATATATTCACCATAACTCCGTCGGTATGTGTAATCTATAAAGCATAGATTACAGAATCCATTTTCTCCTTTGCTTCATTCAGTTTCTGTGCATACGATTTCTCTGCATCGGTGAAAGCCGCCTTGGAAAGCTGCCCTTTAACAAAGCGTTCTGTCTGAAATAAAGTATTTTAAATTTAAAAGAAAAGGAAAAGTTACAATCGTCTCGCTATTTCGTCACATACTGAAGGAATTTCCTCTGCCGGACTAGCCATAATTATTTTCACTTTGACATGTCAACATATATTTTGAAGGACGCTAGCAACCTTTCACTAATGTCACCAAGTCTGAACCAATGGCCACTTAACATCCATAGACTAAAGAGGATGGTTGACAAAATGGGACTTAATCCGAAAGTTCGCGTATTGCAGTACTATAAAATATTTGCAGTAAAGCCTTTAGGACTGTTTGGAACGATTATGGAAGAATTTTGTTGGTTTTTCAGCAGAACCCAGAGGTAAAATATTTGACAGATGTTTTGCACTACATTCGTGATAAGTGAAAAGGGATGCGATATAGCGCCATACAACACTCAACTTTTTTTGCTACATTCACAAGTACGAGAAAGCAGCTCAGCACTACAATAAATAAAAAATTGAAATCCGTACAGTTCAGTCCTTCCAATTAAAACTTAGTTACAAATATCTCGAAAATTGTACCTGTCCCAAATAATTATTTATAACATCCATCATTAATTTGTGCATCTTGTTAACTTCGTTCAGCTGAAATCAAATAAATATTGCGAACATTATAACTAGAATTCATGCTACTTGATCCCACCGTATTTTTTACATTTACTAGTTGCCAAGGAGCATTTCAGCTTCCACCTTACACAAAATCTAAAACATAATTCTAATAAAATAGAATAATAAAAATTTGTGAAATGATCAGCATTTTATATAAAAACATGTAAAACAATATTACGCCCGATCTCACTACTCCTCAAATGCAACAGTAATCAGTAAGCTGGAGCCAAAATAACACCTTGTCAGATATGTCAGCGTTAGTAGATTTTAATTCGCTCTGAAGATCACTAATAGTTTGCCCAATGTTTTTCAGATCATTTTCTGCCTTCTTCTTTGCTGTTGCAAATGCAGCTAGATCCTAAAATTATGTAGCCGTAGCAATTTTTAATAAGATATAAAGCAGTGTCATACAACATACAGTACATTGCTCTTCCTTGTACTTATCATAAAAACAAAAAGCAAACAAGACCTTAGTATTTTTGAATTTGTTCACAACATCCGCAAAATGGTCATAAATTTTTAATCGATCAGCGTGAAGATCGGTTAGCTGTTCCACGTGCCCCTGAGCTTGCAGGCGACTTTCTGTCGCAACGTCCTCAAAATTAATGTAAAAACTCTTAATACCTAATTTTAACCTTACATTAACATGATTGTATTGGAAAAAAGACGCAACGACGTACGAGAACAGGAAAGAATGTTACACTAATTTTTATAGAGGAGTTTTTGAAAAAGGATCAAACGAACTTCAAAAAAACATTGAAAATGGACTTACACGCGATATTGTGAAATCCAATCGGACATATACGATGACTGCAAGAAACAATGTTGCAAAAGCAGCACATGCCAGGAAAGGTTCTCTCCAAAGCTGCTTACGATCGAATTCATAATGTAACTGCAAAAATCTCACTGTACGAAATAACTAACATACCATAGCAAATTTATATTACCTCATTTTAATTAATATGTTGCATGTAGTGCATGGCTACCAGAATGATAGTCTTCAGTTTACTTACTAACTGAAATCCATGAATTCCCTCACTTTCAATCACGGACACCGGAATTAAAGTTTTCCAACTTATTATCATTCATTAGATCTACGTAATCTTAGGAAAACTAACTAAATAAGAAAACATACTGTGAACATCTGGATGTGGAAGTCGACTAGGTTATCTTTTTCAATTGTGATAACAGGGCGACCAGTAGTATCCAGATATGTGAAATGTAATTCATCTGGATGTCTCGTCACTGGATATGGAGTTGTCAGTTTAAAATTCCTAAAAACAGAAAGTATAGTGAAGAATTGCAGTAGTTTCGGCTATTCAACTGCAACTAAAAATCGTTAATCGAAATAAAACTAGACCAAACTGCGAAATATAATTACTTGCTCCCTTCTGGTAATATAATTTTCAACTTCAAGTTCTCAATAACAGCGTCGTCAAAGAGATGATCCACGATACGCATCTTCAGTACGAATTTACTGCCTGATGAATAAAGATACTGATAAGCTGGAACGTTGTAACCGAGTACATAGTCTGTTTTCCATCCACCGAACAGTGGAAAACGCGGCTGTATAATTAATTCAACAACATCCGTCATTTTCCGTACAGCTGAAGTAGATATGTTACCGATTTCATCGCGGTAATAAATATCCTTCGCTGATGCCGGCAACAAAGTCTGCAATCGTTCCTTTGAATTAAACAAAAATATGTAAATATAAATATGAACCATTGAAATTCACAAATTTAACCAAATACACACCTTATATTGAGTCACTATTGGCCTTTTACTGCCTCTTCGATCCATTTGGAAATCAAGGCGAGAAAACGAACCCTGGAAATTCAACAGCAAACGATATTACAATATGCTGTATATATAATAGACATCCGAACCAAATCAAAAACCTTTAATTCAGCTCCTTTATGAATGACATTAATAGCTTCTTCCACTGCAATATTACCCCAATGTGAAACTTCAATCACTCGCACTACATCAGTTGCTACAACGAACGGCGTGTTGTTTTCGCAATGCACAACAATTTCCATCTCAAAAAATTTATAGTTTGAAAAAGGTATTTTAACAGGATGTGATTTTAACGTTTCCGTATCAAAACTAAGATTTTCGAAATACATATATATAATATACATTTATAGAACTAAAAAATCTCACCACCGAATATGGCTTTTGGTCTACATATGGACCATACGTTATCCTACCACTTTCAACTGATGTTGGTGGAATTGTTGTACGAGATTCGAGCTTTCCGCTAGGGAGAAGTATCAGAGTTTTCTCCTGCTTTATTGGATAAATACTCGGAACATGTGCATTTCCTTTGTAAATAGCAAACCTATGGAAAATTAAAATCAATGGTGAATTCTTTTCTCGAAATAACCACCAAAATTTATTTGAGATGATTGGTAAATACTGAAACTCTATCCGTTGACAAGCATGGAAACAAGACGGTGAATGTGCATTATTAAAATGCATTTTTTTTGTTGGTGTTGGTAAACAGTGATTATTAATCTTTATGTGACAGTTTAAAATGATATTGAATTATTTTGGAACAGAAAAGGATCTTTAAAAAAGAGTTTAACAATATAAGGAAAACCTACTGTGATTCAGACTGAGCAATTCTTTTTGGATGCAATTCTAAATATTCTGTCAACTGGTATTCCACAGTAACAACAGTTTTACCATTCGGTGGAATAGTACTTAACAATTCAACCTACAAACAAAATTTTATGATTTCTCCCTTCGATTGCACGTTACATTCAACACAGGACTACAAAATTTTAAAAAAGGGAAATGAAAAACCTTATAAGCCACAAAGCCCTCTTTTATGTCCTTCCCATTCTGAATATTTGACACTTTTAATCTCGTATCTTTTTTCGAAGCAATGGCAGAAATGTATGCAAGCCGCAAGTATTCCTTTTCATGGAGTAAATGCACGAAACTACTGACTTCCTTACTACCATCATTTATTACTTCATATTTATGAGTTACTTTCACCACCTGAAAAAAAAATATATTTGTAGCAACAATAAAACTTTGATATATATATTAAATTTGTAAAAAAATCCTAACCTACTAGACGGCTTTTTTTAACAAAAAAAAGTCTTTTCCTGCAACTTTTTTGCCTTTATGCAGTTCTGTCAATTCACATGAAAAGGAGTGATTCAACAAAACTGATCACATCCAACTGATCAACAAACGGAGTGAATGAAACAGTTCTTTTAAACCTTTGTTCCAAAAGTCCACACACGACAAGTAACCTATTTGGTACACACCCATGCTATTTGCTAGAAGTGACGAAATTGAAGTTACCTGTGTCGATATATCAATCACTCGTTCCACGGAAATTGTAATACCACCGGAAGATAACTCTGTGCTACCAACTAAAGAGATGACAACCAGCAGAGGGAGAGAATGTTTCCACCACGACATTACCATATTTCTTCAGGATTTCTCTCACTAGTTACAAAATCCGTCACGAAGTAATTTTTCAAGAATATACAATTATATAAGTAAAGAACCGGTTTAATAGAAAGCGTATAAGAGCTAGAGCTGAATTACTCTAAACGCCCGTAGAGGAAAAAAATGAGTCAGTTAAACAATGATGGAAAAGCCCCATCACTGATGTACTTATTTTAAAGGCCTCCAACAGTGCAAAAATTGACTTCAGATATACGCGCTACTGACTCAGTTTCTTATCATTTATCAAACGTGGAAATACTGCCAAAATCATCATCTTACTTATCACGCAAAAAGTTATAAGTGGAATGGAAAGCAGAGGTATAAACAGAAGGCAAGCACACACTACAGTTACTTCACATACGCTGCCGACAGCAATGTCCACGTTGCATGTGTAGGCGGTAGGTAACCACGGAATGCAATACTGCGAGTGAGAGAAATATGGAAATGAAGAGGGTGCTAGGATGACAGTGTTGCGAAAGGCGTGGGAGAGATCTCCAAAAGGTTTTATTCACTTAATAGGGGAGGGCTAAGACATGTGTGCGGGTGCGGTGGCACTGGGATGTGCAGCGGGGATTTCAGTGAATTTCCTGTCGTGTAGGGTTATGGACGAGAATTTTTTCGTCTGAGGTTTGAGGTGTGTAAAGCTGGAATTTATGAATTGAAGTTTAGGCTGAATGTCTAGACAGTGCTGGGATTTTTTCCCAGAATCATGGAAAAACCAAGCTGGACAGCTAGTAACAGTGAATTTTACAAATTTAATTGTGATTAGTGGACGAATTGAAGATGAGACGCAGAACTGGTGCGACATCTAGATATTTTTTTTTCATATTTAATAGATCTTATCACGTGCCGGCCGATATCAGCAGTCCGGTCGTGCACTGGATGTTCCACCGCTTATCTTTCAAAAATACGTTTTCGGGTCTTAAATTTCGTTATAACGAAAAAACTTCACCGGAAAGTGCTCAAAAGCTAATGTTAGTGGTTGTGTCACAACTGGTTATTTTCAGTTCAATGTTTCTTTTTTTTGTTGTTGCGAGTACGTCACCAGTATTAAAAATTCCAAAATACTCCTCACTTAAAAGGACAAAATAGTGTACGAGATTCATAATAGCCATCAATGACCATATCAATTTGCAGAATGAAAAAGGAATGTCGTCCTGTATCGAAAAGAATGTTGCGTCGAAGCGTTAATTTTCGTTCGCAAAAATTCAAAAGAATTCTGAGTAAAAGCGTAGAATTATCTTGGCTAATATTTTGTGGATAAGCTGCATGTGGGATCCGGGAGCACTTAGGAAAGTGTTTGAAAACTAATGGATTTGGTGCCCTTCAGTCTATAAGGCAATACGCGTCTATTATGTTGAAGTGGGAAAACGAGACTGTTTTAAGTAGTTATTAAATGAAATATTGTGAAACTTACACTAATTTTTATTTTTGTCTGCAAGACGAAGAAAAAAACAATCTGTGCATGGAATTTTTAAGAGTTCAGAAAATGTACATTTGCAGTGTAAAATGACTAGTTCATCAAATAAGTTGCGTGTTTATTTTCCAGGGGAATTTCTACAACTCATCGTTAATAGTGATAATTTGTTCTTCTAATTTTGAAACGCCTCTGCGTGCTTTTTTTGCAATAAAATTGCTAATATTATGAACAGAACTTCAATGACGGCCAAATATAGGGAACAAATAAAAGCAATATCGCTTATAGCTAAATGAAGTTGTTAAAACTGGGGATTCTGATAGAAAAGTTTACTGATAACTAAGGATGGTTTGAAAAGTTCGAAGAAAATTGCATCATTCTTGAATGATGAATACGAAAGTTACATGAAGCTGAGAAATTGTATTTTAAAAATTTGGTGAAGAGAAACAAGTTATTGGATTATTCATCTTTTGTTTTGTAATCCAATGAATAGAAAGAAAAATACGGGGATGAAGAGAAGGCGAGTTTTTCTGAACAGGTGCAAATTCGAAACCAGCCGATTGGAATTAACTGTTATGGTATGTTTATAGCTGTCGACAATAACACAACGCAAGCATCAAAGTATTGCTTCCACTCAGATTTTGGAGGTTCGATGACTATCACTGAACGTTTATTTTTCGTACCAATTAACATGGGAGTTCACTATATGTTGTAGTTTCTTCCTTCATGAAGATTTCTTGATGAAGAAGTGGTGTGCATCTATTCGAGTGCATTCCTTTCTTATCTGGTAAACATTGTGCTAAATTAGAACGTCCTGTCAAATTTAACTAACTTTTGGACAGCAGCAGGATCAGCATCAGCAATACTTCTTCAGGATGCTGTCTGGCTAGTTATTTCACTAGCAAGATTTTTCCACGTCATCAACATCACATAGCACAAAGGTCTTCGAAACACTTGGTCGATGATAGTATCTCGGAGTAGTTGTACTGTCCGCTGTGACATATTTAGTAGCTATTCCAACACTGACATAATGGTTGCCTGGGTGAGAACTAACCACTTTTGAAATATCTCTCTAGCAGGTATTTTTGCAGTTGTTAAATTTCCTTGACGTTATGAGTGAAATTTTCAAATAACAGATGAGAGGAGGGGAACAAAGTTTCGATAGGCTGTTAAGTGGAACGAAATTGCGCGAATCCTGAAATGCCATTGGCAATAGATGATGAATCCGAATCATCATCGTCAACATAGTCGATCAAACTAGCGCAAAAAGTGAAAAAGAAAGCAGTGAAAAAAGCGAGTTATTAGCAATTAAAACCGGATCTATCCCGTGATCTTTTCCTATTTTCTGATTCTTCCTTGTCATACATAATTGAAATGAATTGTATTAGCTCTTTCATGAAACTTCCGTGGTTAGTTAGAAAGGTGGTGTGGAGGGGGAGACTCACATTCTGTATTTAAACTCCAAAGTTTACCACATAAATCAGTTGCTTTTTCAGTATCGTAAGGAAATTTTCCACCCAGCAACTAACTGCTTCTATAACTCTTCCCCATGATCTTCGAAAGAAAATCAGATTAATTTTACCTTCTTCAACTTTCCTGTTTATTCCCTCTTGGAAAAAATAGAATTAGAGTTTATTTTGCGGGTTTTCAGATTGATCAACAAGTGTTTCATTTTATCATTGAGTTAACAGATTGAAAGTTGGAAGTTAGCGTTCTCAAGTAATGTTAAACACGACGTAGAAATTTGTTTTAGACGATTTCAATCTGTGAATTCTTACCAAAACTGCTTAAAGTGTGGCGTTTTATTAAGATCGAACTTTCGCCGGTGAAAATAAACTGACGTTGCAATGGTCAGCGGCATGCTAGATGTTATTGTCTTCTTCTACACGAGCATTTCCGTCGGCAAAGCTTGCTTTTCATCTGGAGTTTGTGGTGGTGGTTACGGTTGCACACAACCTGCAGTTCCTGTGTGTTCTGGCGGTTGTGCGCCCGGATATGCGTGCGGACAATACGGTTGCTATTCTAGAGCACGAGCACGGTCTTCAAAAATACTTCAGGACGCGATAAACGATAAGCCAACAAATGATGGCGCTGCCGGCGTTGTAACTGCATCTGTTAACCCTGCTGCAAAAGTACCTTTAAATTATGACTTTGTAACAAAAAATTAATTGAAAAAAGTGAAATACCAATATGAATTGGCGATTTTGCTGTCAATGCACATATCTTGTTAGCAGTAGCAAAGCTTAACTTCTGAACAGCGTGGATTTCTTAATTTTAATAATAAACTGAAATTTATAATGATAAGTTCTTGAAAGTAATTTCTACAGCAGCTTTTTTCCATGATTAAAATGTGGTCAAATTTGATATTGCTTCACGTCATCGCTATTTCACCATCACCTAGTGGGTTGTATGTAAAATTCAACATTCTTATTTAAAGTACTTTCTACAGAGTGGTTATGATATGAATCACAATATCCTTAGATCAGTTTCTTTTTTCCTTCTTTGTAGCGCCAAGAATTAAATATCGAACAAATGGCCAATGACCAGTTTTATGAATGCTGCGTTCAACAACAACTTCCAGACAGTTGCTTAGAAAAGTGTTCATATGCTAAATATACAAAGAATACTTTGCAGGCAATGATTTAAATTTGAAAAAGATGCTTATCGAACTACATTTTTGCATATTTGTTTTTCAGAGCACAGATGGCACAAATGATCCATAGCAATTAAAATTCTAATCCTATTAAATATTATTAATTTTCGATTAAGGCTATGTACTTTCGCCTTGACAAATGTCCACTGTCAGCATTAGCTGATATATCATATTGCGCTTCCGGTGGACTAGATCACACAGAATGCTGCATACGAAATAACGTTGCAACAACGTTTGCTGGAAAGAAATGCCTTACATTTTGCGATCAGGTGTCAACTTAATCTCTATCAAAGTTTGTAAATCTCGAAATTTAAATTTCATCTATTCTATCATTTTACAGCGACCAGGAAATGTAACGAAACTGGATTTATCCTATCTACCCTGCTACGGACGCTTCGAAGATATCAAAAGGTGCTTTATGGACCATATTGGCCGCAAAAACAAGCCAGCAACTGTTGATGTAAGACTTGCGCGGACATTTGAAGCTTGAAAGTAACGGAAATTTTTCGTGCTTAGCTCTGATTAATCAAATTCCAATGAAAAAAAAAATCTAAAAAAATTGTGCAAGCAACAGTTCAAATTCCTAGGTTGTTTCGAAAGCCTCAAAAGTTTCGTCTATCTCTTTTACATTCTAATACTTTAATATTGATCGTGCTCGAATGACTTTATCACTTGAACTCGACTTGTTGCATGATAATTTCGTTCAATCGTTCATCTTGCTGTTTTATGAACTAAATGTTATAATTCGATAAAACAATTACTTTCACTCCATTCAATATACCGAAATCCATTAACTCTATCTTGCGACGCCTCGAATTTTGATGGACGTTTCAACTATTTTTCATTTTGCAGCAGATTTTCTCTTGCTGCTTCATTTATCCCATTGCCAGTGTGTAATAAGATTGCAAAAAAGAAGAATCTTTAAAAAGAAGAAAAAGAAGATTTGCAAAATCTTTAATCTTAATTTATATATCAGTTTCAATTCATGAGAATAGCTTGCAGTAATACAGACGAAATTACATCGCAATCATGCTAGTAAGACCTATAAATTTTCTTTGAATAAATTTACTAATAATATTTACCAGCTAATGTAAATTACTCAATACTTTAAGATTCACTGATGAAGAAGAAGAGCAAAGAACAGCAAAACTGTTGTAGTAGAGGGTTAGAATATTAACGGACACCACGTTCGTTGAGTGATGCGTATTCACAATATCAATCATTGAAAATCACTAAAACTATAAAGTCTAGACAATAAATGCCTTGGTCAGACTACATGGTGCACGTCAATGATCTGCACTACTTAGTCAACTTCATTTTCGACATCTGTTATAGCGAACGCTTCTGTTTCGTAAGTGGAATCGTGCTTAGCCAATATTCTTAACAACGGCCGAAGTCTCATCCACCATTGATCTTTCGGTAAACGATGCTCAAAATCGGTCTCTTGGGCTAGTTCTTCCACTGGCGTAAATACCATTCTGCGATCCTGGAATAAACTGGATAATTTTTGTCTCATCATTTAACCAGCGAACAAAATACCTTTAGACCAAGAAGAGCAGCACTGTCCGCAGCAGTTGCACTGGTCATTCCAGTTGTTGGATCAATATACTTTTTCGCTTGAACTAAAATAAATTCTAGAGCGTTTGCGGCGAGTTTCGTTCCCATATTACGATCAAATGGTGTTGGATTACCACCCTGTTGTGCATGTCCTAGAACGTTGATCCTGTAAAAATTTTTTTCCTTCTAACGGTTAAATATTTCCTTATAAAATCAACGCTGTAATCTGATTGCGGCCTGTCCGTTGATACTTGATATTGCTTGTCACAGACAATCATTTTGTGATGCTAATTTTTACACCAATATTCTCCAAACGATTTAAACAAACACATCGCCCAGAAAGATGCTTCAGCATGTAATGCGTTCTCAATTACCTTGTTGAGAACTGCCCTCTGCCTTCCTCCGAAAAAAGTTGGTTTACAAATTGTGTAGTATAATTTTTGTTGGCCAGTTCACAACGAACAATGAGATACCGCTGCACTCCAGTACGCATTTTCCGGGCGATGACCTTAAGAAAAGATAAATGACCACACTAATATGATCAGCTTCGATTCGAAAAAGAAATTATTTTTGGTATTTCCGATTAAGAGTTATGAATGCTGCTCAACTTTTTGGATTGAGTATTGTCTTAAAAAGCACTAGTCTCCTAGACGGCCAAATATTTTGGCCTTTCGGCGCACGAAATATAAAACAGAAAAACAACACATAAAATACCTTAGCATCCTCAATGATATCACTGACACCGAACTCGTCTTCAAATATGTAAGCATTATCAGCCCCTGATGCGAGAGCCGAAAGAGTAGCCAGATATCCACAATAGCCACCCATTGTTTCCACAATAAATACGCGTTTTTTGGTACCCATTGCAGATTGCTTAATTTTATCGATTACTGCACAGATTTCATTAACTGCTGTATCGGAACCCAAAGAAATTGAAGTCCCGGGTACGTTATTACTGATGGTGCAAGGTATTACGCAAAGTGGGATACGAAGTGATGGGTATTGATTACGAGCACGTGACAGCATCAAGCAGGAATGATAGGCCTGAAATACCATTTCCATATATATAGTATACTTATACTGTATATATATATATATATTTATACTATATGTTTATATATATATGTAAATATATAATTTTTATATGACTTCTGACATTTTTTGTCATTTTATGTCAATTCCACCAAATAGTGTTTTTTGATAACCACTATTGTATCACATGCGAATTTCTTTCACCAAATACAAGCAATAAGTGATCTCTTTTTAGAAAAGTACCTCAAAACCTCCGACAATCAGCAATCCATGAATTTTAAATTTTTCCAATGTTGCAGCAACCTTGCTCATATTCTTTTCTGGTAGTTGTTTTTGGGTACCCAGAAATGACCCGCCATACATAACCCAACCGTTCACATCTTTCCACGACATTTCCTGCATGCATAAATATAATTTTCAGAAGACTGGTTTAATTCTCTAAATAGAACTAAAATTGCTGTCAATGAAAGCTTTACTTTTAGATCTCCATTTGCCAGTCCTTCAAATGAATTTTTAACACCATACACTTTACAACGACGATAAATACCCATGCGAACGAATGAACGCACTACTGCATTCATTCCTGTAAACTGGATCTTCCATTTACTATTTTATAATGTCAGCCTTTATTTCAGCATCTCATCATTAATTGCCATAAAGCCAAACAAAATCATGACATACTTCGCATATTACTGATGAGTTTGAAAGCTCAATCTCTTGTCAAATACCTGTATGTCGTTGATGCGACACCTGGTGAGTATGCAATGTGAGATTTGCTCTGCCTTAGATCGTGTCAGAAGAACAGATTCTGCGAGTAATCAATGATTATAATAATACAAATAGCTGTATCAAAAAATCGAAAGACAAAATGAAAACCTCCAGCAGGCGCTCCAACATTTATAACGGCGACGTTATACGACGGCTCATTTGACGGCATATCGCTTTTAGGTTCTAATTTTGTTAAAAGACGATAAGTTTCCAGATTTCTCTGGAAGCTTCGTCCTCGGAGTTTCACAGCTGTGTCCCAATCGTGTGTTTCCATAGCTTTTTGAACCTTCAAGATGGTGCTTCAAATAATCTTATCTGATTTAATAAAAAATTTTGAAAACTAAAAAACTTGGCAATTTAGCTTCAAAATTTTTAACAAACAAGATTTTAAAAGCTAACAGCCTGAGTACGATGAACACACTGCATGAGCGGTACTCGGACGATGGCGTTACCATCAATAGATACAACACATGGCTCCGAAACCGGAGTCATTTCCATCAGTGCAAGCACAGCTTCAGCACCCATTCGACATCCAAGAAGTCGATCAAAAGCAGATGGACTTCCCCCACGTTGCACATGACCCAGTACAGTTACACGTGTATCGTAGTGAAGCTTTTCTTTTACAACATCTCGCACCTATAATTAATTCCTTTGATTAAAAAAATTGAATAAAAAATTTTTATTATTGAAAATATGCACAAATCTAACAACAAATAAATTAACTTGAAATTATTTGTAATGATAATTCTTCATAAAACCTGCATTATCTACCTGACTGGCTGTAATCGCCTTCCCTTCCCGATCCAGTGCTCCCTCGGCAACTATGATAATATTCAGTCGTGATCCTTCCTGTCTCATTACTTGTAACTTATGACACAATACAGTTGGCCAATCGACTGGTACCGGCCATTCAGGAATAAAGCAGAAATCTGCTTCAGATGCTAAGGCAGCCACAAGCGCCAGATAACCGCAATGCCGCCCCATCACCTTTAAGTATTTTATGCCCTGTCGTTTAGAGTAGAAGTTTTTGAAGAAAGCAAAATTAAAAAGTATTTCCATTAGCAGGGAGCACATGAAAGATGTAGTCATATGAATCCAAGTTAGTTAGATTGTGCCGTAGAAAACAAAAAAGAGCACATCCTATTCTCCGATTTTACATTGGTCTTATTCCCACAATTAATACAAAGAACAAATTATCACTTCGATGACGAAAGTACGTTGATGACTGTGCGCAGTTGACACCACAGAATCGACAGCATCAATGATTCGTTGAAGCGCAGTATCGGTGCCGATCGTCATATCAGTACCACAAAAGTCATTATCAATGGAGCCCACAAGGCCGACGATCTAAAGGGAAGAATGGCATAAATAGCTACAGCTACTGTGGTTTTTTCCCCGGTTAACTTGGCTTGTCATTATTCTACCGATTGTGCTTTTCAATTCATTTAACACCTCTTTTTTTCGTGTTTATCATATTTGCTTGGCTAGCTTTCGTACCTTTAAGTGGTCTGAGCATATTTTTAGCATAGCAGTCACAGCAAAAGCAAATTTTCCAACTCTTTCTTTCCCTCTGAAAACTTCCACCCCCCTCTTTCCAAAAGAAGTTAACGGGGAGGTGCAGTAGAGTAGAGGAAAAAAAATGTTCGTTACTGTTCCCTACAAGTGCACCCAGACTATAGGCGTGCCTTTCAACCAAAAAACTCTGCAAATTTACCTGAATATTTCTGCACGATTCGATTTCTTGCTGACTAATTCTTCCGCATGCTAACAATTCCTCAACCAAACTTGGCCATTCCTGTCGGAATAAATTCGCACCCGTCAAGGACCCATCACCTACATATTAACGTCACTTCTTGAAAAATGAATTCATTCAGTTTCGATCTTCCATTTTCTCTCATTAATCAGTATTAAAGCTTTATTATCGAAACTGCTTGAAGAACAGCATTTTAATGGTAATATAACTGACTCAACAATGAAATGATACCTCCAATACACACTAAATTAGTAATTTGCTTTTTGATAAGATTTTCAGCAGCGCGAAGCCGACCTGATCGTTCGCGAAAATCTTTGCAGCGAGCGGAACCAATTATAGTACCTCAAAAAATGAAAGATGCAAGATGCGCTTTGATGCATTTAATGACTGACGGATGAGGAAGTGAATCATAAAAGATTTCATCGATGTAAAACAAACCGCCTCGTTGGATGATATCTGATACGGAATCCCATTCGGCTTCCTTAATGTATTCACCACCATCTACCATACCCTGGTATCCTTCATAAATGAAATATACTCGACAACCGAGATAAAGGCCCATTCGCACAACTGATCGCACTGCACTATTCATTCCTGAATTTCTTTTTAATTTTCAAATTAGTGCTTCGCGCAGTATCGATTTCTAACAGGCTGCCTTGCATATAATGTTTTAAATGGTAAACTAAACGTGTAACAAACCAGAAGCATCACCACCGCTCGTGTAGACAGCAACTGCTTGTCCTTTGTAAAGCTTTGGAGCAACGAGAATACCCTCATGCCCTTCAGTTGGTACTATAGTATCTGACCGAAATTTTGAGAAGCATCTTCCACGACCGGATATTTCCTTCAGAGGACCCAGCTCGTCGTCATTTGCAGTAACGTTCGAGTCGAATGCTATGTTTGCTTCATGTGGCTCAGCTATCGGCTGTGTGACAGGCAAAGCAGCAGGTTGCAGAATCGGAGTTGCAGAAGCAGATCCTCGTCCAGACTCTGTCTCCATATGCTGCAAGAAGGGGCAACAATTTAGAGCATTCTCAATTTGGATATCAAAATTTTGCTTTGACTCCGGCGACTTTAATTAATCATATGATGTAGTGAACAGCCTTATGTGATTTTAAATGATGCAATGCTTTAACATCGATTTCAATATGATTTGTGTAAAATTTGTGATCAATAGAGATATAATTTAGCATCCAGATGGCATTAGCCAAGATCCAGTATTAAAATGTATGCTGGAACGGTATTCAATTCCGTAAATGATAGTAGAAGCTGCATTTACCTACATGAAAACTTGCTTGTTGTTAGAAAGTTGAACCAATCCAAATACTTCAAGTCAGTCCAAGTACTTTTATAAGAGAGAGATATCCTCACAGTGCAAAGATGTAACAAGTAGGTTTAAAGGCAAAAGTGTAATAAATATTGCTAGCGATATCATGAATTCAGTGACAAAAAAAGCAGCAACAAGATTTTCGCTTTTGACTTCTTCCACGGAATAAGACCTTTGGCGGTGATTTTTAGAATGCGGTTGGATTTTTCTCAAAGGAAAAATTACGTATTGCGCTGTTGTCAAGATAACTAGACGAGAATTTCATAGTTGCTGTAAATATAGTTTCCATAATGAAGTTCAATAGCTTTACTTCTATTCTATTATAGACCAGAGAAAATGAGTGGCACACTAACAGGCGTGATAGTAAATAGCAGTGCAAAGCAAATCAAAAAGAAGCAGTTCAAACATGGAAGCTGTTACTACTATCCTTATTACT
Source organism: Litomosoides sigmodontis (assembly GCA_963070105.1). Lineage (NCBI taxonomy): Eukaryota > Metazoa > Nematoda > Chromadorea > Rhabditida > Onchocercidae > Litomosoides > Litomosoides sigmodontis. The sequence continues at coordinate 10,548,517 of OY718806.1, forward strand.
GCCAAAATCAACCTGCTTGTCATCATATAACCATTGCTGTTGCGAATGCACGCTTATCATTTAGCCTCATTTCAGACATTTCACAATAAATTAGATGAAAACGTTCACGTAAGTCGGGTGCCGCATTTTCGCATTACTTCGTCTATTTACTCAACCTTCAGAGTGTTAAATTGTTATTGCAAGACTGCAGAGTGCAATTTACTGATTTTTGATGAATGAAAATGTTTGATTGATGCATTCAACTCACACACAAAAAGAGAGTGGAAACTGTTATTCAAGGTTGATCTTATTACATTTTAAGGTCGTTTGCTTTTGGAGAGTTTTGAGAATGTTAGTTGAAGTCCAATCATTTTATAATTCCCATCTTTCTAAACAGTTCTGCAAAAGAATATGTGGGAGACACTTACATATCGTGATTTTTTGCTATAAAAAATGTCAGAAAAAAATTATCAGAAACACGAACTCTCAAAGTGTTGCTATGAGAACCGTATGGTGTTACAAGCGTCCACTAAGTTTAAGCCATCAAGTAGTAATTTACAAAAATTTTATTCATTCACTTCGTTTCCAATCCACAATAGCGGCATCTCAAAAATAAGGAAACATACTTTGGAACGATATTTTTAAAAGGAAAAAGGAGAATAATTGTGTAGCATTTAGCAATCATAATGAGAACAACAATGAAAGAAGTTTTTCAAATCAAATGGAAGGTGAGTGCGTAACTAGTCAAGAACGATGATCTTACTTTAGTTTACAAGCGCAGGAGAAAGAGAGTAGTGGAGGGGAAAAAAGCCCAAAAGTCCTGCTGTGAATCACCTTGGAAGTCAGAAAGCAGTTTGAGATGAAATACAGCTGAGATCTGCGCTCCACCACCTCATATCAACATCCATCGATTACCATGGGGAAAAAGAGATAACAGGGAGGGAAGTGAGAGTATAAATTGTCAATATCTCGAAAGTGCAGCTAAAATGTTTGCGAGCTAAACTTTCTGGAGTGAAAAGCTTTGAAAGAAAGGGATGCAGCTTGCGCCCAGTTTAACCAGTGAAGCTTCCCAACATTTACTCTCACAGTGCCAGAGGATGCTCTGAGAACCGCGTTGCTAGCAGATGCATGCGATGATTTCCCTCAAAGCTGTAAAAAGTTTTGCCACTGCTTTTCATGTTTATGCATCGATAAAGATTGGTATTTTTAAAGCCTTTTTTCCTAAAATTTATGGGATTTTGAAATAAAGCGGTGAGAAGATGGAGATTTGCACCGTCTCATAGAGCGATGGTTTGTTGGAAGGAACATCGTAATACAAAATTTTAATTACAAAAGTTGGCATAGACGAAACTTGAAACTTGGAAGAGACGAAGTTTCAGAATGCCCAAAAAAAAATAGGTTAAGATGTGTAATATGTCATCAATACATGTGCATTCGGGTATGCTCATACATGCTTATTTTTATGAATTATTACGAGGAGATCGGTTGTAGCGTCATCTAAACGGGAAGGGCTAAATTTTATGAGCCAAATAGTAAGGATAGCAATCATCCAGAAGGGATAGATGATATTAGCTGAGCTGTCGTCAAACAGTTCTGTTTTAATTCATTGTTCCCTGTATATTGAAAAAGAAGATAGAAACGGATGGGAAAAATGATCAACGATCAAAGGAGGGAGTCCACAGTGTTTCTGGTCCGCTGAAGTTCGAAGAAGCTGTTGAAAACCTCTCGTTGAGAGAGGTCCAGTCACCATAGCTGAATATGGGCTTTAACACCTAAATCCATGTCACTTAAGTGCAACTTGGCACTTCATGAATTTGTAATTGAGAATTCCATATATGCACAAACGATGTGTGTATAATTTGTTAGATTGCCAAAAAAGGAGTTGATAATTGCAATATAAAGATTCGTTGTTAATAATGAGAGAGCACATTTATCGGAGAAATGCTCTGCCAGTCAGTAAATTCTGCGGTAAAAAAAAAGAAAAATCGATATGCATTCTACACTAAGGCAATGGAAAACCTCAATTGATTCCACGTGCAGCTTAAATACTGTGTGTATTCGTTACATTTTTTTTTCCGCAGCTAACCGTGTGGCAAATGTAGTTTGGGTGATGAGTCTTCACCAGAAAATGCACTGTTGCCAGTGATCATCACTTATGCAAAAATTCCAGCAAATTTCCTGAGGAATTCATTCAAATGATACAATGCTGCCATTTGCAACGAGCAAAATACTCGTGGGGAACGTCAAGAAGGTTGTTGAAACGTTAATTTTCATGTCGTATGCGGTCAGAGTCACGCAGTATTGTTGGGTTTGCATATGTGGTGGAGGGGGTTTTACTTCGAACTTCGCGTGTGTCAGGAGGAGGAAGTTAGAGGTTAGGGGTGGATGGAGGCAGTGGAGTGTGTGTGTGTGTGTGTGTGTGGTGTAGGTGTGTGTGTGTGTGTGTGGTGTAGGTGTGTGTGTGTGTGTGTGGTGTAGGTGTGTGTGTGTGTGTGTGTGTGTGTGGTGTAGGTGGAAGGTTCTACGACTGTCTCCTCCGCATTGGAATGTTATTTCAAGGCAAACAGTAGCAATTAAATAATGCTAGGGATTTAATGACTTCCTTGTTTCATATATTTTTTACGCATTATCAGATGAAAAGGATCTTTTATCACTGATATGATGTAATTTCATAGCAGGAGGCCGAAATTATGGATGAGACTGTGGTGAAAGAGAAGGACAAGTTATCGCCGCGTGTTTTTCGTCGAATGGAAGACAGGAAAGCTTGGAATGCATATTGGCAGGTTGTTTTACTTCATTTTGAGGCTTATTACGATTAGGATCAGATACGGACTGTGATGAAAATTCGAATAATCAGGCAGGTATCAGTTCAATACATCAATCACGTTTTTTTAGTGCTGGAATTATGAGCAATTAGTGACACTGTTGTTGCTCCTGGGATATAAGCCTCAAGTTACATTATTCTGTTATTTCGTTTCAGTTGAGAAAGCTTGAAAGTGAAGGAAGCTATTACATTCGTCTTTTGTATTATATTCATAAAGCGGTGGATGCTCCGGTTACATGGTTTAGAGGTATCTTTGAGTTTCGTTTCGAAAAAATGCTGTGTTTACAGCACAACGTGAGAAATTTAGATTTCATCGTAATTGGCGTATCAGTTTTTTGCTTTGACCTAATTCTAAGCATTGTTTTAGAAAAGATCATAGAACCGATGAATGACAAGTATCGTTCACCATATTATCATCGTAAGTTGAACCGGGTTCCAGGAATTGACGATTGTGCTGTGGATGATTTATCATGCTTTTATGAGGCCAATACACAGTTCCGACTTGACAAGTTAGTTTCACCATTTTCCACAAAATTCTACCAGTAATGTTAACAAAGACTTGATGATAAGTGGTATGGTTACATTAACCTTCGGTTACCTTATATCTTCAGAAAAGTAGTAGTTAAGGTTGGTCGATCAGAACATCCTGGACATTCTACGCCTTCGATTGTCGAGATGTATGGATTACAATGCTCCAAATTTTGTTCCATGTGCAAAGGTAACCTTTTCAACCCCGATATTTTTTGAATTCTTTCGCTGTCGAATAATGACTTTATTTTCATTAACTGTTAGTTATGGAGAATATTTTTCAGTTGATTGATGACGTAGAGGAAAGCGAGTTAAATTTCTTCATAAAGTATGGTGAAATTGGACAAGAAGGGGATGTTCGAGATGCTTACATGAAGCAAAAACATAGAATGATTTGGGAGAGACGACATCCTGAAATAATGAAAGCACGTGCAGAAGCGTACGAGGTAAACACTAGCAATCACTTTGCTAATTTTACCTTTATCCTGCAATTACTACTGCATGTCGTGTGCTCTACGAAAACACTTTCGGTAGTTCATGATATGCACTTCTGTTGAAAATATACAGGAGGAAAAGAGTATTAATTTTAATTTCATTTGTGGTCTTTTAAGAGATTTGTGGCATTTGTGGTATTTTAAGAGATTTGTGGTGGCTTCACACAGTATTTCGTACTGTTACATGTATAAATCTTTATGTAATTTACAGGAACACAAACGAAGAGTTGCAAACGGTGAATTTGACTACTCCTTCTGGAAGAAAGGTTTCTGGCACAGTGATAAGAGCAAAATGGAGATGCCAAATGTTGTCCATCATAGCAAACCAAGCATTGAGGGTGACAAACCATTATCTTTTGACTGGCAATTCTATAAGAAAGTTAAAGACGACCCGGAATTCCTCAAAGAGGAAAAGAAGAGACAAAGTAAGGCAACGATATTTGGTCCATTGTAATGATAAGGTGAATTATTTCTCAGTTATTTATTAGCACTTCTTTCTTTGTGAAATGGCTACTCGGTGTGGTTATGTTTGGTCTGTATTTTCGGAAACAACCTTTTAAAAAACTGATCTCTACCGGAGGTGAATGGAGAATTGCTGCATCATAGTTGCTGTTGTTAACGCAAGAAATATTCTGGTATGCATATGCCATGGTTTTTTTTTTGATTGTACAATGTTTGCTGTTAGCTATATTTAGGAATGATGAAAAAATCATGATTTCTAAGCAAATTTTTGCATTGTTTAACTGTATATTCATTTCTTACTTGGTGAGTTGTGAAGTACGATGTAGAGTTTGCTCTGCAATTTACTATTTGTGTAAAATTTAATTCTCAAAACAAAATCAAAAAATATACAAAATTATTCAAACTTCACCATCCGAATTCAAACTATTGTCAGTAAGTCTAGAACAAGTTTACTATTCACTGACTCGACTGGCTTTCCCGTTTTGTAGCTTCTGTATTTTGCGTTGCGGAGATGCTGCAATATGATTCTGAAATGAAAAAAAGTCGGATTTATAAGTAGCGGTGTAATACAACAAGCTTTCTCATCTGCATATCACTTCTTCAAATTTTTCAGAAATAAAAGTAGAGGAAAAATGCCGTTCGACCCGTGCAACTAATCTTCATTTGTAAACAGCAACCTTAAGAGAAGTCCTCTTGTTATGCGTAAAGATTTCATCATCGACTGGATTTTCTTCCTTGTTACCATCTTCATTCCTAGAGTGTTTGAATCGAAATTGGTCAATTTTTGAAATCAGTCCGGGAAAACACTTACGCATTACATCAATCCAAGCATTTTGCAACATTTCACAACTGTAACAAATTATATATTGCCACCAAACACAAAATTGAGATAAATCATATACGCAGATATCTCAAACATGTCCGAGAAATACTCTTTCGTGACATCATGGATCCCAACTTCATCTCTTTATCTTATCAGACCCCCATATTGCCCGTTAACCTTACCATTGTCGAACATACTCATTAAACGCAACACTCCCGAAAGGAAAGATGGCCATTTATTCAATTAAGTTGTTCTGACGTAAGAAACTCCCGCACTTGTTATCGATAGGTTTCGCACTGATGTGAGGATGCTTAAGCGCCATGTGAGTACGAACATGGGCAGCTTCACTACTGGTGTATGAGCATTCGGAGCACTGATATTGTTTCAGATGATAATGTCGCTTAGCATGATTCATCAGTGAAGAAAGCGATCGGTAATTAGGCATCATTTTTTGGCATAGCTGCAATGAGTTTTACAACTAGAAGCACGTCAACTCTTTTCTATATTCCTGAAGGAGAAATCCAAACATTCCATTCGAAGAGGCAAAGCCGTTTGTATAACTCCTCTCACAGAGAACAATAAAGAAAAATAGGTAAGCCCTTTTCTGTGATTGTTCTTTGGCTGTGTTTCAAATGTGTCTAATGTCCGTACCTCACATCGAACGTGGTTTCCAGCGTCATTATTGGCTTCATTTACTATGGATGTCATATATCCGTTAAAACTTAAAGGCGACATACTATTTCGTTCCTCTTTTGGTGCCAAGTTTTGAAACTGCGTTAACATCTTGCTTTCCTCTTCATCAGCTGCAATTAACAAGTATTAGATCTCTCTCTAATTGTTGTTTGAAATTTTAATCCAAGCAACAACCAAATAAAGGTACTATGTAATGCGGGAGAGCCCAGAGTATGATGCATATACCTGGAGTATCCGGGAAATATTTATGAAGGAACATGACGAGATTGCTACCGGGCTCCAACACTTCAACGTTTACATCAGCCGCAATCTCCGAATGTTTCAACGTAATGTGGAGACGTACTTTCCACTTGAAAGCAAATGTAATGAGTAAAAAGAATAATGCGCCTCAGTATTTGGAGACGAATGGCCTGCACAGCGTTATAATCTGATAAAGAAAAAAGGAAACGTATTTATCACATAGGAAAATGAAATACATTATTATTGGTGGTATTATTCGGAAACTATATTGTGCATCATATGAAAATACGGAGCTTATTTTGACTTTTTTAAGATAAACTGAAACCTCTACCTGATCAGCATTCTGATACCCACATTCCTCACAGCAATATGGTATGCATTCCGTTCGATGTACTTTATCAAGATGTTCGATAAGTGATTCAGCATTAACCCGTTCACCACATTCGATACAAGCATATGATAAATCATTCAAGCCTGTTAACATTAAATCAGCGGAACGATCATTTTCTCCGCTTTTGAATGTTGAATACTGAAAAAAAAGGACAGTATCACTGTGTCGAATGGGACTACAAGTCAACAAAAATAGTCGTTGCACATTTATGACAGGAATTTGCCATACTTCCTAAAAAGAGTGAAATATTTCGCTTTATGTGACAGAAGGAAGTAAAATGTATCATACACCTTGGAATAACCCGGAAAACACTGGTTCATCAATAAATCCCACTGATTCTGCATTTCTGGTGTAAGTGCGTCCAGTGGTTGACTGACATGATCCTTATGATTATGCTGCATATGCAAGCGTACCTGTAAATTATTGTATTTTATACTCCTTTTTCCCATAACTGATAAGCGTCTTCATCAATAATATGGTTAAGATTCAAATCCAACGTATGAAATAATTTCAATTCTCAATTTTTGTTACTATATGTTTCACAGAAATATGACATTGGAGAGGGAGAAATGAAAAACTAACTTTTGCCATTTCATTATGAGTGTAAACGCAATAAACGCACTGAAACTGCTTCAGCGATGCATGTCGACGAACATGGTTGGTCAGATTTGATAAGCGACTGGACATTATTTTATTTTGACATAGTTGACAAACAGCATACAACGACGGGTCGTCATTAACAATCGCCCGTGACCCACGCGGTCGAGCAATGAATGGTATAGGTGACGGTATGGCAGCTGAGATTGCCAAACCGTGAATGGAGTTGGAACTTGATGGCGCCGGGGACGGATGGGTGGTTTGATCATCGGTAATAAATAACCGGGAACTGCTGTCATCTGAGGATATGACTGAGTCCTGTACAGCAACGGAGCTCGAGAAATGCGTAAGATCGGAGACAGGAGCTGCTGTATTTAGCACCGGCAGGAATGCATTTTCACGGATTTCATTTACAAATGACACCTCCGGAAAGCCATTGTTTAACTGGAAAAAATAAGCCATAAATGAGTTTAACGTATTTCATCTATCGGACTGAATTGGGCTCAATTTAATTTTCAAATTCATTTGATTCAATAATGAGAAGTTAATCTGATTTGAACGTCGACAATATCAGCAATTTAGCGCACTTTCAAAGTACATCAATTTAATGCCGAAAAAAGAACATTACAACTGTCAAGGACATAAACGTTTTTTTTTTCAAGATAATGATTAACGGTGCATTTTAGATGATCAAAAAACGAGGGAGGCCATTTAGCTGCTTTATACGGTTACTTGTTTGTTAACGACTCAAGCACAGTCCATTCATATCTACTTCGTACTTTCACAGAGCTATGGAACTGTTAGATGAAAGCATGTCGAACTTTCTTCTCTCCCCCCTTCTAACAGTTAGCTCCCTGGAGACACGACGTAAAAGCGAGCTGCACGCGAGTTCCAAAGCTGTTACGCCATTTTTCTCATAAAGCAATGAATGACTCCCATTCTCGCCGCATCTGTCAACGTCTTAAAAGTCATGAAAATGCTCTCACAAGTCCAAATCCAAATTAGGAGAATTGTCCATGATCATTTGATGACTAAATTCTTAACAAATTCGGAATATCGAGGTTTGATTCGGTTCCGTAATCAGTGACTTTTGCGCTGAATAAATACAGGAAGAATGATAAGCTATGAAAAAAGCTTCTTGAAGCACCGAATATCACATAATTGGAAGATCTCGAATACAAAAGCGCAGGTTGAGATGAACCGGACTAGAAATAGAAACTTGACGAAGTGACAAATTGAAATTCAAAATGGGACTGGGATATAAATGTATCTGCTTTGGAAGGAACAAAATTTAACAAAAGAGAGGGAATATGTTAGAATGAATTCGAAACATAACGAAAACAAGGAAAGGCGGAATATGTTTTACCTCTTTTCCTAAATAACTTGCGAAAATTAATTCTCAAAAAAAACTACGAAACAAATTACCAGTAAACTGAAGAGTTTGATGATATCGCCACCTTCCGGAATTCGTACAATAGCAAAATTGGGTAATCCGAGGATATCGTTAGCGGTCGTTAGGGGTTTCTGATAACCATTAGAAGATTGCAATGCAGCCATCTACAGGTATCCCCTATCGTTCTGTGTGAGGATAACAGTGCAAGTATGTTATTGCTGTATTGCAATAGCGTGTTAGTGCCTGCTTGCGTACGTTTGAAAGGAAAGAGCAGGGGAAAATGATGGGAATGCGGATGGATGCGGGTTGCTCTCAACTCTATTTGTGGGGGGGAGGGGGGGGGGTAACATTCTGTCCCCCCTACTCTACTCTGTAGCTGTATTCCTGCATGCAGTCCCTATCCATTCCATTGCGCTGCACTTCTCGATTCCATCAAAGCGCAAATCGATGGCCGAAGCAAGTTGCTAGACTTCTACTGCCACTGCTACATGCACTACTCACAACTGCAGCAGCATCACTTAGTCAGCAAAGGGCACGTGCAGTGCCTTTCCTGCGCAACTTGCGCAATCGTCGCTAGACCCACCCTGTTCAGATCCCTTTGTATGCCCCTATGCATGCATGCATGCATATGTATTTGTGCATGTGTACATGCCTGTCCGTACTATTTTCAATCACAACCCGTGTCGCTTTTCCCCGGTATGATTACTCCTCACAATCCTGAAGTGGCCCTATACTGAAAATTAGACATACACACACACACGCACACACACGCGCGCACACATGTGCATACCCACACTCACATGCATACTCGCAAAAGCATATACATTAGCTGCTTGCTTATTGGACAAACGTGTACATCAACCAAGCAGCACATGCATGCATACATGTTGACATGTGAGCGCGCATCCGCACATACAAATAAATGTGCATGCCTTTATGTACACATAAGCATACACATACGCGAGTGTACACTTGGACGTGCATGCATATATGTACATATTCATCAAACTCAGGTATGCTTCGGCAAACCCGGACGACCAAGAAAATCCGGTCATACGGCGCATAAAACCAGCAGCGCAATTGGAACTGCCGACGACCTATGAACACGGAGTTGGGCGAAGAAGACTACTCGTTCAGTCAGTTGTGACTCGGTGCGTTATGATGGTGGTGGAACAGTTATGAACAACAATAAGCTGCATTTTATTAAGCCAACTTCTTTCGTCTTGGATGTGTTGTACCAGCTTAAGAACGAATACATCTTGCGCATATTGCAGCGGTAACTAATCATTTACGTTTAAGTTACTTCTTCCATTATGAGTTAAAGGAAATGATTCCCGAAGAGCGTAACCTGTTTCAAACTGAGGATCCCATCTGTCCACATCGTTCCACAAGGTGATAAGGTCACCCTGAAGTAGACTTACCGGCCCTTCATCACTTCAAGGAAATCATTGATGCGCAAAACTTTCCACCACATCCTACTGAATAATAGTCGATTCGACGAGTGACACTGGACATGCATTTGCCAACAAGCAACAGGGATTTTGAATTGAACTTCCAATTAACTAGTTCTTCTTTATGCTCAGGTGCGCGCATTTGTTGCTAAACAACACGCGCAGCGCACAACTCCATTCATACTTTTATCGTAAAAAAAATTTGCTAAATAAGGCTGTCCTCTTCACTGCACCTTACTGTGCCAGCAAAACGAATATTCACTGCAAAATTTAAAAATGGATCCTGAAGTCACCGGCACCTGGCCGTCTCACGTAAGCTAAACACAGAGAAATGTGTGAACGAACCAGTAAAAGCCGTTCATTGTAAAAAAAAAATTTAATTGTTGAATAGCATGAAATTTGTCCGAGAATTACACTGTTTAAAAAAAAGCAATTACTGAGGAATGAAACGTTGCACAACATATAACAAATAACAGGCCTGAGCATGATAACCGGATATATATTCTCAGGAGCTCAGTTACGCCCGTTACTGCGGTTGCAAAGGGATGCGTAAATAGCAAAGATGTGGATGTTCCCCCCCCCCCTCCACCAGAAGCCCGATGCGTTCCACTATTTTGCCTGATATTGGGTAACACACCACATAGCCATACGAAAATTAGGCTCATGCTATCACGATTAAAAGCAACACCCATAATCCTAGTAAACAAGACCATGTTAAACGAAATTATCTTGAATACCGGACTGCTACTAAAACAAGAGGCTTGCATAAGATACAACAAAACACAAGTCGGGGAATGCAAAATTAAACAAAACGAATGCAAAGAAGTTATTGGGTGAGCTAAATTCCTACTAGAAACTAATCTCATTATTATGCTTATGGGAGATCTATTACGCATACACCATATACGAAATAAGAGAACAAAGGGACTGGGAAGGCCTACAATGACCCAACACAAAATTCAAGGTAGTCATGCTTTCCGAAAAGATAGCCCATAAGCTAAATATAACACATCTACAAGTCACTTCAAAACACACCATTTCGCTGATTATATTCAAAAAATAAAATACACAATGCTGTACGAACATATTAAGACACCGCACAACTCCCAAATATGGCGCTACTAACGAGTGGAAAGGACACAGCTTGTTTGCGCTACGCATAACCTCATGGTATAGGCTCGCTCTCGTTAATCTTAAAATGTATAACTGCTAATAACATATACATTAACATCCAGTATGAAAGATAATATTAAAACTTTTAGACAAGTCAGAACTGAACCTGTACAGTCTTCTAAATAATGTTTGGCACAATTACTAATAAGGTGACAAACGAAATCATTCACGAAAGGACATTTAATAACAAAAAAAACACAAGGCAACTCTGTTGGTGATGTAGTAATTAATGCAGCTGTCGGGATAAATGCAACTTTAAAAGATTTAAAAGAGTAAACAGACAATAAATTGTAAAAAAAGAAAAAGAGAGTAAAAAGGCCTATTAGTTCTGTTAGCATAAACGACTAGTCATAATTTAATTTATGATTTAGTGGCTAAATAAATCCTCTCCATTCCATAATTTGAATTAATTTTAATTAATGCCTTTGAAGATTCCAGTGAAACAAGAAGGAATAGAAAAAAATAATATTTCTGAACATAAAAGGGAGGAAAACAATACTAGGGACAAAGCTACATTAAAAAAAAATATTTGGCACAGCAAATGGAGCAGAAGAAAAAGATGTCAAGTCACGATATACAAATGCCTCGTAGCAACATCAGCAATACATGCAATAATAGCTAGTAATTATACTAAATTTCAGCTGCTGCATTTCTCAGCAAGTAAAATATAATAACCGTTAGACAAACTTGTAATGATTTGCGATATTGCGATCTCTACGATCGTTGCAGCTAATTACATTCCAACGGTTTTCCTTGGCGTTGAAGCGTTAAATATAAAATTGGTGATAACAATCTCTAACTACTTGTGAGTACGTTCCCCAATATATATAAATACACAATTCATGTGATTCTATACGGTACTGATCTAACAAATTAAAATATTCAGTAAATCAACAAACTCACTGCAAACAAACATGTCCATAGCGACAGTTCAAGTAAGCATTTCATATTTGCATCACCGTGAAAATGGATGTAAAAAATTCAACTACCTTCTTACAGTTATGGGACACTATAAAAGATTTTGAAGTTTCATATTCAACGACATTGTGTCAATTAACTAAAAGTGAAAATATGTCAACATTCGACAGTTTGAATGTCTTAGGACCAGTTTACAACTAGCGGAAACGACTGGCTAATGGAATAGAGATAAAAGCACATGTCAGATATATTTATTATATTGTATAAAAATATAAAAAAGCACCAAACGGAATGAGCAATTTGTTGAATGTAAAGCTACGGCACGAATCTGATCAGTTTTGCGCGATAAGCTGCAAGATATGAGGGCTATCTCTCTTTTGAAGCTAACATTTCACTGGTTGGAATCGATACCACTGGCATCGATATCCGGAGATGGTGGAGGTAACATCATATCTAACCAGTCCATACCAATGTTCTGAAACTACAATCCAACACATTAGACAAACGTTGAAACGAAGCAATCAAATTCATACATATTTAGTAATTGAAATTTAATAGAAATATATACTTAACATACATTTAATAACATGTACCTATTGAATAAAAAAACAATATATGATATGTATCTGATAACGTATTTCATAATATCTAATGCATCCACCACGAAAGAAATTCGAATTCACGAACCTGATCCACACCTTGGTTGCGATCAAAGGAAACCATTAATGGATCATTCTGATGTGACAACTGATCGCCTTGGTTATCCGTTTTTTTAAGAACAGCAGGCTGAAACACAATTTTTTATCTGAATTATAAAAATGCAAAAATGATCCGCAACATTACTATTTCTGGCACGAATAGTGAGAATTTGAAAGCATATCAATTTACCTGTAACTAAAATTTAAGAAAAAGAATAAAAAATTACACTGTTAACTGTACATTGCTCGGTAACCTGCGAACAAACTGATGTTGCTGGCATTGCACAGTCTTGCTGGAACCAATTATCACCTAACAATGTTGCAAGCTCATCTGATCCGTAAATCGCGCCTGTACCAAAATCGAGATTGTTTAATTTCAAATCATTAGCTCCTGCTAAAAAAATCCACTCACAAGTTATAAACATCATTAATACTTTAAACTGGAATGATTCACCTGAAAAATACAGTGGATAGACTTGACATGAAAATTTCAACGGCATTATTAATGGCATTAATTCGCTGGCTCTACGGTATTTGCTCACAATGATTTGCTTCCTAGTTTAGCCAGATGGAAAAGCAGTATTAGAAAACAACTGAACATTGAAGAAATAAAGCAAACCTTGGTCATCACGCAAAACATCCATTAGGTCGTCGAACGCTTGGTTCTTCGAGTACTGCGAAGTTTGTAGCGCATCAACTTCCTCGAACATTTCAACATGTTCTTTAAAATGAGAATCGGTCACATCTGTTTCTATCCTCTGTTTCCCACTGTAAGGTGTCGAGACTGGTGGCGTTTTGGCCTGAAAAATAATTTAAAATGATTGTATAAATAATGGAAAAAAAATAACTGAAAATCATACTAACGTAATTTTCCAGCATCACTGTTTCACATTTTTATCCATCTACTGGGTATCACGCTTCACTTCTTTTTTATGCGACAAAACCGAAATTTTGTACGAATTTCAGATATTATTGGACAACAATTATGGTAGTGCAAGCAAGTAATCTTACAATATAAGGTTGCATTAATTGGTCACAACTTGGCAAAGCGGTAAGATCGTTGCCGCTGTTGCCTTCAATCCGGCAACTATCACTTTCTTGTTGCTGAAGAGGGCTTGATGTTGCTTTTTGGCTTTGAAATTCCTCGGGGAAACAAGATGGTGAAGATATCAAGTCTGCTTTTGATCGTTTTTCGGCATCACTTTCTGTTAAAGCTTTAGAGGCATTCTCTAGCACCTGCTTGAAAATCTCCTCCATATCCACAGTAGCTGATATTTTATCTTGTGAATCTGCGTTATCAACCTTCGTTCTAAAACAAGAACAAAAAACAGTTATTAAAAAGATAACATCCATTCGCAGCATATCAGTAAAAGTCTTGGTGGAAGACTTGCCTGACTATATTATTTTTCTTCCGACTTTTAGCTTTCGGATGAGGAATGCCTGTTTGCACATATCGCTGCAGTTCATCTTCGTTGATAATAATGACACCGGGTTCCTGCTGCGATGTATTTTGAATTGATTCAATCGTTATATCCGCTAATGAAACGCACTGATGCTGTGAAGTAACGATGGTTGTTGGTTCAAAAGTATTCGAATCTACCTTGCCACCGCGCGATACTTCAGCTTCACAGCTCTGATCTTCAGAAACTTGCCCCACTGAAGTTAAAGTCTGAAAATATCTGACTTCTAACATTTTAAAGCAAAAAAGGAACAATAAACATGAACCAAACATAGTAAAATGCACTGTAACTCAAAAACACTATTTTATTATTGAAGACTATATGTGAAAGGAAATGGATAAATGGAACGAAAAGGAGAGGATAGAAGGGTAATCCCGCTTTTCACTTCAGCGTGAAGGATATCACTGCAAGTTGATATAAAAAAGGCTGTTAAAGATAATGATATAATAAAACACACATGACTTCTTTCAAGCTGATAACGTCTCAGTAATTGGACAATAAGAAGCGCAGTGCGTGCATCCTGCTTAATCAGGCGTACAATATCTTGAACTGCTTGTTCGACATGCAGTTCTTCTTGCAGTTTCTCTTCCATTGAAGCCAAATTCTCATGTTCCGTTATTTGAGCCTGAACGCATGGAAATATATACGAACTGCTGCGCAAAATTTATCATTAACTGAGAAGATACCACAGAGAATGAAAGTGTTAAAGAAAATGTATTTTGAGAATTAAATGAGAACTTTGATTCCAGGAGTTTAATTTCAATTTTAATAAAAGTTTGACCCAAAAAAAGTTCTGTAAAAGCATTTTGGTAAAAATATTTCCGAAAGTCTGGTCTGAAAAAGCCCATACGAAGGAGGCAAACTAACCTGCATCTGTTGCAGCTGGAGTTTATGCTGCAGGAAAAGTTGTATATGGAATTTATTCAATTGTTTGATATCCAGCTGATTAAGCCATAGATCTGCTTCAGATTGTTGCTGACTACCTGTCAAGTGGCCATCTTCCTGCCTTTTCACTTGCTGAAAACATCCGACATCCACTAATGAACAAAAATGAAAAAATGTTAGATGAAGGTGAAATACTACTGTTAATGAATTTTTATTAAACCAAATGAACCGAAGTTAAAATTTGATTTCCGATCAGATTACAATCTTTCTTCGACCTTATAATTCTAAATGTTCAAATTTACATAACAGCATCAATTTTTTTATCGCCATTCTACATCTACTTAAAAAGTCATATGATCCCCCACATATTACACATAATTTGTAAGCAGAAACCTGTGCTTTCTTAGCCGCAAGGATTACTTGCTGTTGATGTTTTAACTGCTGCTGCGATCGATGCAGCTCCTTCTGCAATTCCTCAATTTTTCGTTGCTGAAATCGCAACATTTCCTCATGAATTGATAGTGTTGTTGCAGACAACCTGTGAAAATAAAAAAGTTTTTTAGAGAATTATATCAAACAAAATTTCCATCATAATGCAAAATATCTCCATCCCAGATAGGATGGATTAAGCAAAAGAAATCATCTTTGTTAAATGCGTTTGTTACGTACACTCAACTAATCCAGGGAATTATTCAAAATAAAAACAAAAGTTTTCAAATTAAATCAAGGCATCTTCGACTGAAGTAAATTGAAAAAAAAAAACTTACAGGGCACTCGTGTCACTTGGATCAAGATGTGTGGGATACTTCTTCACGGCTATCTTCTCAGCATTATTTAATGGCGATGGAATGTCTGGTGAACTACCACTTGCCGAATCCGCCATGATGGGAGAGGAATGAGGCTGCACAGACTGCAGCGGTGGACACAACGCATTTTGTGACACTGCCGTTCCATCCTGAATGTACTTCTTAATTTTCAATCGGACATTTCCGTATTTCGATATCATGCACAAAAAACACAATAGTGTAATTATAATTATGCCACTAAATTTATGTAAGTAATAGACCGTTAACATTGAACAAACAATTCCGCACTACGCTTCCTCTTGGCGATATTTGGAAAATGTCCTTTGCACCTTCGAATGCTATTTGCTAACTGTTCAAAAATATTGGCTAATATCAGTGATTAGTTACAGGCACCTGTGTTATTCATCCACCTCTTAACTACTTTTTACGACGATAATTTTTCCACCCAACTTTACATAGCTTTCAAAAAAGCCAAAAATAAGTCATTCAGTAATTCAGTACATTGTTATTCGACAACATTTGTGGGTCCGCACTTACATATACTATTCATATTATTCCCAGGTAATATCTTCTCCCTCGATTCTCAGCAAAAGACGTGAGAGTTGGAGACGTAATTTAAACAAACGAAATGTACTAAGTTTTTTCTGACATATACCTTCTTCTCAAAATAGCAAATTCGTGAAGTAATGAGAGCTTTGATAATCTAATAAGCAAAAGGATAAGCAAAAGGGTCCTCGTCTATTTTACCTCAAAAATTTCAATATACTTCCTTTTTTACATTTATTCCACTTTATAAAAATGAATTTTAAAAGCTTATGATACGCTACATTCAGTGAATCTATTGCGAACATTGGAGATGACTACTGGTCGACTGCATTCATCAGGAAATACTTTCCCAATATTGACCATTTGTTGTCAGTTTCATGTCATAGTAAAAAAGGTATTGCAGCACTTCGCATAAACAGTACTTTCAAATCACCCACAACAACATTCACCTATCATAAATAGTGGTTACCTTTGAACTACATCGTGCAGCGTTATTACATATAAGAAACTGGCTTTGTTGCTTTGCAGTAGTACAACATGTGGTCACTCCAGTTCCAGCATGCTGAATTTCTGCTTGTGTCTGCTGTTGCTGCTGAATGCTACGTGATGGCGTTCCAGTCACTTGATGTGATGTCCCTGGTGCACGTTGATCCGGTGAAATGGTAGATCGAGACAAATTACAACTAAGAAATGCATCCCCTGGTGTCGTGGCTTTTATCGACTCCGTTTGCTGCTGTTCATAATGATGCTCTCCAGTCTGATACGAATGAATAACGTCAGAAGATTGCTGCTGCAACTGTTCAACAGAACAGGCTCGCACCAATGTGAACTGAAAATAAGTTTGAGAATAAAAGGAGAAATGGTATCAACTGGAAATTTCAATGCTATAAAAACCATCCTCAGGTTCCTCATTTATATTCCTAAAAAGCTCCTTTGAACGAAGCAAAGATTCTGAAAATTTGAAAAACACATTAATATACCTGTCCACCTGAACCAAGCTGTGCAAAACTAAAAGTAGGTTCTGCTTGCCCTTGCTGCACCACATCATGTGTCGCTTCTGTAGTAGTTGAAAATTGCTGCCGCGGCCGAACACCTGTAGATTGAGTTGTGGTACCATTCAAGGTGATATTAGTAGTGAGTGGGTATTCCGATGACACACAACAACACTGAACACTATGTGGTACCGTCGCTGTTGCAACAACTGCACCACTGGCATTTACAAGCTGAAAACGAAAACTTTAACCAATAGGTTCTGACTCATGATTTATTAAATCGTGAATAAGGATTGCTTATAATCATTTAATGCTGCATGTCTACTAACAGTAACACATATATGATCGTACATTACAAAACTCGTATGTTATTTGCCAGTCAACAAATTTTACTCTCAAAAAGCAGCGCTAGCAGCAGCAATACATGAATTTGAACCAAGCCTTAAAATCAAATTTCCGCTTAGCGATGAAGATGATCATATAAACTTTTATCCAAAGTAGGTAACAAAAAAATACATGCAAAACTTGGTGCTGGTGTTGTTGCGTAGGAGGCAACTGTACGACAAGAGAACGCTGCTGTGCTGATTGAGTCCGCTGTACCAAAGGCGAAATAGAGTGTTTGTGACCATAGTCACTAATAACATTGCTGATAGGAGGCAACCGATTTGCGTGTGTTGCGACATCAGGAGCTGGAGAGGAGACGGAAATGAAATCAGACGATGGATCAGTTAACATAGTTCCACCGCAATGGTTTAAAATCGATTCCTCGTATGGTCTTAATCGTTCTAATAGTTGCGGCTTTGCACCGGAAACTGGCAATTGACGCTTTTTGCACTCGTTTTTCAGATCTTGCACTCGATAGTCTGCAAGACGGGTTCTTGGCTTTTCATTATCACTCACAGAATTAACCATTCCGGAAGCTATTCCTGAATAATTTAAATTAGAATTGAAATATTGACAAGATAGTTGAGTTTCTTGCATTTGTCCAGATATAACCGACTGCACTCCGTTCTGAACACAGTCCGAACTAATTAGTGAACTTTTACCGGATGTTGCTATGCTGGGCGATGTTGTGGTTAATCTAGCACATTCATCTAGACAATGCCGTCCTTCCTCTTCCTGAAACCCACTTCCTTGATGCGTTTGAATGATAAAATTATACCACATTAAATTTGAATGATATAAAATTATATCACATCAGTTTGCTCACGTTACGTATTATAAGAAAAATGAGTATGAAGCATTTGGCAACATTTTTAAAAGTAATGAAAATTTTTTTTTCAGTTACCCGTGCAGAACCGAAGGTTCGGGATTCCTCAACTTCACGCTGCCATTGTAAAAACAACTGTTGTTGTTGAAGCAAAAGATCGTAGCTACTTTGCATTTCACGCGTATTCTCACTCTTCAAAAGAAAAAACAACATCGGCCTGTTCAGGACACGAATATTTACTAGTGGAGGTGCATTTCGATCAATGTTCCCCTGCTGCTACATATAGCTCCAGTGATAAACATCTTTCAACGAAATTCGTAAAACAGCTCGAAACCTTCATTACTGCCCAAATAAAGAGAATTCAAAAATATCACTTTCAAATCAAATTTAACAAAAAAACCCCACTGCATTCTGTGTCACTTTATATTAACCAAAAGTTGGATATAAGTAATTTTCTGAATTTGTCCAAACATCGCTCAAATTTTTTTGCAAGTTTGCAAAAAAACAGATGAACGTACCTGTCCATCAACATTTAATAATGATGTATTATCACTAACGTAAGAAACACCATGAGTCACCAGTGCATCATTTATAGTTTCCGCACTCTGAAGAAAGCAACTAATCAACAGAAAAATCAGAAGATGACAAAAACATTTCTAATGATGCAATACATCAAATGTAAAATGAGCGAAGTTAAAATTTACGATTAATTTGTCAAGCCACACTTCTTAGACAATCTATTCTTATCCAAATATGCAATCAGTTCGGATAACCTACTACTGACTAAGTTACCTAAAAAAAACCCAAAATATGTTCTCATAATACCTGTAAAAATATAATAAATTTATATTTCTAATGAAACACATCCCAAACCACTTTTTGTTCTAATTTTTGTCACTAATAATTAATCCGTAAAGTAATGGACATACCTGGTATTCTGTAGTGGCAGAATCTTGTAATTTTAACTTCGATCGAGCATTTGATGATGGTGACGTTTGGTCATATGGTGTTCGATACTGTGAGCCTTTTTTACGAACTTTTGATTTGGCCAAACAGACATTTGGCACCTTTCTGTGATACGTACATGCAGATGTCGCGGATATTATCTCCATCTCTGTTTGATTATTATTATCATTCCTAATCACGAAGTGTGCAGAGATGAAATATAATCAAAGTTATGCTTTCATTATTAATAAGCTAGCTCTGCATAACTAAAACAACATCGCGATAAGTGCATCTTTTTCATTTGCTTCGCTACAAATGGACAATAATTACAGGCCATTTCTTTCATGGAAAACTAAATAATGAAATTACCCGACTGCTTCTCTTGGTTCCCACTTCCTTTTCTTTCGGTAGTTTTAGTGAACAATAAGCGGCCCTCTAAAGAGTAAATAAATTAAGCAGTCAACGGCATGACAATTCTTCGATAGTATTCATTCCACATGTTCAGCGGAATTTTAGGAACTTTAAAGACTTCTTTAATTATGCTTTGAAAGTGCAATCATTCACAAATATGATACACCGCAAATCCGCTTCGAAAGCTGAACCTTGTATTGCTTGCTCCAACTCTGCATCAGCTTGTAAAATTTTCTTCGTTATCAACTCGAGTGGACCAGGTCGACATTGCAATTTTTTGTTCAAATCGTCTTTAAGCTTACAGCGTTTCAATTCTTCGGCCTTACGCTGAATAGCTGGATCCGCATTAGATGCTACAATACGTCCACATTCAGTTATTATAACAATGTTTACTTTTCCTAAAATTTAAGTGTTCCTTCTCTTCACTAATTTTTAAGGAAAACTTCGGAAAAGCAATCATTCCATCAAAATACAAAGCAAAGTAAGACTACAACAGGTATGATCTTAATGGCAAATATATGAAATGTTCGATTAGAAACTCATACTTTAAGACAAAGGAAATCCAATTACGTGCAGAATTTTCTCTCAAATTTAACGTAAAAAGTAAAGAGAAGAAAAACAACCTAGTCATGTTTGAGTATTTGACAAAGTGATCAAAAAATAACCATAAAAATGAAATAAAACTCATGAATCTAAAAGTTACAATATTCAATAAAAAATGCATTTAAATCAAATTTAGAATCAATAAATCTCAATAGGCATCGCTTCCATATTTTAACATTCACCGAATTCTATTTGAATAATCAACTGGATAAAGTTGCATAAAATAAATGAAAAAACATGGGATAAAAGTTATTCTGATCGGATTCAAATGAAGAACAGTATTTTTACATAGTTGAAAAAGATTTGAAACAAAGGGGAAAATTACCAGTAAGTAGGATGTGCTGGGTGACTAGCTTTTGCTTGGAGGGACGCTGTTCGATTTTCCGCTTCAAAGCGTCACGCTCTTTTGATCGCAAGACGCTCCTTCGTCTGTCGCCTCCTTCCGCTGCAACACCGAAAATTTGAAGTGTCTTTTCTTTCAACTAATTCGTTTAAGAGCACAAAAACGACAATTTCATTGTCAAAACATTCACCATGAGATATGGAAAGTAATTAACAGTAAAGACTCACACTGCTTGCATAATTGCCCCGTGGAAATCATTAAGATAACTTTTAAGCAAAAAAACAGCTTCATGGTAATCTTGTGTTAACGAAAGAAAAGATTTTTTTTAGATTTACTAGTAATCAAAATCATTCTTGAAATAGCTACAGCAGGATCTTTTGAAACTTAAACTGAAGATTCAAGCTTCATTTTTCATAGTCTAAAATTTGTCCACAATAAATTCTACACAGCACAAATGGAGAGGAACAGTTCAGGGGACATATACTACATCCATTACTATTCAATAACTCCAATAATTTCATCTTGCACAAGACACCTAAGCAGATATCCAAATGGAATAAATTTCAAAAACTATTGCATGAAGTAAAGCAATACGTAATAGGACAACTTTAATTATAATCTTATTGGATCAAAAAGGTTTCATCAAACAAGCATCGATAAATGAGAAATTATTACTCACCAAAATAATGGAAGAGAACTCACTCTAGTTTATGATGTACAAAATATATCCCGACAAGGAAAATGAAAGATTTTGAACAAAATCATTGAGAAATTTAAACAAAAATAGATAGAATCCGTCATTCCTGTACAACTTTCAGTCTTCATATTTCCCGTTCTATAACGGGAAATATGAAAACATTGGTATAAGGCGAATAAAATCTATTGATTTGCATTAACTTTTCAAATCGACTGCTACTAATGGTAATCTGCAGCGACGCTCAGACATGAAATATCAAATACAGGAAAAGTTAGAAGTGCATTCTCAGTAGGTATATGTATTATATACAATAATTATCTATGTTGTCTCCGTACAATAAAGCAAAATTCAGCGGAAGAAACTTCAGAACTCTCAGAATGATGAGGTGAAGAATTATGTTGATTATGCTTGAAATTAATCACCCCACAAAAGGGACTTCCTTTCCTTATTGTAATCTGTAATACTCTCACATCGTACTAATACTTTCCAACATATACTGTTTCCTATCAGAAGTAACTTTGCTCTTAACCTATATAAGCAGCTCATAAATCCACATGCCGAAAAAATTTATGTCCAGTGCACCTATTTAAGAATTCATCTATAACGGTGAAGAGACAAATATCTGCCTTTATTCTTCTGTCTTAAAAAAAAAAGAAAACAAATTTAGCAATTGTGGCATAAAAAGGTGTGGACAAACGAACTATGAAAGTGCTGCTTTTACTCAAACAACTATTTCATGATATGCAAACAGGGCCGAACTAACACGCCAATTTGAAGATCGCTTCAGAGGAACCGCAAAGGCAAACGAAATTCTGAGTAAGGTATTTTGAGCCACGAGGATATCCACAAGTGAAATCGAAAAGTACACAAATCTTGTTATTTACTACATAGACGGACGCAAATCCGTGCGGAAACAACATTCTTACACCCCTCCACACATATATTATAAAGTTAAAGTAAATTGCATCTCGCACGCAGAAAAGATGCAGAAAATGTTCACTATAGCAGTCGCATTTTACTTTGACGTTCCCCAAAAAAGTTTGCTTTCCTATCTATCTTCATATCTCATCTAATAAATATATAATTATGAGAATAGCCTTCAATCTCACCATTCAACTATTTTCTACCTTTTATAACCTTATAGATACAATTCAATCTCGTAGTATAAGAGTTCAACACAGTGAACTGAGTCGAACTACTTTTCAATCCTCCATTCATAACATACATATTAATTTGCTCCATCGTCTTACTTTCGATTTCTGACCGAAAAGCAGGCCACCACTACTAGTACTATCTACTACTACTGCTCTGTTATTCCCTACTGCTATCCCATTGTGATTAGATATAATCCAGCAGGAAGACAAGACAAAAATCTAATTAAAAGAAATGCAAATTATTTTGAATACTAAAAAATTTAAACACAAAAATCAATAGCAGTAGGTGACTGCAGGGAATGTGATAGTTGTGAAGTATGACTTCATTAATCTTAACAACTGAAGCAGAGTTTATGGTTGACGGAAACAGAAAGAATATCTCACAAGCGTATTTTCCACCTCTTTTAAGACTCTTTATTGTTCACAACAATAAAAATCTATCTATATGTATGTGCCTTTTGCACGAAAGAAAAATCAAGGAACATATGGTGAAAATGCAAAACTAGGGGAACTACCACTCTAACACCTCTTCACAAATCTCACACAGTTAATCCACGAAAATCACGCAACAACCAGTAAATTCGAAGAGGCTACATCCAACAAAATATTTCTACAACTATATATTAATTCTTGCTGGAAACTATCATAGTGCATGACAATTAATATAACTGTTAAAATTCTGACCATTCATCAGCTTAGAAAGACAAAACATTTATCATTTCACCATTGCTAGCACATTGCGAAACATGAAAAGAGGGAAAAACGATTACAAAAGCTTACGATATGAACGGATGACGCTCTTACTTCCTTAAACAATCTTCTAACACCTTCATTTCTCATTCCAACTGTTTATGCTTCCATCGCATAAGGCCCCCTACTGAAGAAATCTTGTATTTTTGGAAACTAATGCTCATGGAAAACCCACTGTTTCCAGTACAGTCTTCCAGTAATAATTTAGACAGGGATAAAAATGACGTAAAGAATGAGCTGACTAATGAAACAACAACAAGCACAATAAGCGACAGTGTCGTAAAACAGTGAATTGGTATGGTGAAATACAAACGACCAGAGTTGCAGTGACAATGACGACAGGAGCAACGATGACGGAAACAGAATCATATTTCATATTAACTCAGCTCCTCATCCTCACATCTTCCCCACTTTGCTATTTCGCGAATGGAAACGGTGATTAGGAAGTGAATGAAGTGGTATGTGCACAGGAAAAATGCAATAGCACACACACACACACACACACACACACACACACACACACACACACACACACACACACACACACACATATACACACACACACACACAAACAAACAAACACACACACACACACACTCACTCATACAATGAAACGACCGACAACTACCTGGTAAACAGAAGCAGTTGCTCGAGCTCAATCATTCAATCCTCGTCTCCAGCCGCATCCTTGCTTTTGTGTTTATCTCTGTTCGCATCCCTAACTAAACTCCATCCGCGCCAATCAACAACAGTACATTTCCATAACAGATAAAATCAGGTCACCAACATACACCACGCTACCGAAGTCCCCATCCGGAAATTCTTCAACAGCACTTCTTTGGTCATCACTTGTAGTTGTCATTTACATTACCAATTATTATCTTGCTTAGCATGTTGTTAAATGAATTACGAAGGAGTAGGAATTGCAGCGTTCTTGAAAACATCTCACTTTCGTAAATAGGCTAATATACAAAAAAAGAAAAAAGCTGACGGAAAAACAACAAAATAGTTTATTGATGACACTCAATGGGAATGCTTTTCAACTGCTCTAAATCCTCTCATTCTTCAATTTATCATACGAACTAAAAATGTAGCTCAGTATGATATGAAAACCATCTCCCGATGCAATCAGTAATAGGAGTCAACTTCCAAATAAAAATGGCCAAATAATACGATCATCGATATACTAACCTGAACCTGGCAAAATAATTTTGCAACTACTATCCTAACGCCGATCGTGTTCGGGATGCAATCAGTAATAGGAGAACTAAATTCGAGGTAATATTCTAATCTCAAGGTTGAAGAGCATCAGGACGGAGCAATCCAAATGAAATGAGACGAATTAAACAACAGGGGTGAAAAAGAGACAAATTTTGAGAAATTCCTCGAAAAGTTGAAAGCACGAGCGTTACTTAAAAAGATTGGCTATGTATGTTTAAGAAACACGCAAGCTAACGAATCCTCAAAAAGATGAGCTGTCTAACAAATCGCATGAAAAATGTTCGAGTTCGACTTCGGCAATCCCTAGGTTATTAGGAACCTTCTGTAACTCGGAGTTATTTCTTTGAACAACATCAGCTGCCAAGAACAATAAACCCAACAATAATTTTGATTCGCTTGTAGAACCAAACACTCTACAATAACTTTATCCATATAAGCATTAATTAATTTCGTTCCAGTTCACAGTGCACACTTAATTCCTTCACCGGAAGTCTTAATCATACTTTTGAACAGTCTTAATTAGACATCTTGCATCGAAATAAGTTATACTGACCGATAATATCTTCCATGCTCGGTTATCATGAATGTTTAAAGCAATGTGTCAAAAACAAACAATACACATAGGTTGCTACCAGAAGGCTTTTACATTATTAGTGATAAGCTGAAATCTGATAAATTTCCAGAAAATGCACAAGCTCATTACAACGAAAAAATGCGCAACAACTGTCGTCCGTTGTGTGGGGTCCCACACTGCCACAAAATGATTCAAATTATCGGAAATAAACAAATCAATCCAACCATGCTTGCATTCCCTCTAACTCCGTCACGGATTAGTCAGAAGCAACACCCCTTAAGAAAACATCGTATTTTTCGATGAATCAGAAATAGACCTACACATTCATCACACACGAAGCAGTGCCCCCACTTACGTCACAACATTCACTCTTTGGATCGCATTTCATACTGCTAGCTTGACCCTCACTTCCTGTTGATTATAAAAAAGCATTGATCTTTAGGCAAAATAATCATACATGCAGGCAACCGGAAGTCACTTTTGCTAAACCATGAAACAATAATTATCAACTTAACAGCCGGAAGTTCAAGTTATTCCCTCTAACCCCCTCCTTCCTCTCCCCTAGAAAAAAAAAACATTGAACCACCTACCAACATTCTTCATCAATGTTACGTAATATCCGAAAATGATAAACAAAAATTATAATCTGTCGTTTAAGAATTTTTGAATATAGTAATCCAAGCAGTACAGTCATCAATGATCATCTGTTTAACAGCTAAACCACTGGAAAAACAAAATTAGTGTTCCTCCGCCGCTTCTCACTTCGGCAGTGAAATCGGGGAAACATTGACGACGACAAAAAGATTGCATTTGAGAATGATGAAGACGTGTATTTCTTCCACTTATTTATTCTGGGTCATTTTGGCAGTGAACAGCAAAGAAAAGCAGAGCTCCTGTTAATGAAATACAAGAACACCAACTCATGCTTATCCAACTGTCCTAATAGCACAACTGTGTTACCCACCATTTTTCAAAATTCGTAAGCTATAAGTAACAGTGGTAATGCATCGTGAAAAACACATGCTGAGATTTCATGTATTATAAAGGCGAATAGAAAAGGGTGATAAAAAAAAAAGAGTCTTGAAAGCTATTTGACAACCAACGTAAAAATTAGTGCAAGTGATTTGTACGAATTAATGAACGGTTCCTACACAAACCGACGAGCATAAGGAGGATATAAACTGGTTTTTGAAAGC
The DNA here is from genome assembly GCA_963070105.1 of Litomosoides sigmodontis. NCBI lineage: Eukaryota > Metazoa > Nematoda > Chromadorea > Rhabditida > Onchocercidae > Litomosoides > Litomosoides sigmodontis. Next base: position 10,574,974 of record OY718806.1, read on the forward strand.
TCCATCTCTTCAACTTGGTTCTACTTGTTTTGGTTAGTCTAACAAGCAATCTTTACTTCGTTTCCTCGCCGGTCACCTAAAACATGACGCTACGCTGCATCATAGTTGAAACCAAAAAAAACGAAAGCAATACAACAAGAGATCGAATTACCTAGAACGATGCCACGATATACAAGATATCGTTGCGCTTGGCGACATCCTAATTTCAGCCGCGCTGTAAAGCTTTGAAGAGCTGCAAAGCTATTTTTGCGAATTCTTCTACCCATCTTTGTTGTACAGTTATACTTTAAAATTAAATTAAATACTGTTGATTAAAGTTCTACATTAAGTCAAGTAAAGACGTATGTACCATTTTTCCATTTAACGAACTTTCAAAGTACAACAACCATGGGTATTAGTGAAAGAGATAACGTTAGACATCAGTTTAATCGAATAAGATCCGAGAAGAAGAAAAAGCATTTCCTGGAACAAGTGGGAGAGTCTATCAGTCTTACAGTTAAACAATAGACGGTTAATGGAAATAAAAAGATTAGATAAAGTTTCGATAATGTTCAGCGTAAATTTTTGTCTGATAGATGCATACCAAAGTAAAATGAAATGGAAATGGAATACATCTTAACAGGAAACAGCTGCATTTTTCCCACCCAGTTCTTTAAAACTTCGATAAACTAATACCTTGATAAAATACCGGTCTTTACTTTCCTTAGTGATAATTAGCTTCAGTGAAGATGAATCATTAGAGATTAGAATGAAACAGAAGGGAAAGCACAAATGTGACTTACTGCTAACAAAAACTTATCCTGACAAACATTCAAGGCTTACACAGTCATAGAAATACACACGCATACACACGCATTTAGTATCTATACAAACCAAAAAAAATGAAATACAAATATTTCTTTACATTTAACAGATTTAAAATGCACACAAGCCACATGGAACACCTCTCCCATCACATATATACTCTTACATTGTATTACATTCTGCTTAAAGATCCAACGTACCGTTTTTGTTGATAATACTCAATTTTATAAATTACGGCTGTCAACGATAGCAATAATAAGCAATAGTTTCTATCAATTTAGATTAAATTTTCAGTGTCTCTGTGTCTGGCCACTTAGTCCCCTTGCTACTCTTTTCGTTAAAAAAAATACTTCCGATTATATGATGTTCTCTGAAGTATTCAACAAACAGGCAATATGAAACAGCCATTAAAATCTACCAATTTTCAAGTTTCACCTATAAACAATCATTATATATCTATTTTTGTGATAGTGACAGATTTGGAACGCGGATTTTGGATTTTAATTCAGGAAAAACATCTCAAACTTGGAACTTTTCAAAAACGAAGAAACGGACATTCACATGCAATGAAAATGACAAGAAAGAAAACAAGAAGTAAGCATCCTGTTGGTCCCAAATCCAAACAATCTTGCATGATATCAGCATTAATTTTGGCCTCTAACAGATGCTAATCAAAACCTATCTGCAAGTAAAATTCTTTAATATTACAGCAGCAAAAAAAATCGATTCCCACTTCCATTAATGATAAAATTTGTTCCAAAAATAGAATTCGAGTGAAAACGGACACTGGAAGCTGAACAGGTCAAATGGAAGGGTACATAAAGTCCTCAGGGAAAAAGAAAAGATGATCCTGATTTTGAAGTATGCAAAAGCTAAAAAGAAATGCATGTAATAGTGTTAGCTCCTCCTAGGCTAAAAAAAAGAACATCAAATATAAGATTTAAGATGGGTTCAATAGGGTTCGAGGTCATTCGGAGCTTTGGGGTGCTTTCTTATGGTTTTAACAGAGATAATGTGAGTCCTTACTCGTCGGATAGCAAATTTTTCTTCTAAAATGTGCTAACATAATAAACGAATTGTTATAACATTTACGGCTTTACATTTTCCACTAGTAGATAGTAAAGAAACATACAATCTTCCTACTTAATTGAACGAAACCCAAACCGGAATAGAAGTGAGTGAGACGGATGGGACTGAACTGTCAAAATGAACATGAATATGGACTGCAACTGCAATACTTATAAAAAATACAATTACAGTGCTAAAAAGGATTGTAATGATAAAGTTAAAGGAATATATAAAAACTGATGCTAAGGAAGAAGGTAATAAGTCAAACATGAGCAATGAAAATTCAAAGTTTGTGTATGTGTACCAAAGTAAAAAACAAATTCAAATGGTAGAAGATTTGTACACATGTACTAACACTTCTAGATCAGAAAAAGTAGTAACTTAAGTCTGGTTAGTATGGAAAGGACACAACTATAACTTCGAAATATGGGAAGAATAAAGGGACTGTCGCTTTAACAATCGTCAACACAAACACTTTTCAAAATAAAAAACATGCCATCAATACTTTAATCACATTTACGCCTTAGTGTTACTCACCAGATAATAATTGGAATGAATGCCTGGTTTTGTCTAAATTTCCTTAAAATTTCAGATTCAACTAAAACATTAATTTACCTTCTCTGTTAGAATCCTTGTTTGCGTGCAGACTTTGGGCATCAACAAAAATTGTGCGTGGAATGAACTGGGTGGAGATTGCTACTGTAGGCTGTCGTATAACAGGAACAAGTAAGAGCGGAATAGCTTCAGACACGCTGGTTGTTGAAGGCTTAGGTTCGATTCGTCGCCCTAACGTAGTCATCGATGAGATCATAAACAAGTTCGAGATCAAAAGAATGAATCCAGCTCCAGCTTCAATTTCTCGAATGTGATGGAACCTAGAATAGCACACTAAAATGAAAACCACAAGCCTGGTCAAATGGTTCAATAACATGAGTTGTCAGCAGTTATTCACAAAATTTCGTGGTCCGAAATGTCCAACTTCCAAATTTCGTAGTGCGGAATGTCCAACGACTTGATTAGATGTTTTTTTTTTTTTACATAAACAGTATCTCAAAACTCCTGCCACGAAATTTGCAATCGGTCGTCACCAAAACCAGAGTAATTGTACTAATAAGTTCAGATAAGCACATAACATTGCTCTACTATACGTCCACTTGTCACACTTCTATTTACGTCATTTTTCTGTCCTGTACCGCTCCTCCAACTATACCTCAAACTCACCGCTTCTGTAACACAACATCCAGCTAGTGCTCACCGCGTTTTACATAAACCGTAAAATACGAGGAAGAAAATTGCGGACCATACAATCAGAAAGCTGCTCTATTACATTTGGGTGTGTTTGCGTATGATTGGTATCTGGTAAGGTTCGAGGTCCGTTTGGGGTTTGCGGTCGTGCTTGCAGTTGAAAATAAATGGCAGGTACTAAATATTTTGTTCATAGTTCATAGAACAGACAAATTACTGGAGCATAAGATTGTTTCAGAAGAACCATTTGGAAATTTTCTAAAATTGAGCGTTAGTTCCATTGAAGTCTATTACTGCCAAGGAACGTCGGAATGTTTTAGGATGCTTGACTTTTATATATGTTCATATAAGGCATTTTTCTTCCAAAAAAGAGTTGCTTATTTTGATCCGCTACATTTAATGGCCCATCTGTTTGGAAGAAATAAAATATCAGTAAGAAAATGTCATGACAGAGCGGCTCTTAAGTGATGTAGGCTTTGTTTTCTAATATATTCCGCTTTACAGTTCTGATGAATCCTGATTTTTATGTCTTACACATTCTCAGTTTGTTCATCCACACGTGCCTTGGTGCTGAATATGCTTATACAATTGAGGTGGACGCTGGAAAACATAATTGCTTCTTTCAGACAGTCAATAATACTCATCACAAATTTATGGAAATTGATTATCAGGCAAGCTTCTTTCCTTCTCTGCTTACAATTTATGAAATTATTGTTTATTTTATAATTAGTGTGAATGGTAATAATTGCAGATAATTTTTATCTTGTTCAAGTTTATGTTTATGTGTGGTAGCGTTAAATCTCGGTGGAATGAATTAACCTTATTAAATAAGAGGAACAATCATATGATATATTTGCACTACAATTTAGGTTGTTGATGGTGGTGATTTGGATATCAATTTTATGGTGCTTTTCGGTACCAGGATTTTACTTCAAGAAACGAAAAAGGTGGAGGGAAGCCATAAGTAAGGTTTGCGTTTCTGTTATGCAAATAAACCGGTTACCATCATAAACTATTTACTGTCGTTTATGTATTATAATAACAGTTGAAGTGAAGGTGACTGAATTTGCTGAGATTTGGTTTCTAATGGTTACGTGTTGAAGGTTTTCGATGAAGGAATCTGGTGACTACCAACTATGTTTCGATAACTCATTTAGCTATCAAACGCGTAAAGTTTTATTTTTTGAACTTTTTCTGTTAGATGAAAATGGAAGCTTTGACGAAACAAACATGCTTGAGGAATTCGGTCCTGTGAGGCAGGAATACAGTGGACTCGGCTTCGAAATGCAGAAATTCCAGGTGTGTTCGTTTATGCTGGGCAAAAATTAGAGCGGTTCTTAGGAAGTTTGACTTTCTCACTGATTTCTGCGGAACTAGTTTTTCCTTGGTTCTTTTTATTTTCATGTAGTAATTTCGCATTTTTTTTTGTTGGAAACCGATGGAAATGTTGTGTTCTACTTTTAGAAAGTATCTAACAACATTAAAAATCTACTCAATAAAATCGAATATCATCAGTCGTTATTGAGAGCTTATGAAGCACGCAGTCGAGCAATAATGAATGCCAATCTTGAGCGCGTGACCTTGTGGTCATTCGTTAATTCAGTTGTTCTGGTAGTCGTTGGTTCATTACAGGTATTTTTATTGCATCATTTTATGTGGGTTTTTGTGTGGCTTATGAACTGTCATTTCCAATGAAGGGAGATTATTGTTGTTTTACGTCGGTGTATTTTGTTTTCCAGGTCTATATGATAAGAAGTTTGTTTGAAGATAATTCGAAGTTGGGGCAGTTATTAAGGCGGAAGCATTTTTGATGCACTAGTGTTTCATGTGACCAATTTATGATGTGATGTAAATGACCTATGTTCTGCAAGGGGATGCTGCTAGTTTTTGGGTAGGGGGAGGATCCAGAAGAGGTCAGGTGATTGAATAAACAAGATTTTGTTGTAAAAAAGGAGGGACTAGTAACTTTTATAAGTTTGAAATGAATCAATTACATATTATGCTGGTTTATTTTTCTTGTTATTTTTAGCTTATTCGAAGTTAGTAAGTTAGTTTCGATCTCTATTGCATCTGCTGTTCATTGGTTGTCACTTAGTAGTTTGATTCCCTTGCAATTAAGATCCAATTGTTTTAAATTAGTTAACATAAATAAAATGTGTACACAAACTTTTGAACATAGTACTTGTTGTAGCCAGCCAATCTGCATCCTTTGTATCTCTATACGAAATGTAGGGGAGGCTTTATCCATAAAAGCTTTCTGCTACTTCATGGATTTCAATGTTGAAAAGTGTATGTATCAAAAAGGGTACCACAGAATTTAGATATTAAAATTACGTTAAATGGCAGAAGCTAGGGAAAGCATAAAATTACGTTAAATTGCAGAAGCTAGGGAAAGCATGAGCATTTGTCCTTCGTTGTCGTGTAGCTGGCTTTTGAGATGCTTTTAGTATATGTTCATCGGAATGAACATCCTTTTCAAGACTAGATCTCAGTGAATCCGGAACCAGTTTGCTATATCTTAAGGGGTTTTTTCTGTTAATCAGAAGCTGGGTATTAACTGATGTCAGAATTGTGAGCTGTAGGAAATCTAATGTGGGTTTGGTGAAGGTATTGTGTATGGTTTGTTGAGCTGAGTGTACTGAGATTAGTGGCAGGGAGCGGAAAAATTAAGCGCTATCTACAAAAAGCCGGGAGATAATCCAATCTTCAAGGAAAATGGAAGTGCTTTCGGTGAAGGTAAAAGCCAGAAACACAGGTCATAATATCAAATAAACTTATCGCCAAATTATTGTTTTATTTTATATCGTGTGTCACGAATTGTAATCTTAATTTATGGTAGTAGACTTTGATCAATGTAAATAATGTCTGCGAGCAATTTGTGTTCTTGGCAGGTATCTGTATTCAGAGTATGGTTGTTTCTAGTCTGCTGTGTTTCAACAGCAGAGGACGCACTTTGTATTGCAACTTTTATTATAGCTTGTTGCAATTTTGAAAGGAAACAGATGGAAAATTTTATCAAAATTGAAAGTAATTTTCTTCTTATTGAGAGATAGATATGCTTTGGTAATGGTGCTGCATCATCTTGTGTTTCTTTTATTATCAACGTACCTGGCAGTAGCAGATGAGTATGATTATGCAGTAATCGTGCCGGCAGGGAAGACAGAGTGTTACGGTTTTACTATTGCCAATGAAAAATACCAATCATTTGAAGTTGATTTTCAGGTGATGTCCTCACTAATTTTTTTATGACAGTTCGTACTTCTTGATTCATGAACACATATGTTGTATAATAATCAATATCTTAATTACAGGTCATTGCGGGCGGTGGACTTGACATTACATTCTCTATCACATCACCGAAAGGACTGCGTCTGATTAATGATTTGAAACGTACTGATGGGGTTCACAAGTCTGTATAAAATCCTTAGTTTTTCCGCAACCTTTTGTCATGCTGAGAGTTTCTGTTTCTTTTTCAGTATTGAGCTAACGCTTAAGCAAAGTTTATTTTGTAAATCGGCTGCTATAGCTTGTTTTCAGGCATCTTTACTCATGTTACATTGTTCACGGGACTCATTAGAATTTTTGTTCTTTGTCGAAGGGAGAAGAAATTGCACCGGCACAAAAGATTACTGAGCTTCCATCGGTGAATAGATAATGTACAGAGCGTGTTTGTTATGTGCAAAATTTTGAAGATTGTTAATATTTTAGGATTGATTTGAGTGTAGCTAGTGCCGGTTATGGAGACTACTTATTTTGCTTCGATAATACATTCAGCATTCAGTCCGATAAGCGGGTTTTTTTCGAATTATTTCTTTTGGATGCACAGGGTCACTTTCTTGGAGGTTTTGATCGACACGTCGATGTTGCGGTAGACGTTTTACGTACACTGGATACACATATTAACCATTTTCAGGTACTCATATTTTCCCTAAAAAAATCAGTTAAACCCAAAAGTGAGTTTAACCGATTTTTTTTCTTTTATGCTTTCTCGTAATTGTTTTAGTAGTTTCCATTTTCAGAATGTGACAACGAATGTTAAGAATAATTTGAATACTGTTGAAAGGTTGCAAAGGCAATATGCAAGTATAGAACTGGCTGATCGAAGTGCCATTGAACGTAGTTATGAAATGATAAATTTCTGGAGCGTATTTCACCTAGTCGTCATTCTTTTAGCCTTCTTTGTGCAGGTAAATCGGATTTACGATTGGTTTTGGCGGTAGAAAATTTGACATATGTCAACCAAAAGTCAATACATTTTTAGGTCTATATGGTACGTAGTCTTTTTGAAGAGAATTCAAGGATTGGTCTGGTCCTGCGATAGTGTCTCTTGGTTAACTAACTCCTTAGTTAAAACAGATGTTGTCTCGGATGCTGCTGGTGCTTAACTGTTTGATCTGTTAAATCTAGACTGTGTTATGTATGTGAAATATACAGTTGACCATTCGCAATATGCACCTGTACTGCGAGTTTTGTTTTTCTCAGTTACAATTGCGCTGAACCTGTCGTTCGTTTCTGAGAGTCTTGACATATCATTCTGTCGTTGAGGCATCGATTCCATTGCTCTTGCGTTCATACTCCCAAGATTTCCTTAATTTAAGCAAGTTTTCAAATTTTAATTTTGAAGATACCTAACCTGTAGTCCTTATAATTCACTCCTGTAGTCCTTATAATCTAACGTGTAGTCCTTATAATTCAGGTTTAATATATTTAAGTTCATTGAAACACTTCCAACTGGTTCCATACTTGTATTTTACATATTAAAATTTGATTTTGTCTTCATTAGATAAATAAAATTCGGATTTATGATGCCTAAGATGTCCGGAAATTATAAAGCTGCATCTTCCGAAACAATTCTAGTAATTGTTTCATGTTCAAGTTTGTAAACCCAGCACTATACAAGCATGTGTTTAGAGATTTAATGCAACAACACTGCCAGAGCTTTTTTTAAATTCTTTTCCACAGTGTTATTTGTAATTCACCATTGCTATGAACATAGAGAAAGTACCGCGTGAGAAGTTGATTTTTGAGGGGAGGTAGTTATTAGTGTTTCCATGGTTACTGGGTGAAGTGGAGAGATGTTCAATGAAAACTAGCTTTTGGAGTATATGATGGTGTTATTCTTTTCATATTGGGAATCGTTTTATGGGAGGATTTTTTGGAGATCTCTTTATCGGATTTTTTTAGTCCTTAGTGATTCCCCTCGTTGAGAAAAGTTATCTGCATACTAGCGATTTGGAGAGAGAAACGAGGAACTTACTACTTCAGAGAGACGTCGAGGCAGGAGTTAGTAATTTAGGAAGTTCTTTATATTTACAAATCACTTATAAAAGAGCGCTATCCAAAAGCAACTTACTGCTACGGTGGATTTCACGTGAGCGTCATCCAAATATCATCCGTAAGTGTTGTGCATGCTAACACAGCAGTTACATCATGCTTTGCAGAAGCGGGAAGGATGTTAGAGTCAAGGCTGTACACATCAGATGGTTACGATGATTCTTATCACATCACTTCCGTTATTGGTCGGGGTACATTTGGTATCGTTCTTAAAGCAACGCACTGCCAGGCAGGTTTAGTTCAGATCATTGAAGTATTGGGTAGTAGTCGAACTGTACAATGAAGCACTTTTTACAGAGCCATGAGGAAGTGGCTATTAAACGAATACCCCTGAAGCGGAATAGTCGGAATGAAATTGCATTGATTCGAGAAGTATTCGCCCTGCGCAATGCGTACCACAGAAATGTTACTTATTGTTTGATTATCGGCGTGAATAGCTGTAGCACTAAGGTTTTTCGACCATTCGGAAACTGAAAGATTTCTTTTTTTGGAAGCGCTTCTCTGTTGTTTAATTATTACATTCTGAGATTATGTTTTTTAGCAATTTTTTCCAGTTTTCTCCATGATTGCTACCTGCTTTAAAAGGTAACTGTTATTTAAATATATCACTTTCCGTTAAGGTTGTAAAATTATTTGATGTAATCGTGAATACGGATACAATTTCGCTTGTGATGGAGTATGTCGGATCCAGTTTGAAACTGGCAATTGAGGATTTCAATCGTCCACTAAATGATGAAATTCCACGATATTATATGTACCAATTATTTATCGGTCTGGATTATCTGCACAGCCTAAATATCATGCACCGAGTGAGCTATTAGTTCAGAAATGAAAAATTGCTTATTAAAAAAAAAATGAGCAATTAATTGTTCTTTTTGGTACGGATATATTAATACGTGTGATGCTTGGAGGATTTAAAGCCGGATAATGTATTGGTTACATCGACAGGACTACTAAAAATTACGGATTTTGGACAATGCTGCATTTATGTATCTGATGATCCCAACCGAAATTACGATTGTCAGGTGAGGATGATATAGCAAAATAAGAGAAAGAAGGAAACTCTTCATAATATTATTTGTTTTTTGGACTAATTCTTGAGAAAAATCATAGTGATTGGACACTGAAAAATCAACAATTCAATAATGTACTACGTTGGCATGTCTCAAGTTAAGCAACTGCTTCAGGTAGCATCCAGATGGTACCGGGCACCCGAATTATTATTCGGCTCGACAGCATATAATCCTAAAGTAGACGAATGGGCTTGTGGCTGTATATTTACTGAATTTTATAATGGCGCGCCACTGTTCGCGGTATTTTCCAATTTTAATAAATCACTGTAACAAAATGATACGGTATATGGGATTGCAGAGTACCTTCCAACAAGAACTTCCGACTTGAGATAGATGATGTGCTGAAGTACTGCACTTAGGATTCCAGTAATATAAATACTACGGTGTCATCAGAAGAACAGTTGATATTGTATCGTTCCAATTTTTTAAGATTGATTGATTGATTAAACAGTAACATTTCATTTCGTAAATTTTTGAGTTTATAATTGGAAAGTTTGTTAATGAAGTACATATCCTCTGCAGGGCAGAAACGATATCGAACAAATAGGAAAATTAATATCGGTGCTTGGCTCACCTTGTGAACGAAACTGGAAAGGTTGGAACGTTATGCTGGGTCGTGGTAAGATTATTTTTGAGGACAATAAACCGGTGGACAACTGGAAATCTATAGGTAATTCCATCTTTGTTTTCCCTTCATTTTATAGATTAGTAGAACTAGATGAAAAGTGAAAAAAACTGCTTGGACAAAACAGTACGAGTATTTCTGTGACGTATTAGATTTATTTAGATTACATGACTTCTATATCACATTCTGAATACAAGTTTTAATTTTTCTCATTGATTACATAAGTGTCCTAAAATTATACCAACCAAACTTCATTTGATACCTTCCTGGAAGTGTTATTCTAAGTTTAAAATTCGAGTATCTTAAAATTTCGAAATTAATTTTCAGTGCCATTAGCTTCTGAAACATGTCTTTCCCTACTGCAGAAGCTCATCGTATACTCAGCTGAGGAACGTTATTCGGCAGAAATAGCTTTACAGCACGAATTTTTTATTGTAAATATACCGAAACAAGCACCGTATATACCACCGCCAATGAGTTTTAAAATTTCACAACTAACGGATTCTACTGAGCTTGATTTGAACGCTAGCTTAGCTCAGTATTATGTAAATTAATGACTGCTTTGTGGAATATAAATTCTGAATAATGAAAAGCGTAAGCATTAAATTGTTCTTTGGCTCGTTACTTCGAAATAGTGTCCGTTTGTTTTGGATGTCATTTCCGATGTAACACAAAGATCGCTGCATAACCATATTTAATAGATTTTATTAAAAATCATTATATATATGTATATATAGAAGTGAGATCAACGAATAACATGATACTGTCAACATATAAGCAATGGAATATCTGAAGTAATGCGATTTAGTTTAATTCAACTCAACATCACAATGTCGTACAGGAAAAGGGAAAGAAGAAAAAGAGGTTTATTTTCAAGTAATGTATTTTCATTGTGATCCTTATGATTGCTGAAACTTCGACAGAAAATGGTAACCGTATTTAAATACATTCCGCAAGCATTGCATTTCGTTTGTTCGAAAATTTCTGAGAAATTTCATACAATTAGTGAGTGAAACGTTGGGAGTAGAGAAAAATAGTGGTGTGTTTTAATTGTTTCCTTCAGGCAAAAATTTACTTTCCGCAGACTCCTGCCATTGAACTGAGCGCTGACTGAGGGATGTACTTGACTTTCGCACCGGAGACGCAGGTGCGGAATTTTTGAGTTCTGATGTTGATGCTTTTTTCGATTTTCTATTCTCGGACCACCTCATCTAAATTCTCTGCATATATTTCCTAAATTTCCAATGACGCAAAATTTTGCTCCTTTCATTCCAAGGGCGCATTTGAAATAGTTATTTATTTTGCAAAAAATGGGCGTAAAGGAAAGCAGAAAACGCCATTTAGTGAAGTGAAACACTTACAACGTGGGAAAGTAATATGTGCATAAGACGCCGACGAAAATGCATTGAGCTCGAACAAAATAATACAAAATTAAGAACTTTTCCGGTGATAAGCAATGAATTAGCAATGCTAACTGCTGCTAAAAAAGGTCGTGGGTTCTCTTTAGATATGCCAAATGTTTCCCAAACGAAAGGTATCAGTGATGGTGCCTAAAATCCACACAGTATTGAATGATTGATTTTATTAAAAATGCTCCATGTCTTTGATTTCTTTTCTCTCAGTCGGGTAAAACTGGCTCAGAATAACTTAACCTTCTAGAGTGGTTCAACATACCAATTGTCAAAGCAGTAAACCAAATAGTTGACATGCAACAAATCGTTTATTAAATCTAAATTAAATATATGGTAGGAGATAAAAGTATGGAAGCTTACATGGGTTACAGTAAAACAGGTTACAATTGCTAATACGGTAACGGTTACTTTTCTTTCCTGTCGTTGCATAATTCCAGTATGGTTACAATTTCGTAGCATACTGCAATGGTGGATATTTATGTTTGGACTTTGAACTTGAAAAAAAATTAAACCCGGTAGAATTATTTTGAAAAACAGTTTTTGTTCCTTCACGTCCTATGTCCAACATGATGCGTTTGAACGTGATTTATCCTTTCCGTCTCTCTCTATGTCTCTCCCTCATCTTTCTTACTGCAATCCTTTTTTATGCAGAAATATAGCAATAAACTAGACCTATAATCGCTATTATTACTGGCAGTGCGATTTCGTTGTGTTACGACACGATTACGCATCAAACAAATCAGTGAGACGTTGAGGAATGCCACGGCAACAATGGGTACTAAGATAACTGTTATCAGTTGTAAATACTTCCCATAATGAATATACTTTGTCAGAACATTACCATACAGCTTATTTCCAGTCCAATTATAATCTATCTGCAATTTAAATCGCATTTCATGGCTTTAGTAAATTTTAATTTTGAGATTTGATAGACATACGACTGGAAGCTTTTAAACGAGGAAATCTGGTTTCGTCGATATCATCATGAAATGTACCAGGAAACTGATAAGTGGCTGTATCGCTTATTTATCCGTTATCAGCTATCAGCAGTAGACATGCACATTGATATAATGAATAAGTCATCAAAATATTTGTATCTTAAATTCAGTATACTTTGTGGAAACAGAAGTGAATATAATAACTAAAAAACAAACCGGCCTAACGTTACCCTTTAATTGAGTGCCATTGCATACCGTATATATGCTGTATTTGTAAGCAATATGATGATAAAATGTGATGACGAATGCGCCAATGAATATCGGTACAATAATCAGTACGACACCTTTTTCTTTCCATTTAAAATGCGCATGAACCGGTGATCGAATACCAATGAATCGTTCCACAGATACCGTAAGTACGAGCCTGAAAATTAGATGCTGATAATATTATTAACAATGCTCAAACATTACATGAATGTTTTGGCGCATTGTGAACAATAATAATATCATCAGCATTTAATTCTGTACTTAGCACCTCATTTCGGATCACCGACGTTAGTTTGCAAACCTCACGAAGGATACATGCCTATGGAATAACGTGAGAGTAAAGAAGAAAAGTGTAGAGTAAAAATGAAAGCAAGTGATAGGAGTAAACTTTATTGGCAGCTAGCTGTTTTCAATCGAATCTTTAATGTTTATACAGTTAGAGAGAAGGAAAAAGCAAGCTTTCTTCGGCAAACAGCCACTTCTAAACTATCGTTGATCAGCTAAGGAGGTTCGCATGGACGGAGTTGTAAGCTCGATCTAGCCACTATCTCATAGCCATAGAATAAAAGGTGAGCAATGCGAGAAAAGGACGAGCCAAGTTGCTGCTGTGGAGAAGAAATTTGCCAACGCATTTAACTGTCGCTTGCTAACATAGTAAAAGTAGCGAAATGTATTGCTGCGATATGCCACTTCGAAAGAGGCCAACGAATGCGGCAGCATGCAAAATAATAGGGCCAAGTCCGCAAATGCCATTGCTGACAGCAATGAATTTGTCTAAAAACATTGCCACTAGAAAACGAAGCACATGAAATAAGCATCATCTATCTATCAATTTATGCCAAATATCGGAAAAAGTGTAAAGCGGAAAAGCCTTTGTGCAACCATGCAATAACAAGAGGAGAAGAAGGAATAAACCTTTGAACGCATCCCTTTGCTGAGTAATACGATGAGATTGATAGAATTGCCGGCCACGCCAAGTATGAATTGCACGGGAAACATATAATGTTGCAAGAAATCATCCAAGCTACTATTGGTCAGTAAGAGCTGCTTATCTCTGAGACAGGAAGTCTCCAGCATTAGAATGCTAATGCTGAAGGACAGTAATCTTCGGCTAATTTGATCCTTCGAATTTGCTAGAATTCAATTAAGATTTCATCAGATAAGATTTAAGACAAGGGAAAAGCAACGAAACCCAATCCACACTGCTCTAAAAGATATTAGAAGCGAAATGCCTCGTCACCATTGAACGCTGTTCAATTTTAACTCATTCTTATGCCACTTCCCCGCACTCTACGAAGAGAAATTAATCTTTACTAAAGGAAAAACCGGACATTTATAAAAATAAAATGAGGAGTAGAAGAACTGATGGAAGCTGCAAAAACAAGTTTTTTAGGGGCTAAAGAATGAAAGTACAAATATTTGACTGTTAGTTAATGCAGCTGTTGTAACTCACTCTCTTGCAAGAGATTTCAACCTTATACAGAAAACCGGAGCTTTTAGACTGCTGGCTTCTATGAATGAAACTAAAACATGAGGTTTACTGATAAGTGCTCGTCATCTCTCTGAGTGCTTAGCTCACTGTTAGGAATTGAGCCGTTTTGTTACTTCAATAATGGAGCCCTCTTTAAACGAAATTACCACCGTTGAAAGTGCCAAGAGAAACAGCGTTCCCGACCATCCACCACATCGTACAAGTTGCGGGAGACAATTACAGCTGTAACTGTTTTCTGCATCACTCAGCACTTTCGTCATTGTCTAGCTGAACTGGATAACTAGGTAACAGTGATATTTCAAAAGACATTCCTTCCTCAGTTTGCAAGTTCTGTGCCTAATTTTTGGACACACCCGTCCGTATGTATCGAAGTGATTTTTTTCTTGACATTCGATAGCATCCTTATCCAAGTTTGCTCAAAGTTTTCAATAAGCACACCATTTTATACATCTATTAGCACTACCGTAAATCCGTGATTATGCAAATCAAAGCGTGTATCGCTCTAATCACTTAACCCGTTCGTTTAACTTCCTTTTTCCACTCGATAACAAGCAAAAGCGACGAAACGATGAGTGATGATTGGTTTTGCTTCTCAAAGAACCAAATCGCACCCTCTCACTGCTTTATAGAAGCGTAGGATGTCGTTCCTCACGTGCTAGCCTGAGCAGAATTATTCGAATTCACAACGGCCTGAAAATCTGTCCAACATGAGCTGAGACGATAACTTAAGAAATGGACTCTCATCCAAAACACTCTGCTCTTACTAGAAAAAGGTGAGCATTCCTGCAAATACAAGTCAATTGAAATGGTTGAAGAAAATTATTATGCTACGTTTGTTTGCTCGTAATAATTTTCCATACGGTAATACCATCACTTCCGTAAATGAGTCGGGCCTGTCGAATATTAAGTTACCCAGATCACTAGGTCAATTCGCAGCGCGGATCTTGAAGATCTATCAATTATAATTCGTGGGCTCTTTGCCAACAAAGGAAAATTTGTTAGATGAATTCAAATGAAAGTAGGAAAATCTTCATTTTTAAAAGTTCATTCTTGTCAGCTGCATCATGGCAGTGAATACATATTCTTTTCTAGTTCAGATTTATTGTTTTCATTAACTTTGTATCAACAAGCCTTGGCATCCAAACTTAATTTTATTTAACTAAAAACAAAATTTTAAGTGAGAGTTGGTGATTGTAAGACGTTTTACATTTTCTGTTACCGAAACCTGTAATAAACCAGTGTTTATTATGTGGCAAAATTACCATGATGCTGACATTAGAGTCCAAAAATTGCAAAAACTGAATCCTAGGAGAAGAGGTAATGAAGCTTACAAAGTACACGTCCTATGGTGATGCAGTCTGATCCATTTAAATTGGTAATATCCTCAAACTTCGAAATAAAAATAAGAAATAAGTTCTTATAAAGCAAATGCGAATATATGTTGCTGAATTTCATCATAAAAAAGTTTTTCTAGACAGCTCTTCAAATATTCTTACAAAATTAAAGTTTTTTAAGAGCAAAGAAAACGTTTTTGTACAAAATAAAATTGAGAATGAATTAATTCAATGTAATAAAATAGGAATACATGTGGCAAAGGATAATAAATATATTTTTTTTTGCAATTATTTTTGATATATTTTTACACTTTCACCCACACCTGCTAAAGATGAATATTGCTCAAATAAAATCAGGTGATATTAGCCTGGACGACATGCCAACTTAATATGCAGCCACAACAAAAGAAACGAAAAGCAATGGAGTAAGTAAAGTGGAAGTTAAAGTGAAGCAAATGCGCACTGATTTCCTTATCGGTAATTCGGAACGGAAGGGTAGTGGGGCTGGTGATGAATTCCAGAAGACTTAAATCATCAGGACATGTCTTGCGACAAATCCTGGTCTTAACAATTAAGAAGAAAGATTCAACCAAGCTGAATGCGAAAACTGCTTATAGCGGAACATCTCATCGTAGGAAGAGGAACTATGAAGTTGATTGATGTAATCCTTTTCTTTACTCGCGTAATCGAAAAATCCTTTCCACACCAGCAAAGTACTGCACTTATTGCAACAGAAACTGAACGAAATCAAAATTTTTTATGCCCTAACAGTTCGATCATGTAAGCTTGAGGTAATTTTGAAAAATTTTAGGTAGAAATAAAATTTGATTTGGCGTTAAGTAAGAAAAAAGAGGAATTATTTGGAGTGCTTAAATGAAAAATGAGAGTGATAAGAAGACCTTCAGCCTTCATTTTACGATACGAAAATGTATTAAATTATTACAGCCATTTTGCTAAGGAAAAAAAACTTAGAAATAAGACTTTTCGGCAAACGAATATCTGCGAAATTTCATTTTTTTTACAGTCTTAAATTAAAATTTTGAGTTTTACTGCAGTGTTAATAAGTTGTCAAATTTATGAGCATAGTTTCCGACAAATTACTGCGTTATTTGTGAGAGTATGGATGATTTAAAATTCAAATTTGAATTGGCTAGAGCCTTATGAATATCAAGTTCAGCCCGATAAACAAATTTGCTTTAAACCAGTTACTTTGCATAAAAGTGCAATATATATATATATATATATATATATATATATATATATATATATATATATATATATATATATATATATATAGTCCAAGTCAAATTTTTTCCGATTTGCTGTGTAATGAAAGAGAAGATAAATAAGAAAAGCGTAAATAAAAATGTCATGAATACCTTACATAATTAGTGATGAAGTCAAACTAGGCACAGTAGATGTAAATTAAATTTTCAGTTGCTAGAGAATAATCATGAAATTTCTAATCTAATAATCATGGTTAAAATACACGAAGTGGATGATGAAAATGCTCTTCAGATGGTTTGTGTCCTGTTAACTCCAGTTATCCCAGACCGATGATTGTCTAGTCCATAGGTAAACAAAACTTTTGCACTACCCACCGCTTCTTTCTTTCTGCTATCCATCCGCGCTTCATTGCCTATACATTTCTTTGAGAGATATCAAATAAACTATCTTTCTTATGCCATTAAACTAGGCTCGGAGGCCAAGTTAATACACCCTATGTTACTTATCCTGCATTAAAGCTTCAAAATTTGAAAAACGTTGGTATCAAGTAATTTTTAAGTACTAATTGTTACCATCTTTTTTCAAAGAAACAATTTTCACCGCGAAGACTAGTTACTTAGTTACTTGGGTTTTGCTGTTCATCGCCAGCCAAGATTAGAAGGACATGATTGATGAAAGTGTTTACATAGAAATCAATTCTAATAAAAATAGGTTCTTCCAACCGGAATTCATATTTTTGAGAAACAAGATTAAATTTTTGAGTGTGCTATAATCAGGCCAGCGCAGATGTGAAGCATTCTAAAGTTACCATAGCTATTGATTTTCTGCATTATATCCAACAAAATAGTTCATCGCAAGCCAGAATTAGACGAATTCATTTGTTGGACCAAAACTTTAGCAATATTATCTTGCGACAGTTATCCGAGTGAGCTTCAGCCTCAACGACACCGCTGCCTGACGTCCCTCTAACCATACGTTGAATCAGCGCTTATTTAGTGTACTTATCGACCGCACGTCGATTCATTTCAGTTGCCTCTCCTTGCTTGCACTTTCACTGCAATGCGGCTGAGATGAGGAAGTTGTGTCGGGAATTTTCATTCCCTCTGATGTTCGTTGTTCAACGACATACTATTTATGTAACAATGGAATTGTAATCGGCCTCGCTGAGTGAGGAAGGCATTAAAAAATGCGATGAACTGAAAGCCGTATTTGGATAAAAGCTATATTAAATCATTATGTGCAAAAGGCTGCCACATTATTCCTAAAACTGAATGTGAAAGTTGATGGTCACTTTAACAATGGCTGTGTTTCCTGGTGATGCCTTCAGACTTCTTCAGCAAGACGTTGGCTATTCAACCAGTGAAGACTTCTATTAGCTAACAGTTCTTTCAAATTATCTACCATTTGGTAAAACAATTTGTTGGTTGTGTCATACACGAATATTCTAGAAGCAAAACTGTATTCTTTTTCCTTCGGTAATGAGCAATGGAAAATTTCTTTGTCCGATAACCTGGCAGACATTTTAGTTGTATTTTATTCATCCAGTGAATTATTAAATGCTAATCAGGCTAAAGCATCTGCTCTAGAACTCTTTGCTATTCACACCGGTAATTCGAAAGCAGCATAGCGCTGCTGTCTTTTAATGCGGTCTTGGAGCTGTTTTGGTACATCGATGGATTTGTCATATTTTTGGCGCGTAGCTAAGGATGGATCGACCGAAGGTCATTTTTGATTCTTCGACATGTTGCCTAATTCTTTCTGGGTGCGATGCTGTACTTTTGCAAGTTTATACGGTAAACTTTTCTTGTTAAGTAGCGCTTGGTAGAGAAATCCGTAAGCCGTGAAGCTCGGATGGCATGTTGTACACTAATACCATTTCCTGATATTAAGCATCGCTATGAGATGTAGAAGTGGGAATGTCAAAATAACGATTCTACTGCACGATTTGTTACGGTATGTTATGAATTTGGTTCGCAATTTTGCTTTTTTCAGAGACTCTGCAGTGCAGAGTCGAGAAGCCGTTGTTGTTTTTTGCTCGCCGGTAATGTTGACAGTTGGGAGCGCATCCGGCATTCTCGAATCACCTGGTATGTTTGCTTTTCATTCTGATTTTTTGAATTCGTACTGGGATGCGAAAAGCGATATAAATTGAATGACTTTTTTGTAATATTCCACAGTAAACGATGATATTTCAGGTTGTGGGCCCCACCAGGTGTAGCAGCAGGGATGCGTAGCTGGTCCAGTATTGAAATGGAGACTGAGACTAGCTCCTGCTGCTCAATGGAATCAAAGTGGTCGTTACGTTCCTCACTGTTGGGAACATAACGGCGAAGGAACAAATATTGTGTAATTGGTCAAGTATTGCAAAGATCAGAATTAGTTGGTCCCTGCTGCTTTAATGTCACAATGGCACGACGGGATACAGATTTTAATGTAGCTGTATCCCACGTCAATGTGTGGGACTCAGTGGAATAAGGAAAATCATTATAAGTTTTTATTATTTTGTATTGAAAGCTTTTTTAAGTTTAATATGACGAGGGTTGTTGCGTCCTGAAAGTAAAACCGCAAATA
Source organism: Litomosoides sigmodontis (assembly GCA_963070105.1). Taxonomy (NCBI): domain Eukaryota; kingdom Metazoa; phylum Nematoda; class Chromadorea; order Rhabditida; family Onchocercidae; genus Litomosoides; species Litomosoides sigmodontis. Next base: position 10,594,364 of record OY718806.1, read on the forward strand.
GTGAGTATGAATACTATCTTTAGAATTTCTATCGAACGTGCATCATTCCCGAATATATATATATATATATATATATATATATATGTTTGGTATGTTTGTTTTTCATTCCAATTTCAATTCGTATAGGGGTACAAAGATGACAAGAATTGAATAAGATTTTATTAAGGCGGTCAAAACATAGTGATTCCGCAGTGAACGATGGCTTTTCAGATGAAGCAACTGATATGTGCTGGTATGATGGTCAGCTGTAATGCCGATCAGTGAAGCGACTTGCGTCGCTTCCGGCCCAAACAGGGTATGTTTGTTTTTCATTCTAATTCGAACTCGTATAGGGTGTAAAAATGATAGGAATTGAATAAGATTTTATTAAAGTGGTAAAAACATAGCAATTCCGCAGTGAACGATGTCTTTTCAGGTGAAGTGGGAGGGCGTAATATTGGTCAGGTTGAAAAGACCAGATCAGTCTCTGCTGATCAAATGTCACAATGGCATGGAAGGGGCATCGATTTGAAGGTGGTTATGTGTCACACAACGGAGGAAGAACAAATACTGTTTTTATTATGTTGTATACGAAAGCTTTTTTTTCAAGTTTTGTATGACGAAGGTTGTTGCATCCTAAAGTAAAACTTCAAATAGTGAGCATTAATGCTGTGTTTAACATTTCTGTTCATTGGCGCATGTTTTGATGGCGCTTAAATTTACTTGTTTATACTTAATTTACATTTTTTCAGTGGTGAAAGAAATTTTGTGGAATGGACGATCGGCGAAAGGAACGCCGATGGTCGAGGAAGAAATGGTGCAAATGCATATAATTTGGTTTTCGCTGCAGTGATCACATATACCATGTTTAGAAATTTCGTGCTTTATCATGTTTGTTCCTTGCTTTGTTTGGTTATTGCTTTGCTTGTTCTATTTTATTGGTTTCATAATAAAAATGTATTTAGAATTTTGATCACACCGATTGAAGTATCTTACAACCGTGTTTCGGAAAAAAAATAGAAATGTTTATATTTTGCTTATTTTCAAAAATGACGACTATTACACAACACAATCACCGTGGGGAAGTATTTCATTTATGCATCTCTTTTTTCCCTATCGACCATAATTTCTTCGATTAAAGGTATCTATCTGCAAAGAGGTCGTTAGAAATATATTTATTTGGGAAGGAGTATTTCAGCGCTGTGGTCCATAAAAACTGATTTGTTTGGTAAGTGAGGAAAGAGTTCACAGAAAAGCGTTAAATTTAGGAATTTATAGTATGAAAAATGCTGAAACATCCTACATTCAAGTCTACATTTAACTGTTCCTCGTAAACCAGATTTCGGTAATGAGAGAAGCCAGTTCACGGAAACTTAATCACAATTATTAGCATTAGAAGTACACACCCTGTAAAAGAATGCAGCCGCATAACGTATAACGTTAACCATCACCTTCTTCAGTCCACCATCTGGATTATGAGGATTAGGTGAATTTATGTGCTCAGGTTTTGAAAATTCGGTACTAACTGGATTTTGTGGTCCTAACTCCTGGACATAAATCTCCCAATAATATAGAGTTGAGAACTCCGATAGCAGGAGAAATTGTACTAGTGAATGAACGGCACGCACCTCGACGAATATGGAAATTAGCAAGGGTGAAGAAAGTGAAGAAACTTGATGTAAGTCGAGATATGAAAATACGAAGTGTTTTAATCGAATTACCCAGTGGAAAGTCTCTAAACCGACCCGTAAACGTGCTGTACTCGCTAGAGATCAAAGAGGAGGTGAAGATATCAAGTGTCACTGAGGAATATCCAAATGAAATCAATCAATAAGAACCTATTGCTTGACGAACCAGAAGTGCTACTAGAAGGCAACAAAAGCCAACAGAAACAAGAAACAAAGCCAGCCTCTTAATAAATTCGTTGTTATTAATAATGGCTATTTCATTAGTTCCAAACTAAGTTGTTGCGAAGAAGAGTTGTAAATAGATGAAAGGAGTACCGGATATGAACTGTAACAATGTCAATCTAAATTATCAAATGGCAATCGATGGAGTTGTGCTAACTCAATCTTCTCCAATTGAATGGATAACAACAATGGAGAACTCACCAATATTGGCCACCGTCTTCGTCACAAGAATCCAAGGAAACGAAGGAGAATTATCTACTTTAACAATTCATTGGATATTGATCACACTTGCTGTTATCTTAATACCCCTCATCATATTAACGGTAATTAGGTTGAAAACTGAATTATTTCTCTAATTGTGTTAAGACCTTAAAAAGGAGAGTTTTCGGAAATGGAGGAACTGTAGTAAGTTCAACAGATGGAGAAACTCCATACTTCAATAAAAAGGAAAGGGAGATTCTTGCTAATCAAATTACCATTCATTAAAATCCCGAAATTACTCCTTACTATATATTTGATTTCTTCCAAGAAATGTCGAAAATTCGAAATAATGTCAACACAAATTAGAGAAATCTGGAAACCTTTGGTTGTTTATTTCATTAGCAAGAGGATTGCTTTACAACTGTTTAGCCCTTTGCTTGTTCAATGCCGACCTTATACAAGAGCAATCAACCTCTTTGTAACTTGATTACCGCTAACGTAACCGTATTCATTACCTTTGTTATATGCATTTTCATTTCAAGATGTCGATGTGACCTCAACCTCACTGATTGTAAACCCTCGTTGATCTCTTATTTTCTTGTAATCAACTTCTAATGTTGCAGATGATTAAGTAGGCCACTCCGACACTTACAGCTATATATACGGATCCTTTGACCTAAGAGTCAGTCAGTTAGTACGAAAGAAAGATAGACGGAAGAAAGCGTTAGCGGTGCGGCAATCAACAATCAAGGAGTGGACAACAGTAAACTTCACCTCCCCATCTCACACCTTCACTTCCTAATTGCGATCAAATCCTTATTGCACGTCGTTGTACCACAAGAAGTGTTCCAGTACTGCCTATGCACATACGGGTTGTGTTTATCCACTACTGTAAGCGAATAAACTAATTATTCATACTAATCTCCGGCCACATAAATATTCGGATATCCAACAATAAACTCCCCAGCTTCACAACATTTGGTGCCACGAGCCGGGAAGACGTCTGCTATGATAAGAGGAGCACGCCCGGCAAAAGTGAAACTGGGAAACTTCTAGGGAAAGGATGTGGAGATGGAGAGAAATGGATCTTCTAGAGATCGACGTTGGGTCAATTGCTGACTGGAGAAGAAACTCGTCAACAGTACGAAGCTAGAATACGAAGAAATGATCATGCGCCTTGAACTGCACATAAGCACATTGAATTCAAGGGAATTGAAAGGAAAACAAATCATTTCACTCATAATAATTCCTCTCTGTTCTAAAGTGGAAAAAGCTGAAAGACTTAGGTAAACAGCATTTTAGGCTTTCAGTTTTGTTACATCGAAAAATCCTGCGGAAATTTTAATGGTGGAAATCAGTAAATCAGAATGTAAAAGCGTATGAGACTTGTCATTGCACAGCAAAAATTCCGTATATGGAAGACATCTGGTAACAAAAGCTTTCTGGACCACATTTATTTGTGGAATTGAAAATTTTATTTGAAAATTTGGGGAGACACTTGTTGCACTGCGTCATATCGAAATAAAGCACGGCCAGGGATTATAACAAGTGCTCAGGTGGAAAATCGCTGTAGTTTGGTGCGGTTTTGTGTGGTAGCGATTTGTCGCTTCTTGTTTTAAGGGCTTCAGTTGTATTATGCATTTTTATTTAAAAGTTCCACACCGTTTTTCAACTCTTTATCCTAAGAAACTTGGACTTGTTATCATCGCGAGTGGGTCAAAAGAAAGAAAAGGCGGAACTGTATATGTACTTTCAGATCAGTGGTCAGTTATGGATGTATTCGACGATATATTAAAACAGGCAAGCAGTAATACTAAAAATGCCAGTAAAGAAATCAAGAGAATCGATGAAGCGCGCCAAAAGACTAAAAAATGTATGAATGTAAGGTTGGCTGCGGAACGTAAGCAATCGAAAATTGCGGAGCCTCCCCCCGAAAAGCCTAAAGTACTTAAGCTTTCTTATTATTTGCCCACCCGCTTTTCAATTTTAATTTTCTTCACATTTTTTTGCCAAAAGTAGAGAATAGTATTTACCGGATTTTTTAAGAGTTGTAACTTTACTACGGGAGAATGTTTTGCTGGAGGAGGTAATTGTGTCGTTTTACTTGACCAGGTCTCCGCTTCTTATTTTCAGGCTTTTAAGGTTTTTGCGTTGAAGGAAAGAAATGATATTTTGGAAAGTGCAAAGGCCACTTAAATAGAATGAATTATGAATTTCTGTTCACTCGAATCTTCTTTTCTTGAACTCACTATTTATTTCGTGCAACATATTCCCATGTGCTGACACGAGTGTAGCCCAGACAGTTTCCATCCCACCTCCGTCTGCACGATGCGAGAAATCCTAATTCACCCCCTGATTAGGTTTTTTTTCCAAGTTTTAACTCTCACACCTTGTTAAATTCGCCAGATTATAAGGTTGATCCTAGCAATCTCTGGTAAGTGATGAGTTTGGAAAGCCTCATTATCCTGTTCGTCTTTGCTTGTTTCAAACATTTACTAGAAGCCATCTGCATAATCATATTTTTTTTCTTGTGCCAATTTAATTAAATAATAATACTGATCAATGTAAGTTGCAAGGTGATTTTAAATGTCGTAGGAATTCTTTGGATAGACATGTATACAGAGATAAATTAGTTTACGTTATTCGAATTGAATTTTCAGTTCGTCATTCCGAAGGAAAAAACGAAAGATAATGCGACTGTCGATAGGAGTAAAATAGCACTGTTTCTAAAAAGAAAGGAGGAGGAAAGGCAAAAAGCGTTAACTCAGCAAAAGAAACAGAAGGAGAAACTCATAAAATTAAGATTGCAAAATTATGGTGGAAAGGTTGGAGTTTTTATTTTGAGAGACTTCCAAGAAATTTCTTTGATTGGTGATTTATATGCTGCTAATTAATTGCCATATTTTGGCAGGGATTAGTATTTTTTTTCAATTCATTTTTTTTATCCCAATATTTAGGCAAATAAAAGGCTTGCTAAGCAGTTTGGTAGCACTCCAATTGAATTGCAAAAAAAATATGGCAATGATTGTAAGCATGAAGAACACCTAAAGAAGCAGCAAATTAAAGAGAAGTTAAGTTTTTATGTTTTACTTTACTACGATGTTGATAAAACCGTATGTTGGCTGGCTCGTACATAAGCTCTCTAGTCGTCCAAACAACACATCTTTTTATGATGATAACGAAAACTGGATATAAGCATGCATTGGGTGTGGATCAAGTCTATCATTCTTGTGATAAAATCATTTAAAACACTTGGTTGTCAAAAATTTTTGTGGTTCTGAAACCATAAAAACAGCGGTATATATTAATCGCATAGTACTTATGTGTCATTTTTACAAACAATGAATCAAAAGGCGAGGAATTGCAACTGAGATTAAAAACTTTTTCATGTATACAGTTAAATTTATATAAATGCTGATATATGTGATTTATGAAATCAGTATTGCTTTACGAAGTTGTTTCTGCTATAGGAAGAATCTGATCGTCTCAATAGTGAATTGCGTGGAAGCATCGCGAAGGCTGTGGAACGGAAAAAGATCGTTGAAAAGGCCGCAAGTATAGCATCTTACAGAAATGGACCTTATAGAGTTGCCACTAACAAAAAGAATGGTTTGAGACATTTGACGTGAGTTCATTTTATTTCGTGTCTTGCGTACATAGTGTTATATGCTACAACAAGTGCAATATATTAAAAGTTCTCGAAATGCTTTCATGTTTCAGGAAAGAAGATTCTCCGGGCCCTTCAACATCGTGTGCGTTGGAAGGTAAATCGCGAAAAATTGGAACGAAGATTGCAATTAAGCGTCGCTTGCCTCCTTCGGAGTCAAGTTTTCTCTCCCTAATGAAGAAAGTGGGTGAAATTTATTACAAATAACTTCATATTTCGATATTCAGCGGATTGATTAAAAACTTATGAGTATTTTTCAAATCCAATCTGTAAATTTTATTTATTTTCGTATACTAATTGCTTTTCTGAATAATATGAGCGTGCAGTGAAAAAAAATACAGATCCTAACATTCAATCGATCTCATAGTACCGTGGTTTATAGGTCAACGCAAACCTGTTTAGGAATGAATAGATATATTTCAGGCAGAAGCAATCCAGAATGGTAAAACATCTCCAAGCCCGCCACCGCTCGCTGCTGCATTTGGTGCAAAAAAGCAAACGCGTAATGAGCTACGGGAATTTAAGAAAATGAAATTTCATACCAACAAACCAAAGTCAGCAAGTGAGGACAGTGAAAAGGCTGCTACCATAAAGCGGAGGTTTCTTTTGATTGATGAATTGTAAATAAATCGATCATCCCATTATATCTTCTATTTAGTTCTAATGCTGCAAAGAGAATGGATGATATTAAAACTGGTTGCACCAAAGAACAGAAGGCATCGCAATCTGTGTCATCTGGATCAACCTTTGTAACCCCGTCACGGCGATATCTTCCAGGAGATATTAGGTTCGTTCGAATTAATATTCATTTTGCGATTGTTGGTTATATCTTGATATCATTATTGTACTAGTTTATTTCAAATTGATTGCTTCAGGTATCAAGGACCTTCCCCGGAGCAATCTCAGTTGAGTGTTAAAACGAATGGTAATCCATCAAATGCAGCGAAAACTAGTGCGAAAGAATTTAATAATGACATGCAAGCGAGGTAAAAATATTACGGAATTGGTTTAGATCTTACTTGAAATGATTATTTTACTGCTAGGCACTATGTATAACTTAAAACACGAGGGAAAGGTGAATTAATAATTGTATTCGATGTTCTTAGAATTAGAGCCTTTTTTTGTTGTGCGTGATTTTTAAAGTCTATAAAGTTTGTAAAAGAAACTTTTGTGCAAAAAAATATTATGTACTGAATTATTTTACAACAATAATTTCTGCTTTAATAAAAATGTTTTTTTCCAGAAAGCCTAAGAGAACTAGTGAAAAAAATGTTGCAAGAGCTAGCGATCGGCGGCATGATCCATCAGTGCAAATAGTTTCGCAGAATAAAGCAGTTGCTCGTTTCAAAGCTCACAAGCATTTACATCTAAAAGAACGACGTCATTTAGAACAGTATCTTTCATTTCATTACAGCTTATGCATGAACTAACCTACTTTGAAAATGTGCTTATTTTAGACTTCATCGACTGAGAGATGATGAATTTGATGAGGATGTTGATGATGAAGAAGAGTATGATAGTGAAATGGATGATTTCATTGATGATAGCGAATTTGATGAACATCTAAAACGCGGCGATTTGGAGGAAACATTGCGGTATTTTTTACGTTAGCGTTTGCTTTCGATTGTGTATGAAGTGTGACTTTTGAGACCTTATTCTATTCCTTCTTAAATATCTGTTCCCAACTGTTATATTAATTAAGGTTGATAAATCCACGCTATGACAAAAATCGTTGGAAGCTAAGAGAGCGAATGATTGATGATCGTCTCATGGAAGCAAGTTATCGTGACATTGCTCGTGAAGAAAAGCGAAGCTCAAGAATAGGTCTGATTGAGGATATTCGGGAAGCTCACTGTGGTAAAAGCGTTGCGTTATGATTTTTTTTTCTTATTTTGCGGTTTAGGTTATCTTTGATATTGTATTAGAATGAGTCATGTTGTTTTGTGCAGCGCGATGACATGTCCATTTCACTTTTGCTTACGCTTCATAATATCTAGTTCTTAACCTAATATCGTAGCATCTTTTTATTTGATCATCTGTTCATTTTTCTGCTAAAACAGAAAGGTGGTAAATAAACTTTTTTCTTTATCACATACATAAATATTTGGGATCATTCGTCAGAAAGCTCCGGTTTTGAAAGTTCTGATGTGACTTATAGTATTGGGATGTGCGGTGAAATTGTGCCAGCTTTAAAAAATTGAGTCGTGGTCACCTCATTCTCAGATGTACGAACATTTCAGTCCTTGCATTTGTTTCTTCGAAATTTTTTTGGAATTTAATGCTTTTTCAGTTTGGGAATCCCCTTCGCAAAACGGTGTAAAAAAAAGTGAATTTCCAACGTAGTTATTCTAGGTAGTCTATTTACTGCTCATTTACTGTATCGAAATACCGCATGTTTGATTATTTGAAAATTAATGCAACTATTTTTCTTGAGATTTGCACGTCTTTCTCTGCTTTTAATATGATAGCTTTTCATTTCTGTTTTGATGCTTTATCAGTATTATGCTGTGAAAGGATTATGATAATTAACATTTTGAATGATGACTATGACAACAAGCATTTTGCAATGGAACAAATTTGAGAGGACGAGGGAACTAATAAATACTAAGTTTGCAGTCATTCTATAAAGCTGCAGTTCAAATTTGGTAGCTAGCCTATTTTTTTCCTCCTTTGTCTCGAGATATCTGAATGCGTCGCGGGAGGAGCAAGCAATCGGACATCATTGTTAAAATTAAATTGGGTGGTGAGACTACAACAGGAGATAATTCGTATGTTTTGTACATTTTTCAGCTACATGTCTTCCATGAAAAAGTGACAATGGATTAAGTTCTTCAAAGAATGAAATATGGTGATTTGTTTGGGAGGATGTTATGCAACTGGTGCGATTGGTACAGGCAGTTCGGCTTCACCTATCCATAAATAAGAAAAGGAGTGACATAACAATGAGCCGTCATTACGTTGGACATGTCCTTGACCGATTTGTGTCCTTTTAAAGAAAGGGTTCGATATGACCATATTCAGAAATGGGTTCTCGTTTTTAGAGTTATTTTGGAGTTCTGCCTCGCACATCTCACAGATAGCTTCCGCATCGGTCTTTCGACAGTCAAAAAAAAGAAAAATCTCGTGTTGCACTGCATAGTAATATGAAACCCGAATTCGTCTGTTAGACAATTTCTTGTTTTTTTAGGTTTATTTGATCTAGTTATTTGACTTGATAAAGTTCCTTCAATTAATTACATGGTTTGTTTTACTTAAATCAATCTTTTTGATCAGCGTAGATTCACTTCCTGAGTAAATTTGCTGTATCCTTTTGCATAAATGTTGTATAAATATGGATTTTTTGATCGCAAATTAATAATATACTGTTAGTTTAAGTTCTGTTAAAGTTCCAAATTTATTCCAATCTTATTTCCAAGTTTCATTTCTTTTATTCCAAATAAATATTTTGGTTTGAACAATTTTGCTTATCAAAGCTGTTGTACATGTGTGGGAGCAGTGGGTGATCAATGGTGTTGAACAGGACAATGAGTAGAAAATCCAGGGATAGGGAAAAGGGAAACGTAATACGGGCCATGACCTAATTACGCTGTTGCGATGAGTGGCTGAGTGCTACGATTGAGCTGAGGGATTGAAATATATGAGGGATGAATGAAATCACCTCTTCGGCACTTCTTTTCCAATTTCTGTCCGGTTATAGGGCGCAGATGTATTTTTTGTGTCGTGTTACCCTACCCTTTCGGACGTTTCATTCAAATTTTGGCTTCCTCTAGTTGGTTAATGCTATTTAATTCTCTAGCTTTTAATGTTTTAATTGATCAGTGCAAATCTCACTACAATACCATACTGCTTTGATGAGGCCCCATTATTATGACTTCATTTAACGTTGAGATTCGACAAAATTCATTCACTCTTCTACTATCTTTTTTATTCATCAACTCAATACCGAGATTTGACTAACAAATGGACTGAAACAATTAGCTGAATGATAAGAATAATATCGGGACTGAGAAAATTTAATGAACCTAAATTTTATGAAATTGCATGCTTATTGGCTTTCCGTCAGCATTTCATCGATGTATCACATGCGATTAAAAATATTATACCGATTTCAACTATTTCAATTCTTAAAGTCATCACTGAAAGTTTTACAAATATTGAAGCAGGTAGATGTATAATTTCATAAAATTTTACTGAGTAACTTTGATCGGAAGGTAGCCGAAAATTTGGTTGGCGGAATACAAGTGAAAATGCATAGCGCATTTTTGGTAGGATTTACTTTTAAAGTTTAATATGCATAGTCGACAATTCGCTACAAACAACAAATTATGAAAAAGTTGATTTACTTGAGAACCATTAATTAGTTTATTTAATAAATGTATAATTATTACAAAAGGAAGTCAATCAAGTCAGTCAAGAGATGGTTTTTACAGCGAGGTGTTTAAATTAGCAATTAATGGGAGAAATATAGGAATAAAGGACAGCCCGAAAATTTAGCTCACTTCCTGAACTCAGTTGGCATTTACATCATTTTGGTGGCATTTGCTTGGTGGAAAATATGTCGTCCTCGAAGACTCCTTCTAATTTCTAAAGTTTTGAAAAAGTAGTTAATTAAAAATTGGTTGTAGTGACTTTTCTGTGGGTCACTTCATGGATCGATTATTAATTCTTGCATCGTCTTTTATTTGCATCAAACAAGCGACGACACTGTTTTGCTCCACTGACGGTAAGTCTTTTTGTTCCTTTTAAAAGTGATACAAATGTGGATGTCGAATAACCTGATCTTTAAAAATCTGGTTACTCTAACAGTTGAGTGACAAGAGTTGCGATGTTTGCGTGAAACAGAGTACGTTGAATTTGTTTGATCAATTTTTGGTGTGCAAAACAGTTCATTAAGATTTACGATTTATCTTTCTGAACATAACTTAAGAAAGAGGAAAATTTGAGGATTGCAGTTCGGGATGAACGGACTAGACGTATTGTATTGGTAGAAATGGATTATTAAAAAAATTGCTTAGCTTCGAAGAAGCTAAAAGCTTTAAAGCGGTTGTAGTATAAGAAATGCCGTTGGGTGTGGGAGACTAAAACGAAGAAAAAGATCGAGTGTTGAATGGTTTTTGACTTCAACTGCGGTAAATTGTGGAGTTGAGGTGAAGTCAGTGTTGATTTGAATTATAAATGAAATTGGATATGTAAAAAAGATATAGCTTTTATGAAGACTCATTTCATATTGTGCGTTCATTACATATGTTATCGAACGAGGTCAGCGGATAGAAGGTGAAATAATCGGAAAATTGCAAACGAGCGCTTTCCAGGACTGCCTCCAAAACTGTTCCACAGTATGACTGTTTTGATTTTCCTGCAAAAAGTTGAGAGCATTCTAGTTACCTTAAAACAGAAGCTTTCCTTTCACCACCTGAAAACTTCACATCATTGAAAAATTTCAGCGGAAGAAATGTACTGCAGTGAACTTTGTGATAGATATCCAGAATGATCCGATGTGCTTGCTTATCGACCAATCTCGAGAAGCGAACGAATCAGAAATGCCCATCCAGGAAAGCGTAATTTACAGCGCAGCATCTTTCTTTATTAATAAAAGTAAATTTTTGCAATTTTGTTACAAAGTTATATGAAAAATTCTGCAGTGATGAAAAGTGGACGACAAATTCAGTTCAGCAAACTGATCAAATCTTCTTTTAAAGGGTTATCATCGCAATGTTCTGATAGTACAGCTTGGGCATTTGAAAGATTTCCAAACAAGGATCTCATTGAGGGCAGGTTTGCAGAGAACGCTGTTGGAGCAATTTCGCTTGAAAAATGCCTGACTTCTTGTTTAAATGAGTTCATTTTTTAATCTGAAATATTTCTTTGATGTCATTTTATAACAATCCATTATGGTGTAGGGACAAAATTTAAAAGCATATAAGTTAAAAGCTTTTAGTAAGTCAAGTGTGGTGTTTCTGCGATGTGGGCAAACTAAAATTAAGCGTTGTGAAGCAGCGATTGCTTCACTAGAGGCATTTGGGATAGTGGAACGGTGATGTAACTATTTCGGAAATTCTTAGTACCAAAAGGCATTTCTTGGAGAGTGGCAGAAAATCATTTTCTAACTGTTTTGACCTTGCCAACTTACATCAAATTTCAGGAAGCAGTGCAGAGCAGCTTTGTACAATAAGAAAGTAGCGCAATGCCGTTATTTGAATGTGTCAATTCAAAGCGTTCACAACACGAAGAAATTCTTCGAACACAGTGAAGACGTAGATTTATACGAAAACAATTGTTTTCCAGAGCGTTCGTTCGAATTTACGTTCTAGCACAGCCATATTGCATTGTAGTGCATTCTGCCCGACTGTGAGACGAAGAGACGAATTAATCTGTTCTCAGACAGACACTGTCGTAAACTCACCACCACCTTTCCCTTTTAGCTTGCAGCAATGAGAAATGCTTATATGACAGATAAAAACTCTCCCATACTGATGTTTTCCATCTCAGATCTCACTATGAATGTCGCACAGTGTCAATTTATTCGAATGCAGTCTTCCGGTTTCACAGATTTTTTTGATGAGCGTATTGCTGACGTAAGTGGCACCACTGAGTGCGAGCAATTATGCGTCACATGGGATAGTGGTAACTGCCGCTATTTCACATACCACCGAGGAACACGTATGTGTTATCTGAGTCACACGTCACCTCGAACATTGAACAAGAATCCTCTACAGAATTACGATCTAAAGTTATCGTCTGGTGATCTGGAGGACTGTGTACAGTGCAAGTTTTGCAATTTCAAGTTCAATTTTTATTATAGATGCGAAAGATTTGAAGTGAATGGTAGTAATCACAAACGGGAGATCCAATCAAGAAATAATTTTGAAATTTTCATTACAGTTAAGTTAAAGTGTAAATCAGATCGGATGCATATACACGGTGCATCGTTAAAAATGTTTTCTGGAACGCTTATAACAAAGAACGATAAAATAGTTTTCTGCGAAAGAAAATTTTTTCACGTATACAACTTCGATGCCGAAATGTTGTACGATGAGTGTGGGATTCTAAAATCTGTTAGCATTTCAGTTTCTTACAGATCAGAGTATTTTAATTTTGAAATTGTTTCTCAAAGCGACCTGCTAATGTCTTCCTATCTCCTTCTCCATTTATCTTATAATTTCTTTGTTTAAAAAAGAAAAGGAGGTAAAAAGTAAAAGGGGTGAAGGAATTAGCAGTATTACTATGATTATTTTCAGCATTCTCATTCTCCTTACTTGACTTTTTCAAATTTGGTAATGCTAAAGGAAGGCAGCACTGAGCTCATTACTGTCAAGGACAAATTGTTAAAGGTCAGACAAGCGAAATCAGTAATAAAATAAGAATAATAGAGGTCTTCTAATTTAACACCATCTGTATTAATTACATGCATGCTTCTAAATCCAAGATTATTGATATTGATTTCCTACTCCGGAATTTTTATCAATTTTAGACTCAGATGCCTGTAATAATGTCGATAATTCTTTGATTTTAGAAAACATACTAAAGCATTAAAATTATCTTTTTTGATGATACACATACTACCGGCCATACTTTCAAATTTTCAGGTTATTTGCCACATACATAGTGATTTGGAAGTTCCACCGGTAGATCAACACTTGTCATTTCGTTTTCTAATTGAAGATGAGAATGTTACAAAACAGATGTAAATTTGCTTCTTTCTTTGTTACTTATGGACAGGTTTACCTTTGTGTTTTGCCAGTCTATAATTTTTTGCAGCTCAAATTTCACTGAATTTTAATTCACAGTTTTGTTAAAAAAGAATTATGCAGAAATTTGCAGAGCAAGGAATATACAAATAGCGTCACAATTGAGAAATTACGTGACCCAACCACGTTATACAATGGAAGTGATGGATATAAACAAAAATCCCGTAGAAGTGGTACAAATCGGTGATGAAGGCTATCTTTTACTGACATTACACGACGTATTCATTTACTCCTTGTTGGACTGCTGTGGAATTATGTTTGATACGCTTATTTCACGTGGATTACTTTTTTAAATGAATACAGCCAATTTTATTATCCATCATTTTAGAAGCCGATCAAATTCTCGATAATTGATTTATCTGCTCGTGATACGCGAAGTGGCAGAGCTTTTAAAATTATAGATTCCAATGGGTAAAAGAAATCTTTTGAATTTGCTAAAATCATTTTTCCATCTAAAATGTTCAGTTTTAATTAAATATGTCTTTGTATTTATTCTTCCTTGCAGTTGTGCTGTTCCAAATGGAATGGTCAAAAGCATTCATCGAATTGATAAAAATCATTTGCAATTGGCCATCGTCTTTAATGGTTTCTCAGATGAGGTAATATTATATATATATATATATATGAAAATTTTGTAGGATTGCACGGAATTCTTCAATTTTTAGTGAGTTAGATAGATGTGCTTTAAATAGTCCAATGGTCTTAGAATGCAGGTGGAACGTATAATAGTTTCTTCAACGTATTTCAGGCCAATATTATTTATGAGGCTTATGCTATCAGTTGTGATGAATTTTGTGACTCAAATAGCTGCACTCAAGTGAATTCCGTGAACCAAAAGAACAAGTATAACTTCAATAATATATTGGAAATAATTTACATGCCTTAGTTTTACTTCAAATATTTTTCCATAAAGTTTCGATTACAGAAATAAAAATGCAGTGCAGAAAAGGCAACCAATGATGGCATCATTTGAATCAAGGCTCTTTCAACTTTCTGGAGATTTATACGCTGTAAAGTCGTCAAATAGGCTCAAATTTAAACGAAAGTTATGGAAAAATGAGGGAGGTATGACTCACTGTTCCAGATTGCAGTCGTCCATCTCCATGTTTAATTTAACGTGTTTCGCATTAATTTCATTTGTCATTTTATAAAAATTTTCCAGAAAATAATGCTTTGCAAACAGAATCAGTGCTGATGTTTTACGAAGAACCACCAACAGACGTCAGCGGTGGGGTAAGTTTAAATAGATTTTGAAAATATTGATAACAACGAAAAAGTTGGGATTAAATTTGGCGTTGTAGGCAGGAAGAAATCCCACTTCGATAAATCAGATGATATGTATTGCCGAAGACGTAAAGTGTTTAATAATTCTCCTGGCGATGTGCCTTCAGACTGTAATGCTAGTTGTCATCATTGTTGTCACATACACTGTCATTCAGGTGCTGATTTTTTGATCAAAATACGGGAAATTTTTGCCAGTTAATAGGAAATACTAGTTAAATCCCGATTTCTTCCTTTTTTGGAAAAACCTCTGTCTAACATTGAATTGAAAGAAAGTTTTTATCCAGTTAACAGATATCGTAAGCAAGTAGAACAACTTACATTAAAGTTAATTAGTTGCAGCATTGCATAAGACGAAAAAGGCACTCAGAAATTGTCGAACTGGACCAAAATATCGGCAATAAACAACAGACGGTTGGAAGGCTCCCGGAGAACTGAAATGTTGTATGACCAATATTTGTTGGAACCAACAACGAATTACCTAAATAAGAAGCTTTATAGAATAAAGTTAAAAGAGTCACTGGTTAATTTCCCTCTCAGTTACTATTGTACTGCACGCTGTACAGCAATGTGTTTTCTTGCGATGTCTTTTAATCGTAAGGCATCTTGAATCTTGAATTCGCATTAGCTTGTTCGAAGGTTTTATTTTTGTACTGCTTAGCGTAGCAGTAGTACTAGTACTAGTACTAGTACTAGTACTAGTACTAGTAGTAGTAGTAGTAGTAGTAGTAGTAGTAGTAGTAGTAGTAGTAGTAGTAGTAGTAGTAGTAGTAGTAGTAGTAGTAGTAGTAGTAGTAGTAGTAGTAGTAGTAGTAGTAGTAGTAGTAGCAGTAGTAGTAGTAGTAGTAGTAGTAGTAGCAGTAGAGTGTATTATCTTATCGTAATGTATACAACATCTTTATTGTGTAGCATGAAGAACGATAGGAGAACAATTAGTAAATCGAATAGGCAACAGATTTAGCTTCATTAAGTTGTTGCTTCTTATTCGTTCTTGTTTGCAATCAGCACCAAACTAATGATTGCTCCATTCATTCCATTTTATCTCTCGTTTGACATCTAGAAATTAAAACTTTTTGATTTAACAATAATGAATTAAATGTTTTTTCCGAGAATTTTTTATTATGAAATTAGTATTTTGATATTACCGTGAAAATGCAACCATTCTTGATAGCTAGCCACACCGTTCAATAGTAATATATATATGGCTATAAATATTACTGCGCATACTATGGAGCAGAATACAACGTATTAGACTAAAAAGTTGTTTACTTTTTTGCACGTGCCTACTTTTCAACCTCACTATCGAAGAGGGTCTGCGTAAATGTCTAGTTTTCGGTTCGGTGATGACTACCATTAAAAAATCAGTGGCTGAACTTCTTTGTGAACCATAACCGAATTTGTAGATATTGGAAAAAAGAATGAAACTGATATCTTATGTTTTAAACGCTTTAAGCACTTCCGTTCTTTGTCAGAAATTCAGTCTGCAAAATCATCCGAAACCGTTAATTGCAATCGTCAAAAATGCCGCCATAAATGTGAAATTCGATGCGCGCATACCAACAGTCAAAAAAAAGCTTTTTTTTTTAACTTTCTTAACATTGTTAACTTAGTTTAAAAAAAAGCCTTCTAGTCCCAAATGAAATATTAAGCGAACGAAAAGTGGAAAGACTGAACTTCGACAAACAAGACTTTGTTATTAAAGCCGTTTTCTAACTGAGTTACTTTTACATGGTATTTGTAATTTACCTTATTAGCCCTTCGATTTTACTGCACTCATCATTAGTTTCATGTCAAAATCAACTTGTTTTTGAAAATTGATTGTTGATCAAAATGTACCGGATTGGAAAATCGGTACTTATCCTACATATTTTAATGGAAATGGATTGGCATAAAGAAACTGAGAAATTATCTCCTAATATATTTCATTTCATTAAACTTGAATTTAAAAGCGTGTAACAACCGCTCAATAAAGAGCACCAATTTTTCTTCCTCAAAGAAAGCTTGTTTAGTGGTAGGAGTCATTTTTTTTAATATTTTTTTATCATAACCCAATCACTCAAAAAATGAGGATGAGCAAACAATAGGGAGTTTCATCTGTAACTCATTTTTCCGTTATAACTCGTTTTCCTTTTCATTTTCTGCTCATTTTGAATTAAGCCTTAATGTACAATAAGCACACATTATTGACGAAGTTTTCGCCCAACATTTCACCTCTATTTCAGTAATTTTGCATGCAATGGCTCATCCATCCTTATCTGCTCTAATTCACTGCAATCGGACAGACACTCCCGGCTATTTGCACGAAAAAAGCATTGCAGATGATTATTGTATGAAAGAAACAGAAATGTAATTTGCAGTAACGAGTATTTTTTGCCCAGATTTATAGAAGTGAATAATAACAAAAAGTAATTTATACGAATTCGTTAAAACATCAAATAATTTTGATTTGCATTTATTTATACAAGTTATGTTTGTTATAGGCAAACATTATTCAGCCGAAGGAAGAATAATATCCATCAGTGCTGGCTGTACTTCTTCGCTGTACCAGTTTGCCAGTGGAATGAAATCTGCAACTGGCAACTGTAAGGGGCCGTCGATGTAAATGTCCAAGCCATGACCATTTAGTAGAATGTTCAGCATCTAAACCAAAAGTGCGTTTTTGAATTGACAACGAAACGGTGTAGCGCACAAATTCAAATCGAACTAAAAGATCCTGTCATATAGCAAAATTCTGGCTACTTTCATAACTATAAATTAGAAATGTTAAGGAGAGAAAGCAACAAATTCTGAAGATTGTTGCAAAATCAAACGTTGTTGGTATAAGTAGTGAGACGATTTCAGAACTACCGGCCGATGTAACACGATTCACGAATATGTAATGCACTGATTAGCAAATGAGCACTTTTAATGAAATGTAATGAAGTTCCATGCTACCGTATGCCCAGCAAATATTAAGTCACTGACTCCGAATGAAATCTGGAGTCAAAAAGATTAACCAGCACGTATATTTAAATCACGAAAATGCTTTAGCGACTATGAGTCTTGCAGCTTCCTCTAACGCAAATGATAAAGAAAATAAATTATGCGAAGCGCAGCTTAAGTTCTTCACGTGAAAGTACGAGCGAACCACCTCGGTAGTCATACTACCTGCAATCCCTGTCCGACCGCTGAATCGAAAAAGAATATAACAATTAAGCAAAGTACATTGTATCGCATCCTAGCACAGCCTACAGATGACTGGGTTTTCTTCATCATCACGTCTGCAAAGCTTTTTGCATGAAGTTGATCGAAAAATTTTTTCAGTCCTATCTATCGACTGAACTCCCGACTTGAGATGATAAATCAGTCCCAAAATAATGTTATTAGGAAAACGGAATTTCAAGAAACCACTATAAGTATTGCTCACGTACTTCAAAATTATCAGGCCACAAGTAATTTGCAGCGATCAAAGCAAACTGTCATAAGCAGGATGGTCCAGAACTACACGCATCACTAACAATTCATTAGCCCCACTACTAGCAATCTAGTAACCCAGAGAATTATTTCAACTGATGCCATAAAATACAGTGAGCTTATTCTGAAAAGGTTTCAATGTCAAAAATTCAAACTTATACGAACATATCTATCGTTCTTTTAGAATAGCTCTAAAAGACGCAAATCTGACACCACGTTCATCAAGAAGCCGCATGTGTAGCGCGGAACTCATTCACTGCTAAAGTGTGCTCCTAAAGAAGCTACTGATTTGAGATCCACGCAAGGAATCGAACGAAGCCTTACTTATTTCCTGCCTCCGTCTCAGTGATTTTAACAGCTGCAATATTCTGCTCCATTTCATACAAACATATAAAAAAAATTACTACTGCTAAAATGGATTCTGAGGAAGTTAATTATTAAATATAAGAATATATATAACCTTGCACATGTAAAGAAAACTATCGTAAACTCATTAAAAGAGATCTCAAAAAAAATGCTAAATAAACTCGAAATAATGACTTATAGTTATTTGGAAGTTCTAACTGAACAACACTACAATTTCAGTTTATCGGAAAACCTGGCAATGATGAGAAGTCGATAGAGGAAAAATGATTTAGATGATCATTACTATATCACATCCATTGCCTTATCTGAAGTTATTTTTGCAACCTTCCCTTGCCATCACGTCGACAATTTATCACCAATAGTGTGTCAGTGCAGCTGCATATGCGCGGCTATAAATCTTTAATCCACGAATTATTTTATTTTCATAATTGTTAAAGTTCGAGTGAGAAACAGTGGTTGTGCTACAAACTAGCAATATTTCACATTTTTTAATTGCTTCGACCTTGTTTAATGTAGTTAGGGGAACGAGCCATTCAAACCTCCAACATGGATTGGGGTATACACTCTCAAGAAACGTAAATTTGGCTTTAAACTTTCCGTGAGCCGAAGTTCACGATTCCAGCATGTATGGATTTGGATGCGTCGTAAGTGTACATTTGATAATTGCGGTGGGTGACTAGACGCTATTCAGAAATTTCAGTCATAATTCATTGATATTATTTAGCAGTTCAAAGTAGTTACGAGTAATCCTAATCAAAATATTTGCATTTCATAAATGTGTCCGTGTGTCCGTGTGCAAATTGTTTGAATCCGGATAGCAGGAAAAATATAGCGATGTTCAGGTGAGTTATGAGAGGTAAGTGAATAATCGTCATTCACATCAAACAGAACATTTCTGCGAATTATCACCACAAATACTCTCGACTACAGTCACGAGTTCCTTCTGTGTGGTAACGACTTCACGGAGCTGTGAAGTGCAGCAGTACATCTCAGACTTCCCATGGCTTCTACGTTCTGTTCCAGTACCACCGTCCCAAATCACGCATTCAGTGCTCATTTCTCGGTGCTCCTTGCGACATTCTTGCCGTTCGAGAGAAACATCCGCCGATAGGCATCTTCACCACAAGCCGCGTTTCGCTTTGTTGACTGACTATTGCTTCCGAGGCAACCGTACTTGTCGGAATTGGTGTAGCGCTTCCGATTCACCACAGCACAACAAATTGCAGTTTTACGTTTGATAACTTCAACACTACAGCAGCGCACTAGTACATTCCGATGCACCTCAACGACCGCAAGCGCTTTCGGTCGGGAGCAAAATCATTCAAAAAATGCGATGACCCGCTCGCTGCTGCTTTCACTTCTCTTTAAAATTCCATGCCCCTGACCGACGTCCACAATCGCAAGTAGTGTAACCCTTCCTTCTCTTCGCCGCCTAGCAAATTCGTTGTACAACTGCGGAGTTCTGACAACAGGTACACTGCTATCATCAACTGACTCAGCTATCAAATGACCCCACACGAACTGTAACAGCGCAAATAGTCACTATCAGGAAAGCTTCTTCTCCCACTTCTCTCTACCTCTTACCCCCTCCGTCCCCCCGCCACTCTACTTCCCACTTCCTCAACCACCCTCTGCGCTAGCCACCGCTGATCGATCTTCGCTCCCTATCCCACACATGTATGTACACTTTCATTGTTGTCTGCCTTTCGGTCGGTGCAGTGGAGAACGCGGCCGCTGATGTCATTGCGTAAAGTGGCGTGGTTCGAGCTCGATGGGTGATTTTGCGCAGGTTAGAGGTCGTGGGTGGAGAGGGGTGATTATGATGTACTATTGTGCTAGGCCATTCTGGCATATATTGTAGAAGGATGGTCCATCGAGCTCTTTTACAAAAGTGCCTCTTCGAGGCACTGAAATCGTAGAATCATTGTAGCCCAATATTTCAGACTTGAAACCTAAGTGCTTGCTGCAAGGATTGTTGGCTTTCTGCTGAAAATTACGAAGTGTTCAGTAACACCTCTAAAAAACAATAATTGCTTCTGAAAAACAACTCTTTACTGTTAGTTTTCAAATAATGCACTAGGATTTCATTTTATGCCGTTGAAGATATTTTTTGTTTATTATGTCCACGTAGTTTACTGCTGTAGGTTGAAATAGTAAGCCTACCTTACCCGCTTGTTGTGATGTATTTAGCATGCACCAGAAATTTTTTTTGGATTTCGTTGCGTTAATTGAGATGATTGAAAAAGTATAATATGAATCAACAGGGTGCTCGTTTATTGCTGTAGCAAGAATTACCTGTAAAGTTTCGTAGTTTTTTTAACAGCTTAAAAACACATATATTTCAGGCTGAGGGATGGTAATCCTCCTACAATGTGCTCTTTACTGCATCAGAAGGTCCGATCGAGCTTTGGCTATGAAGAGTTTTATTACCGTGGAAGACTTGCATCTTCCACAACTGCTGTCTTGCTAGTAGTTCGGAAAAATAAGTAGCAGCGTGTCCAGTTTTACTGCATAACAAATCGCTTTATTCATCTGTTTACCGGGTTAAAAGTTCTTTGATACCAACTACATGTTTACGGCAGAAGAGGTAAATCTTGCGGAATCATCATCTATGAACGAGGTTTATTTGTTGCTCTTCTAAAAACACTCTTTCGCTGCTGGAAACTACACTCCTATTCTGTTGTTCTGATATTTTGTCCACAAGCACATTTATATAACTAAAACTGAGTTAAAGGATTATTCAACCCAGATAGAAGCTATGGAGCAGGAAGATGGTGAAGTCAGCGATGCGTCCAACTGTGATGTAAGTTTATTTTGGCATGTGGTTAAGTTTTCTCTATTATGGATATGTTTGTAGCGTTTTGTTTTCTACAATGGAAATATTCGAGTTCATAATTTAGAGCGTAAATGATACAAGTGAAATAGTGGGTCAACAAACGAGTAAATCAAACCGTAAGGAGGATGATATAACAGTAAAGACGGACGTTAATGTTTCAAGGAAAACAGCTCTTGAAAAATTGAAGAATATGAGTTTCAGTTCCAAATCGAAGCTTCTCGCAAGGAGGTTAGTACTTATGAACTGATTAAGCATGTCGTCTTTTCTACATTTTTTGCTCTTTGTAATGAAATTTAATTTTTCGATGATTAAATTTAGGTGGTTGTTTTTTTTTTTGGTCTCTAATTTTTAACAAGAAATTGTGCCGTATTTGTAGTTCATCAGTGGAGCAGCGAGAGAGAGAAAGAAAAGAACGACAAAATCTCACGTGAGTTACATTTATGTGAATTTTCCATTTTAACTTTGGTTTAATGCATGTCTATATAATACCTTTTGCAAGTGCTTAGGGGTTTCAGAACATCAAAACTGCAGCATTCACCTCATCGTGACAACGATGAAGAAAGGCGGCACAGGAAAAGGCGTTGGGAAGAACGGAATGACGAGGTATTAATATTTGTCTCTACTTTTCAAGTTATAACATTAAATATCGGTTCAACAGCTAGTTTATGTCTTGTTTTTAAAGCGGGAAAGTCTTTTGAAGCCCTTTCTTTTGGTAAACTTATTAGTTATGAGGAAAATGTTCATAGGAGGTAATTAATATTAACTTACCACCGTATTTTTAGCAGGAATGCCATCAGACACTTGTTGAAGAACGACCCAAGCCATTGAGAGAGGCTGTTGCTGCTGCTCATGTGACGCCATTGCCAATAAGTAAACCTTTGGAGTCACCGCGTCCTAGCGATCAGCCTCATACGTTGCGTCAACGTGTAGAAAAACTGATCAATGTCCAAGAGAGTGAGGTAAACTTTTTTACTGTATGGATGATTGCCTAATTATTTCCTTTTTAACCTTATTTGCTCCAGGCGATTAACATGTCCGACAAAGACCTCAGAAATTTGATAATGCGAATGTGTGAACTCAGCAAAGAGCAGCAACGATTACAGCGAGGTCGACAAACTCAATTTGAGTAAGTAGTTGTTATGTTATGGGTTTTGTCAAAAGGACCAATTCTTCAATTAGAAATGTGATGAATTTTCATGTTGTTAGTGAATCATATTTTGTTTTAATTTCAATTTCTTTTTCTGAAGTGCACTTTTTCGACTTTTGGATGGATTTATTGACATTCATTATTTTGCTACGTAATTTAAGCAGTACTGGTTGATTCATGGTTTATATCCTTATATATTTTCACAGGACACTGCAAGAAATATATATTGAGGTGAAGGATGATATTGAGAAACTATACATCCGCGTTCCGACACACTTGCGAATGGATCTCCCGCTTCCACCCCAAGCACTGCATCCTTCTGCCTCATCTTCTGGCGGTATTTTTCTAATTATATTTGAAAGTATCCACACATTTTCTGAATTTTTTTCGTATTTATTCAAAATAGTTTACTTCTAATTTGATTTTCGCTACTAATGATGCGTTGGAAGAACCAAAAGGTTGCAAAAATTGTTTATTTTTGCAGATTGTTTTTAGCGTTTTTGCAGGTCCGTTACAAATGAACGGGGAAACTACTGCTTTTCGACTAGAGCAACGGTTTCGGTTACCAAGTCTTTTCGATCCACCTCAGATTGTTGCAAATATAAACATGGGGATGAATTCTAGTAGTGATCCTGAAGTTATTGTGCGGAGTGAAGAAGGATGCGCTGGAGGGCGAGTAGGGTTTGTTGAAGGAAGTACTTCTAATGATACACAGAGGATATTGGGTGGTAAGAATGGAGCGGTTTACAGCATCGGATTAAATGAGCACGGAACGTTCGAAGATGTAAATCGAATCGGATTGGGGAACAGTAGTACACTGCTAAGGAATGATGGATCGAATCGAACTAATGTTGTGGAATGTGTACCTCATACGGGTTCAACTTTAGAACCGACGATACATTCTGTCAACGGCAAAAAACCCTCGTTTCCTAACTTGAACGGTCCTGCCCATTTGGATCAGTCTACTTTAATGATTCCTTCAACGAGTGCATGTGATCTTGGTCCTAAGCCACTAGTAAGCAGGTTAGTCTTCGATGATCGTAGTCCCAGACTTTTGGGAAGTGGACCTTCTCATGATCTGCAAGCTCAGATGAGTAGCTTTAGCGATCGTCCAGCGCCATTGATGAGCTTTGGTGATGCAGCCAGTTCAAATAAGGTATCTAATTCTGTTGGAGGACAAATCTGCGACACTCCTGAAAAGTCAACAACCTCATCATATACTGTGGTGCAAACAAATGTTTTAAACAAAATAGAGCCTGGAGGTAAATATTGTATAAATGTTATATTAATTTATTTGAATGACGTTGGAATATATGCAGTACTGTTGAATTGATGGTTTGATGGAGACCTTCTTAATTTTTTTTCCAAAACTAAATTTTAGTCGGTTGTATATTCAGTTCCAGAGAATGACAGTGGCATACGAGTAGTAAATAAGCACTGCTTCATACACGCCGGATTACAAGGGGTGACTAATTTAATCCAATCGAATAAGACTCCTCCAGTGTCTGACTTCTCCTCCAGTGTTTCACGAAGGTAATTTTTGCGGTTTTTTTCTCCTATGATTTAGTGTAATTCCCATGAATAAGAGAGAAGTTTCCGCAGCGGTAAGATTTATCTTATACTAATTTTTTTAAGTGATTTGGATCTTTTTTGATAACAGTTAGCATTATGCCTCTAATGCTTTAAACCACTTCTATCGTACCATCCACTAACATATAACTTTTATGTTTTTCGTCAGACCAACTAGACGGAGGTGTTTGCTTTATTAATTTGAGAAAATCAAAAAAATCTTTCAGAGCAGTGTCGAATTCAGTGAATACCGACAATACACTATGTAGCCTTATCCACTTGAAATCCAGTGAGATCCAAAGCAGCTCGCAATTACCTCTTCCAAATCTTTCCGAGCCACCTCCACCGCTTGGCACAGTTCCTGTAAATAGTCCAGTACTACCGAATAAAATGCCGAACACGGTTCTTTTAAATACGGTGCAAAGCTCGAGTATTGTGCCATCGCAGACAACACCAGCAACAACTGGTTGTGCTCGAGCATATCCTTCGGAACATGCAGTTGGCACCATTCAACCACTTTCTTCGACCCCCACCGGTGGCGTTCTAAATGTACCTGCAAGCAACACCGCTTCACAGAACTTGCAACCACAACCCGGGACTGCTGTCGTTACCGCTGCACAGTCACTAATGCCATTACGTTCCGGACCATCTACAGTTAACGTTCCACCTCCAGACTTCTCGGTTCCTCCACCATCGCTTATTGTAAGAGCAAATGTTGCTGCATCTACTACAACTAATCTATTAAGTCATATCGAGCCGACCAGTTCTGCTGATTCAAGGACAGGGTCTTCAAACCCAGGTCTTCAAAGAAGCTTGTCACAAATGAAGGGAGGAGTATTACCTAATAGTGCTGTTCTACCTGGTTTACCTTCAATGAATGTTCCACCACCTTCCTTTTCGGTACCGCCCCCTCAAGCACCAAATATCGGTCCTGTATTTCCTACTCCTCCACCGATAGTAACTTCAAGACCAAGACCTAATTTGGTATCGTCCATGGTTATCCCACCGCCAAATCTTATGTCTGGAGCAGTAAGTTTAACCTGTCCACCACCTGATTTGTCTCAACCTCCGCCTAACATCCTTGGCACGCTGGGAACGAGCAATCCAGAAAATGTTCAGCAAATGATTAATGTAGTGGTTGGAAGTCAATCGACTGTGAGCGGCCAGACACCTGTAGAAGTTGGAGCAGAATTAATTGCAAATACTTACAATAGAGCTGGAGGCGTCAGGCTTCACCATGATGCATCATTAAAACAGCGAATGTCAACGGTCACAGAGAACATCGCCATGCTGGGCAAAATGAGGACTCCTGCACCAGCTGGACCACCAAGGCCACTTTCTTCGGTAGGCAAACTGCCACCGCCACTTATGCTTTCACCTGGAACTCGTGGTGGTCCTACTTCCAGAATTTCCAGTTTTAACAAGCGGAAAGGAATACAAATTTGGCCGTCATCAACTCGCTTACAGCAGCGTCAAAAGCGACAAATCAGTGATATGGTAGCTATCATTCCGGATGAACATGGTAATTAAGCTGCATAGCGACATTATTCTTCGGTTGATCGGGTAGCAAAATTGTTATCTTTCATCCTTTGTAGATCATTATCCAAGAATTTAGGGTTTTCCATTTTCAGTGTTCCATTCATACTTTCAATATGTGGGAAACAAAACGAACATTTCAGACCATCCCAATTCACGCGAAGAGCCAGATGACAATATTTTTTTGATAGTGTCTGATGAAGAGGATGGCAACAAGTAGCGTGATACAATTGGAAGCCATCACTTGTACATCAGTATTTCTCATGCAAATATTACTCTTCGGTAGGAATATTTTCTAGGTTAAAACATCTAATTGGATCCCTAGATATACCATTTCGCAGTCAAACCTGCCGAGGCGCCCTCTAGTCTAGTCAGCCTTGCCCATCGTTAGTAATTAATTTGCAATTATCATTATATTCAACTTT
Organism: Litomosoides sigmodontis; assembly: GCA_963070105.1. NCBI lineage: Eukaryota > Metazoa > Nematoda > Chromadorea > Rhabditida > Onchocercidae > Litomosoides > Litomosoides sigmodontis. The sequence goes on from OY718806.1 coordinate 10,620,482, forward strand.
TGCTATTTGTATCCATTACCTCACGCGAAAGTAGGTAAGTCTCGATCCTAAGATTTTGATTGTAACAAATGCTAATTGTAAAAAATAGGTCATATTATCGTAAATTAATTCTTTAGATTTCAGTAATTAATCATGATTTGAAGACTGATTTCTCTCCCCCAGTATATTTTCCTTTAATTTGAATCATTTCAAACGTACCTTTTCCGAATATTAGATATAAGACTAACATTAGTGAGTGATATTTTGAGTATTTTGAATAGCTTTTGTTTTGATAATTGTATTTGGGCAAATCGTCTGTTAAAGCGTTACTGTTTTAAAATTAATCAGCTGAGTATTTTGGTCTACTATTTTGCATTTGTTATCTGTTTTTTATGTTGATTGAATTTGCAATTGAAGTAATTAGTGACAACTTTTGAAAAGTATTCCTCGAAGATTTTAGCAGAATCTGGAATTACCTGGACACAGTTTGAAAGACAATGTCTGAATAGTGGCCATCATATCTTGCTAGTCTTCTAGTTTTTTCATTTCGATTCGTGCATTTTAAGATTTCCAGGTTTTCAGTACTTTGTAGTTATGCTTCTGTTTTTTCGGATTGTGAATGGGTTTTTCGAAAGACCATTATTTGTTTTTGTACCAGCATCCACTGCAACAGCATCAATAGTCAGCAGTTTTGCGACCAAATCGACTTACGATTTTATTTTTATTTCGTTTCCCTTTTCTTATCATTAGTAATATTAATATTTTTTTACGAACATTGTGTATGACACATCGTCTTATATTGTGAATATATTTGAACACTTTGAAGTTGTCATTTTTGATGTGGTAGTTTTTATTTCAAACCGACATTTTGCGCTTCGATATGAAGTCTTTTTTTTCTGTATTTCGCCTTTATCACACAAAACCTTTCACGAAACCCGTATCTGGATACTTATTTCAGCACGGTGTGGAAGTGGCAACGGTTGGACAGTTTCGAGGCACAACGGGTTACGTAGCCCAGAAGCTTCCAAGCAAGTTGGAAATGCAGTACCAGGTGTCGGTTGGTGAAGACCGTACGTCCGATCCACTGATGACTTTTGACGGATGAGTAGATTGAAATGAGCGATTTTAACGACTGGCAGTATAAATTTTTGCGAAAGGTTCTGTCGGACTTGCAGTGTACTGCCATCCAGGGGGTTATATGGTATGAGGGGACAGTCCAGATAGTCACACAAACAACTGATGGCTTATTTGTTTGTAAGTAGTATGTTACTAAGGTGCTGGGATAGTACTACTATCCGATATTTGGTTGATGGTTCACTATGTCGAATGACAGCATAAGTACTCGCTTTTTTCTGTTTCCTATAGCAGATACCATGTTTAATTTTTATCGTCATTGTAACCTAATGAAGAGAAGAAAATCACTCGTTAATTTATAAGCTACCGTTGATCTCTCAGAAGATGCTCTGAATCGTAGTCATCAATCAGTAGAATATCCAAGCGAGTTTTTTTCGTAAATAACTGCATTGCTTCTTATAAGCAGTGGAATAGGTTATCATGTTTGTTCCTTCATCTCGTGTTAAACATTGTTCTCTAGAATACTTTATTTACATTTATATGTCGTTAAAACAAACTTTAAGCACTTCTGCAAAAGGAATAGCATGGGAGAAAAACGAGTATGAGAGGGAGAAGAAAAGGAAGAGGAGGGAAGATTTTCATAGGTATGAATCGACTGGGTTAAGAAGATAGTTGGGAGAGGGGGTAGAATGAATTCATTCCCACATGTAGAAAATATGAACATGGAGGTTGGTCGCCTCGCACGTCGTCCATAGAAAGACGAAACAGAGGTCACTTCTCTCCTCCTGTACTTCATATTGTCAATGATTTGTTCTGTACCACCTAGTGGCAGTGATGCTGATTCCACTACTGATAGTGCAACTTGCCAAATTTGGCTTTAATTATAAATGGGGAAAAAAAATATAAAACGAACTTCAAAATAATTCCTTTTGTTCTGAAAATCTTATGGTAAGCCCTATGATGTTTACATGGCTGCACTGAAGTTGGAGAGGTGTGCCGTCTGATGTTTGGAGGGTGGAGGTATGGAAAGTTGCAAAAAAATGGTGTTCTGAATCGATGACGATAGATGTGTTTCTGAAAAGTGTTGAAGCATTCCAATCCGCAGCAAGCTATGACTGTATAAGCAGGATTCCAATGAATTTCAATTTCAAGGATCTGCCTCGTTGCAAGCTCTAGTAGGCTTCTTCGTTATGCAAGTTCGGAAGTATAGCGGGCAACATGCAGAATGAGTTTGAAAAGATCTGGAGTCACCTGAAACTTCCATAATGAAACTTTTTTGGAAAAATAAAGAAATAAACATCCCTGGCAGCCTGTTTTATCCCATGACGATTTACTGTGGTTTGCATGTTGGCTTAGATGTTTTTTTTTGTAGACGTTTCTTGAATTCGCAGTGACCTGTGCGTTTCACTACTTTATATATTATCCCTTGATCTATCGAAAACAAAAACTTTTGCAAGCCCCTTTGACTCCATCAAAAAAGCACCGGTCTCATATAGCTTCTAAAATTTGGAATGCTCTCCAAAATATTCTCTGCTTATATCTGCTATGGATAATTGGGATATTTTGGTGGAAAAATTAGTTGAATTTCTCACAGTTAACGTACAATAGATGATTTTCAATGGAGAAAACAATATCCACAAAGATCTACACGAATCCATCCTAGTGATGGCACAAACCTTTTCTCCTTCCGCAATGTCATATATGATGAGTATGCAGGAATAGTCTACGAGCTTCTCAAGAAAAATGCACTGTTGTTCAAAAAAAGCCATAAGGGATCCTTTGCTTACGTTCCCTTTAAACTAGAAAACCACCTGTTGTCAAAACAAAAGTCGCAAGGAACCTCTCCCTCGCTTCCACTTCGTTTTTTTCCAATTCAGCTTTTGAGCTGCAACGAAATATTGTATGGAATATCCCGCAGTGTTTTATTGGATACAGTAGCAGCAGATAAGCTAGTGGTGATAATTGTTAGTTGTGTTTAGTTGTTGAAGCCAGAGGGTGCTGGTGTGTTTTGGAATATTCCTTATCTTCGTTTAATAAAATTTTGCTTTATCCCCACTTATTTCCTCCTCTCTTCTTCGCTGTATCAGTAAATGGATGTGTTAATTCTCATAAATTTAGTGTTGAGTTCGAAATAACATTGGACTATAGTTTTTATAAGTAAACATATGTGTTGCACGCCACTTTAACGTTTGTGTTCACTGCAGCATATTATTGGGAAAGTTGGCTCTTATCTCACTGTATACATATGCTTCCACTTTTAAGCGAGGTTAAGACCTTCTGTTCCATTCTGGGAGCCTGGAAGGGTTTTTTGTCTTTCAATTTCATTTAATCATTTCCATCAGCTTGGAGTGGTTGAACCTTCAGCTTAATGTCTCATTTGAGATCAGAATATCATTCTCGTATTCATGATTCTGAAATACATAAAAACCGTATCTTTCTCAGCTACATACATAATTTTTTTATGGAACGAAATTTTCTTGTTCGTGATTCTCGAACTCATAAAGTCGTGTCTCTGTCATATACGTAACACTTTTATTTCACTAAGAGGTATCCATAATTTCAGTGTTGGTCTCAAAAATTTCAAAAAGCGTGTTGGTAAGGTAATTCGAACAAATCTATCATGTTTTCACCTGTATATTCTTCTGGTTGGTATTTGTACTTGTAGAGTATTGGGACCCCTCTTTTGTTCAGTAGCCTTTTTGATCTCGGAATAGGATTCATCATCGATTTGAATATTGATACTGCAGATGAATTTCAGGAGGGGTGCATGTGCCACATCCGATGTTTATGTCACTCCAAGGTGTCCCTGTCCCCAATGTTCCACGCATGCCTTATATCCCTGCTATTCATCCTTTCCGACTTCCGCCCTTCACGCCAAACACTTTTCCACCACTACATCGAAATGGAGTTTTGGTTCGACGTTACAACAGTGAATGCCCGCCTCAGCCCCGGAAGTTATTTATCGGCGGTTTGAGTCACGAAACTACGGATGAACAGGTATTATTCGCATGCAGAAAGATGAAGGCCTGATTGCAGATAATAATTCGTCATCAAGAATTCATTTTCCAGATGAATGAGACATTATAAAGCATTCGAAAACTTCTTGTATGTTTTATATTACTCCAAGTTGCGAATAATGCGCTGTTGCTGTCGGTTTTTTTTTGAGAGTTACTCGTTTTGTCCATTTAGGGACGAGTAAGGTTTGTTACCTTCTATATTTGTTTATCTAAGAACTCTATGTTGAAGTTACGGCAGTATTATTCGAAGTGGGGCACTGTAGTGGACTGTATAGTTATAAGGGATCCCCAAACTAAGTACTCACGCGGATTTGGATTTGTAACATTTGCAACTGTACAGATGGCTGAAGCTGCTATGGCTAATCGACCTCATACCATAAATAACAAGGTATGTATTCATTTGCCATCAGATGACATTTGTAAATTGTTGTCTGCATTTAGTATTGAGCTTGGCTTTATTTTCATGCCTGAAACGGTTTAAAATGCTCTTCCTTTAGGTGGTTGATCCAAAGCGCGCTATACCTCGTGAACAAATGTCACCCCTCCTTCCAAATCATCCTCCACCGTTCCTGGAGATTGAACCTAGTCCAGGATGCAAGCTATCCTTGTCAGGTAAAGTTCTTTTATTTGAAGAGATGTAAGTGGCCAATATCTTTTGATGCCTCAAATGACTATCTTTTCAGTTTTGAAAGTAGTTATTATAGGAATACATTGGGCATGGCACACAGTTGATGATTTACGACAATATTTCGACAAGTTTGGAACTGTTGAGCAAGTTGAAATTTTGGGTAATCCAAGAGGACTAGGTTTTGTTGTTTTCGAAAGGAAATCTTCCGCAGATAAGTGTTTGGAATATGGGAAAGTCCACATAATCAACGGCCAAAACTGTGAAGTTACCGTAAGTTTAATGTCAATTTTAGATGTTATTATTTTTTTTAGTATTTCTTTGTCTCTCTTTTCGGAGTTTTGAGTTTGATTTGAGGGAAGTTTTCCGAAAAAACGGGAGATATTTTTTTTTGTAGTAATGACTAGAATTTGAATAAAAACTGGATATTACTTGTTAAATTCCTCTTCATTTATAGGGTAACCCGAAATTTGTTTTACAGCGTAACCCAATTGAACATTCCATCTATCAACGTAGTGATACTTACGATGGCAATGATTCGGAAATGATCGACGAGCAAGTTGATTCGGCTACCGCGAGTGGGCACGAAACACCTGGTGATGGCTCTATAAAAGCTCTGGAGAATGGATTTGCAAACAGTTTGAATTTTGCCGAGGCGGAAAATGTTTGCTCCTCTTGCGTTGTTGATCCAACTGAGAAACTAAAAGGAAACGTAGGAAGTAAGAAGGTTATCAAACTACCAAAGTCAGAGAAGGAAGATGTAAATGTGAAACCAGTTAAAGAGGCAGGGGATGAAAAGAATGCGAATGAAACGCGTAATAAAAAGATTCCGGTAGCAAAATCTGATAAGAAAATCAAAAAAACTATCAAAAATTAAAAAATAAAGATTCTGAATATATGGCGGTTTATCCAATTTTATTTTTTATTGTTCAAAATATTTAATTAGCTTTTTTGCATATCATTCTTTATGGTGTTTTGCATTGTCTTTACAGCTCTCCACATACGTTTTCTTCAATTACTGCACCTGCTGCTTGATTGTCTTATTATCAGTAATACTGTATTTGAAAAGAAATCATAAAAACTGAAAATTTTATTTGCATGTGGCAAATTTCAAGAAGAGCTATATTTTCCCTCTTTTTCTTATGTGAAACCTCTTTTCAAATTTTCTTGTTTTTATAGAATTAAATTAGCAGTTGTCTTCATACACAGTTGTAGGTTTGATGCATGGCGGCTTTATTCCTACGGGGTTTAATAATATTGGAAAGGATGATATCTGTAAACGTTTTTGCTCAAACTATCTCATCACGCTTCATAAACGTCTTACTGTTTCAGATTTACATGCAATCATAGCTGCTTATCCATTAAATTAATTTTCCTTGTTTTTCGTGTTATTTTGTTTGTTTTCATTCTATCGTTTGAGTTGAATTTAGATCTTTCATGGATGACAATGTATATACAGGATTTTATATTATCATTCATATGAATGTTCATTATCCTCTTGTTTTTCAATCAATGATTTTTTAAAACATGTTTCAAGAAGTGGCCAATTATTATACCTCAATCTTTTTTCTGTGCATAAATCTGCGAATTCATTAGTTATTTTAGTGGGAGTTAGCGCTGGATTTTGAACAAGACAAAACGTATTATAAAAATCCCAGAATCTATGAACTTTAAAGGAAATACTTTGCAAAAACTTAAAAGAGGAAATAAACAGTTTCTTTTCTCAAAATTTTCGTTTCCTTATCGATGTTCATTAAACATACCTGTCGTTAGTGTCTTGTTCAGCAGTGCAATCATCATTGTAAGAACTGGGTGTCATCATTCATAGTTTATGAGTCTTTATCAGGTTATATTATATGGTAGTCATCAATAAGCTGTTATCAAATGTAAACCTTTTTCCAGCTTTCTCTTTTCGTAAGTGGTCAGTCTGGTTTCAGGGACTTTTGTTTTTTTCTGCTTGTAATAGTTGCAAATATATCAAAGCGTATTACACTGTCTTTTATCTGTTCGCATTTCAAATTAACCCCTTTGGTAATGGTCCACTCGGCTTGCTTTCAGCTAGAAGCTGGTGGTTTTTTTCTTGATGTCTAGATGTAGTGTTTGATGGACACTTCGTCGATTCTATTTATCCTACTGTTCTTGTTTTTTGTGTTTTTGTATGACTTTTGCATTTTTCTGTCCAGAAATCCATGTAATATGTGCTGCCAATGTCACATTTTCGTTTGGGATTTTGCATGTTTTTTACAGCGATGTAGATTTGATAGCTTTGGAAGAGGCGTACTCAAATAAAAATCGTTGTATTTTTGATACATATCAATCACTAAAGGCAAATAAACTGTTTAACTTCAACAAAGGAATAAAGCATGGCTGAAGGGTGTAGGTTTTGTTCAAGCGTTCCTTTTGTCTTCCTATTTCCAAATTTCGTATTCTAAAAGTATGTCTTACTATTTCGAAAAAAAAAATTCCGTATTCTAAAAAAAAGAATGTGAGCGTTCGGAAAATTCTTAAATCATAATAGATAGTACGGTATGGTAGGAGGAAGAAATGATGTTCCTGTCTTGAGCTCACATTCATTCATTTTAATCATTCGAGTAATCAATCCATTCACATTCATATTCTAATTTCTGTTATGTACCGCACCTGCACAAAAGCACATGCACATAATCCAAAATTATAAACGTTCTCATATGCAGTAGTGCAACGGTAGGAGAGAGTAGAGGAAGGAGTACACATGCGTACGCTTGTGGATCGATACGAATCCTGCTGCGTTTGTATGATACCGACCGATCTGGTATGCAGGCAGGAGGGTTGTCATAATCGCACCGACCAACTGATTTATAAGGCTTGGGTATTCATTTATGGATCACCGTTACCAATTAGTTGAAAAGTAGCTGGTTGTAATATTTTGAACAATGCATTAGCCCGGTTCGGCACATTTCTAACGTCCTGTAAATTATCGCCGTGATTATTACGGACTTAGTTTCAGCGTACTGAATTGGACTGACTAGTCATGAGTGCCACAAGTGAAATGATTATTTACCTGACAACACAGAGCCGATCGGCTCTTTCAAAATTAGCGCGTACCAATTCATAATATTGACCATCAGATAGCACTACCGATCGCAGCTTCAAACACTTCAGTCGGAGAGTATCGATGAATTTACTAAAGCAGAATAGTAGTACTGAAAGCCTTCTGCCCTACTAGATTTAGACATTAAAATTCTTACCTTGATTTATCACTGAACCTTAGAGTTCCATCATCCCAGCGAATTTCAAGACGACATAGATTTGGACAATTCTGCGCAATACTATCAATAAATTGATCAATATGAATTTTGGCAAGTACTTTTGAGCAACAATCTTCCGCCGTTCCCATGACAAGTACTCTACGAAATTTCTTGATGTATTTCAACTTCAAAATCTATTCAAAAATCTCACTGAAAATACATTAAAGAAACTGACGATATAAAATTATACTAAATCGCAAATTGTAGTAAGAGTAGTCTACAAGTTTCGAATTGATCTGCAATAAAAAATTGACAACAAACTGACGCAGAAGATTATGCCGAGAAAAAAAAGCTTACTTGATGTTTTTAAGCCTTGGAATCATATTTGTCCAAAAATACTCCAATAATTTATGATGTCCTCCTAAGTTTAAGCCCAACAATTGGTTACCCATTCTGGATATGAGCTCAGTCAGCGATGCTTCATTCAGTGAGTCGCAAGTATCTAAGTTAAGATACTGTAAATTTACGATGGAATCCGAACCCAGCCAGGCTTCTAGAACCTGAAAATGAACTAATAGATGTTTTGAAGATCATGATTGTGATCTATTTCCTGTTTTAATAGAACCTTCAACAAATATTGCACAAAATGTTACTTCATGAGCTCACCTGGTCATTCATGTTTTCCAACCAAGACGCGTCAAGCCAAATGAGGTGTTTTAGTCTAGTTAAGGTACTAATTAATGCATCAGACGATAACTCAGTACCACAGATATTTAGTTCTTCGATGTGTGTTTTTTCCCATCCGACAGATTTTATAATTTCATTGTCAAGTGCTGAAGTGTATTTCAATTAATGAAACTGTTCACACAGCGGCTTAATCTCTACATTTCAAAGTCGAATTTATACCAATTGCTACAGTAACACTCTTATCACATAGTTTTATAATGTTTCAAAATACTTGCTAATGTTGGTACTTATTTTATAAATTAACTTCTGAAGAAAAATATCCGATTACAAGAGTTATAGCAGTAATTCAAGATGTACTTCTGGAAGCTTCGCACGAGCCAGGAATACAGTCATAGTCAGTAATCACCCAAGATGAAATAGCTGAAAGCTTTTGTGAATTAATTGCTCATGAGAAACTCACTTGCGTGAGCGAGGAGAAGACTCCTAAGTTTCTTGCAACGTTGTAAAACGAGTTGAAGACAAGATCCCTTAACTTTCGTACAGTAATTGACGCAGAGGCACTCTAGGTGGGCGCAGTTGGAAGAAATTGACTCGACATGTTCGTCTGTTATGAAAGGCACCTGAATCTCGATTAATTTCAGATAATACAAAAGAAGGAGTTTCAAAAGAAAACCTGAATCTTAAAAGCATTATGATCATATAAAACTTCTTTGAAAACAAAAAAAGGAAGAATTGAAGCTTCGATTAAAAAAGGTTTCTCGTATCTTTTGCACCACCATTTACGGAGTAGTAGCAAAGATTTTGGAGGATTAGAATTGAAGAAAGATGAACAATTTAGAAGGATGGCGATTTTAAAATTAATAACGAATACTATAAGCATATGAACAAACTAACACCCCAGAAGTTAACAACACGAAGATTAGGTATGTACTGTTTTAGTTTATGCACATTCACTGTCTCATAAACCTCTTCTTCTTCATCTTCTATCTTTTCATATGTGCCTGCAAACGTTATTGAAGTGCTGAACTGATTAGAATTGTTAAAAGAAAGAGGGATTTAAAGATAGCCGAAAACTACTACTTCAATTGCTTGACTTAATATGATCTATAATTTATCAATAAAGTTTTGTAAAATGAAATACATGTTATATTAATTAATTAATCACCGATGATTTGAAGCACTTCCATAGAAGAGATGAATGTGTAAACTTTCCTCAAAAATCCTTCCAGGAAAATGTTACCACTCAAACATATTGTTAGCGAGCGTAGTCTGCTCGGAAAACTTTGTAAATCTGAGAAGTCGTGCAGCTGCATCGCTGTTGAAAAATCTGGCAATTAAGTAAAGCAAGTGAATAGAATCATAAGGGAAATACTGGTAGATTTTGATTCGAACAGACACAATCATAGCTTTCAAACAGCTACGTGAGATTAAATCGTGCTGAATTATAGTTGGCTGCAGAAATTTCAAACAGGATAAGGACACTCTTTACAAAAGGTTATAGCAGCCACTAAGTAATTTGAAAAAAAAAAAAGTAATTTGAAACACCGTCTCTTCTCAATTAGTAAGAGGCTTATGAGACGATTACGGATGTCACAAATTTTCCTATCATTATGAAATGTGAAGCTGAATGGTCAGATGAGTCCAGCAATTTAATACAGGCTGAATTTAACGAAACTTCTAAAATTTCGCTTCACTTCCAGCACTTCAAAAACACTGGATATTTCAGAAAAGATTTTACCTAATGTCATAGACCAAAGCTGGGGACATCGCGCAGCTAATTCATGAAGTACATTAGGTGTTATCAGATCGGTTGCCAATTCAATCACTCGTAATTCCGTAAAACGAGAACCAATCAATTGTAGCAAATAATCTTGATTAGTCACCTGGAAAATTGGCAACAAAAGTAAATCAAAAAGACAAAGCATTAGCATGAGGAAAGACCATCTCAGGGTCCCAGCGCATAACGGGCAATGTCAAATTTTCAACTATCAAAAAAAAAAATTAAAATTTGATATCATATCAAATTCCAAATAATCGCCGCTACATAAATACTCTCACTATTATATAAAACTAAATCTGCAGTTTTTTGAATGATGAGGAGGGCAAGAGCAAAGAAGCAAAGGACTGCAAACTAAGATCGCTTGGCTATAAAGCTTAGAATATAAGATGCGAGCCTGTAAACCACCATACGATGGACGGAAAGAGATAAGATGCCATAGAGATGGACTCTGAGCGATTTCTTTCCATCGCCTGCAAACTTGTCCGACAACGAGCAGCTGATAAGGTGATAAATATGAAAATATTGCCTGGAGCGTTTTGTCAGGTAGTTTTTCGACTGCCTGCAAAATATAAAGAGATTACAATTGAAAGTAGAAGGAAATAAGAGTTTTATCTTTTAACTAAAAATCTAAGCCTTGTGATGTTTACAAACTAAGTAAGCAATTAGCAGTAAATAAAAGTGAAATCTATCTTGTCCACTTAAATTGAATAGTGTTTTTCTTATCTTGATGTTTACCATGACAATTGAAAGCAAGCGCTCTCTGTCCCGTACAGCGACCAGAATTATCGAACGTCGTCAGAAAAATTAAAATAGTTGACGGAATGCGAAAGATTCCAGTCAGTTTTACATAACAATCATAACGATGGTGATCACTGCGATAATGGATTCTAATTTTCCTCGCAATTACTGATGCATGAAGTTTTAGTTAAAAAAAGGAGACATTGCAAATGTGATATTACAGTAATGACTAACAACGATATTGGCTAATGAAACTGTCGGCAGTTCGTCTTTCTCCATTTTTTTGGTGAAACTATCAATTTGATGCTTTGCTAAGCGGCGAGTCATATCATATAGGGCTGCCATTTTTCACTACTTCGATTTTAGTGATGCCATAAAATGATTTATTGCATTTAATCAACTGACAACATGTTTGGATAACACATTTCATGCAAGGATGCGCTTTGGCGTTAGCCGATTATATAGGCATAGCCGGTCGAGTTATAATATGAATCAAGGCATTAATTCATCCCGTGCTTACTTTTTCACCGAATTTTGTGAATGAAGTGAGTAGGTTGAATGAGAAAGATGTGTGCGGAGAAGAAGCATATGACAGGGCTCGTGTCTTATAGCATTCAAAGCATTTTATAAATCATTTTATAATAAGTTGGCTTGTGCCAACTGCGCTCAATGGACTTCTTTTTCAAACTTCATTCTGACATAAGAAAACCTATCGCTCAAAATCATTTCCCAACGATTCTTTTGAACATTTGATTGATTTCAATGCTTCCTTACTCTCCACTAGCAATATCCATCGCAAGTGAAATGTGGAATGTGGGAGATAATGAGTTCGTTCGTGCGGGATGGAATAATTATTACATCAATCAATGTGCAGCTCCTGAAAGGCAAACAAGTCCCGCAGAAACTTACGGTAGAAAGTATTTATCACACATCTACTATTCTACTTCCATAACTGAACAATTTGATTGAATTTTTACTAATTTGAAAAAGGTAAGGGAGAAGAGAAGATCATTCATTGAAAGTATAGCAGATGCTGGATGTAAGACGAATTAATTGGTGGTGTGCAGTGGGAGCAGACTTGTCAGCAGGAGAAGCAACAAAATAAGCTGGAGAACATCAAGCAGTCCGGCAACCATTTGTAGTTCGTGCACCTTCGCCTGATGTACTACTTCCATTGGCAAGACAACTTCACATTTCAAATTCTTCTCTATCTTCCTCCTCTTTCCCTGCATATCATGTTATATCATATCATTACACCGCTTGTCCTACGTATTACACAAACTCTGTGCTAGTCGTGTTCATACTCATGCGCTATCAGCGTTATTTATATTCTAAATATCACATTTCAACCTACACACCATACCGCTCATCATTTCTGAAATTTTCGCTAAATTCTTCCAAGTTCACTACAAAAAGCGTTAAGCATCCACCGCACTAACTGATGCACTTTATATTCGTTTGGAAAAAGAACAGAGGGAAAAAAAATTCTGAAATATGAAATCGCTGAGAGATTTAACGAGCAGTAGTTAGCTGCAGGAAACATCTATGAATCAGTCACAAATTCGCCGTAACGGCATTATCTGCTTTTATAAAATTCTTGTAAATAGGTGTGATCAAAAAAAGTTACAGGTATATATGCTTTAAAATGATGAAAATTACGATTCAGAAACCTTTAACTGATTACAGTCCCACTAACAAGAGGCCGCAACATCAAAATTTTGGCTATTTTAGACTTTTCCTCACTTTCACTTGAAAACTCAAACTATTTTAGTTTCCTTCCCATGAACAACTATTTATTGATATGCGCAAAATCTTCCCTTCCTCTTCATTCTTTCATGGATGCGCAATGATGAGCTACAGTAGTTGTAATTTCAAATTTACGCATTCCTGGAAGTTTTTGAAACTTCAAAGTAACTTTTGCTATCGGTCCCGTCAAGAAGCAGCAAACACATTCACGGCCTTAGTTCAATTTATTTTCTAGAAGCCTACTTGTAAGTATAAAGTGGCAACTTACAACAACTTGTGGAGCTGCCATCAGAGTAACATTAGAGGCTACATTTCGTCGATTCATTGCAGATGAGCAAACGTCGCTGGAAGTGGGCAAAGGGATTGCGTGTGTGAAAAAATGTTGACTTTTCCGCTTAGCGACAATTATTTAGTTCAAGAATCTGATTTCTAATTTCCAATAGCACATAGCGCACAGTTCTAAATGCAATTTTAGTGGAATACTAAATTAAATTAAATTAGAATTCTGTGAATTGAAGATATAACTCCATAAGATGGTGAGTGTTTGTGAGTGTGGCTGGAACGGAATAACATAAAAGAAGTTGCTTGCCGACTAGCGAATAATTTACTGTGCAACGACGGAGAGCAGAAAAGGAGGAATACTGTCAAGCAGAAGGCAAAACTGGACAATACTGAGATTGATCTGTAATGGTTCGAGCGTTTCTGGTGAAGCACCACCGAAGCACTGTGAGTGGAAACATTTGTAAATTAAGTGGTGGATGTGTAGAGATCAGCAGTAATCCTTACTCTGTCGCTCGGCGGCGGCCCGCAAGTGAAAAGACGAGATTTGAACTCGCTTAGGCTTTTTTCGCGTCTTTAATGCTGATACACTATCGATTGTTTCACATCCTTCAATCCTGAGTTTACACACCCACCTACCACACACACACACACACACACACACACACACACACACACACACACACACACACACACACACACACACACACACACACACACGCACATATATATATATAGCAAAGAAAAAAAATTGAACGCACACATTTAAAGAAGAAATTCAATGGATTTCAATGTAAAGATCATGTGTACATGTGTATTTTAGCAAATCGATGATTCACCGAGGGCGAAGCATTGCACTAGAATAATGAACGTGAGTGATGATGATGATGATGATGATGATGATGTAGGTCTCCTTGGGTTGTTTGCTTCGTGAAATGTGTTCTCCATCTTTGTGGATTGAAAAGTCTCAGATGGTGTTGCCTCTTAAGATGACCTGTGAATGTTATCAATTGACCTAATTAGTAGAGTTCGGCCCCATGTTCAGCCGCATTTCAGTTCGCTCTGATAAATGTCGACCTTCTAAAATAATTTGAAATACATGAGAGAGAGAGAGAGAGGGAGAGAGAGAGTATACATGACTAATTCATTTGATACAGATGTGAGATTAAACAAACAACAAACGGAAAAGTTGGTTTACTAATACGTTATCCATGGAGTCAGCAGTCAACAGTCAATTCTTTAATCTCTTTTGCAGTAAAAGAAAGAGCAGCCGAAATTTAATACTTAATAGCATTATCTTGTCCAGATAATGACCCATTTCCAATACATTCTATAATACTTAAATTTAAAAAAGATTGCTGTTCGATTGGACGGAAAAATTATTTCGGAAAATCTCATGGGTGGATGCAATGATTGCTGATCCTTCCTGTAAAATTTAATATATGTATTATATAGAGTCTTTGTGGGGTAGCGAGGTATGATAAAGGGATTGTAGGCAAAGCTGCTGCAAGTTGATTGTATCGGTCTACAAATCATCAAGTGGTTTAATCAATAAACAGAGTGAGTGGAAACGATGTGGCAAATCGTACTGTATAATTCAATTCTGTTAGGTTGCCGATATGAATGCCAATCATTTTCGCCGACCGCATGTGCTTATATGATTTCCGATGAAGCAGAAGTTATGTGTCTTTAGTTTTTGCCCTTTATATGATATGATTAGTGCTTTGATATGCGTACAATTGTTGATGGCATTTGAGGAAATAAAAAACTACTCTAATTAAATTCTCACCAAAACAACAATAAAAAAGTTTTGGTAATCCGAAGCAAACAAATTTATTTATAAATCCTTTCGTCACATTTAGTGCCCAGTTCATCCATTTGCTTTGACTTTGCTTAAACTTCATTCTGAGAAAGAGTAGATAATCGGTACTGTAATTAGATTTAATGAATCAAAAAACTGCTACCAGTAAGTTATAGAAGGGAGCAGATTGCAGAGGCATGCACAACAGCGTGTTTACTGTGTGAGAGTGTTGAACCAGGTTTAATCCGTAGCTTTAATCCAAGAACAACCACAATGATCTTGCAGTGCATACAAGGCGGAGTACCCGGTTATTTCATTTGTAGTAGCAGAAGTAAAAGAAGGAAAGGTATACGGGGTACTCTGCTATGCCAAATTTCACAGAGCAATTGTTCTAATTCATCCCAACTAAATGGTGCGCCCGCAGTAATTGGAGGTGCTGAATTCAATAACAATACCTGAAAACATTACCAAAGCTGAAAAGTTGATTTAACAAGGTTTAGAAACGTTTTACCCTCAGTAATTTGGTGAAATATCCTTAAATTGCAATTTTACGTACAATCTCTTCACCTTATACTTTTAAAAAAAATGTAAAAAATGTAACAGAACGGCAATGAGCAATTTTTATAAAAGTAAACATACAAAAATTTTCAAGTATTATTTGCTAAAAAATAAAAGATTGTCTGTCTAACAATCAGTAGTCCGTTTTCTTAGTTCAAACACTTTCGTTCTGATCAACTTGAACTGCCATCAGCCATTTAAATTGAGCGGAAGGCTTATCTCTTGGTTTCACCAAAAAGCGAGTAACAAAGCTGTAGAAGCGAAGAAAAAGCAGATCTTGAGGTCATCGATACTTGCAATTGAAAGCGGTCGAATATAACGATGGGATTTGTTGCAGGTGAAATGTGACCATTTAATTACAAAACGGATATAACATGGTCACACTTACCTGCTGTTCATATTTACAGAAGGAATGCTTCTTGACCAAACGAGAGAAATAAGCAGGACGGGATGCGAATGGGAGGCAGATGTTTTCAAATACCTAGGCTTCGAATGATTTTGATCAATGCATATTCTGAAGCTAAAATGTATAACTCAAATAGCTCGGGTAGTTTGGAAGTAAGAAAAAGGGCCAAGTTAAGTTAGGGAATGTTTGATAAACGGACAGCGAGTGTTTTACTGACGATGTTTTCTAGCTTAACTTAAGAGAGTACCGCGCTGTTCGGCTACGATGTTTCCCTTCCCATTCGGCAGGTGCAAAGAGAACGCGCTTTTGTCAGCGGTAAAAGGCGCGCCGATGGATTCGGTGACCCTTTACAACATCAGTTACGCAACATCATCCAACTACAGTTATAATCATTGTTCATTATACTATTTCTAGAAGCCTGTGATTTATCAGCCTAGCTACTTATCGATTACCAATTTCCACTATTCTTGTTAGCATCGTGGTGTCTATCTTAGTAACAAGGCATTTCCAACTATTACAACAATACTTTTGACAAGCAGTAACTGCCAAAAAAGTTAGGCAGCAAACAGTATACTATATTTGCGAGAATAAAAAAATGAAGTTGGAAATTTTTCAAACCAAATGAAATGGTAATGTAAAAATACATTGATTGGACAATGAGCACAATAATACTTTCCAATTAATTTTTATGGTATAACTAAGAAGTCAAGAGCAATCCTACTGTTAAAACATAGAGAAAGTATCGTTAAGTGCTATCTTTCGGCCTCTGATTTTGAAGAAATATCCTCCGCTGTTTACCCTTCAATAAAACTTCAAACATTTTACAGACTTGGAAAGAGTTTCTCCTCCAATTACAATACTTCACTTTGATTAAAGAATAAGAAAAACCGATTTATCGATTTTGACTTTGCTACGCAAAATTATAAAGTAAATGTAATATTGGACTCTTGTGTTAAGACTAGGCTTTGCAAAAATTCCGTTTTTTCAAATAATTAATTCATGTATTTTGAATTTAACCAACAAAATTTTTGAAATGTTTCAAAATTAAATCTTGCTTTTTTAAATTTCTAGCTTCTGGATTTTTAATCTCTAAATCCTGATTTCTTTCAGAGAATCTTTGCTGTCTCTTCATCGCTACATAGGAATGATTCTCGTTAAAGAGCCGTAGAACTTCGAGCAAGCCTAGGAGGTCAGGGCGCTATTACGTATTAATCAACTAAGATTTAGAATGGAAACATTAAAATCCTGAGAAATAGATGTGATGTCTACTTGATAACTGATATCAAGACCCGTTTGTCAGTTCACTCACGTAATTGCTGGTCGTCGTTACTTGTAAGCAGCTATGAGCCATGCTCAATGTCAACTTCACATCACCGATTTTTCGTCCCTCATTTTTTTATCCACCAATTCTACCATCGAATCTACGATCAATCTGTCCTATAGCTTCTCTGCGATGTCAGCGTTCCTATGTTTTCAGGGATAAAAAAGTATGTTCTTCAATGGGTTCATTTACTACCGTATGGTTGACACATCACTTATCGCACCCCTACTTCCTTTTGCACCACAGGCAGTGGCAAGCTCATCATTTTTTTTTATTTATTGTAGAAAAAGGTCTGATGCAGAACAGACGTTGATCAGACCGTAAACATTTCTTGAATAACGGTAGTAAACACATTTAGAGCTCCTAATAACTAACAGTCTACAACAAACTGAATTTCGGGAAATTTCCAGCTGCAAAGTACGTTGAATGGAAAAGGATGGGATGAATCAGTTTTATCAAGTGATTCATGTCGGTCGGTATAGAGTAAAAATGAAGAAAAACTGCCCATCGCTATGAAAAGCACACGGTTAGTCTCGCCAAATTAATCCCTCTTCATACAAAAGCAGAAAAGCAGCTCGGTTCTGGTCATATGAACAGTCATTATTTATTATATTAACATTATACTAATATATTATTGTTAATTTGATGCGCACCAGCACTGAAACCTCAGCATTTCTTCCCTGTCATAAAGCTTGAAAATTCAAAGCATATCATCGAAAGTTTCCTTTTTTAATAAGATTGTTAGTTTGAAGTTTAGAACTGCAGTGATGGTGGTAATCTTGAATCGCTTAAAGACTTTGAAACAGGACAATTCAATTGACAACAATAATCCCTTCATTTTGATGCATACATTTTTGATAGCACCTATTGTGAATGATGGAGAAACATCTTTGGTCTGGATATCCGAATATTTATGTGGCCGGAGATTAGTATGAATAATTAGTTTATTCGCTTACAGTAGTGGATAAACACAACCCGTATGTGCATAGGCAGTACTGGAACACTTCTTGTGGTACAACGACGTGCAATAAGGATTTGATCGCAATTAGGAAGTGAAGGTGTGAGATGGGGAGGTGAAGTTTACTGTTGTCCACTCCTTGATTGTTGATTGCCGCACCGCTAACGCTTTCTTCCGTCTATCTTTCTTTCGTACTAACTGACTGACTCTTAGGTCAAAGGATCCGTATATATAGCTGTAAGTGTCGGAGTGGCCTACTTAATCATCTGCAACATTAGAAGTTGATTACAAGAAAATAAGAGATCAACGAGGGTTTACAGTCAGTGAGGTTGAGGTCACATCGACATCTTGAAATGAAAATGCATATAACAAAGGTAATGAATACGGTTACGTTAGCGGTAATCAAGTTACAAAGAGGTTGATTGCTCTTGTATAAGGTCGGCATTGAACAAGCAAAGGGCTAAACAGTTGTAAAGCAATCCTCTTGCTAATGAAATAAACAACCAAAGGTTTCCAGATTTCTCTAATTTGTGTTGACATTATTTCGAGTTTTCGACAACACTTGTCCTGCTTTTCTTGTATCTAAAAGCTAAACAATTATGCTAGTTGGATGCAACTTCCTCTATATTCAAGCTTTACCTGGGTATAAAATTTCCAATTCGCAAAGTCCACTGAAACAAAAGTAATAAATGCGAAACGTTTGGAGGAGATTTCTACAAATGTTGGGAATAGTAGGCAGACATCAGACGCTATAGAGCTAAAGCAATCATTACAACACTTTTAAGGCTTTAAAGTTTTGTAATATTGCGTTTCATATGTTGCTTTAAAAAACAGTTTGTAGTGTCTCTTCTTATAATTGAAGTATTGATTCGTAGAACGAATTTCTTCTGGACTGGGAATTTGTTTGAGAATTTTAATAATCGATGCTTTCGCTATCGAAATCCAATTGAAAACATGAATGCGATAGGGCATTCTCGGAATATACCTGCAAGTGAACACTATTTCATTGCATTAAAGACGTTATTTAATATCGACTGGCTTAATGATTGCTTCAAATTGCTCTTGTTCGGCATTTTGAAGAGTAGCCATCAGGAACTGTCGCTATGTTGGCCATCAGGTGTGTTGGGATGTGAGGTCCGATGCATCATACTAACGAGATAAGTGAACTTTCAGCGGAAAATGAATAGGAAGGAAGGGTAGTGGTAGTAGGGTCATCACAAAGATCAGACTTTCCTTAGATTGAAAAAAGCAGCATTTGGAAAAGATGAGAAGGTGCGCAGGGGACAGATGAGATGAGATGGGTGGGCAGAACGGACAAGAGGGAGGAAGACGAAGTGGATTAGGAACGGGTCTGTTATTATCACGGAGGAGCATTGCTGGAGAATTGCGCTGTTTCTTGAAAATGCGATCAGAGCGATATGGCCAAACGTCATTGTCATCTCCTTTTCAGCTCTGTGAAGTCCCTAACTAATTACTGCTACTGCTGTTGCTGCTAATGTTACTACTGTTGATGATGATGATGGTTGTGGTGGTGGTGCTGATGGTGGAGATGGTGGTGGTGGTGCTGATGGTGGAGATGGTGGTGGTGGTGGTGGTGGTGATAGTGGTGGTGGTGGTGATAGTGGTAGCGGTGGTGGTGGTGGTGGTGGTGGTGGTGGTGGTGGTGGTGGTGGCGGTGTGATGGTGGTGGTGGTGGTGGCGGTGTGATGGTGGTGGTGACAGTGATGACGCTGGTGTTATCAGCGGCCGGGACGACGATCACGATGGTGATGATGAGATGCGATCGCCCACTCTTCACGACGATGTTTCCTTGCGGGCTGATCGCTGCTATCCGATCTATCCCATCGTGCTGCTGCTGCTGCTGCTGCTGCTGCTGCTGCTGCTGCTGCTGCTGCTGCTGCTGCTGCATTAATGGGCGAATTTCATGTCGATGCTTACGCTACTATCTCGCTTTGCTCGATTTTTCCTGCTTTTTCCTAATAATAAACTTTTACGTTGCATTTCCTTTCCACAAATTTCAGGCCCCTTTTCTTCTTTGTTTTTGTAGATTGTATTATTGTAATGCGATTTGCCAGTCAGCTGTATTATTGCAACTGTTGTCACAGCACAAATATCACTCTTATCACGGCAATCCATTGATCCATCCATCGCCCTGCTTCCGCCTCCCGTTTTTTACGATGGCCGGCATGACCTGGCATGCCATGCTGTGTCCTTTGTCACCATCACTTGAAATCTAGCCCTCTGGGACATCTGATTGACTAGCTTGTTTGGAGTGATAAACAGGATATAATTTGTAGAATGACGAGTTATTGGCGCGTTGTAAGAGAACTGAAGAAAGATTCAAAATCGGCCAATGAAATGAAGAAAAGCAAGGTAAAGCAATCCTGCTCATTTCTTTGAAAGATGCTTGAAAGTATTGTTGTTCTACTCTCTCTCTCCCTTCCGGAACACTGCAAACAAGAAGAAGTGATGTCTGCCGTTAGCCTCCCTCCAATAAATCAAAGGACCTGTTTTCATCATTTATAGACATCTGATATATACCAACACCCGGTGGCGCACTTGGATTTATGCTAAACGAACTCGACAGAGGTAAAGAAGTAAGTACTTGTGTGGAACAATCACCGCGTCATGCACAAGTGGAAGTGCACAAAGACCTCAGGTGTAGTTTTACTTACTCCTAGGGAAACGACTCTTTTGTCAGTGTTTCGTACCTCGACAGCATTTCGTATTTGTTTCATCGCTATGCTACTACTGTCCACCACATCCACTCTTCATGGTGTAAAGGTAACAGCCGATCAACATCAACAAGTCGAGCTTACCGCTTGTATGGAAACTGATCTCTCATCAGCATCAGGTTATTTCAATTATTCAATTTTGCTGCATTAGTGCTCGAAAATACTGCCCTCAGTTGTCGTGTACCTACCTCATCATGGCTGCATATTCACACATTTTCTCAGAGTATCATATTTCAAATTTCAATGGGAGGGATTTGAGTTTTCAATTAATGCGATAAAATTCCAGGGCCTTTTTTTGCAGAGAGCGAGTTGTTAAGCTGTAGCCGTCATTATCGCTCCTTACTTCAAAAGGTCAACGGCGAACTGGCACGAGTATCACGTCAAAAACATTATTCTCCCGTGTCAGCATCACTACCCAATCTGGAATCGGCAGTACTTATGGATCGCCTGAACATCATACGTCTGGCACGCGAAAAAGAGCTGAACCGTACGCTTAATGGAGCTAATGATGAAGAAAACCTCCAGAAACGGCGTAGACCATTCGTCCCAACGGTATTACTTTGTGGTACAGGATTTCTAGTATTATAAATGCCCGTCGTCGTCATTTTAGAGAAACAGTACGGCTGAAGAATGTCGTCGATTATCACAACAGGAATTGGTTACTGAGCTAAAGCAGAAAGGAACGTATAACCCAGATTTGATGGCGTGGGATGCTTCTGGAATTATTCGTTTCTTGGATCGTTCTATCGGCGATCAGTATGAAGTAAGTGTGTTACACGCAGAGTGAGACAGGTGTGTGGTAAAGTTTCAGAAGACTGAAATCAGTTAGGGAGTTTCCGAAGTATGTAACAGCTGACAATACTGCAGAGACAATCGAAAACTCGTCCAAGTGTGGAGGAAACAATGGAGCGCAATGTGGAAGCACTGGAACGGATATTGTCAGAATTGAATATTGAATGTGATGTACGTTCACCTTCGGTGATTTCGCGGCTGCGAAATCTGACATCGTGAGAGTTCACTACATATCTTGTCACACCAATTTTTTCTAAATTTTGATGCATATGAATCATCATATTTTCCATTTAGCTAAACAACAGTGCCTTTCACATTAGTAACGAATAAATCCATCGAATTTAACAACGTCTAGGTAAGCTTAAAGCTTATGGAATATATTATCACCAGTAAAGTGCAACATGGAATCCTTTAAAAACAGGATAATAATTCGCAAATCTAAAAGTGTTTTATCACAGTCTTATTACGTCTTTAAGAATTCAGGTTTCTTCACAGACCATAATCTAGAGTACTTTCGTAATAGGCTGTTTCTTTATCCTCTTAACTAATAAATTTAGACATGTGTATAGGACGGAGGGTCGACGAACGGTTATATCACCGTCCATACGTATGATGGATTCCGAACTGGAGCGAAACAAGCGTGGAACTGCTGAGAGCGTTATCGATTCTTTGTTAGCATCGGGGTCTGTTGATGCTTACGCCAAAAGAGATTTAATAATGCGTAAACGCCAGAAACTTATTGGTTATTTTTCGGTTTGCTTATTTGAACAGACAATCTAACGTAACATTGCTTCCGGGACGTTCTAAAAGTTTCTTCTTATGGGTTTTTGCTAAACTACTTTTTTCCAATAAATTAGATTTGTTAAAATCTCTCGGAATATTATTTCGAAAACATAAATGTATTTCGCGATTACTTGTGTTCAAGCTTTAATTTCTTAGAAATTTCAGGTGACGTTCATGTGATACCTTTTGGATGTGATAAGCGAGGTGGTGAGGAAGACGGTTATCTGAGGTTGTGTGGTGCTTGTCAGGCGATACGTCGACTACCGGATACATTTTTTCCACCATTTATCAACGAAGTGATGTGTGATGACGACAAAGCTTGTCTTTACTTTTATGATTTTCGTACGTTTGCATTCTTAATTGATCGGTCTAGTGAACAGTGTACATCGGATTGATTATCTTGCTTCACAGATCTCTGCCTTGATGAATATGCAATATTTCTGAAATACATCCATATTAAATCCTTTTTCTCTGACAGCATTCTGAGTGACAAAATCGTTGCCAAGCTGATTTATCTGCTTTCAAATAAATCGGCGTTTTAGCTCATGGAAAATGCACGCAGAAGCACATGAATTTCGTTGTGTTGAAGAACGTCGGTACAGACGATTGCCAGATATGGCAGAAATTCAATCTTAATGTACGAGTTTCCTGCGAGTGTTTTGTTGGTTTGTTGTTTTGTGATACATTGATGCAGATAGTGTAAAAGTCACTTTATGTGTATTGCAGTAATTACGATTCTCTTAATCGTAATTACTAAGTTGATAACCAGTAAGCAAATTCTTTAAATTAAGTTAAAGAAGGAGTAAAACGGTGCCACACGAATCGGAACTAATATTAACAACCCATTATCAAACAAAAAGGTTAACACGTCATTGATTATTATTCAGGGAACTATTATTAACACGTCATTGATTATTATTCAGGGAACTATTATAACTAAACTTAGCGCCTATGCCTATCATATTTTATGAATTTATGGGTTGAAGCACTCTTTTCCGGCATGCTTAACATTTCCAGAATATAATTCTTAAAGGTAAACTGATCTATAACCAATATTTGCAGATGAGATGTCGTTCTTTGCAAAGTACGTTTGAGAATTAGACTACGCGAAGGCAGTAATTTTAATTGGATGTGAAGCAATATTATTACAAATCAAATTGGAATTTTTATTTGGTTTTATTAGCCAGTGCAACATTAATATGCTATGCACCGTCTTCACGCCTTCATATCAGAATTTTGTACAGAATTTGTACATAAAATCTTGATTTTGCCTCCTTTTTTTCTCTTGAACTTATCCGATTCTGTGAAATTAAATGATATAATTAAGTGGCAGTTATGGCATTTACAGTTGTTAAATCAGCTAGTATTCAGTTAATATATTTCAAAGTTAGATATCCTATAGAGCTGGAGAAATTATTGATATTTCACAAGAATCACAAGGCTTATAATTTGTTGTAATTAATGTTGCCAAACTTTCTCGCAAAAAATTTTTTTTCTCTCTAATGCAATGCCCTGAATGTCTTTCCTTTAATTTCTTTTTAAAAATTTAATTCAAGGTCGTAGAAAGATGTAGCGAAGTCCATGTGAATGTTGCTATTTGAAATAAAGGAATATTTTTGTTGTTATTTATGATTAGATTGAGTGGATGCTTTAGTGTCTTATAGTTACTACGTGTAGTTCAGGTATCATATCATTTGTTATCTATTATTAATGTCAAGTTTTGATAGCCGTGGACTCACTTGTTATTGAAATTCAATCTACTTCACAATCAGTGTAACATCGGTCAAGTTAAATTGTTTTAAACCATGACATGCATCATTTATGAAGACTTCATTCAAATTTCAATGTATTTGGCGTGGGTGCCTAATGAGTTAATTTAACGGTAAAATTTGGTATGTGGAGAGAATAAAAAATGTCCATCCGTGATAGTTAGGACTTGCACGAAAAATGAATTTTGATTATTAACTCGAAATGAACTCTAAACAAATTAGCCAATTAGATTATGGTTGGTAGAATTCTTGTCAATCAGCTTATCCATGAGTTTTAAAAGTTTGAACTGCATAAATTTTTATTTTAAACACGTCCATCTCAATTGTTCCTTTGTTAAGAGCAAGGCTGATTTCCTTCCCATCATGAGATATTTGGAGTGAAGAAGAGAGGAGAAGTGTAGCTTAAAAGATTATCAAGTATATTGGTAAGTGGTGGAATAAATTGTCAACCATTGTCACACAATCTTTTCAGTGACTAAATGCACAATAGCGGCTTAGAAGCTCATTTCTCCACTCTATGCACAGTGTTTCTGTTGTTTTCTTCGCTGACACTATTGCAAATTTTTTCAACATTTCAATCCCGAACCTTCAACTTCGCATCTTAACTAGGAACGTAACAGCTTTGGATCATTTTCTCTTAACCTCTCCACGTTTAAAAATCTTGATTGACTTGTACCGGATTAATTATCTCTTAGCCACAAATTATTTACATTCGCAAATGTGCTTCTCTCTCGAGAAGGGTGTTCCAGCCATCTGTTCCTTAATGCTTTCGGCATGCTGTTTAAGTTAAATCGAAACTTTTCAAGTGTTAATCTTGTGAATTTACGACAATTACCTGTGAACAGGAAGGTGTACTAGCCTTCGAATCATGTATTGTTAATTTCAAACAGAAAAAATTTGATAATTGTGGGAAAGTAATATGAAGTATAATGCCATAAATTGAAGTTTGCAAAAAATCTTATGAATGACTCAAAAATCCCTCAAATTCTTGTAGAGTATCAAACAACATCTTAAGCTACTGCTTTCCCCGGAATTGGAAGCATAATTTTGGCATATTTTTCACTTAAAATTGTTTAGCTCTCAAGCAATAGACAATTTTTTGGGAAGAATTTATTTCATTCACTTATAATATGCTCATTTTATCAATAAAATCACGTATTGCTTCACTTCTAAGAAATGCCGATCACAAATTGCTGAGCCATGGAATTCTTACTCGATTTTGGCGATGCATTAATTATTTCACTTATTTCTGACGTTTTTTTTGCTGGTACTCTTTTTAATACAACTATGCTTAATGAACCGACGTTTACAAAAAGACCTTTTTAATAAACACAAATGAATTACAGGGAAAAGAAGGATAGTAAAGCTACAGAATGAAAAGCAGAAAGTTCTATCCATCATTCTGAGCGTAATTTTATCCATCATTCTCCCATTTAAAAAATGAATCGAATTATCCTAAGCAACGTTATCTTCATCATTCTTTCAGGAAATCTGACGAAATGATTAATTAATACCCTCAAAGTGGAAATTTTGAAAATAGTAAACAATTTTCTCTTTATTCAATAACTCAATAGTTGGGTTTTTCTCTGGCAATTTGATTGCAACTCACTACTACTAACTCGTCAATCTTCTCCTCGTCGTCGGCATCAATATTTTGTCTATCGAAGGTCGATGGAAATTCGTCATCGCCTCCTGTCGTAATGTGCTCGTCAGCGCAGGATATTATTAAACAAATCATCCATCAAAGACAGAAACATTCTGCATTTGCCGAGGAAATGTTAAGTTGGAAAACTTCGGTGGGCTTATTTGACTAGAAAGAAACGAAAAATAAAGAAGAATGTTAAGTGTGAAACGGTTCTGGATTAGCAGCACTTATAAACCTATCTCACACTTATAAAAAATGAATTAATTGGAAATCAATCGCAAATGAGTTGATGTATTCGGCAATTTTATTCATGCAGTTTTCACCCAATTATTTTTCAAGATAACTTCTGGTATTTTTGGGCAACATATTTTACTGTTGGAAAAAATAAGTAAAAGTAGTAGTAGGTGAATGGCAGAAAGATAGAAATCACTGAAAATCGGAAGCTACTGAAAAAATCCTGAGATATCTTCGATGAATATTCAAGCAATATGCACGGTTGCTGATATCCCAAGTGGTTGCTATCTTACTTTCTTATGGAGGAATTTTGGATAGTGAATGATGCAGAACTGCTTCGACAATGCTTCATCATACAAGGCCGTTTGCTATAGTACCATTTGTTGGGTTATTCTTTTTACGTCACTTTTATTTTGTGATGATAGGTTTTCTGAGTCGTGTGAGCCAAGCTTTCTTCACAATGCGTTTGCTCTTAACAAAACCATTCTGGAGGTCTGTTATCTTCAATTCAAGAGTTTATAGGCCCAGTTTTGGAACACTGAAAACATGCCGCAGCAGCAGACGAATTCGGCAGCCTTTTGTTGATTGCTTTCTCACGTCCCAAATGACGACGCACTTATCCATCCATCCATCCCCTAACGAAACGAAACCAAGACGGTTGGTCGCACATGTTATCTTCATGTTCGCACCCAACCTCAACTCTGTCTTTTTCCTCCGTTTATTCTCATCGACAACAAATGGTTCGTCGCCAGCACACCAAATCACTGTCCCTATAAAAAACAACCATGCAATAATCGATGGGTCATGCTGTTTGCTAATCCCACTGTGCTTTATTATATGAGCTATTTATACGAAAGCTTGTCGCTCTCTTCAAAAGCAAAGCATTTCGTTCCCAAGCGCCGCTCTAAATCATCTCAATAAATAAGTGCCAAGTGGACAAAATTCTTCACACTTACTTCAACAATAATTTTCTCGCCTTTAAAGAAATATTACTTGTTTTAAAGAGAAAATGTCAGTCGTACTTCACTAATTAGAAACCATCCGAATTGCATAGATAGTGAATTGCTGCCAACTCTTTATCTTATGAACAGCTGTTTGCTTCTAATGAAATGAATGTGAGAAGCAAAAGAGTAGTCGGCTCTCGTTGAAGAAATAAGAATTTGAAAAATGCAAATGACATATAATTCAAAATATTTTTATGTAACATTTTAAAATGTCTGCAAAATTCCACCAAATCACAATTCTGACTTCATAAATGTTTGATATTTCTGAGTTCGATGTTTCATTACAAAATTTTTCGAATTGCTATATG
Organism: Litomosoides sigmodontis; assembly: GCA_963070105.1. Lineage (NCBI taxonomy): Eukaryota > Metazoa > Nematoda > Chromadorea > Rhabditida > Onchocercidae > Litomosoides > Litomosoides sigmodontis. Next base: position 10,647,948 of record OY718806.1, read on the forward strand.
GCAGCTTTTGCGTAGTAGTTGAAATGCAATTCTCAGTGCGAAATAATGACGTATTTTCGAAAAATAATTGCTATAATAGCACACCTATCATTAACATATTTTACCAATGAAGGAATTATGTATCACCAGTACACGCCGCCATTTTCACCGCTTAAAGAGGCTTGCACTAATTTAAAACGAAAGTAAAAGAAATGAGATGATATCGCCCTAAATGTGGGACGATTTAAGGTTGAGTGGTCATTTGCACGAACGGGCGTAAACACTATGTCCGAAAAGAAATTGCATTTACAAATTGCATATTACAGACAGCGAAGATGTCACCTTTTAAATGAATAGAGACAGTATTATTTCATTTATAACATTTAATTCAATATGATATACAAATTCGAATTTGAATGCATTATTGCTGAGCAGGGGTTGTCCCTTCCAGCAACATATGACAACTCGCCCAGTTTTTTGAACTCACTTTCCCGTGCAAGTTGATTTTAATAGCTATTCTTATAACGCTTTGAGAATTTATGTTGAAGCTCTCTTTCTATAGCTACTCAGATAAACAATCTTCTTTGGATGTTTTTTTAAGAAAGAAACGTGCTTCGTTTGGCTTTCTCAGTCAGTAGAGCTCTGTTGAAGATTCAATTTTTCGATATGTTAAGTTATTGAGCAGTGAGATTCTAATAATTTTTGCACTGGTATGAAGTACCACATAATTTTTTGTGAAATTTACACGACAATTCTATTGAAATTCAAATGACTGCTTAACATATGCCAGAAACCATAACAAATTGAACATAGCTTTAGAAGAGCTTGATGATCGATCATTCAGGCAAACATCGTAGGCACTAAAATTGAGAATTTCGGCTTCAGCTGAAATTTAGTCCTTACTGCTGCTGATTTGTTGTGAAGGTGTGTTAAAGGAGTCAGGAAGGGTGAATTTTGATGCATTAGAAAATTTACAGAAACTGGTTAAGGATCCATGCCGATTAGCGGCAGGTGGCATGCAGGATGTTTTATATAATGAATAAGATGTATGAGATAGCAGCTAAGCAAATTTTAAAAGAATAGTAGGACAGCAACCAGCAGGAGACTTGTTTACGCTAAACCTTGCCTAACTCTAATCTCATAACCTAGCTCCGACTTAACTTAGTTCCATTCGTTGAAGTTTCTAGTGGTTGAAGCTCTCTGGGCGAAAGCAGTGTGCCTATTCGGAGGAGCGTCTCTCTCGCTCTTGCTAGGGAATTCCATGCATCAGAAAGATCAGCGACTGTCCTGGGTGAAGAGTTTCTAGGTTATCCGAGTGTTGCAGACGATTGCTGTTGATAATTGTTATTCTATCGAAAGAGCAACAGTATCAGAATTAGTGAGGGATGTTGCTTGATAGTATCAGAATTAGTGAGGGATGTTGAAGAAGAGGAAGCAAGTGAAGGGTGAAGGGGAAGGAAAGTGAGATGATGGCTGACCGCACGCATGTGCTGGAAAGCCGAAAGGTAAGCACTTACTTGATCGCTAAATATCGTTAAATATTAGATGTGCATGTCTGCGTGTGTGTGTGTGTGTGTGTGTGTATGTGTGTGTGTGTGTTGCATGGTTAGTGAAATTAGCTGCAAGAAGGACCTTACGTGAAATGAGAAATTTGAGGGTTAAGGTGGAATCTTGAAAAAAAGGAGGTTGAGGGTGAGCGCGTACGTTAGCACTAAATGAAAAGCTTGCAAGACGATTAATCGTTGTGTGACGTTGAGATTGATTACAGAACAAAGGCTGTGTGCACTTTTAAACTCATTTTGCATTTTAAGCAACACCATGTGTAAGCGGATAGTGGGAATGCTTGCAATATGGTATTGTTCCAGTGATTCCAATTTTAAATTATAAATCTTGCTCCTTCCTTAGGTAAGGTGACAAAAGTTTCTGTTGTTACAACTAGCGGAATTTGAAATGACTGCAATTGGAGGAATATTCACGAAATTTCTCCGGAATAATTGATGGCAGAAGCAAAGGCAACTGTACTTTGCACAGTGGTGATCGGTGCGAAGAATAGTGTAATTCAATTGAAATCATATTGGAGCAAACAACTGACAGCTTCGGAGGAGCATCATTTGTGAAGGCTTTTTATGGACACTTCTGTAACATCTTGTCTTGGTCCTTTACCGCACTTCCCCTCTCCATTTCATGTCCTATGGGCTAAGTCGCTTTTCTGTCTGCTCAATAAGTTGCAGCAGTGAAATAGAGCAGAAGAAATCACACGAATGAGTGGAAATTTTTAGGAAGAATTGATTATGAAATGTTCGCGATAAATTTCCAGGTACTCGGGAAATTCCTTTTTTGGAGCATGGCTTTCATTTTGCAAATCTATGAAATTTTGCGAAAATTTCTTTTAGTTGTTTAATCACTTATTGTCTTCCCTTCTTTCAAAGTTGTTGATACTGCTAGATGGTCCGCCAGATCTCGGGATTTCAGTTTTACTGCTCCATATAAGAAATACCGCAATGATAAGCCCATAGCTAATGAGATATTGGGTGCAAGGTTGCAGATAGGAATGATAACTAACTAACCATCTATTTGTTTCGCCAATTCATTCGCAATTTCTAGGACTTCATGCAAAGTTTTTTTTTTCACTTGCTTGCTTGAACTTCGCGTTCCTTCCTTCCGTTTCTTATGCTTGCTTCTCGTTTCATACGCATATTCGAGTTATGAGAGCCGCAAACCTTTCTTTACATTCTAGCGCACGGTAAATGCTACTTCATCAACAGATGCTGGAGAATATTATGTAAGATAAAAACACCATTGATAATGAATATGTCGACGAAATCTGAATTCTTGGTTGATACTGAGCAGCAGTCAACCAGCGATCCGATTAATACTGAGCATTCAGTTAGCGATGCGGATGCAACTAATGTTCCGGAAGTTGGAGGGGATGCAAATTCCAGTGATTTAACTTCTACCTTCAATGCCGAAAAGTTTAACCAATCATTGTCTAATGCTGAAAAACAAAATCATTTAAGCATCCAAAGTTATCCCTTTGGTGCTTGTTCCATTGGTGCTGCTGCTGCTGCTGTTGTTGCTGCTGCTGCTGATCCAGTGCTGGAAACATCCATATTACTCAGAAAACTTCCCGAGGGGTTCGGTATGTCACTTTCTTACTAATATACTTCAGTTATTTATGTTCTAAAAAGTGTTCGGTGACTCCACTGTTTCGTCTAGCTGTTGTATTTTTACAACGTCATCCAACGATTTCAGTCGGGTGAGTCTGTAAAAGCCTGTAGTAAGGTAATTTTTGAAGCTCGTATTAAGCACCAGATGTGATGGGTGTGCGCAAATTTTAAATGTTTGATCTGCTTTCTTCATCTTCACATCATTAATGTGCTAGAGATAACTTGTTCCAGGAGCACAAAGTATAGCTTTTTACATCGGATTACATAGAGACTGTTTTTGCCACCAAAAATTCGCCCATTTAATCTTCTTGCCACTATTTTCTCCTTCATTCAAAAAGTTGTTAGCGGAACCTCGTTTTGTAATTGAAAGTGTGACTAAATGACAGAATGCAGAGCTTATGCAAATTAGCCAGTGGCTGGCTCGCCACTGAAGTGACAGTGGGAAAAGAGTGCTGCGATGCGAAGGTGATGGTGAGTGGTGGTGCATGCGCCAGTCGGTCAATGTGGAATTCTCTGCAAAGTAAGTAAGCAACAATGGCGGTTAGGATCGGACGTTGAATAGTAACGGTTGAGGGGGCAGAGGAAGCTCGGGATGGTAAAAAGTGCTTTGGTTGAATGTAGTAGAATGGTGCAGAGGTGAGTGCTGAATCATTGAGTTGTTGCTATGTTAGGAGAAGCAGAGGAGGAAATTTTCTTCAAAAAATTGCAATTGCATTCGTCGTTTCAGAAGAGCACAACACAACATACAATTCTCACTCATTCATTGCAAATTTGTTTATTCGACATGTGAAGATTTCCCCCCAATCTGTTACTAATTCTCGCAGTTACCGTACTTACAATCATCCTAGCCATCATCACATAGCTCTTGTCTTCGAACACTTCACATGATATTGCTAGACTACCAAAGATGGGTGAAGAGCGCAGAGCTACTAATTCCAACCCTCACCTCGCTATTCATATCAAACATCTCCAAGGTCAGCAAAGTGGAATGAAGAAGCTCAGGTCCATATCTTCTTCCGACATTCTAGCTGCAAATGACTTCTTTTCTGTTTTTGATGAGATTTTACTTCACAATTCGCTGTGTGGCAACAACAATTCACACTCATCATCCTGTCATCCAAAAAATTGCTGCTTATGCAATCAATCATCGTCGGATTTCCATGATCCGCTGGACGCGACCATTTTACTACCAGTCAGTTCTTCCAGCACCACCGACTTCTTGTGTGCGAATTTTGAAGAAGCTAATTCTGGAGCAGATCTAGATGAAAACAGCGATTTCAACGACAGCAGTCGCCGTGGTGATGGAGAACGCGGTGGAAAATTAAGGATACCATCCAACTGCCTTCGAATTCGTGATGCATTGCGGAAGAAATCTCAAATTTACCTAAAATTGTTGTCAACCCGTAAAGCCCTGAGAAAATGTGAGAATTGTTGCCATTCGCTGAAAAGTGCATGCAAATCATTCTTCGATTCTACTTGTATCACTCTCGGTACTTGGCATTTGTGACTTTATTGGTTACACTTCTTTGTCATTACTTGTTTTACTGGCGGCACTCCTTATTGTCTTGATTCGTGCACATTTGCACCTTTCAAGTTAATAATTCCCGCGGCACCTGCGATTGGAGAAGTGCCTTGGAAGTGCCTTGTCTCTTCATTCATTGTATCATCATGCCTTTTAATAGTCCTTTCCACCATCTTCTCAATATCACTTAGAAATGTTCCGTAGTATTGATATCCTGCAATGTCTTTAAACAATGCAATTCTGGGTAAAGCTGAATACTAATTGTGAGCATTTGAAAGAAATTATGACGAAATTATCGTCAATTTATATGTATTTTAATTATTTAAACTAGTTATATGGGAAATTACTTGCTTATTAATTACATTATGAGTGTTCATGAGCTTGAAAACGAACCGTCTCGTGCATACTTTCAGTAATAAACAATTAATTCAGAAGGCAACTAGAAATTTCCAACTTTTTGGAAAAACTTCAGGGCACATATGAGCGTGCAATTCATGTCAAGCCGCTTCAAGTTACCTTGAAGTGATTCATCATTCTCTTAAATCAGTTTAGCTTTTGCATTAGATAAAAATCTAAATTACCATTACAAAGTATAGAAACATTCTGACGCGCACTGTTTTGATCACTTATGGTATTGCATTATAATGTCCAAAACACCCGCATGTTGTACATCAAATAATTTGTAGCTTTCCGCTATATGAAGGAAGAAGTGATCATATTTTAAAGTTAATACTTGGTTCCCTGGAGTAAGTGTCAATTTTTTTTTTATTTCAGTACAACGGATCGAAGGTAAAGGGATTGTTCGAAGAGGTGCCCTAAGGCAAAAGAATGTTCATGAAGTCAAGTATACCCTTTTGTAACTTGAGAATGTCATTTATTGTTATTGTAACACATTATTTGATATGAGAAATGGTACTTTAAAACAATTGACTGATTGAGTGAAATCTTCAGAGGGCATAAATTTGTTGCACGATTTTTCAAGCAACCCACATTTTGCTCACATTGCAAGGAATTCCTCTGGGGTCTTAATAAACAGGGCTTCCAATGTCAGGGTAAGTGCGCAGAGTTTCTTCTTTTCCATTGCTTATTCACTCTAGAACTTGCAATTAAAACCGAAGCTTTAGAGGTCGAGATTAGCAAGCTTGCTTTTGAATTATATCTTGATTAATTGCAGTATGCGCACTTGTAGTTCACAAAAGATGTCATAAGTTTGTCAGTTTCCAATGTCCTGGTGCTGTCAAAGGTGCCGGTGGTGACGTTAGTTTCATTTTCCGATATCATATGTTCCTGCTGAAATTTATTTTGCAGTTGGAGAGTGTTAGGAAAGGATTTGCGTTTTCGTGATCTCTCTCGTTAAAGTGTAAAGTATGAATAGCAATAACTTCTCGCGATAGATCAAAACAAACTTGGTATTGGAAGAAATGGATTTTTCGACACAATAGTGAGCTCAGGCATTATTTTTTAGGACCCACGGCAACAGCACAAGTGGAAGATGCATTCGTATTCGTCCCCAACTTTTTGTGACCACTGCGGATCTTTGCTCTATGGCATCATTCATCAGGTTATCAGCTTTACAACTTTTTTCATCTGAAGCAGTGAGGGAGCCATATAGGAGACATATTTCACACCGATTTTAGGGTAAAAAATGTCGATCTTGCGGTGTGAATGTGCATCATAAATGTGTTCAACATGTTCCTGATATATGCGGGACAGAGTATACCGAAAAGCATGGCAGAATACACCTTTCAATTCGAGTTGAAAATGATCTTCTGCAAGTGAAAGGTGCTAATTTTCTATTCAGTAGAAAGAAGCGAATCGTAACTTACTGTCTTCCACAGCTCTACGCTAAACTGGTTAGAACGAGTTAGTGTTAACTGGTAGTGAGTGCATCGACAGATGGCAGGATGATAAGATAGATAGATGCACGACTTTGCATTCGTCCATCCTTTGGTGGCTTTGATATCCTGCACTGAGCGCAATATACAGACAAAGAAACAATTACTTGAAAGGAACAAGTAAAGAAGGAAAGTAAAGTAGATTTTGTTACGCATGGGAAATATTGTGAAGGAATGAATGAATGTACGGGATGATTGGATTTTGGTTCCAGTGGAATAAATTTAAATATTCATTGATCACAATTGACAACTCATCCTGCTGCACATAGCTGGAAAGCTTTTGCTGCGCCGCTGTTTCTCTTGTTGCTTGGAGTTGTTTGGGTATACGCGAAAAGTCCTGTCTGTACACGTTATTATTATTCCATGTTGGCACTTGAGCGTGCAAGGCTACATTCATGGACATTACGCTAGACACAGCCCAGCCATCCATTCATGAAATAAGATATTTCCCAGTTGCAGTGCGTGAGGCGCGTAATTTAATACCTGCGGATCCAAATGGTCTTTCTGATCCTTACTGCAAGTTGAAATTGATACCCGATGACAATTCTTCAACATCCAGGAAGAGAAGTAAAACAATCAGATCCACCTTGAATCCTGTGTGGAACGAATATTTTGAATAGTAACCATTCCTTTGCTTGCTTTTACCTGATGTTCCACATCCGTTAGATAGATTTTCGGTTTATGATTATAAATTAGAATAATCATATTCGTTATCATTTTATAGGCTCTCTTACACATACTTTCATTAAGCATCATATTTGGATAAAATTTTAGCAAATTAAAAGCAACTGATGCAGATAGAAGGTTATCTGTGGAAGTTTGGGACTGGGACCGTACTTCCAGGAACGACTTCATGGGTTCTCTTTCATTTGGCATCAGTGAACTGATGAATGAATCTGTTGAGGGCTGGTACAAATTACTAAGCGCAGTGAGCTTTCTTACAAATTGCTTTTAATAGCAATCATTCTTTTCTCTACAATCCACCAAATAGACTTTTTACAATTTATGACCTCACATTCGTTTATAATGCCAGTTCAACAGTACAATAAGATTCAGGAAGAAGGAGAATTCTACAGCATAAGGGTTATGTCTGAATCTGAAGATGAAATTGAGAGAATCAAGAATAAAACTGATCAAATGGAAATATGTCAAGAGAAGGTATGTAGGGAACACTCTTTGAAATATCGAAGGCTTGAGGTTTGACACCTCAATAATGCTTTCTCGAAAATGTCAAGATTGACTGACTGTCTAAATTGACAAATTGTAATTTAATTTCTTCGAAATAAAAACAAAGGAATTCCGAAGCAGCATCGCTACTTGCAATTCAAGCGAACGTTTAAATTGGTCTTTTCCTGGTTCCTATGATCAAATTGAGTTAGCGCGGTTACGGGCTGAATTTACTCAAAGGATATCAGTTCGCACTGGTAAACGACAAGTAACATGAAAGAGAAAAAAGTGAAGAATTGCATCAATGAAACTGTTAGATTTAATTGGGTTCTTTTCATCCTACAGGACTCCTCCCCAATGCAATCTCATCTTCACTTGAAACAATCACAACAAAATGCGGTCAAAGCTGCCGATTTAAAATTTTTATCTGTGCTTGGACGAGGATCTTTTGGAAAGGTTATATTTTGCAACTTCCAAGACTGTTAGGAAGTAAACTGCATGTTGCCGTTATTGCTTGCTTGCTTAGGTATTGCTTCAGGTGTTGCTTGGTGAGCACAAGGATAGCAAGGAATTGTTTGCAGTGAAGATACTGAAAAAGGATGTCATTGTTCAGGACGATGATGTGGAATGTACAATGATCGAAAAGCGGGTCTTGTCACTTTGCGGCAAGCCGCCCTTTCTCGTTGCTCTCCATTCCTGCTTCCAAACATCGGTAAAATTTCCGTCGTACATTTCAGTTACATAGCCTTATCCAACAACTCACACTGCCACCACTTTTTTGCTTGTTTTGTTTGGAAATTAAAGGATTCCTCGTTTCAAATTATCTTAGGTAATTTTCGGACCCATATGTCTGCTCCACTACAACTAATTAATAATTGCTTTCACATTTTCCTCCAAGCGCTTTATGATCGCATTACGCGCCCTGAATGTTTTTTCTTGTTGATTTTTCAAATTTAATACGATGAATTTAATTTTGAGCATTATTTCAGGATCGTTTGTACTTTGTAATGGAATTTGTGAGCGGTGGCGATCTTATGTATCAAATACAACAAGTGGGGAAGTTCAAAGAACCAGTCGCTGCGTGAGTAGTGCATCATGTCCTTAGTAGAATTACAATGCTAATGAAAATCAGAATCAGGCATGAAATTTATAATTTTTAGGCGCTGTTAGTTATGTCGATTCAGAAATCTGAGGCGTGTTTGACTTTATCACATACCACATTGGTCATTACAGGTTTTATGCTGCTGAAATAGCAATTGGCTTATTTTTCCTCCATTCCAAAGGCATTATTTATCGTGATCTCAAGCTAGACAATGTCATGTTGGATATAAGTGGACATATTAAAATCACAGATTTCGGTATGTGTAAAGAAAACATCGTCGGCAATGCAAGAACAAAAACGTTTTGTGGTACACCCGACTACATTGCTCCGGAAGTATGTAGCACTCCAACATTGCTAACAAAGGATTAGTAACTAGATGTTGTAGCTATAGCTAACTCATAAATAAAGCCCTATTATCTCGTTGTGTTCATAGTTTGTTCAACTCTTGCTGTGCTTTCTTCCGTTAAGATAATACTGTACCGACCATACAATAAGTCGGTTGATTGGTGGGCATATGGAGTACTGTTGTTCGAAATGCTTGCCGGGCAGCCGCCTTTCTACGGTGAAGACGAAGATGAATTATTCGCAGGTATCATCATATCCAATTAATTTTGTCAGAGATAGCAAACAGCAAAAAACCACGCCGCACTTGAATGAGATAGAGCTCAGTTAGGCTGTAGTTCGTCGGATATTGTGCAAGATAGTTGTAAAGTAATATTTGGCTACGATCAGCTCTGGTCTGTCTTTTGGAAGGCTTTCGATGTCCAAATATGTTTGTTTTTGTCTGAGAGTTATACTTGCAGCAATAGTGGATCAGAGCGTATCATACCCGAGGTCAATGTCCAAGGAAGCAGTATGTATTTGTAAGGCACTGTTACAGAAATGTTCTCAGAAGCGACTAGGCTGTGGACAGGCTGCCGATAGAGAAATTAAGGCATGTAAATCCCTCAGATGTTTATTTCTCGCGATGATATCGTAGCCGTAAGCAGAAGAATTCAGCAGAACAGAATGGCATCATTACTTACGCCCTGAAAGTATTCAGCCACCGCGACTGGCCGCTTTTCCTCTAGGCGATTGTGGTGGACGATGTGTGAAAACAAAAATTCCAGTTCTTTTACTTGCTGAAATATCGAGTGATGCGCATCAGCCGATGCGATTCCTTTTCATGTGGTGAACAGCACACAACAAAACTGCATCACTTCTTCAGAAAGCAAAACTTTCAGGAGCATCCTTTTTTTCGACGGATCGACTGGCATAAAATTGAAAAGCAACAGATTCAGCCGCCTTTCAAACCAAAATTGGTAAGTCATCCGCTCGTTAACAACGCAGGTCTTGGCAGTGTTGTCCGCAAATTTCAAAGATGTATAGCAAGCCAGTGGTAACATTTCTTAATCTTTCTCATTAGGCATTTACTGCTGTGTAAGTCGTTAGCTTGAGCATCTCGATAACTGACTGAGATACAGTGGTGTATGGTCTGAACAATTAATTGGCTAACGCATAAATTAGTGACGAAGAGAGTGATTGATTACTCGTAGCCATGAAGAGTCATTTCATCTGCAAATCATGTTCATGCCATGCCGCGTAATAAGACTGAATGTGCAGAAGAGTCCAGAATCGACGGAGAATTTCGATTCACAGTTCAGGAATTTGGCAGTGAAAATGAGTACCTGCGATACTGACATTTTGGCCAACGTTGAAGGTTCCGTATTCGCTGACTTTGATTACGTCAATCCACACTGGACAACTAAGAACACTCACGACAAGTCGGTGTAGATGTTGTGGCTGTGCTGCGTGCTGCTCCTCATCAGCCTAGGACAGGGAGGAGAGAGGATTTTGCACGGCTACCTGCTGTGCTGTTTGCTAAAGGAACAATTCATCAGCGTACGTCATCGCGTCGCGTGGTTTACGCACTTCTCACTCGTGAGATGCTGCTGTTTTAGGACTGTGCGATGAAGACGTGACATCTACCTAGGGTTTGTATGAGAATGCCTATGTTCATATTGCGCACATCTCATTGTTATTGTTGTGTGTGTGATGCTCCTAATGTCGTCCGTCATCTGACCACTCACTCCATCCATGTCTTTCCCATCCCTCTTTCTCTTCCTCCCCCTATCGTCTCCATCTCTCTCATTCATTGGCACTGCACTGCAAATGCTTAAAGCGATTCCTCCACATCTTCGCTGCTTCCCGTCATCAGCACGACCACTCCTTGAGAGGGAGGTAGCGTAACAAATGTTTTCTCCTTCCGCGGTAGTGTGGCATAAGTGGAACTCCCTGTTTCTACCGTAAGGTACCACGATTGAAGTAAGAAGTCTGAGGGATCAGATGCGATGGCGTTGTGCAGTTTGTTGGTCGTCTTTAAGGTAGCAATTGCGAAATATCACAAGCCTATTTCACAAATAGATGAGAAGCGCGCTCCGACGCAGCTTCATTGTCGGATATTGGGTGGGCACAATCGCCCAAATTTTTGACCCGGCAAAGCTCAACAACAAAAGTTATGTGTCGCACCATTAACGCTCCCCGTGAACGACGACAACCAATGACATAGCAGCAGCAATGGCAGCAAGCAACATTAAGCAAATTCAGGCGAAACATCTTCCAATTTGAAGTGATTGTTGTTGGTACGTGAAATTGGCGTTGATTGGAATCAAATTCTACCTCATTCATCAAGCGTTGCGCTCCTCAAAGGCATACACTTTTCGTTCCTCGAGATATCCTTCATTTACCCTCGAATCTTCTTTGCAGCTTGAGTTTGCCACTTTGTCTCAGTTGCCGGCAAGCAAACCAATTGAATTGAAGAACGTTTCTGCTATTCAGAGTGGCAGCTTCGCTTGGGTACATTTTGCATTTCTTCATAATTTATCCCAAACGGTCGCATCCATGAGAAATACGAAACCGGAAAGAGATTCGGCGCACGAATGGATCACCCACTAGCACTCGCTGTTTTCCTCGTTACTTATTTGTTGAAGTGTGGTAGAGTACGTTTAATTATTCAAATAAAATAAGAAATTGTTGCACCGTACATTGTCGGATGAATAGTCCAATTTTCAATGATTTCCGACGATTTTCAAACTAAAAATATAGATAAAATCAATTTAGTTAATGTGAAATCATTCCAAGAATTCCTGAAGTTTTCTCCAGAAGACTAATAGTTCTAATTTAAACTCCTACAAGCTCGTTGTTTTCCACACAGTAAACGCCGTATGACTGGTTGAAAAACTCTACCTTTACGACGCTGCTTCGTTTTTTTTTTAAATGAGGTTTTTTTTGAAATTACCTTACCATTTTAAACATATTTATCTGCTGGCCTAGCAATTTGTTTTTTGCTCCTTTTAGTGCAGCGGGCAAGAATTAGCAAGCGGTGACAAAACTATTGTTATTTCATTTGCATTGCTCTGCTGATCGGTTGTTACCTTACTTACTCATATCATTCTAAAAGGTCATTTTCTAGGGGAGACAATCGAAACAGGCTGCTAACTCTTTTTTTTTGAAATTTACTTTATTTTTTCAATTTCCGCCTTTGCTCTGTCTGCTAACACCTTCCTGTTGTTTCTTCTGTTTTGCGCATATAAATGAATTGTTTTGTTCATTGTATTATATTTTGAACAAATTATACTTGCTCTTTGCTCGGACATGTGAAGTTTGCATTATAAAAGTGATTCATCGTTTACATGAAAATGTCATCATAATTTGCAGTCATCACAAAATTTCATCTAATTTAACCGGCTTTTCAACATGACGACTTCCGCTTCATCTCTCTCCTGATTCTTCGGATCACTTAGCTATCTCTCGAAAAATGTACAACTTCCCAATGGTTATCTGCACAAAGGATTTCATGGGAAAAATTGACAACATACGAAATATTTATAGGAACGCAGCAACTTAAAATTGCTTTTAACAACGCAGAAGTGCCACTCGCAATTTGTCGTACGAATATCATGCAGTAAAGATGGCACGAGAGTCTGTTACCTGAGTTTTATGACTTAAACGGCAGGACCAACCTATTAAAATCCTTGCTCTTTTTCAGCAATGAATTGTTGATTTCTGATATGTTATTAGCAAGTTAGTTGGCTTACTTTGATAACATGGAGACAGCACATGTGGTCAGCCATTTAAACTTTTTTTTTAAAAAAGGATTTTGCACGAAGTTTGTATTCATTACTTTTATTTTCTTCCGCAATCAAGCAAATAGAAATCATTTTACAATGTCCCTTCTACCACATTAATCTCTGTTGATTCCATGTGGAATGCTATGCAAATAAAGAGATTTGCAGTTGCAATGTGTCGCAGGATTAATAAATGAACGAATGAATCAATTTATTATGCTATTATTTCTGCACTATCCGTCGAATAAGAGTGCCAACGTCACGGAGGAATGCTGTTGCACTCACGTAGTTGAACTCATTTGACGACAACTTCGACAGTCAGGAAATGTCATCATTTTCTGCTAAGTATTTTAAAGCTAACAGATTTTTTAAAGTCTGTTGTATATGACCGCATTCAGGAAAGCCATTATTTCTCGTCTGTTCTCATCTGCGCTTACCTAGCAATGCACTTTTTCATCCTTTTAGCACACCCGATTAGCTTTCTTGGCCTAATGGAATATTCCCCAGACACGTCAAATAGTTCGTTTTCGCAATTGCTTTGTGCTCTTATTTCTGACCGCCCTTATTTCTGATCATCTAAAGTCCGGAGCATTGCTAAGGTCAAAAACACCTGCAAAACCCTAGTGCAATGCGACTTTTGCAAAACAGGTCATTTTCAAAGAATTGCCATATGAAGTAGACGAACAGTTTTTCGTGTAGCTTGCATATATTATTTAAGGAAGTACTGATTTTTGATGCTTGATTAGTTACATACGACCTCGGATGGTTTAGAGTGATTGCTATGATGGTTTGATTTTGTAAGTAGTATTGTAATTAGTAGGGTGCAAAAATGAACTGCTGGGAAACGTATTTTTTATTAATGCTCCGTACGATAAGAGCTGAAGAGGAAACGCGCGTAAAAGGAATGGTAGAAATGTTCTGAAGCAGCTAAAGGAGACTTTTTTAAGAGAAGTCTCCTTGAAGAAGACTAGATTTATTTATCTAAGGTTCCGGTTTCTATCGGACTTTCGATTATGATGCATTGCTGTTACTCGCGTAAGTACCAAGACTTCGGCAGGCGACAAAATATACATCCATAGTTATAGATATTGTCTTCTGATATAGGTCATCATTGGTTTCACGCAAATTGTCCTGGAATTAGCATAAAGGGATGAAGGAGCCGGTGGTAAGAGAGAACGAAGTTGCTGAGAGTAGACACATGTTCTCACTCCTAGTCTAAGTATGAATCCATGCTCCAAATTACTTAGATGAAAGCATAATAACTTACCTTCAAAGCAATTTTAGTTCCTAGCTGATATGTGAACAACTAGAAGACTCAGCCATTACATATTTCTACGTGCAATGGTCAGTACATGTATTTCATGCTAGACTCTAACGTCTACTCAATTTAAGCAATCAGTCAACTTTCCTGTAACACGGAATGCTTATTAAATGTATCGCTCGCAAACTTTCTAGCTGAACTCTACTTTCAGTCGTTTTTGCTAAAAGCTACCTAATATACTAATCTACCGAACTTTAACTTTCTCTCCTAACAAATTTTTGTCCCAGTTAGCATCAAGTCAAAAATACCAACAAGCTCTTACTGTCTGGCTCTTCATGTCTGATTTATAGCTGAATGCACAACCCGATGCATTGATGATAGCAACTTGTATACATTCCTGTTAAGTTGTTCATTTTAGTATTTTAACTGCTAACGAGAATTCATCGGATTGCTTTCAGACAAATAATCTCGCTCGGAAGTACTTCGCTTTTAGGCCGAATTTGTACGACTATGAGCAGCTGAGTAAACATCCTTGTTAGGTGCACAGCCTCTACAGTCCTGAGTTCAAGGCAAGAAAGTGGAAGTTTTATCAATCAATTTAAGAAGAAGAAAGTCCATCAAGAGAAGGCGGCTCACGTTCAATAAAAAGTGATTTCCAATTTATTGCTGTCTTTTTTTTTCGTTCAAGCCTGTCTTTAAGGCTAGCTTTCCGAAAACGATGGAAATTAAATATGGTGAAATTCATCTGCAGCTGTAAGACCTCAGAAACTCGGAATAAAAAGCATTTGATTCATTAATTACAGAACTGCGATTATCCACATAGCGTTCATTTGCCGTTCTATCCAATTTTTTAAAAAATTGTCGCTCGCCTTCAGCAGCACTGTGAGATTCGTTGAGTTAAAAAGGTGGTTGCATATCTTCATAAGTTTCAAAATTGTTACCAAATTTTTTCAATTTTCAATATTTGATTCGTGAATTGAGAAAAAGTTAGAGAGCCACGAAAATCTAGGACGTTCTTTTCTGAGGAAATTTCTGCATTTATTAACACAACTGCCTTTCTACCACTTTTACAAGATGGAATTAATTATTTAGAAAGCGAGTCTACGAAGATCAACCAACAGACTTTCAGATGGTTTACAACGCCACTTGTAACTTACCAATTGTTGACCCAAAGTTAAAGAACGACTCTCATGGGAAGAACTGAAATCATTCATCTCCACTTTACATCCTTGAGCACGTGATTTTTTCAACGAACTACGGATTGCATTGGTTCGGTCCACAATATCGTATTACGAGACGGTTGGATCAATCTGAATCAGGAAACAGTGTACATCGTTGATTTGAGGGGAAAGCTGGGCGAAATATACCATTGCTCGGGCGAGAGGAAGCAGGGAGAGAGTACTGCAGTAGTTGATCCAGTCAGTGGGCGACAAATGACCAGTTAGAGGACGTAAATGCGCCCGCAGGTGTTGCCACTCGCCGTTGTCGTGTGTATCATTCTCGTAATCTTTCAATCGCTACAATGTGTCGTGTCGGTTGTGTTTTAGTATCTATCATCAGTGTAATTTTATCACTGAATCCCCTTTTATATGTGTGTCAGGATTTTCAGCAGTGCTTGAGGAGGACTGATAGAGTCGTCACACTACAAATGCGAGACACTTTACATGCACTTAGGCTCTGAAGTGATGCTGCTAGAAGAGTGAGACTGGGACATATTTACGGACAGATTCCGGAGTTATCTGCAACAGAACAGTAAGCGAAATGGATGGCTGCTGCTGTTGCTCAAGCAATTGAACACAGTCAGAAGGCGTCTTCGGATCATCATCTCGCTACTGGTACGTGGGGATGGGGATAAATGAATGAATGATGTGTCAGTATTACAGCTCAGTCAACTTCGCAGTTATCTTTCAAACGTGTTTGCAAAAAGCTTGACTGAAATCCAAAACGCTGCACCGAACCACTACTGGACAGTGGAGCGTGCACAATGCACATCGAAATTTAGGTCGTCATTGCCACCGATACGGCTGCAGAACCTTTGGAAGTAGAAGATCGGGATGGAAACAAGAACTGATAGGATTGAATGAGAGTGGCAAGGGGGGTTTCTCACCATATATCTATCTGATCGTAGGCTCACTTCCGAATCAGTCGATCGCCCGGAGAGACCGGAATGGAAGGTGGTGCGTTATAGTCCCACCACATCACACCCTATCGCATGATTTATTAGTATTACTTTTGCCGCACACATGCATCATACATCTGATCTGTCGCTGCACATCGCTCAACCACGCAGCTCTCGTCGCTTTCCTTTTTTCTTCGCGTGTGAATTTTCAAGAATTTTTCTGCGCACTCTCTTCTAAACACTCAATTTGCGGCTCTTCCTACTATTTTCCTTGCTTCCGTTCTCATCCCTGCGGTTCCTCTATTGTTGCCATCCATTAACAGTGTTCTTACCATAATTGCAGTGGTACTACTTAGTGCTGCCTTTAATAGCACAAGATGTTTGCGCAGATTTGATAAACTCATCCTCTGCTGCATTCCTAGCAACGTCACTCTTCCTCTGCGAAATATTTACATTTCCACTTGGAACACATTTTGTATGCATCTCAGTTAGCTCGAACTATTTGAAATATCTGCCCAAAGTCTCGATATCTATGACTGTGTTATCGTTTGATCCTGTTTGCAGCCACGTATTCACGGTACGGAAGAGCACTTACTGATATCATTTGAAATTTTCTTGCTTAAAGTACTTAGGCTTTAACCACTTTATGCTTTCTTTCCAATCCTATTTCCTTTACTTACCGATCATGTCTTGCTCATGTTTTTTTCAGCTTTTACTTCAGTCCTAATATTTGATAGCGTCAATTTTCTCTTCCTTTGTAAGCATAATGGCTACTCTGTAAAACTCGGTCCAAAGACAACAAAAGAAGGTGGACGGTATCATCTTTGGTAGTGAAGAGAAAAATTGAAATCTCCTCCATCCAGTTGCACTTTTCAGCGATTCATCGTGAACACGATTCATTGTGACGAGATTTATTGCGTTCACTTAACCGCCTTCTATTTCAGAGTATTCAATAATTAGAAGACTTAGAATACTTTGAATTAATTCCATTTTAATGAATGAAAATTTCAATTAAATCTATCATCTGAATTTTTTCCTTTAAGAAATTCATGCGTAAAAGTGATCGAAAATCGTGGTTTACATTAAACTTCTTTGATTTTTTCAAGTTGTAAATGTACAGCTTAACGCTTTTAAACTATTTTGTTTTATTAATCCACTCAACAGCTTATTTAAATGTTGGCTGATTTACCTGGGTTTTGATCAGTTCTCCTCCTCTTATCCTCACTCACTTCTAGCAAAGTACAGTAATTACCCACCATAATCTCGAAAACTGCTAAAATTCATGATTTCTTTGTGAAAATTGAAAATGCTTTAACAGTTATTGTAACCAGAGAAGGAAAGATCAATTCTACATTGCGCATTTACAAACGCATTTACAAATCATGAATTTTAGCAGTTTTCAAATTGCGCATTTACAAAACACGATTGAAATACCACAATAGCAGACAAACGATGTAATGATGAAATGTTCAACATGATGACTCATTAGTTTAATAAAATATCATCATACATTCAGAACATCATTCTCGTTAATGCTGCTCGTTTCACTGGCTCTATATTGGTTCACGCTATTAAAGTTTAAGGCTAGTAAAACGAACAGTTGATAACGATCTTAATTTCAGTATGATTGGAAGAAAGTCACTGATACACAAGCTGATAATATCAGTGCTTCTGTTTCATGTCTACGCTCAACATGGAGGTAACTCGTCCAGAAAAAATGACTTTAGAAAAGAAATTGGTATATCAACATTAGAAAGTAATCTGACATCGCCCCGAAATTCCGTAACATGGTCCACATTACCGCAAAATACGGTGAACGATGCAGTAATGGTAGCAGCAGCGGAAGCAAAAAACGTTCTCCGAATTTATTCCATTGCTAAGCAACCGGTTTCCTCAGGTGTAGTATCATCCCAAAATCATTCTACAAAGCTTTTGCCCGAACCCAATCCAGAACCTGAACCAGAAACCACGATATCGCCAAATTTTCATTCCATTATGCCTGAAACAGAATCTCATTATAAACGCCTGTCAACAACTACTGTCAAAATTGCCGGATATTTTGCTGATAGTTCTTCCCATTTCGCCGCTATGCAACCATCGGAAAGCGCACAACTTAGAGTTCATGCTGATGATTCTCAACCGCTTCCAGAGCTGAGTTCAGTGAAAGTAAGCAATATTAGTCCTACTCCGTTGTATCAAAACAATGCCTTCGAAGATGATGCTGAACGAATTGACGAAGAGGATGATAGCAGTAGTAACGCGGATTCTGTAAGTCTTTCTTCATCACCTGAACCATATATGCCATATATGTGAAGCTTTCTAAAGTGCTGCTTTGGCCTCCCTTCACTTTCTTAGGACAATATGATCTTAATTTAATCTTTTAAATCTGAAAAAAAATTGTGTGCTCAAACTTACAGTCGAAACCAGGTGCCATTGATAATGAAGCTATCGAGGAACTTGTTAATCGCTTCCTGAATAGTGACGCTGCTGAAGATGGAAAGGAGGAGAAGCTCAACAAAGAAGCTTTGAAACTGATCAATTCAAGCAAGTATTGGAATGTGAATGATTTGCAGGTTTCTTCGCACTCTTCTCTTCTCACAAGAAGTTATTGAAAAAAGCTCAACAGACATTGGACTTCCAGTTATTGGTGAATCTAGACTTCCGGTGGTTTTAGTGTCTGATGCTACTAAAAGCCATATATTAATGCAAATCTCATTTAGCCTGAAGGCTCGATACGAGATGATAAAAAAGCCCAGGAGTGGATAAATGGGTATGCAATTGAGGCACAGAAAGTATTGCGTGAAGTAGCTTTAGCTGGATGGAATTATGTTACATCAGTATCGCATTTTACTAAACAACTACTTGATGAAGCTGAGGAGGTTTGCTTGCAATTTAACTCAAATTTCAAATTTTGGTGTTAAAAATGGAGAGCAATTGCTTGCTAGTTGACAGTGATAGTACTGGAAATAGACGAAACTTCAAAATAAAGCTATGAAAAAAGGATTATCGGTGTTGCTACTCTGCGGTTTCGAATTTCAGACGCTAGGGAAATTTGTGAAAAGTAGCTCGAAGCAAGCAAAGCAGTTCGATATAGCAGCAATTAAAGACAAATCTTTGAAGCGACAGTTCGAGCTCCTTTTGGTGGAAGGTATCAGCGCACTGGATGAAAACGATTTCAATGAATATAATGAACTTCAAAAGCTGGTTAGACTATCTGTACCAATGACTTTGTTTCATCCTTACCATTAGAGTGACTTCCTCATCTCACTCATATGTTTTAGATAGCGAAAGCATATGCGGAAACTTCTGTTTGTGAGACAAGCAACGCAACGATATGTCCCTACAGGTTTACTACTCGTTGTTTGATGCATTTTTTTTCAACGGATATGAAGATTCTACACGGCAATTAGTTAGCATAGTCATTAACATCGAGGTGCTGCTCTGTTATCTCACAAGCTTTACTCTCTAGGGACTCCCTTGTTTACCAATCATTCCATGACACATTTTCGCAGCACTGTTTTAAATTGAAATAAGTATATAAAACACTTCAAGCTTGTCAGAAAAAGTCTACACAACTTTGGAAAGGCATTTCTGTTTCAAGAGTTTCGGATATTATATCAATTATCGCGCATGAAAATGATGGCCCTAAAGTGTTTCGTCTCTGGATTGCCTTGCGTGATGCACTTGGACCAAAACTAATTGCTTCTTACAAACGCCTCATTCAGCTGATTAATAAAGGTATTGCTCAGTTTCAGAAAATTACACCAAATCGTTGCTCTTCTATGTTTTCAATTTCCAGAAACTTCTTTTACAGTAATGCTCAGTCTAATCTTCTACAGGTGCTAAATTGAATGGATTTTCGGATGGTGGAGCGATGTGGCGTAGTCCTTATGAACAGGTCATGTCACGTCATGAAAAAGCGGACCAAAGTGACACTGTCACTCTTCTGAAGAACTTGTACCAACAAATTAACCCATTTTATAAACAGGTTGATAAATTTCTTCCCGTGGAAAATAAGTAAAGATGCTGTGCCTTTCATCATCTATAATAGCTTGTGACAACTTGGAATTAATTATGTATGTATATTGAAATTTCAGTTACACGCGTATGTAAGACGTCAAATACCAGCTCTGTACGGGTTAAGAAACGTATCTAATTTAATGCGAGATAGGCCTATCCCTGCTCACTTGCTCAGTATGCTTGTTTTATAATTTTTCCCAAGTCTCAGATGGCTTAGAAGATGTCATGTATGCTTCTTAATATTTGTTTGGAATGTTTCAGGTGATGCAATAAAATTATTTAACTACAGCTTGAAAAGTTGCAGAAAGTATTGCTGGTGATAACTGGATTGCCTTCTATCGGGATACCAAGCCATTTGAGGACGAAGACGATGTTGCAAGAGAAGTCCAAGAAAACTTCCGAAAACTAAACTATACTGTGAAGAGCATGTTTAAACAAGTAATGAAATATTGGAAATAATTTTTACAAGCGAGGATTTACTGAAAGAAAAAGAATGTGAGGAGGACTACTTGATCATGAGATAGTCAGAAGAGTTCAAATCGAAATTTACAGGCTTACAAAACTTTAAAGCAACTTGGATTTGACAAATTACCATCAAGTTTTTGGACGAAATCAATTTTTACGAGAACATGGAATAAAGATATGCTTTGTCATCCACCTGCAGCCTACGATATGAGGAATAAACGTGATTACAGGTATAATTTTTGATTGTTTGATTTGTGAATTTGTGTACTGAAAACCTCAGTAGGAAGGAGAGAGAAAGAGGCTAATCATTCTGAATTGTTGCCTCTAGTCGATCGACGTGACGCAGTATTTTCTTTTTACTATTCTTGCCAATTGGTTCAAACAAGTACAAAATGTTTAGTTTTCAGGGTGAAAGCGTGTGCACATCTTAATTTACCTGATTTTGAATTAACTCATAAATTGCTGGTCCACATATACTTTTATTACATGTGTCGTGAACAGCCACTTCTGTTTCGAGACGCAACAAATCCAAGTCTCTTGACTGCTATCACCAATGCTTTTGCAACTAATGTTCGAAATATAAAATATTTAAAAGCGACGGTAATTTCTGTTTGAGGAATTTAAAGTTCTTTCATTAGAAGATATTTAACTGATAACTTGCCCTCCTCCATTATGGGCTTGCTTTCAAAGCTTTTGAAATTTTTGCAGAAACTAATAACATCTGAAACCGGGTTTAGCCGCTCAAAAATTATTAATCGTTTGTACTTCGAAGCACTAGAAGATTTCGTCAAATTACCGTTTGACTTGGCGGTTGATATGTGGCGATTTCATATATTTGATGGCAGTTCAACAGAGGCTACCTGGAACTCCGATTGGTGGCATCTAAGGCAAGCTGGGGTTTGCTTCCAGTTAGGGAATGAGCAATAAAATATCGATACCATACATTAAAACAGGTTTTAATAATATTTAGATTCAAGCATCATATTCTAAGGAAGTAAGGGAATTTCTTCAGTCTATGTTGACAGCAATAAAGTCAGTTTTCCAGTGAATTGTTCCAAGGTATCAAGTCACCTGTGGAACGGAAATCAACTGATTTCGACGCGATTGCATTTTCTACCATTGCTCAATCTCATGCTCCAGCAACGAAACACTTTTTCGCCTACATAATGCAGTTCCAAATCCTAAAAGCTTTGTGTCATAGTGCGACAAATTTGGTAAACTTCAAATTTCGATCTTGAACTGAGTCGATGACAGCTGCTAGGGAGTTTACTATGTCTATCTAATTGGATCAACGGGGACAGGTTTGAAGCAGATTAAACTACAGGAATGGATATGATTTGGCTTTAAGAAATGAGGAACAAAAAGTATGCCTCAAGTTGACGCTGAAGGTGCGAAAAGTGGAACATTCGCTTCTGATAATAACGAAATAGAAGTAATATTTCAGAGCAATGGATGCATGTTAGAACGCAGCCCAGTCATCGAGAGCATCAAAGAAGTGATGCTACTCGGTTCCTCAATTACTTGGCGAGAGGCACTGGGAATTATTACAGGTTTCATATGTGCATTAAAAAGCTTCTGAAAGTGTGAGAATCGTTTAAAGTTGTAAGCGGCTCCAGCTTCTGAAATGTACCGTTGTTGTGCATGAAATATCATTAATGTGCGTGGATCATGTGCGAAGTGCCGTACGTATCCCAGCAGTCACCACCAATCGTTTAACTTGGCTCCCGTTGTGTATATCATGCAAAGTTACAGCACACTAACGATAGCCATAACCGTGTGTCAGTGTGTGAAGTGAAGGAAGTTTCAGCAATCGCTTGTTAATCCATTCACTCATTTTGACAGTAAGCATGAAGGATTAGCAAGTTAGGTGATTTGGTGGCGGCTTTTTAGCTTCTCCTCCCTAAAAGTGACATCCTTGTGCTGGAAAGGGGGAAGAAATCCATCCTTTCCTATGTGGGTGGCAACTGCAGTGAATGTTGAATATTTCTGTAACTGAGAGAAGTAACAGGTAGTAAGGAAGTTGACGCGAGTGCCATGTTGGAGTATTATCAGCCGCTGATAACTTGGCTTGAAGAGCAAAACGCCAAGGAGCATGCGTACATTGGATGGGATGGACTTGGGAAGCCATTTACAGAGTATTCTTTCCGTTTTATCATCTTTCTTCCCAACATATTTCTTTCAAAGAAGAAGTTTCATTCTAAAGCGAGAACTCAGTTATGAATATTCATGAAAACTCATGATGTAAATTTAGGTCCGAGCTACCAAAACTTCGAGAAAGTACCGCCAGTGTAGATTCGTTATCCGAAATATTGAGTGGGAATCAATTTGCATTCCCGGGTTTGTATTTCTTCCACAACTTCGTCTTCGTAGCGGTGTACTGAGAATTTGAAACTTGGAAACCATCAGCAGTTTAGGTGATCAGTGTTCGAATGGTAAGGAATGCTTATTAGATTCGGTATGTCGAAATGATGTCTGTGAGTGCAAGGAAGGACTATATACTTTGAGGATTGGTAATACTTATAACTGTGTTCCCGGGAATCCTGCCGATGCTGGTAAGTTTCTATTTTTCAACTTCAACACTGCAATATTTCTATCTGAGTCTTTTTTAACTACTAGTTAATTAATTTTAAGCTTTAAAAAAATCATTGTTGGCTCAGACAAGATTCAAACTTAAACGTGCACAAGTGATGTTCCTTTACCAGAATGCATTGTTCAGAATGATGCACACGTTAAAAGCAAAAATTAGTCGGGAAATGTGTCCTTTGTTTTCCTTCTAAGTTTACAGGTTTTGGAGATGGCAATGGCGGCTTAATCATCGGTTTGCATCCAATCGACAATAACAGTGTAGTGCCTATTCCTGAGCCTGACGAGCAGGAGAAGCAACTAGAAGCTGAACTGGAGCCGGATTTTACACATGATAAACCTAGTGCTTTACCAAAACCAGAATTAAAGTCTAAAGGAGCCTATATCAGTGTGTCAACGCTTACCTTGGTTCTACCGCTTACTGCTTCAATCATGCTTTTACAGCACATCGGAGGTGGTATTCAGCACTGAGCTTCAGGTTCAGTTTTTTGCAATAAAAAATACTGGTTCTTATCTGCGGGAACCTGTTTATGTTGGTTTCTATTTTCTAGATCGCATGATATTTTCAACAGTGTCTTAGAACTTCCCGATGAAATAAGTAGTGTTGAGAATGGAATCGGCTCTAATTTTCCTCCATCCTCAATGATCGTTTATAATGTTCGGTAAAAATAGCTGTACTTAGGATGATGACTTTAAAATGTATTTGTCTAATTTATGGGAGGTTTTTATGCGTTTATTTTTGTTATAAATGCTTCCTCCTTCTTATGAAAAAAATGGGAAGGAACAAGCTCATGACTCAATCAAATCTGCCCTACATTTTCTTAATTGTGATTAATATTTTTCCCTTCCCTTGAATACCCTTTTTTTGCATTCTTCCTGGCTTTTTACTTATATCATCTAATCAGTCCATAAAATTTGCAGGTTTGGATTTTCAATTACCGGCAACTGCTTATTTGCTATTTGGCGCTTTGTTCATACATTGAGTGATACATTTGTCACTTAAAACTCTGAGTTTAATTTCTCAAACTAATAACTGCAAAAATACATCGGGTATTAAATTTGCATATTTCCGTTCATGTTCTCTTTGTATAACTACTGCTATCGTTATATTGTATCTACGTCATTTTACATTGCAACCTGCAATTATGTGCTGTATTGCTAATCGCTGTGAAGTATACTGTTTTTTTTATCAACTTCTTTGGTTTAACATTGAGAGCGAAGAGTGATATGACATCAAAATTATTGTCAGTAGATTTTAAAGCTAGGCTACTGTCCACGTATCAACCCATTTTTTTGCTATTTGATTGATTTTTTGCCTTACGACAACATATAGACTGTTCTTTCGAAGATAGAATCGCACGCAAAGCTTCTCGTCTCTTGGACCGATTCTAACAGTGTGACTGATGTTATGAAGTGATTTTTTAATTAAATAGATGATAAACGTAAAACTTTTACATTTTAATAAACGAGTGTTAGTACTGTGGGTTTAATTTAATGAGTATACCGTATGCATGCAAAAAATGATAGCTCCCCAAATATTCTGATATTTAAGGAAGCGATTTAAAGAGCTAATGCTAAGAGTGGTAAATCGAGAACTTTCACCCAGTCTTTCTTCACTGTTTAGTCGGGAGTCATCTGGAACTGTTTGTTGAGGTAGTAGTTGGACACTGCTCCGTGAGCACTGCTGCTTACAATAAATAGGTAATTAGCCATTTTTCACATGAAATTGATAATGGGCAAAGAATCGCCTGGTTACTTGGAAGATGAAGCTAATGGTAAACGAAGGAACCGCTGGTCACTTGATAGATAAAGCTGACGGGAAAGAAAGGATCGTCTGATCATTTGATCATCAACAATCATTGACGATATTCTTTAAAATCGTACATCAAGGAACTAAACAAATATCATTTGGGAATATTTTGACATAACAATTTCCATGTCAATAATCGAGAGAACTTAAACTATGTGAATTATATTTCATATTTATTATTCAGGGGCGTTGATAAATGAAATTTACAGCTTTTCGTGCTCATGTCAAAATGTAATAGTGCTTCTTTGCATTACGTTTCGAGAGATGTGGTATGATGGATGGTAAATGATCTGTTTTGTGGCTTTTAGCATTGTTGACGATTTTTATTTTATTTTCATTTTTCTATATAAATTTTTGTTTTCAGCTTTTTTTTATTAATTGTCAGTTCCACTGAATCATTTAAATTATGCCATTGGTTGATGGGTTCCGTTTGAATGAGTTCACTTATTATTTTGTTGTTCCTTTGGCAATTTGTTGTGTGTGTGTGTGTGTGTGTATGTGTGTGTGTGTGTATGTGTGTGTGTGTGTATGTGTGTGTGTGTGTGTGTGTGTGTGTGCATATGTGTGTGTGTGTGTGTGTGGATTTGAAATGCTATCGGCTTTTTGATTACCGGCGTACTTTTTTGATTCTTGTTTTCATGTTGGTCCTTATTATGATCATTATTATTGTCATTATTACTATTATATTATTATTAATGAGGCACTTTATTAGATCTTTTGTGTGTGTGTGTGTGTGTGTTTGATTGACCTCGGATGGGTTGCTTCTGCTTTTTTTCTTTCTGATTCTGTGAATTTTGTTTTGTCTCTTTCACAATAAAGGCTTTTGCTCTTAGATATGTTCGTGCCTGTGAACTGAGCGCACCGATGCATGCATGATAGCTACTTGGCTGCTTCATTTGTTGGCCCTTTTATGAGCTAATCGCAGTCGCTGCTTCACTTTGCTTTCCTGGGAACGCACATGAATTCACGGAGGTTCTTCGTTATGTTATGTACACGTTATGTTATGTGTCTGCCTTCTTTCTCTCAGGCGTGTTTTTTCCTCCAAATTTCGTGCATGATAATTAATAATAGTAATAATCCATTTACACTGTGATGAGTATATCTTTCCGGCTATGCTTCGGTGTATTCGTAGATGCACGTGGGGCTAAGGTTCATGCTGGGACTCATCTCATGGCTTCACTTCATGCTAGAATTGAGAGCTTGTGGTATTTCTTTATCATACCTGTGAGCAACTCCTCCGTTTCTTTTCACATCGTTGATCCATAGACACTTGTAACTAACTGTTTGGCTTCTTATTCTTCTCCTCCTCCTCTCGTCTTGTCATACAGCGGCAGTGCATGTTTTCTTCTATCGGCTGATTGTTGCTGCTTCACTGACATTAATTAATTGACGTTTCGGTGGGTGTTATTTGCTTTAGTAAAATTTCTGCATTTCCTGCATTCGACGTTTAGTTGCTGTTGCTATGCCCATGTTTATCGCGATCACGATCACGATCACGATCACGATCGCGATCGCGATCACGTCTTCCCCTGACGTTGGTCAGCTTTTCACTGATAAAAGATTGATTGGGGTTTTGTGATGGATGTGGTTTGCTTGCCTTCGGTGTTTACCTTCGTTCCTTTTTAGCACCTTCTACCTAACATGAACGCCTCCTTCGAGCAACTCCTGCACATTCACTGCTACTTTTTCTAGCCGTTCATTTTCAGTCGCTCCTCGTGTTACGTGGTGATGTCTTTGGGCACTCATGTTTCTCTGTTAGCCAGCAGCAGCTACTGCTCTCTTCATTTTTCCCTTGCCTTGCTAACGCATTTTTCTGGCGTATCTCATTTTTCCTTACTCCACCCACTAATTTCTGTATTTCTGGGCACATTTGCAGTTTCTTTGCTTGCTCACTTTCGTCTTACTTTCCTTGCTCAGGCTGCAAATCATCAGTTAGTTTTTCGAATCGCGTTTCTCTTTCGCTACTGAGGTTGGTTGGAGTTGATTTTAAAGGTTTTCGTTACACGCGCCGACTATAAGTTATAAAATTGATAAGGCATGTATAATAACGTCCTAGTTACAATTGCATTTTCCTGACCACTTCAAGACTTGTAGCATTTCTACAAGTTTTTCTCAAAATGCTTTCATCTCTCAATTCTTCCACTTCTCTTCGTGCAAATTTTGCTTCAAGTTATATGTGGAATTTTGCTAGTACATTGGGAATTATGTCGAAGCTAGGGATCCTCTAGGTTAATTCTGGTTAACTTGTTCCTCTTATTGATTTCCATTTTGCCTACCTCAAAGGAGCAGTATTTGTTGGCTATGATCTTGCGAGTGCATTTTGCGAATTATTTTTACTTCTTATATTTCCATTTCATGTCCGTTAACAGTTCCCCCTTTCCACCGTGAGCTAAAGCCGAGAAATGCAAAAAAACAAAAAATATCATCTCTCTCCACCGAGACTCCTCGTCCTCCTCTTTCTACAGCCTGAGCTGATGAAGCGGAGAGCATCATGAGTGCTTAAGAACCTCCAGTTGTTTGTTTACAAATCTAGTCTTTGCAAAGATTCATTGCGAAAGGAGAGAGAGAGAGAGAGAGAGCATCAATTCCCCCTTCACTAGATGCCTTTTCCTATCAACCAACGGTGGTTACCTGAGGAATGCCGAAGCGAAACTTATCTTGTCTTGTCTTCGCTCAGGCGTAAACCTCACAACGAGGAGAATTAGAATCAGAAAGTTTTCATCCGTACAACATAGCAATGACTATCGGGAGAACGGGAAGTGGTGGAAACGCCTGCGGAGCCGGGAAAACACACCTCGTGGCAACCGACTGCTGCTCCTCTCCTCGTTCATTCCACTTCATTTACCAGAAATTTCGCTTCCTACCTACCGCCCCGACCTCCGACATTACTTTCCACAAATTGACACAGAGCCACTTCTAGCACTGATAGCCAGAACAGCGATTAGCACTGCTTTTCCTTTCCACTCTTCTATCCCCATCAGTTGCAATTGCAAAGCAATCAATAAGTACATATTGTATTCATGTGCATGTGAACGTGCACGTGCATGTATTTACTACTAAATCAAGGAACATTCGGTGGGTTCACCAAACGAGTGGGATGGGAGAAAGGTGCAGTTGCAGGGAAGCTGCCACTGTTCACTTGTAAGTGGAGTCTTCGGTGGATTGCCGAGTTTTGGCTTGGCAGAACGAAGAGTCACTCAAGCACTCGCTCACACTGTACGACGTGATGTGCCCACCGCACTTCACTTCATCTGCGCTACCGCTAAGAACACTAGGAAGGGAGGGACAGGGAGGCGTTACTAGGAAGAGGCCGACGGACACATCACGCACGCACCACATTCACTGTGCGTCGTGCTGCTGATATTCTCAGTGCTTCAGTGCTGTTTTCCACTTGTTGTTTACGTAACGCGCATGGAACATGTAAACGGCGAATCGATCGCCACTGAATTGATCAGTATAAGTGGTAGATAGTGTTTAGACGAGACTGCTGTGAAGAAGTTTCATCGCCCCGCCGTCGTCTCTATCATTTCTTCCATTCATCATCAATTTCATTGAACCGAACCATCATGCCAACACGCGAAAGCGCTCCCTCCCGTTCCTAAATTGAGATTGCCACACGGGATTTAACGTCGTCATCACTTGCTGAAATCTGCTGAGCTTGTTTCTGTTCGATAAGACCACCACCTCTACGTGAAATTGGTGCGGCGCTGTGTTCTCTGGATTACACGGCTGGAGATGTTGTCCAAATCTCTGTAGACTTTGGTCCACTGTTTCGCCACCAGCACAATAGCTAATAAATCTGTTCAAAGAAATAATGCACGAGGGAGAGCGGACCTTGGCAGCAACCAGCAAATTCATCGGCGTCATCATTTATCTTCTCGTCATTGTCTGCTCCAACTGAGAAAGCTGCCTCCTTCTTGGGACGGGTCAGGTTTTTCAACAAACTGAAATTTTGCAATCGGTGGATACGGAAGCTACTGCATGACGTATAATCATCGCGGGATTTTTTCTTCCGCACTTACCACTTTTGGAATAGTTTTTTAGATCAGAAAAGAATTCTGGCAAAGCCTCATATTATTCCGAAATTAGTCAGAGATGTTTGAAATGTAGCAGTCAACTGATGGTCTCATTTTCTCCTCCGTCTTTTTTCCCTCCTCTCCTCTGGTTTCACCCTCATCTTCTCCTCCATCCTCCCTTTACATTGCTTTCTCTCTGTATAATGCAATCATCCGCATTGTTTCATCGCACGTTTCGCGAGAGCAGCACCTGTGTGACTGTTTAAAGACGATTTGATTTGACTGATGAGTGGTAAATCCGCGTACCGAGTTGGTAAGTCTCCGTCTAACTCTCTCTAGTTATTGCATTCATTCTTCATTTTTAGGAAACAAAACCAATGCAAATCTTTTCACATTTTACACCAACTCTATTCTTTCCTTCTGTCGCATCAAAATTTATCGCAAATGATTCCATTCCAATGGTTCAAGGTTTAACATCCGTTTTTATTCATTTTACTGATTCTTGTTACTGTCTACTATTTGCTATTTGATTGAAGATTGTCGATCTCATCTTAAAATTCACTTGCAGATGTGCTTACTTTCTCATGATGGATAATGGTTTATTATTTTTTTGTTTCGCTTTTGTGTCTGTGTGTGTGTGTGTGTTTTTGTTTTTTGTGTTAAAGACTTCTCGAATATTTGATGTTTTTATCGCGTATCATTTAACCTTTTATTTAATCGGTTTCTTTTGCATGTCCCTTTCTTCAAGTGAATTATGAAACAGCGCAATTCCGTAACTTTCTTTCCCCTCATCAAAAACGATTCGTTGAATCAGGCTTCCATTGGAGTTTGTTTGGGTGCTCTACAACAGAGCACATTAAAACAGTGTGTGCAAAGTTGATGGACTGGTGTTTGAAGGTGGGTGTGTATTTTCAAAATACCCGTTGCGGTCAAGAAAGGGCTTGCTTTTTTCACCTTCAACAGGCGGAAATATAGCGTTTTCTACAAATTGCCCATCATTGTAGGTAGTAGTTCCGTCGAATCTTTTCTCTTCATTGTTTCATTTCTGCTTCACTTTCATTGACGACAGGAGGCGCCAGAGTAACTTTGTTAAATGAACTGAAATGTACGATCCCGCAACCGATTTCAACTTTACATTGTTCTCATCACGCTGTCTGTCGAGCCATTGGTTTTTGAGTGAATAATTGCAGGCCTCTTAATATTACAGTTCCATCATTTAATGATAGTTCGTTTCTTTCCTATTTTCCCACTTTATCTCATGCATTCATTTCAACTTTTGAAAGGAAGAGAAACTTGTGTGTGCAGGATCGGCGCATTTTGTTTCACTTCACAAGGACATAATTAGTATGTGGTGATGATAATATGTGATATTGGGCAGTGTTGTGTGGCATATTTTGTCAAGTACTGATTTAGTTCTGAAATTCTTCGCTTTCATACAAATGGGATCCATTTAGTTGTTAAAAAGAGAACTTGCAAAAAAATGGAACTGGGAAATCAAATTTGAAATGCAGCGAAATCGAGAAAAATTTGTTAAGGATGCGTGTTTTCATTAATGTCTTTCACCTTCAGCAGGTGGAAAGAATTTTCTGCGGGAATTTTTTTCTGAATTAGAAATGTGACGTTTATTTCAGAAATCATATTCTGTGATGATTGTTAAGTGAATCTGTTTACTTATTTCTAGCCCATATTCTTTGGGTAGAAATCTTGCTCCGCCATAAACCCTGCTCAACACTACTGATATAGTGTGTGTCCTTAAAGCTTTTCTGCACTGTCGGTTAAATTCTGTATATTATAGTAATGTGAATTCTTACATTACTATAATCTTTTAAAGTTTTACGTTTATGTGCTTCTTGTCACTGGACGGATGCTGGAATGAGGAATGATAACAGCCCTCTACATTAATATTTGTTATTGTTATTCACTGTATTTTAAATGCGTAAACCAAGAATGGCCCAACCTTCCTTCTGTTTTCGAAACATAAAAGAAAGATAAAGAATCAAACCATAAGTCAAAAATCATTAGTCAATATTGGACGTATATATACGTTAACAGGTGTGACGAGTCAGTTATTGTATTTGTAATGTAAACCGTTAAAGCAAATGAAATTGTTAGAGGACTGCGGCACTTAGGAAAAGAAGCAATTAGTAGCAAATTTCAACAAGATCAACAATGCGTTCTCAGAAACAAGTACGCCATGTTCGGAAAGTGCGTTGTCTGAAAAATGCTGCTGCCGGAAAATGGAAGACATATAGGAAACGTCTGGAAGCAATAAAAGCATGGTCGGTTATAATACAAACAGTGAATGTTTTGCCTGATCTCAAAGTTGAAGTTTTCCTTTTTTAAGAGATTATGCTCCTCGAGATTTCAAGTTCCAAGTTAAGTTGCCTGACATTACGATAAAAATTCATACTAAATTTAGAAATTGTTGTATAGAGATGGTTTTGCAGCATTTTATCCAATTGCGAATAAACTATTTTATGCTTTTATTACAGGCAAAACAATGCAATTCTGACAAGGCGTCAGCATTTCAGGTATTTTTTCAAGTTTGCATATAATTTCGTGCAGGTGTGGTTTTTTCCAACTTTAATTGCTTTCATATATTTATAATTTGTAGAAAACAACAAACTAATATTGAGGTTATTAATTTTATATCCATTTACAGTAATCTTTGTTCATGGGATAATCAAGTAGTGGAGAGCAGAACTTGTTTTTTGGTTGATGACATTATGTTTTGACCGTTTTTACCAGGTTGTAAAGAAGCGGTAGCAAAAATATCTGCTGCAGCCTGAAAAGTTATCCGCGTTGCATCTCTTATAGTTCACTTCATGTCTATTATTTTTTGTTTTTGAAGTACGAGACAGATTATCATATAAACCATTGCACTGATACTACAACATTTGCAGCCATACACTTGCTCCACCATCACCAATGCCCAGAAAAATCAAGGAGCCGAAGCAGGTACATCTAATCTTCATGTACGCACACACTTAAGCCTTCTACAGCATAGAGCTTGTTGAAAACGTGAGATCACGTATTGCCGTATTGCCAATAATATCGATGTTAACCAATAATCAGTAGTGCTGTAGTTTTCTGTAGTAGGCTTCAAGTAGTTCTTCAGGATGTTGGAAAATTCCCATTTTTTGCTTGTTTGTTTTCCTATTTAGACTTAAAAATGTGTGATTCAGAAGTACGATGTCAAGTTACAGATGTATTATTCTTAACCATTATTGTGCAGACGCATTTTCTGGATTGCAGCGATCTCCGGAGGAATTGGCAGAAAGACAGCGTTTCCGAGAGCAAAGACGTCTGGAGAAGAAGTTAGCAAAACAAAGAGCATCGACTTCGACACTTCCAGAAATTAGAGAAAAAGTGGAGTTTAATCTTTATATTTTGTTTTTGTGGACAGTGTGCAGCGCGTGTATGGGAACTTGACGCATTTATAATGTAATGATTGTTTGGATAATGAAAATGATATTCGATCAAAAGTATTAAAGGGTGCCATTTTTTGAGAAATGTGAAAGACCGGTACATTAGGGTGACTTACTGGAAACGAATGTTTCGCATATGAATCGGATTGTTATATCTGATCATTTCTTAAATTACTTAATTTTTAGCATAAAAGATGTAATCCATGCTTATAATTTACCACATGCTTTGTTTTTAGTTCAGGAGTATGATCGAGGGAACATATACATATATATATATATATATATATATATATATATATATATATATATATATATATATATATATATATATATATATATATATACTAATATGAAGTTCAAGAATAAGCTAATATCAAGTTCAAGAATAAACTAATATCAAGTTCAAGAATAAACTAATATCAAGTTCAAGAAATATTCCTTAACAACTCCTCACTAATACTGATGCTGCTTCTTCGTGGGTTTATTGTTGGAGAGGCAACAAAGTTTTTCATTAGAATATTTTTATTTTCGGTTTTTTATATATACTTATTTATCCCAAAAAACGCCGATCTGTGTCACTTTTACTAAAACATTAAATTTATTAAAACTGCATTCGAAGATATTCTCTCGTCTTTTTGCTTGACATCACTCACACTTCTTTACATTCAACCATGTTCGACATTCTCACTTGTTATTTACTTCTAATATATAATAATGCCATCTCCTGTACGGTTTAGTTTTTTATGCGTTGGTCAACCATACGTTTTATGGGTTATTTTGCTGTAAGTTCACTAATTAGTTTGATTCTTTCGAAAAGTTCAGCTTTTTTTTGGAGGATTTACTTTACGTTTCCGAAGTCGTGCGCACACATGAGTTTTAATTGTATTTTCCAGGTGCACAAACACATACACACACACACACACACACACACACACACACACACACACATACACACGCAGGCACGCACGCACACAGCTCTATTTCGGAAGCGTATTCTTCATCATTTGTCGCAAGCTAAAAATCATGTTCACCACTGCACTAATACGCTTAAAATATTACCTGTATGAAGAAGTGTGTATTTTCTGTTATAGTCTTCTACTCGGTAGAATTTTTAGATCACGTGCAGTCATTTTCCAACCGCTTTTTGAAAGTATAACGTCACTGAATAGGTTCCTTTTGTAATTTTGAAGATTTCGTTTGCTACTTCTACCGGATGTGCTTCATTAGGCATTAATTGTGGTACTGCTGAAAATTCTCTCAAACTGGTTGCTTTAGAAAGCTTAAAATTTAGTAATTCAATAATACAACAATCAAGGAATGGCGTAATTATAATTTAGTACGAGATTTATGTGACATGCACAAGCGAAGAAAACTCATATGTGATCTGAAATATTAATTTCAAAAAAAGTTTGTTTTATAAGTCTAACTGAAGCTCGTTACTCAGTGTAATTCCAGTAGGTTTCGATTTTTTCAGAAACTAAAGAACGTGTCTGGCAATGGTTCACCAAAAAAGGCATCCGCCACAAAATCGACAAAGACTAAAAATTCGACGATAGAAGGGACAACGAAAGTAAGACATTTACTAGTAGTTCCTGGGCTATCATAACGTTTGGTTATTATTCTGGACACAAAAGAGTTTGCTCGTTTCACTAATGGATATTGTCAGATCCTTCATTTTAAGCCCAAGCAAGTCCAGCGTGCAGTTAATGTGGCAAAGCAAGAGATAACTGCAAAAAAAGTGAACGAACCGAAGGTGACAAAAGTTTCCAAGTCGGAAAATGGATCCAAATCAAAACATCAATATGTGAAAGATGAAAAACTAGTGTTAACCAAGGAAAAAAGAAGCCAATTACCTTCGCCAGCAAAGCTTGAACAGAAAACAGAAAAAATTGAACAGAAGAAATTGGTGCAGTCGAAAGAGGTAGTAATCAACCTTTCATATCACATAAGGATAGGAAACTCTCCGGATCAGTCTGTTGCATCATCCTGAGTAGGGAAATTACACCATTATCCAGGGTGTTCATTTCTTAAAAATTTTACACTAAGATCTTCTGTGGTGATAAATTGACTATCAACGTGACATTTTAAGCTTTAATTCTTGCTTACTTTAAACGCACTGATTGATTTCCGCTAATTTAGAAAGTCAAATGGTAAACCAAACAATAAGGAAAAATTTTTCCCCCTTCAGCCTCTATAAAGCTCATATCATCCTTTCAACGATTCTATGATCTCTTTTTAGCAACATTTCATTTACATATTTTTCGTAGACATATAGGTAGGATAAGGATCTTTTTTCAACAAGATTCGTATCAAGGATTTCACTTGATATTGTAATTCTCTTTAACGGCCAATAACTGATCAGTTGAGTAGTACATATTGAAATTCGGAGTCCATAGACATCTGAGGTTCCTTACTTGCGTCACTGAAACTTCTTGATTTCTTGATTTCATTGAGAGCATTTTGCGGATTTTGGGCTTTTAGTTTCCAATGGTATCATCATGTTATACATTTGATACCATATGCAAAGATGTCCAATTTCCATAATGCGAAATTTTTTTAATTTTAATATAAAATGTGTTAATGCAAAATTTAAATTTAATATATTTTTTTTAATATTTTGATTTTCTAATTGAAAGCTATTTAAAACTTTTATTGTTCAGACTTTTATTTTTAATTGTTCAAACGTTTAAGAGGTTTTAAATTTATAGATCAAATTCGATGAGGAAAAAAAATCCCCATTTACGTTGCTGTTGTTTTCTAAAGCAAGTAGCAGTATAAGCTCTTTGCTCATAAATTTGATAACTGAAATTAGGAAATCGAACAACATTCCTTAGTGAATTCGGATGTAATTGGTAGCGTTAAAGTAGGTATTATTCGTGGATTTCCGGAAAAGCTTGGCAGAATGGAACTATACAACTAGATTTTGTTGCTTTTTCTGTTTTGCAGAACATTTCTTTTTTCTTTAAAGTGATAAATCAGCATAAACAGTAAATTTAGGTTAGGAATACTTGAATTGGAACCAATGTTTTTTGATCATTCCTACCACAAAATAAGATATCCTGGAAAATCTCCATGACAGTGAAATTAATGACAGTTGATCTAATAGAATGGCTAATTTATACCACATCCTCGTTTTTTTTTCTTGCAAAGTTGTTTTTACTGTAGATACTGTTTACCGAATTTTTCTTCTATGCTTTGGATGAATGTTCAAGCATTTACAAACAATCGGTTAAGCAATCTGTATTTTACAGACAGCAAACGAGAACGAACAAGTTCATGCAAACACAGGAAAAGCTAAAGGAATAAGTAAGGGACAGACGAAGGAAAAGAGAAGGCAACAATCAGATCCTGATAGCCTCTTGCCAGAGCGTGATTTCGTAGAAGTATGTCTTATTTAAGAACTTTAGTTAATTTGCGTATGTTTTAAATAACATCCAGTGGTTAAGTTTTTGTTGGTTTTGCAATAGAAATTATGAATTACGCGTTGTACGATTTGGATTTTCAGACATTATTTTAGTGTCATTACATTGTGAGAATGAAACAGTTTCAAGTCACATTCATTTATTGGATTTTTCCAATTACCATCATGCAACCGTTCATCTAACTTAAACTGAATTTGTAACGGATACACACTCTCCCTTATCTTTCACCCTCGTTAGAATAGGTCAAATGTCGTCAGAATTTCCATTTTTATTTACATTTTATTATGTGTCAGTTTTTTAGAATTTTGCTGAATTTATGCGTTGCTTTGTGAACTGGCCTTATGCTAGCAGTAAAGATGTACTTCACTGCATAGACTGATATCCGATTGACTTTTTTCTCAACATCTATAAGTCAGATTTTGATGCTCTCTAAAGAAAATTTTAGGGAAATGCACATGAAATGGCTTCTAAAAAAGCAAAAGATGATTTTACGGAGAGAGTGCGATTGCAGCAGAAGAAAAAAGGAAGATATCGTGATGAACAACAATCGAAATCTGTAGAATCTGCTGAGGAATTCACTGACAAGGTTACTTTGTGGAGATGTTTTGGATTTATTTTGACGGACACATGGCGGATTTATTTTCCTGTCCCACAGCAAAACACTCCATCTTATCATTCCTTGCAGTTATGTTTAATACTGCAGCATTTAGCTCCAAATGAAAATGATGAGGTCACTCAAATTGCGCGTGCTCCAAAATTCAAGGATCAGTTAACCGTCTCAATATTCAATGCTTTATTTAGTGGAAAAATTTTTCAGCCACGAAACAAATTAATAACTGTCATTATTAGTTCTGTTTCGAAAAGTATGGCAGAAAATTGGAAGATTTTATACTTTTTCATGATAGCGTTTTTTTGCTAGAAAATAATTCCACGATCAGTTACTCAAGCTTCTATAGATTTTTTGTGGATTATCATTATCATCCATATATCATTTTCTGGATGCATCACCTTAATAGCGGTGCGATGTTCTCGTATAAAGCTTCGTAGCTCCCCATAGAAGTATCGCTTTTCTGCATGAAGACTTCTAGTTTCGTTATCTCTAATACTTTGAAGCTGATAAAAAATCAAGGAGAAATTAACTTTTATCCATCCGAATTTCTCAGCACTTCATTTTACCCAGAAGTTCATCTTTATCTGCATATGTTATACTAATTAATCTACACAGCTAGTATCGACTTCCACCATAGAGTTGTATGTTTAAACATGGAAGTTGAATGAAATGACTTCAAAAGAATTCGATTTGTTTTTGTTTGAGATTATGAAACAATAGGATATTTCAGAGAAGAAAGAGAATGAAGGATTAAATGAGGTTTATAGAAATCCGTTGTTGTTAGTAGATTCACAACCTAAATAACTATGTACATTGATGTTAAGGGTATTAAAGTATAAGGTGTAAGTGAAAGAAGTTAATTATTGTTTAGACTACGGTGTATGATGGAAAGAACCAAAGTTGTACCTTGGAGAGTATAGGATTTAAGACTGGAGAGATGGTGGATCAGGTAACACCCAGCAGTAATGAAATCCCAAAGGATTCAGGTATATTTTATTATTGTGAGAGAATTATTTTAATCATTCGTGTATGGATTAGGTAGTTTGCTGGTGCGGCTTTTTTAATTTTCAGTTGATAGCCACATCTTTCGATCACAGTTGCTACTTTCATTTAGCACGATATGAAATCTTATGGTGTATCATACTGCATAGTATTTGTTGACTTAAGGAACAAAGTAATATAGTAGACAATCGCCATATGTCATCGAAAGGCAAATAAAAAAGGTCGTTTGACAGGCAGATATGGATATACGGATAATTTGGATGCACTGATTTGATATGGAAACATTGAAATCTTTAACAGGTTTTTGCAAATTATTAAGAAATTCAAGCAGTAAAAGTGTTTGGATCTCTATCTTTGTGTTATTCGTACCATTTTAAAATTGCACTATGGAATGCTTCAGAAATATTATTGAAGACAGAAATGATTAGGAAGGCACCAGTTCCGGAGGAGTTGGGAACGAACGCGGCTAGGCTAGCAGAAAAGCACCTGGAACCTTTAGGCATTACAGGTCTCAGAGGTGGTAATGTTATCAAGGTTCGTAGCTCGAAATTTCTGTACCAATACAACATGAGAAAATTTTGGAGTTTTTTCGGTTAAATAATTGTTTATGAACATATGAGATGGGCACATCATCTAATCTGCATTTGGGGTTATTTAATCGACTGTAATGAACTGTGGGCTGCGTCGTACGAAAGGTCGAATTCTGTCATCTATTGAAATTATAGAATATGACCATGAAAACGCCTGCAAATGAAGCAAAAGATGAGGCGAATGTTGAAAAGAAGGAGCCATTCATTGTTGTACCACAAACGGATGGAGTAAGTCGTGTTACGCCAACTCGTGAACGTATCTGCAAACTTTTACCGCGTGACATCCAATTTTGTGTACACATGATCGAAAAACATGGAGACGACTATGAGGTGATTTTGCCTCTAACTACGTTCCAGTTAGTTCAGAAAATCATTCTCACAATCCTGTCTTTGTAGTAGTTTTACGCCTTTGTCTTTTGTCAAAGGTTATCATCAATTGTTTGCCAGGTAAAATGCTTAACCTGCATTACTGAATGGCCCGCAACGTAGCAATAGATATTTTCAGGCAATGGCAAAGGATCAAAGCAATACTTTCCGTGACTCAGCAAAGGGAATCGCGCGAAAAATAAGAATTTTCAAGGAAAGCCCACAATATGAAACATATTTGAAGCAAAAATCCGAAAAGAACGATCCCGTTGCATAGTCGCCTAAAATCCATACCGGCTGCCCTTCTTCGTGTAAACTTTTTTCGATCCGCCATTACTCTTCTTTAGCTTCAATTTAATCTTTTTGGATAAGTCCTTACTTGTTCAGAACTGGAGCCTTGAAAAAGCAATTTAGCATTACTACAGTAATGATGAATATTATGTAGTTTTCTTTATTATTGTTGTGGACTTTGCAAGACTTCCGAGCCACTCGACAAGCATATACTAGAGGGAATTTTTTTCGAATTTAAAAATCTTTTATATGAAATAATGCTCATGCAACATTTCCTCAGTAGAAATAAATATCTTAAAACAAACATTTGACAATGCGTTCGAGTATTTCATTTGGCGTAAATATCTGTCGGAACTCTGAAGTAACTTATAACAAATCTGACTCAGATTTATTTTTGTTTTTTCCTGTATTACTGAATCACGGAATTTTATTTTTGTTACCATGCTTATCTTTAATGGTTAAATTACTAGTATAGCAATTCATACGCAAATGCTTAATTTTTTCTTTAGTAGTCGTATTGTAGCTACCTTTCTTCATACAATTCTTCTTTTGTCTCCATAAACCGTTCTTTTACAATGGTGCTTCCTCGTTTGTTCACATGCCTATCTTCGTATCTGATGTGATTTGTAAGATTGCATTTATCTTAAATCACTTCTACTCTATAGATACACAGAGTTGTATATGTCAGTGTTACCCCTCTCAAACGAAACGGTTTTTACAACCGTTTGTGACAGTAAAGGTCGACCCAGCGAATTTTACTAAATCAAAAAGTCTATTTTTATTAATTACATTATAATATCCACCAATTAGGCCTACACTACATTTGACTGTTTTCTACCAGAGTAAATTCGACCAAAGTTCTACCAGAGCAAAATTCGTAATAACATCTTCACTGTATCTCTTTGTGGATTCTATCCTGTATGCTCATCCCGAAATTATCTGTTAAGGTTTTTGGTCCATTTTGCTCTCTTGTATATTTCTCAGTTCTAGAAAACGACTGAGAAATATACAAGAGAGCAAAATCCTGGAATATGCCTCCCTGCAGAGTTTTGGAAGGAGTTAAACATATAATCCTGATTTTACAGGCATACACAAGGCGGAATTGTGATGCAATATTTCTCTTTGGTAAAACTCTGGTTGTGTTGAACTGACTTTGAGAATTTATTAAGACAGTTACTAATTTAATTTGATGATGGACTGCAATCAAATACTCTGTTTGAAAGCTGCGTAGATTTCTGTTTTGCATGATGAATTTTGGATGACAGACTCCAAGAGTTGGTACTGACCTTATACTACGGTCACTTACACACTTTCATGCATAATTCTTCAACTGACGTGCACACATGTCATCCTTACTAGATAATTTAGATTTTTGTGTTAGGAAATCTAACAGCGCTATAATTTGTACATTTGTAAAGCAGGACCACATCAAAAAAATACTTGCAGGAAAAAGGTTGCTTATAACTTTCATGATGTATACGTAAGTTCCCCTCCATTACCATTTAGAAACGCTTTCGTGGTTTGGTATTGAAATTCGCCCATTCAGCAGCACCGTCCTCGGGTAGAGGATTTAGAATAGTAGCACCTTCGAGTAAGAAACTAATATCGACAAAACCAAAATATATTCGCGTGTCGGGATTTACCATATGCAGGCAATGATTTGGCAACCGCTTCTCACGACAAACCTACAACTAGACTGCATTTAAATGTTTTGAAGCAATATAGGTGAATAAATGTGAATAAATATGTGAGTGGACAGTATTATGATTTTATTAATTTGAAAAAAATGGAAAGAAACAACAAAAAAGAGTACAGTCTTCTTTTTATAATTTTTATGTGTTGTAAATTATATACGAAACCTACCGCAGCATTGTGCATTTCGTCAATAAATGTTTCTTCTAAAATCCATTCGTCTTGCAGTTTGCCGTCTAATGATACAGTAGTTGATGTAATAAAACACCGTGGTCGATACCGTTCGCTTGGCTCAATATGAAAATTAAGTCTGCTTAAGTCCGAGAGCAGGCCCTCTCCCGTTGCCTTAAAAAGTCCAATAGTTGTTAAAAATCGAAAATATGCGCAAACTTTCCATCAAATTAAAATATAATGCAGCTGCCAATTAAGTTCGCAAGATGTAGAAAGTCTTCCTTTGCTGGTTTACAAAGTTCTGGAAGATGAATGAATTTTACCGAGCGTTTTTTCATACTTTTAGGAAGTCCCATACAGTCTCAAATAGTATTATCGGCTTTTGCAAAATTCTAAATGAATTTGCACCCGGTGGTACCACTTAATGCACTTAACATGACAGATGCCTACTTTAAGAACTGCTTCTTTTAAGCACCAGTATCGATAGAAATAGATCATTTTCATTTGATCAGTTGCTTGGGTTCTCATCGTCTTCAACTCTTCCGGACCAGCTGATTTTGCCATTGATGTGATATAATCATCAGCTGATTTATTATTTCTTTCTTTATCTAACCGCATGCAATCTACACCAACCTAAAAATTGCTTTTATCCCTTACCGCGAAATGGATGGCAGTAAGCAATATTTGAATTCATATTAGGAAATATCATAATTCCTAAAGCATGTAGTAAATGAACAGTTAGTTTCTACGCATGAAATAAATGAAAATATGTAAAGTAATTTGGATGCACTGAGTGATAAATGGAAACATTTCCCAATAAAACAAGAAATGTCCAGATCTGTATTACATACCCTCAGCGAACAACTACTCGCGAATGCTACGTAATCTCCTTGATGTGACACATTGAAGCCATATTTTGTATTACTTGGACTGATCACATATGGTTTTCCTTTTTCTGTCCGTCCAAATTCAATCGCATTCCATTCTACATTCGACAAGCGCCTTGTCGCCTATAATATTATTTCTAACCTTGGCTAAAGGGTTTTCTCTCTCTCTCTCTCTATGTAACTCACATTTAGTTGTAAGAGCAGAAGAATGCTGAAAACAGATTTAAAGCTAAATAA
Source organism: Litomosoides sigmodontis (assembly GCA_963070105.1). Lineage (NCBI taxonomy): Eukaryota > Metazoa > Nematoda > Chromadorea > Rhabditida > Onchocercidae > Litomosoides > Litomosoides sigmodontis. The sequence goes on from OY718806.1 coordinate 10,689,856, forward strand.
TATGACTATAAACAGAGATATGAAACAACCTGGCGGAGAAAAAGACGTCCTAACATTGAGGCAAGCGTATCGTCCTTATAACGAAATCTCGCAGCCTTGGCACATTCCTCCTGTAACTTGAAAAACTGCAAAATTTGATCTACATGTCAGCAGCGTCGTACGTTCAATCCTGATAGCAGTAGACGTATAAAAAAGACGAACTAGATAATTAATCACAGCAGTTACTTACAACAGTTAGCGACTGAACAGCTTTCCGAAAATCTGCTTCAAAATTTAAACTGTTTAATGTTTCATTGAGGCTAATAGCCAAGCGATGGCATTTACAGTCTCTCGCTTGCATTGGCAACGACTGAAACATTAATAGCATTGAGAAGCAAATACGCTTTGTTGTGCTGAAACGGTTCAGCGCAATAAATGACGACGAGCACGTAAGTGGTGGTGCAAGCTAAGGACCGAGGTCTCCTTGAAACACAAATGAGAGTTCCGTTACGGTGGCAAGAAATTACCCTGTGCGTAATAATGTTGAACAGTGAATGCTGAGCAGCAAGCAAAGCAGTCAGTGACCAGCAGTAGCAGGACACTCAACTTGGAAGCATTACGTCGACTGACGGGTGGTAGAAGAAAAGTCTCCAGTGAACGATGACAGCACGATAAACAACACCACGGAAAGTGATGTACGCCGCCGATGCATGTCAAACACCCTCACACCTGCCGCTGCAGTCAGAAGAGTCCTTATCGGCGGCGACGAATGCGAATGGGAGAGATGATTTCATCGCTGAGGCCACTGCGCCTTGCCGTACCAAGGATAAATAAAATGATTATAGTGCGCTGATTTCCGTCAGATGTTCTCCATCACAAATGCATCCCACTAACGATCCAGTGAAGCCAATTACACGCTCAACATACGATCAAACACACACGATCGTCTTTTTCGGACACTCCCTATCCACAAAATCCTATCCCTTTACTATCCCCTCTTACATCAACTTTGACACTCACTCCTCACTTAGTCCGCATTTTTCTCAAGTCATATATAACCTGGTAAGAAAAAATTGATGTACAGCTATAACAACTGTTGCAAGAATAGCGCACTATAATCATTTTATTGAATATGCCATGTGTCGTGATCTTGTAATGTTGCTAAGAAAGCAAATGAAAACCAAAAAAGATGATAAAATTTTTTGAATTCAAGGGTCATTCGACTAACACGTCCATGTCCTAATGCTTCATATTCTTCTAACAATCTCGTCGCAACAATAATACATGGAATGCAACATGCTACTCTTTCAATTGTAACCTAATACGTATATGCATTCCCCTGCTATCGTTAACCTACAACCTCCTGACAAGTTTTACAAAGCTTACAAGTTTCCCGCTCAACAGAATTAAGGAAGTTAATGCACCTTACCCTTGATGCTCCCATTATTGCTCTCTAAACCGTTAGTGACGGTACCAACTACAAAAACAAATCGAAGCAGACGACAACTTGTGAAAGATCCTTGAACTAATCCAGGTGGACGGACTTATCTAGAAACTATACGACAATGCATAATATCTAAATGCATGACAAATCAAATGATCGAGAAACTAGGTTGCCAAATGGAAATCATATTCCTACTAATTAATCATATTCTTACTTACTAATAAAACTAATGGAAATCATATATTTTAAAAACACGCACCACAGTAATTTATGAGACTTAACACATGTACAAACCATTCCACAGATGGCAGCAATGCAGCAGGAAAACCTCTTCCGGTATAACACCCCAACCTATAAAAGTGCGTATACGAAGCAACCTCACTTCATTCTAGACTTCTGTACCTTCGAATAAAATGGAACTGTCTCGAAGTCTAAGCCATTCACCAAAGTACCCCATCACCCCAACTCTTAGCTAAGACGAAACTTTCCTGAATCAGCCAGAACTTCTGTCGCCAGAAACCACGCCAGGCACATTATGCATGCCATCTTCCTCTAGGAAAATTGAGCAGAACCCTACCATCTTGCTTCGTCATCTTAAACACTAATCCTCAAAAACTCCCTCTTCCCCCCCCCCCCCCCCCCCTTGAAAATGAACTCTCCCTCACAAGTGACAAATTCTTAACGATGAGATTCGCGTCAATCACTTCTTCATATTAAGAACCCGCAACCAGGGGAATGTCTTATGAAACAACCAACATTAATAACAGCATAATCCCGTAACATCCAGTTTCCACCGAGTCATTGATGTAAGGACAAAAACTGAAGATCAACAAAGCATCAAATGTATCTTCGACATGAAGCAACAAAAATCACAAAATATCAAGTTAATGGATAACAAAATCGATATTAAATCAACCAGCAATTACTCAGCAATGAATTTAAGGAGACAAAAGAAAGTGCAATCGATCAAAAAAAAAGGATATCATAATCAAATCACATTAAGCCCTAATTTTTCTTTGCCAAATGTGCTACAGTTAAACTACCCAAATAAAAGCTCGGTATATCCAAGTAGTAAAACGGAAATGATCATGACTTAATCCAGTCAAAAGCGGATCGTATCACTTTAGTTATTCAGCCGATTCTACATCATTTTCTCACTTAACGAAATTCTGATGAACCAATACATTAAATAGCACCTTTTGAGCCCAATTCATCCTCAGTTACAAATGCTGCCACTTAATTGCTTCCGTCACTATCTTCCATATCCCCATCCTCTTCATCCTCTTCCTCCTCCTCATCATCATCGTCATCATCATCATTATCACTATTATCATCATCATCATCACCATCTTCATCATCACCATCATCATCATCGTCATCATCATCATCGCCATCACTATAGTCATCATCATTATCATCGTCAATGTCCGCAATACGCTTGTTCTCATCTTTATCAGCAGCTAATTTGTTGTTCTCTGGATTAGCCTCGGTATGTCCAGACAGTACTTTTCCACTTGAAGCTTTCAACTTCGGATTTTTAGATACTGCCGTACACTAAAAATAAATACTTCAAACACAGTATAAATGGTTTATATCCTAGCTTATCCCTATATCTTATGAACTTCAGCTCCCAACAGCGGAAAAAATAAAGAAATCAAGACGTCGGTAAAGTTTATTTGAAAGTCCTCAATGCATATTCACATATGGCTTCGAATCAGAAACCAGACTACATTTTCTTAATACCACACATGGAAGCATAAAGCGCTTACCTTTGTTTCAGTTTTTTTCTGTTTAAGTGATTCAACTTTGTGCAGTATTTTAGGATCCTCCACCTCAGCCAACTTTACCTTCTTAGGCTTCGAAACTGAATAATCCTCCTGCAATTAAGATTGCTCGAGTGCGCAGTAGTAGATATTATTGCTACTTTGAAGACAAACAAAAATCACGTTACTGCAATTTGTTTAAAACTAACGAAAATGTCTTCGGCCGAATATGTTTTTTTTTTAAGTAAATAAAACAAACCGCTTCCTCAATGCCTTCTTCCGAGGATTCAATTCCTTCGCTGGTAGTATCGCCATTTACTTCATTTACTTTCGGCAAATTCTTTGTTTCAGACTTTGTTGCAATGCCACTCGACAAATCAGGATTTTGTTTCGCTTTCAGCGGCTTTACCTCATCGGTTATTCCTGCAACACGACTCACACATAATTAATTACTCAAATGCCGACTTCAGCACTTCTAAAGATTAGGAAAGTTAGAAAAAGCACCTTAAAGAAGAAATTCCAAGCAACAAACGATAACCATTACCTTTGCGTATCCGTGCATATAAAACGTCAACCGGTACACCGCTAATCTTTAGCGTCTTTCCTTTTTCGAATGCTGCTCTGGCTTCATTTTCATTACCGAACTGTACGAAGCAGTATCTGGAAATTATACATAACTCATCGCAAAAACCCTCCTCTTAAAAATCAACCATAAAATTGGCGGTTGGATGATCCCACATACAGCAAATACGCTTCCCTTATCAAAAAATAATTTATGGATGAAAACACAACAGTTCACATATACTAAAAAACCATTCACTAAGTTTCAAATATGAATGACGGGTTTTAGAGCTGACTGGCTTACAGTTTGTTTTTATTCCTGGCTTGCTTCGGGAAACTGATATTGGTCGCTTGTCGAAAGATAACCTTCATCTGATCTTTTGATGTTGACGGTGGTAAGCCTCCAACAAACAGCTCCAGAGGATTAATGGGTAATTGACTTCTGTCTTTTTGCGGACGAGTTTTTGCTTTTGCTCCACAAAAGTCCACAGTCAACGTTCGACCTTCGACCGTTTGTTTTGATATGTCTTCGTAAGCCTTCTCACAAAGCTTTTCGCTTGCAAATATTAACCACGCAAAGCTGGATTTTTTAAAATATATTCCCAACAATTAATACAGTTATGCAATGGATAGATATGAATTTTCCCACAGTGTACCAGTTTTAAAAAAATATGCAGAAATATTCTAACGTATTCCTTGAAATTAGTGAATCACTTACTTGCGATGTGGCATATGACGCACATACAGGATATCATTATGAAGAGCTTTCAACTGTCCCACTTTCACGTCTTTCGGCAATCCACGCACAAATAACGACTTCTTGTCGCGCTCTTCCCGACGTTTTTGTTCCTCCTTGACCACGTCCTTTGCATCCTCCAACTTAACACATTCATTTTTACCAATCCAAACTCAAAAAACCACAATTAGTTTCACAACTAACGAAGTTCATACCTTTAGAACTGGTCCAGTTTCCCATTTCCTTTTTGTCCCTTTTGTCTCTTCTTTACTGGAGATAGTACTTGATTGTTTCTGAGAAGCTGACTGAATAAACACAAGTATATTTTGTTTAGACATGATCCGCATACAATATAACTAATATATATTCATTATACTGTCAAAATTTTTTAGAACTATGAAACATTCCTACAAATTAGTGACATTTTATGTTTCTGTTGGTCTTTTCACAAGAAAAAATGGATAAATATCCGTCATATATATTGAAAAGGACAGTAATTTCTCACTACTAAACTTTCTAAAACACAGTAGGAATTCAGTTTGACGAATTGTTGTTCTCTTATGTAGTCTATGATTAAAATTGTTGGTTGTCTTATGTCTATAATAGAAATTATTTCATGAAACACTTGAATTACACCCGCAGAGAAAATACTTCAATTTATATGATGGTCTCATGATAATATCTGGTCAGAACCAATAGGATGAAGTCGATCACATGAAAAATATCAGAAATTACCTTCTCCTCGATTCCTTTGTCGTTTTCATGACCAAGTTCCTTTAAATTGACCCTATCCTTTTTCTTTTGGATTGTTTCGACATCTCTTTCCCGATTTGCCTGCAAACTTCGGTTTTCCTGATGACATACACTAAGAAATATGCTGAGAGTTGTTTAAAACTGAACCTCAACATTTTCCGAAAATCTAGATTTCCAGATTTTTGAATTGACAGTGCAGATGGAAGAAATCCGTTGGAGTGATCTATTCCCAATTGTTTCGTTTTTGATAATCATAATAACAGTTTTGCCTTACCTTCCCAAGTCCCTGCTTAATATCCATTACGGCCTTCTCAGTATTATCTTGTTTTCCGTCTTCATCGTTTTCCCTTTCCTCATCATCCGTTACTTCGTCTTCGTCTTCGTCTTCATCATCATCTGAATCGCCATTCTCCGCTATTTTCATTTTCCCACCGTCCGTCTTCAATTTCTCGTCGTTCTCCTCACTGTCATATTTTTCGTCATCACTCTCCTCCTCATCATCATCATCGCTTTCATCAGATTCTTCGAATTTCAATCGTCTCACCTTATTTTTAGTCGATATCACTTGAGGATGAGGTGTAACTGGGGTTTTATTCTGAAATTGTGCTGTCAAAGTCTCACAAAAAGGCGTTCTATGCTGGGCAAAACATTAATTATATATGTTGACAAAAAATTCAAAAACAAACTTTTGACAACATTTCCGGAGTAGTAGTTGTGGATGAAAGCGAAACCTTCTTTATTAATTTTCCAGTGCCGGGAGTTTTGAGCGCACTTTTGTAATGCAGTGCACTGCCAGGAGTAGAAGCGGATGCTGACTTTACTGAAAGGAATGACCTAATTCAATTAGTCCCACATTGATATAGTGCATTCATTTAAACATCTAATGATATGCGAATACCTTCTGAAGGCAGCTCCTCCTCATCTTCGTCTTCCAGACTCTCTTCATCATCGTCTGATTCACTCATTTCAGCAGCGCCGTTTACATTCTTCTCAGCAAATGTTTCTTCAGCATCTAAATATTTAAAATAATGTGATCGCTAATCACCATGCTGTTAAAATTCACTTTTGTAGTTCATTGTACTTCTATTTAAACTTTCATTTCCCACCGAAGAATTTCAACAGACAGCAGTCTTATAATTATTAATTGCCAATGCAAATATTATCAGTATCTTTGGAATGGATATCGACTCAGTTAAGGTCCCGTTGTTTCTCCTTTAATTTTTGAAAACAACCTGTCATAAATAATGATATGAAATGTAGAAACCATTCATGACATAAAACTAAAAGTAAACGAAAATTTAGACTTTAGAAAATACCTTCATCACTGCCCTCATCTTCGTCTTCATCATCATTTTCTTCCTGCAAAAATCGCGGAAATAAACACCCACAGTTACAGATGCAGATACCCAAAGACAATCTCCAGAAAGCACATCAGGACTCCTTTCATATATATATATATATATATATATATATATATAAGAGGTCCTGATCTGTTATATATAAAACTTATTGTTCATCCACTGTTTAAACTTCCATACTTTCCCACCGAAGAATTTCAACAGACAACAGTCTTATAATTATTAATTGCCAACGCAGATATCCGTATTTCTGTAATAGATATCGACTCAGTTCTTGCTAATCACATGAGTTTTCGAATAAAAGTGAAGCTTGTGCATCATTGTCGATAAGAGTTTGTGAATTACATATATATATATAATTCACACGAAATAAAAAAATCATACTTCATCGTCCTCCTCGCTATCGACATTGGTCATTCTCGCCTTCTTAACCTTCCGATTTGTTATGAGTTCTAGAACTGACAACTATTAATCAATTATTTTTTTGTAACGTTGAAGCATAAAAGTATGAAGTGATCGTCTAACAAACATCTGGATGCATGATTAGTCCGGCAAAGGCAATTGCATATCACCAGTAACAGTGAAACCGTAATTCATTAAAGGAAATTTTCCAAAAATCAAATAGCTCTACTTTAACGGTTTAAAATAATCAAGGTCTTAAATTTGCAAGTAACCGTATATTACGCTGCGTTTCCCTAAAAAGTCAGCGATATTTCGAAAGAATACAGTTAAAAGACGCTTTACCTTCATCTTCCTTCTTATGTTTTTCCCGTTTAAGTGCACCCTGCAAAACTATGTATATACTGTAATCACTGTGAAGAGATTTGGTGAATAATTTGAGCAATATTAAAGTAATAATACTTTATAAATATTATATGATCTAAGATTAAAAGAATTGAAATTATAGGGTATTTCGTTTTCCGAAGCTTTAAAAAAATCACCTTCTTCGGCTGAGCTTTAACGCCCATTACCTGTGCGAATTTAGAATCATTTTTTGACATGAATGATATTTTCTTTTGCTTCGATGCCGTATCAGCAGCAATATTTTTCGATGGTCCTGTGATTGAAAAAAAATTTCGCTTAAAAAGGAAGATGTTAGAGTCTCCTTAATTCACCATAAATAAATTTCACTGCATGATTAACGAAATACGAGTTCAACTTACTTATTTCTTCGTGTTCCATATCTGAGGTACTCATTTCCTGAAACACAAAACAACTGTTACCATAAAATCACGCGGACAAACATATTACAAAACATTACCATTTTATATCAGGATAATACACTTGTCGTGAAACCCGAGGTCAAACGGGAAATAGGTTTATTATAAATATTGCATGTAATATTCTACATTGCATTATGTAACTATACTGTTACCCATGTTTGTTATCGATTCATGTTTATGTCGACCAATCACTCAGTGAGCTTAGATAGCTGATCTATGGGTAGATCAACCACCAAGAGGAGGTATTCCTCTCTTGTACCAACTAGGGGAGTCGGGCGAAAAAATAAGGGGAGTCCCCTCAAGAAGGGTTTGTGAAGAGGTTTCGCTACTGGCTGTATTTTCTCATTGCAGACACTTCTGTTTGTTGCTTAAGCACTGTCGTAACGAATAAATCGATTATTCATACTAAGCTTCGACTACACTCACAACCAAGAAAAACTCCATGAAAATTCACAACAATATTACCACTGTGCAAAGATCAAAGTGGTCTCCAGGGGTGGTAGACACACTCATTAGCTGACAGCTTTATGGATAGCAATAATCATAGTTGCTGCGCTAATATTTACCAAAGTCTCTAAGGATTAGAACAAATGCAACCTCATTTTCGTCATATTCACTATCCATTTCATATTTGGTAAATTTCACAGCAGCTGGAGTTGATGGTTCCGACACTGATTTCTTGTGCTTTCCGTTCTTCCTCCCCTCTGCTGATTTTCTTTCTTAAATCAAAATATCATTTCAATTTGGATCCGAGTGATTAAAAACATTAATGAAGCATATACATTCGTCGCCTTACTGTAACATCTGTTAAAGGGTAGTTTCAATTTCTACCTACACGAGATTTCATGGTTAATCGCACTAGTGTTCATTAAGCAATTCGTTATACTTCATTTTCGAGTAGGAAGAACAGCAGAAAACATGCTTTCAAACTTATCCTTACCAAGTCTGTCGATACCGAAGCTATTTCGCTTTTTAAAATCCATACCACCTCCACCATTCGCAGAAAAACTCCCCCGTTCTTGATTACCTTTACCACGTCCACCTCTTCCGAAATCATTCCAACCACCTCTTCCACCACGATCATTCCAGTTTCCTCCTCTCCCACGACGACTACCACCTATATGGAAATTTACATAGCAAAAATTAGTAATATCACTACTTTCTTCGTTATAAAATTTAAAAATACGAAGGAAAAAGCCTCAAAAACCCCTTTCCGAGAATAATAACTACAAAAGTAGCGCAAAAACTCTACCTTTTCCAAAATCGCGACCGCGGCTAGAAAAACCATCACGATCACCACGTCCCTTGGGTGACATTCTACCATGCCTACTTCCTCGTGGCAGTCTACCGCGATTTCCTCCCCGAGACACAAAACCACCTCTCGGTGAATTGAAGTTTTTATGGATACTAGCTGCATGCTTATCAAATTCGCCAGTCATTTTCCTGTCAGCTATATATATGTATACATGCAATGTTTCCACACAGATTAAACTATGATTCCGCGAGAGCAACCCTACTTCGGAAAAGATGTTACATCTCTGACAGGAAAATCTTCGTTTCGAAAAAATTCCTCGATAACCGAGATTAAGAAAAGTCTCCGTCCCGTAGAAAAACTCTAAGGCTTCAAAAGAATGTGTTACTGCCATGAACAATTTCCCCCAGGCATTAATCTTCATCCAGGTCACGCAAATAACTACGCTGGTGGTTTCAAGTACTAGAAGCAAAGTTATACTTTCCCCTTATCATGGATGAAAATGGTGTAGACGTAGTTCACAGACGAAAAATTGACAAAACCAAAAGCAATGACTTTGATTTTAGCTAAAAACTAAAAAGTTTGCACGCACACCATGTCATAGCCCTACTTGATTGGATTTACATTGGTGCATGGCAAGACTTTTCGACCCTTATTTTGGTGGATTACTTAAAAGCCATTCTCTGATCAATTACTCTTCCACACCGCCAACTACCCCATTGCACCCACCGTTTTAGGCTAGAGCATAAACTGTTGCATGTCGTGGTAAGAAACGTTCCGCCCCTGAAATTAATACGCTCCAAGTACGAAAACTTCCGTCCCACACCTCCATTTAGAGTCTCAACATGCCGATACGCGCCTACAGTCCACAGTACTACTATACAATGCCATTAGTGGCTCATTTAAATTACGTCTCACTTATTTAGTTCGGCTTACGCACTGGGAATCGCGTGTTTGTCGACCAATATCTGAATTCTAGAGAGCGAACCATTATGAACGACCCCACTTCCCACCTGTGGATGATATGAAGTTTACGTAAAGCGCAGAAAATCTGGAAAACCCATCAGATGCTCCCAAACGTTCCAATCAGAGAGATGAAATACTGAATGACTAGCATCAGGATTATGATCCGGGTAGTGTTCCTTGCTCTTTCTTGCATACGGAAATATAAACTGCTACTGATTCGCAAGAATTTCTTACTAACAGTCTCGAAACAAAGTCAGTTTCAAATATTATGCGGACTTTAACGTTTATCTATGCATAGAGACGGTGAATAATATATGTTAGACACAACTCACATGTAATTGGAATGAATTCAACCCAAAGGCAATCATATATAGGTATTCCTGAAATCATCGTTGAAACCAAATATACACAGTTCTTTTAAAGCACAAAATTAACACTGTTAAGACCCGACGAAAACAGCAGAAAATGACATGATATTAATCAATTATACGCATTCGCTGTTTTAGTATCAACAAATTTACATGTGATAGAAGCGATCCGGCTTCTAACCGTCGCCCGTTCCACGATGTGATCGGCTTGGTCCCGGACGATCATCATCCTGAAATTCGTCAGTTATGGAAGGTAAACATATTTCCTTTATTCATGAACAGATTTTAATCATTTTATCATTCACTAAACTTCTTTACCCTTAGAAAGAATTCCGTAGTTACCAGTATAAATCTCTGATAAACTATAGGTTAAAAAGACTGAGATAACTACGAGCCGTTAATTTAATAAAAGACTACTACACAAAATACATGTCACCTCCTCCTCATCGTCATCTTTCAAAAACATTTCATTCATGTCCTCATTGATGAGATCAATTTTTGACTGGTTTAAACTCTCCTTTTCTGAAAATATAAAGTACAAAGTTCAGATATCGCTCAATTCCTGTCTGCAATCTAGATCCAAAAATCTCACACCAAACACAACCGAATACCTTGGCAAAAGTCACTTTCATAGCCATCTTCTTGGTCAACAAAAGGCTCCTCAGTACCTAGCGTATAGGTGCCGTATTCATCGTCTAACCCATAATATACATCCATATCCATGAGAGTGTGGAAACCGCCTGAAACTATTCAAAATGAATATGGAAAGTCTCATTTTGGCGTCATATAACTACATTTGGTATTATGTAAATCCCATTAAAAGGATTTCGAAAAGATAATTTTATAGCACTTTGAAATACAAATACTAAATTACCATATGCAATACCCTTATCCTTCTTACACATGCTTCCAGAAACGCCTCTTCCACGCGCTTTGCGATCCGCTTTCGCTTGTTTAATTTTAGCAGAAATCATACCATCTTTTTTAGCCTTATCAGGTTTTGCTGAAAACGAAAAAATACAAAATATTGAAATTAAGACCGTCCCACGCAAAGCACACTTGTAACACCCTTCTTTCGAAATAACAGTATTCAATAGCTTTGCAACAAATAACATTTTTCCTTGAATCACACAACACAGATTAAATCATATCTGATATGTAAATCCCAAGACAGTTTTTTTTTCCTTTTCAATGCAAGCTATTGTAACCTTTCGAAAAGAGTTAAATACATCCAATATATCAGTATTGTTAATAATTTAAAACTAGTCACTTACACTGGGCATCACCGCCAGCTATCATTGAAAAGCTTCTCCTATCAATCGAATTCACGTCGAATTCAGTACCATGTTCCAGAGCATACTCCTTTTCAGCAATCAATTCCGGATCTGTCATATCGCCGTCGTTTTCCTCCCTATTATCTGCTAAGCGATCCTGCCATGGAGGGGATGAAAAATCCTGCAAAAAGGATTCTAACGGCTTCATCCACATAAGGAAACCGTAATTCTCAAAGATTGAAACATTTATTTTCTAGATTCGGAACACTCCATTTAACCTTTTTCGGAGATTTCTTATGACTATCGCGTTTGTCTTGTCCTTTCCTACTCGGCATTGAGTTTTTACAATTCTCTGAAAAATGCGTTTACAAAAATCTCGAGAATTAGACACTGCTATTTGTTATCAGCTATTGCTCACGAGACAACATGAAAATGAATCAGCTTATGTGTAAATAGCAGATTGTCAAAATTTAAAGCGCTAAAAAACTTCGACATAGGTTATAAATATGAACCCCTAGTTAAAAGTTCCACATATTGGCAGAAGAAAAAGAAATGAGAGAGGTAGACAGGATTAGCAAATCAGGAAGTAAAGTATATTAACCACGAAATGGATAAGAAAGCATTTCGCAGTTTCTGCAGACTTATGATATGCTTATGACCTGGCACGCACGTACGTGGAAATGATGTTATGGATGCCATATAAAACCCTCAGACAGCAGTAAGCACAAAACTGCTGCAATAACATTAAATGCCATCGATAGTCAGTCACGTGGAAGGCACTGATGTGAATCAGAGCAATCAGAATAGTCTTCCGTGCAGAGTACGAAGAGATTGCGCAAGACGATAGATAACACAGCTACAAGAAAAAATGGAAAAGCAGAGAAGCAAGAAGTCCAGGTAAAAGAGCTCAGTCTTCAACTTTAGCTACGATGTTTGGTGAGTGACCATGTAATTCATGGGTTGACTGGGGAAACAACAGCTTGGAACTTTCACGCCATCTCGTTGATCATCTAAGCGCAAACGAAGAACAGACGAAGATGGATCGTCCACGAGAATGCATTAAATGAGAAAGATTGTGAAAGAAAATTGAACAATGACGAGCAAAGGAAACGGAAGGCAGAGATCCTGAGCATTTATTTCAGTACCGAGTTTTTTAAGTGGCTAAATTACGAGTACACGAGTATTGTGGTTGGTCGATTGAAACAATCACCAGAAGGAATCGGAAAAAGCAATCATTCAGAAAAAGATGCAAATGGGTGCTGCCAATCGTCGGTTGCGGCTTGTCAGATAAAAGTTTCACGGACACGGCATATCTACAAAAGCACAATTAGGACGAGATGAATGATAAGACGAGACTGTTGTACGGCCAATTCGTGGGTCGATAGAATTAAACAGATAACTTTAGCTACACCGACTTCCCTTCCACCCATCCCTGCTCGTTTCAGGCAGACCACAAACCCACTACAACCGCCATTATCAATTACGCACCGGTAAGTGCACCTCACTCGGACAGCGAACAGACCTCAGCATCATCACGCGGGCAAATAAGGGAGTGGGTATAGGTAGAGAAGCAGAGAAGAGGACTGCCAGACACTGATCGCATGATTTAGATGGAATAAGGATGAAGCGCGTGACAGCTCGGTAAAGTGTGAGTCCTCCATAAAATCCGAACGGAAACATTCGGCTAACCGGATGCAGTGGATCGCAGAGGAGGGAGAAGGTGGTGGTGGCGGCTATCGAGGTCGAGGACCCTTGTTGCCGAGCCATTCATTATTTGTACACCTATTCAGTGTTGTAAATCAACTGTGATGCTTCTTTCCCGGCACCGTAACTCGTTTGAACGAACTTCTTGCTACCTCTAGAACCAAACTGATTACTTTCAGGGGTCTATTTTCTTGATCTCCTCCTCCCTGTGCTTTATAGCTCTCTCTAATTCCGTTTATGGGACCAACCGCCGTACTGTTACCTTTTAACTCATCCGTAAAAATTGATTTTGATGAGGGAAAAAATTCTCAAGGAAGTGAAACGTCCGGTTGAAGTCTCTTACGCAAAATCTGTAAATGTTGACAGCGGGTGGTGATGGCCGTCCGAAAACAACTTTTTCCAGCATACTCGCCACGCCACATTCGAAAAGCAGCGAAGAATGACAAAAAATTTTGTAAAGCGAATGAGATTTTTAAATAATATTCCGAATGAGATTGTTAAATAATACTCATTGTTAAATAATATTCCGCAAATTTGCTTGCTGAGGTGGTTGGGCTCCCGAAATTCGCGTTGGATTGACAGATGCAACTGCAACTTTTCTTTCCTCCCTAATTTGAAAGTTCAAACACTCACCGCATCCAAGTGGGTAGGTCTTTCTGCTAACAGTAATAGTAACTTCTCTTATCACTACTTCTCATCATTTGCCTTTCGTTCCGCATCAAGCATTACATTGTCAATGTACTGGTAAGGATTTGATAATCTATACTGTCCGAAAGCTGCAAAGTAGCAAGCTTTCAGTGTTCGATGTAAGAAATCACTCAGTAAGAAAGATGGAATTGAAATGAACTAGTCGATTTACACCTCCTAATGCAGTGCGTTACATCGAGGTAATTTTTCCGATGCATATGTTTCGTATTTTTTCCACAGCATCCAGAGGCAGCTTATTTGTGTCTCAAACGAAGAAGCACGGTGTAACGAAAGAAGCATTACTTGAGCAGTTGCTACTTCAGGTTGCTGCTCTGTCAGTGCCGCTGGTGCAACAATCGAACTTCAGGCTGTGTATTAATGCTTATCAATTCCGCATCGCATCATCTGTTTTTGCTGTCGACATACGATTTAAGCAAAGTCGCTGTTTGAATGTAAAATTTATTTTTCAGTAATTACAACACTACGAAACATTACTGAGGAAAGGAAACAATGGATTGTTTCCGGTTTGGCCTGCTGAATCTTGTGAAAGAGATAAAGTTCTCTCACTAAAAAATTTGAACAAAGAAGGCCTTTTATCTGGTAAGTTTAGATGTGCAATTTTCTTTTGAAAATCTGGCTTCCAACCGACAGTATTTAATTGGCAGTTGAAAGAGTGTTTGATTAATTAATTAATCACAGTAACACTCACTGCTGTCGCTTTATACTTCTCTCGCAAGTTTTATTCAGATTTTTCGTGATATAATTTTTCGCCATGATTTATATATCCATCGCCTTATTTGCACTCTTCAATTTCTGCTATGCTCAATATCACCGAACTGTAAACCCACTCGAATTACGAACCACCAAAGGAGAATTTTTCATTCACACACTTCATTCCGGAAACTTTTTCCCTCAAACAGGTAATAATTTCTTTACCTACTTTTCATTTTATTTCTCCATTTTCAAAGGTAGTGTAAGGAAATCAAATGTCAGCTGTAATGCTCATCGGTAACCACTAGCAGCAGTAAGCGAACGAACAGAAAACTGTGGTAAATAAGTGAGTCAGTCCAATACGAAACTCCTTCCATTCCAAAGGTCATTCCATTTCTTCCATTACTCGTGGACAACGAATGACAGGTGATTGCTGCTAGTTGATTGCTAGCTCCCATTCATCCTCATTTGCTGCTTCTCACTCAATTGCTCATTTTCATTTAAGCTTATGGTCTTTTTTCCAATGACATGAAGTGACATGCATTTTTGAGTGTAACTAACGAAAATGCTATCCCTAAAGAGACAGAGAGCGAGGGAGAGAAAGAGAGAGAGAGAGAGAGGGAGGGAGAGAGAGATCGGTTAAAGTGATGCTTTTGCAGTTGATGTTAAATGGTCAGCTTCTTTGCAAGGCCGCCCTGCCTTGCCATTATGGCTGCATCTGATGCCTTCTAGGCATAAAGCCCTTGGATACTTATATGGCACTGTGGTGTCGCCTCTTAATCAAGTTGTCGTACATGTTATTGCTCGACGGCTAGATAATTACGACAAAGCGGAACAGTACATAACAATACTTTTGAATGATGACGGTAAGATACCCGTGGCATGCAGTAGACAAGTGTGATTTTCGTGTTCCTCTCTTCTCTGTAATTATATGGAAGCCCGCTCGCTATATCTCCTTCACTACTGATATTTAGTTTCTTTCCAGAAAAGTACAACAACTCAACGCAGCAATTTGCCGAAATTTACATAAAAAATTACAATCCTGAGGATCTTTTAACTGATCGCACTCGAACTATTGATCGGCTGAAAAAATCAATGAAAGAATCATTTAGAGGGAAAGGACTGAATCCATACATATTCCAAATTCTAGCCACTGGAAATTCACCACCTCAAAATACTCCGCTGAATCTACATCACAAATTTGGGTAAGCGTGATGTATTCGGTGAAGTTTGTGTTGTATCTCATCTTGTAAGCAACTAGTAAAACAACAACAATAAGATTCGATCAACAAACCACTAGTCTCTCTTCTTTAACTTTTACGAACCGTTTGTTCAAGGATTTGTTTAAGAAGCATAGTTCGAATTGGTACGCAGAATCGCTTTCATATGAATGTACTGAATTTGGAACGTGGATTGCAAAAGAATCCGCAATATTGCAGCAGGGATCAGCTTGTGCCATTGAACAAATTTTTTGCTCCAACTTTCCAAATTGATTGGTGCAATTTCCACGTAGTAATCATTTTCTCGATTGAATTTAAACGAAGTGGTTTGAGGATGATGTTTAGATGAATCATTTGTAACCATTTCTTACCTAAAATAACAACATGTCGCAATGAATGACCGACCGAATCACTGAGTTTTCTTTTTTTTTTTTAACTTTCTGTAATTCATTGTGGAAGAGATAAACTGCCTATGATAGCGATTAACCTTAAATAATGGGGAAACGAAAAACTTGCAGCAGCTGAAACGTTAGCAGTTATTGCAGAAAAATGTAACAGCACCAACTATTCACAGTAACGATGTAGGGCCCCAACAAAGGTCGATAAAAGTAACCACACCGTATACACAAACGGCCCGTGCTTCTTACGAGAAATATCAGCCATCTACCTCGTCCATATCGAAAATGGAAACTCCTGTGTTACAAGCTAGATACTATTTTTGGGAGTCGTTTTTGGTAAGCTGTTTACAAAAAATTTGCATGGAATAGTAGCACTTGTCAGCCTACTACACATATACCTACCTACTATCATTTAGATGTTTCCGATGTTGGGTGTGTGTTGTGTCCTTTTACTTATTCTGCTAAGTCTTATTTTCTTTGGTCGTCGCGAAGGTCAGCACTGGAGAGACTACAAAACGCCAAAGTATGCTTTCTCTACTTATTGCACTCGTTTTAGTGACATGCTGATTTCATACAAAACTCACCTGCTAAAAATATCCCAACTTTAAGACAACAGTTGGAAGAATATGCCAGCGTTCGTGACAGTCAACGTCATTTACGTG
Source organism: Litomosoides sigmodontis (assembly GCA_963070105.1). Taxonomy (NCBI): domain Eukaryota; kingdom Metazoa; phylum Nematoda; class Chromadorea; order Rhabditida; family Onchocercidae; genus Litomosoides; species Litomosoides sigmodontis. The sequence goes on from OY718806.1 coordinate 10,706,915, forward strand.
AGCTTTCCATGCAACGACAAATGCTTCTAATGGCTTCGGACAGAGCACAGTCGCACACTCCACTTGGTTTTCTTTTTTTTTTTTTTTCAGATATCGGTTCGCCTAAATTTTATTTGAAAAGTTCTTTGTAATTTTAGGGATACATACATTCCTGCAGCCGAAGTGTCCCAGTCGAAATCCATCGCCTGAAAATCGTCGACGCGATACATCCAGCAGACGTGGTTCTCGCTCACCCCTATTGAAGGGATCGAGAGCTCATTTGAGTACGCCAAGAAACATTTTAATTTGTGTATCCTGCCTAAATGAAGCATCCCAACCAGGCATTTCACTTTCATTCGAGAGAAAAAAACATTTCAGGTGTAAGTCCGGACAAGACATTCAATGGCCATGTCATCCCGATGAGCAAACAGACAGTTGCAGAAGCAGCAAAAGCATGTGGTTCATCACTGCATTTGTATAGGAATCCTTTTGAAAACGATTCTAATGACAACAAAGCTGAGGAGCAATCCACCTGTGATCAGAATGACATGAACGAAACGAAACTGATGACATGAACTCATTGTGTCTTCACTTCTTGCAACTAACTGTGTTTCACACCGTTCGCTTTCCTGTACAGCTCTCCATCTTCTGCCAGTACTTTTTTCTGCCACGTTAGACAGGGCTTATCGAACTTCGCGCATCAGATAAAACTGTCTTAGCGGTATTTAATGAGAACTTTTCCATGTCCACTTCAAACCCATCTTGTTCTCTCTTATACGTTAGCAAGTTTTGCGATGATTTCAACCAACCTTCTCTCCACCCCTCCCTCCCCACCTTCCCTCATTTGTACTTTATTTGTACTACAGGCCATCAGAGACTTTTCCTTAGCTTTAAAATAAAGATTAACTGTCGCAAATGCTTCCGATCATTGCTGCCAATACGTGTACCTAAAACACACTCATACAAAGATTAACTGAGCTTCTAAGAGCCCGTAACGGTCTTGCAAAGAACGTTATCAGGTTTGGACCAGGTATACATCAGCATAGGAGGAGCACCAGGAGTGCTTGCAGCTGCAGCATCAAGTTCAATAGGATGACAAATGAAGGGGAGATTAATACTAGACACAGATTAATCAAAAGAAAGAGCGAGAGATTTGAATATCTATCATCCAAATGCAATTTCACGTAATATAACAAAATGGTAGATTATCATCGTCTCAACCTTCCATGAGTTTCAATGATATAATTATAGATAGTAAGACAAAAAGATTTCAGAAAAATTCAATTCAATGAATCAGTTCCTCTTGGAAGAACTTTATGTTGGATATACAAGTGATCACATCTTCTGTATGTTGTGCACAATAAAGAAACAGCGCACCAGTATTATAACACAGCACCTCTTGACTAAAGTAAAATAAACGTTGCGCAAGTGTGAACACTAATTCAATTCTTTTTATATAACAACTAATTCACAGAACTGCTGGCAATAATTATGAAAGGCACCATACAAACTACAAAACAGATGTACTGACGCAAAGAACAGAGAAAATGAAGCAAAGCGTGATGATGAAATAATGCAAGAAGGAAATACAATTATGGGGCAACGCAAATCCACGTACCTCAAACTCTAATACAACGTAAAGATGAGCCCTCACAACAGAGCTTCTTTAATTGTGATTGCCGGATCAACAGCGCATCAATATTGAGCAGGTGAGTGCGCGTAATGAGGAATTTACACATCATCAAAGTCGTCTTCTTGAGCAAGAGGTGGAGCTCTCGTGTAATCTTCACGGACAGTGCAAAGTACGTCTTCTGGATCTAATCCTTCCTCTTCCACTTCTTTGCAAATTTCACTTGCCTGAAAGTCATTTTTTGAACTAAAACATAGTTGGAATAATGTTCTTCTTGTAGAACGAGCTATCCGGTTAAGATTACTTAACCAAAGAAAGAGAGCAGCAACAAACGCATCAGGTGCTCACATCTATGCGATGTGTCATTCTTGCATTTCCTAACCTCCTACGAGAAGAGATTTCAGGTGGACTTTTTGATGAACGTCGAAGACGTCGTACGCTGCATATGTCAAGGGTGAATGAGTCGTCCTGAAAAACACCACTGAAGAAAATGGATATTTCAACAATACAGAAGCGGTAGGTCCAGTATCGCCAACCTCATTATCACCAAAGTTTTCATCATCCGTATCCGAATTCTTATCGAAGTACCCATCAATCCCATTAGCGATCTGCTCAAATTCAAAATACTGTCCGTTTGTTGTCGTTTTCGGAATTTCAGGTAGCTCACTGTAATAAAGAAGCTGTTCCTCATAAGCTCTTATATAAAAATGTTTGCTGACTCAATGAACGCAGCAATCTGCTTTGATTTTCTTAAGTAATAGCAATTTTTGTTCATTAAAAGATGCCTGAACACCTTAATCGATAACTTTGCCTGAAACTTAAAATTTCTTTTTACACACCAGTGCAACAGTGCATCAATTCAAGAAATAAATATTGCAAATGCTCCATTTCCTCACTTAATATGCAATGAATATTTTTTGCTTAACGAAAAGCAATTCTCTGTAAATGTAAGTGTAAGAGTATTTAGAAAGAAAGAAAGAACTGAATTATGCAACATCACGTGTTAGCAGATTCACCTCATTAATCTTACGTGTCTTTGCCATCTGCTTTTTAAGTAATGACACATTATTGTTATGGATAGAGCAAAGTGGAAAATAGACTCAGAAGTTTTGGAAATTATAGATCAACGAACCAGTCAGCACAAGATAACAGAGTTTCATTGTGAGATCGATCGACCATACGATCGTCGAATCCGTTAGCATTGGAATTACTATCCGTATGACGAAATTCCACTTTGTCGTCGTTTCCGATGTCTTCAAAAATTTATGTTAACTGATTTAACGAAAAATCCATTCAGTACGACAATTCAGTTTCATTTTAACCCTTATCCTACTTTCGAGCACTGAACAAAGATACCGACCTGTGAAGAATGAAAAATCAATGACAAACCGCCGCTCTTTTTTTTCAAAACTGGAGAACAAAAATAAAGAAGATTGGTAAATGGACATTGGGGAGTGATAAATGAAAAGTAATTCTGAAGAAGTTTTCAAAGGAGCTTCGTGCATTAATTCGAACTTTGCGGAAGACTATTCTAATAATTCGAAAATTCGAATATAAGTGAGATGTTTCTCAGGATCGCTAACAGAAAGTTCGAAAAGTTAGAACAACATAAAACAAATGGTTACAAGCAAATAATGTACGTCACATTACAGAATATTTTTTCATGTTTCGGAAGCTTCCAAAAAACCGTTTCACAAAAATCAGCTGTGATCCCGTATTAGCTTATTAGCCTATTATTAGTTTATTGATTGGAGAGGAATCAAATTTAAGCGATATTAAAATATTATGCAGTATAACTTCCTCACTATTTTTTTTCTTCCCACGCATTTTAATGCCACGACCGGATGCAATTATTTTCTTCAGTGCTGTCCAGTCACCCACAGAGATTTAAAATCCCAATTTATATTGGAATATTTAGACTTTTCTACAGTTGCAATCCACTCATACAGCTGCCTAGCAAGCCATTCAAACTTTAAACATAAAGTGAAATCAAGGATTTAGAGGAGCAATCGTAAAACCTGTGCCTCCGATATGCATTTGAACACAATCGACGAAAGCCATAGAATCCGTGTAGCGAACTTAGTGAACTATTGTTTTCTCCAGCTACTTCAAAACTATCCCAGCCATCCTAAAAATTACACAACATAATTTACATCCTGACCATTCGAACTTCAAATCGCACAACTAAACGATAAACGTACAAATAATAATATCAGGAATCTGGAGAGGCGTCATAGAAGCATACAGAAGCCATAAAAGAGTTTGACATGTGTGACATAACAAAGAAAAGCGCATGAAAGACACGGTTTCATTAACTTCTAAATTCCGGTTCTCACACCAGTAAAGTCCTAGCAATCCTAATTCTTATTATTCTCTGCACTTGTTTCATGCGCGGGTAGGCTGTTATTGTAATTAACACAAATTTTAATTTAGTTATCTTGCAGAAGTAAGCATTTGTTTCGGAAATTTTGCACACCCCAAATGTGTAATCGATTTCGAAGAAATGAGAAGTAACAATTTAAACAGATAGAAATCAATGATTAGTACAGTGTGAAGTGAAATAATCATGCGTACTCAACCTCTGCACTGGAGTAGTAACGATTCTGAACCATAATATCCATTTCAGATATCAGAAAGAGAAAAAACCGCTCATACATACACACTACTCGAATACGAAAACAGTGTGGCAGTTCATGATCATAAAGTAAAACTTCTACGCCATTATTTGCATGGAGATTCGAAATTACACTTGCGGTAACGAGGGCGACAAAAACAGATATATTCCACAAATGCTACACAATGAGAAAAGTGAAAGTGGGGGAAGAGCGCTCTTTCAACAGACAACAACGAATCGAATATAGGGAGCGGAAGCAGTAGGTCTGTCTAACTTGCTTCGATATGATATGTAATTTGAAGCGCTTAGGAAGGAAGTGAATGTCTCAACAAGTATCGCTGTAGATGCACATATCTACTTAAGGGAAGTGGTAGACATTAACAGAGCGGTGCACAATTCGAATAGGCGCAGAATGACCCTTTCTACTCACAACACCGGGGTCGCCCACGTCGTTTCCGAGAAGGCTTCCTTCACCTAATCAACCAGCTCTATGTATTATTATAATTCTTCATCTCGTTGTTTGGGAGCGCTTTTCGGAAGAAGGAAAGCTTTCTTTCTCATCTGTAGTTACAGGAGAAGGAAGGGAAGGTGAAAGAGACAAGAGAAGGAGAACCACAAAGAGAGGTGATGTTTTACGATTGTTAGGTCAGGAACTCGTTTTTCGCTGTTGCCTCGCTAACGGCACTGGTGATCAGCGATCGATCATTCCGGTAATAAATGTCAAAAAACCAATCCATACGTTCACGTATGTGGATCGATGCTAATTTCAAAGCAATCTCGCTCCCTTTGCATTCATCACAACCACTACTCGCCTCTACGCATCAATTGATTCCGAAGTGAAACATGGAAGTGCGGTAAATACCTATAGTGATTTTGTGTTCTGTCTGATTGATAAACGTGATTCGAATGAAGACGTTAACGTTACATGCATGTCTGTCACAATTTCCGACACGCTCCGCAAGGAGCTTACTCCCTCTAATTCAACGAAGCCTTAGTTAGAGTTTTCGTGAAAATACTCAAGGAAACATGAGTTGGTCTTTCCTGTATTCCACCCTCCTCTGGCCATCAGAGCAGAAGTGTCAAACCGTCAACAACGTTGCTGAACAGGTGGTATAAAAGGAAGCCCGACTAAAGATGAGTAAGTGGACATTTCCAGGGAAGAGGTGATTGTGTGGCAGAGGATCATCTCATAGCTTCTTGCACCTCATCTTCTGGCTGCTTGCATGTTCCTTCTGTGATTGAACACATGCACGCTGCGCGTCATTACCATGCCGTAGTGGAGCTTAGCAATGCATGCCGCGTGAAAGACGGCAGCAGTCAGTCAAATCGATTACATTCTGCTCTGTAATAACAGATGGATAAGGCCGATAACGACAAACGACTGCTCATCCTTTTCTGTGCAGCAGCAGCAGCAGCAGCAGCAGCAGCAGCGCAGCACATATGGAAACAGATGAAAGCGAAAGTCCTACATACAACTGCAGCGGCGTTGTGATGCTGCTGCGCAATCAAGCAAGTGTTCTGGAATTTTAGAAACGAACGAAAGAACGATCGAACGAACGAACGAACGCCTGCTAAGGAAGGAAAGGAGCAAGGGTGAAGAGGAAGTGGAGGAGAGGGAGGAAGCGGCGAGAAAGAGTGGTGTAAGAAGGGAAAGAGGAAAGAGCGGTGTAGGAAGGGGAAGGGGAAAGAGTGAGGGGTGTTGCGATCGGCTGCTGTTGATCGTTGTTGGAGTTGCCGGGAAGCGCACGGAGGGATGAAGCGATGAAGGATGGTGCGAGTGGCGGTGCAGTGAGCGTTTGGGTTCATGGAGATCGAGAATATCGTTGCTAACACCGTTTACATTAAGGCTCGCGAAAGTAAGCTATCACCTTTCGTTTTTCAGTTCTATCCTGAATTACTCCCGCAGCTCCTCTTACCTTTCCCGTGATAGGCGGCGTCCCTGATCCCTGCAACAGCACCACTCCCATGCTCTTCTCATGGGGCTCCGATATAATACGCATCATCCGGAATATCCCGTCCCACCTTTTCCGAATTATTGGGTAAACTGCTCGTGACGACAGTTTCACGCAGATACAGTTTCGTCAAGTAAATAGCATACACCTGCTGTTTTCTCCTCTTAAGCTCGTCATCTTATTGCCGCTTTACCAACTTCGTAATTTATACTTCTTTGTCTTGTTTACCATTACACCACCTTTGATCAGTTGACGTCTAAATTTTGTCATTTCAAGTATTTCCACTGTTGATGATAGTTCATGGATTATTTTATCCGTATCAAACATTGCTTCCATAAAAAACCATCTCTTCGACCGACCTTTCAGAGGCTGCTCCTTGCGTCTCATTTTATTCTGCTAATGAACAGCTGCAATCAGGAGGTGGTTATCGTTGTCTCCTTATCGAAAGTATTCACCAAGAGCACTTTCACTACCTATTATAGACGGGCGTTGACAAATCGAAGCATGTTTGATTTAACAGAGCGTCTAAATGTCCATCCATATATCCATTCATATAAGAATCAGAATAGAGATTGCATTACCCTGAATTACTTGTAATCTGCAGGAGAAGTTTCATCTCAATTTCCTCTCACCTCTTCATTTTATATGTATTTCATTTGGTACAGAAGTAGTTGTGCTGCATTTTTGAAATTTCAATTTGGTACTTCACGTCTGAAATATCAGAATACTTTTTTAGACACACTTGATGATTGCTCTGTGCATAATTTTAGTGTGCATTACCCGCTTGATGTTTGTTACTAACATTTTCCGCGTATCCCGCACTACGAAATGCAACACCAAAAGCAGCTCAATTTAAAAGCAGTTGACACAATTAACGCTATCACCAACAACACACTTGACCAAGAGCTGCTAAAACTGAAAACAAATTGAAACGGTTACAAGGAGACTTTCTAATAGCTCACAACTGGATCATAAACTCCAAAATATTTCTGAAAGTCAAAACTTTACCAAAAAAGATCGCCACAATTCTATTGGCCTTCGATCGTATAGCATTCGAAACCCTGGCAAATTTTCTAAAAATGTTTCCAACAAGTCGATGGGATGCAACGCGTATTGGAAACTTGCAAGCGACGTTGTTCAGCAAAAGGCTTCATTTTTGCCTACGATAGTGGTCTAGTTCAAGTAGCTAATTTAAAATTTACGGTCCTTGTAGGAGCACAATGCAAAGATTTCTTCCTCGGGGGTGTAATTTGTCTGCCGAATGACCTAAATTCTCAGCTTTGTCTTGAAAAAATTAAGGAACCTGTATGCGTTTCAAAAACTTGATTCTGAAGCACATCAAAATTCATGGTCTGAGGAATCACAAGAAAAAAACGTCTTTTCCGATTCATTTGATTCTTTTACAAGGTCAAGTGATTCTTTTACAAGGTCAAGTGCATGCGAAGTTCTTTACTACTCTTCAAACTACTCGCCATAATTCGTCTTAACTGTCCTCAAAATTAGTAGATTCTCAAACCGGTTAATCACCCTTCCTGTGGTTGCATTTGTTTTATCTCTAAGAGATAGTGTATAGCCTCTGCTTGAAAAAGTGCCAAGCCTGTTTCTCTCGTTATCATATTCGTTTGAGTGGAAGGAACCGGAAGTTTCACATTTAATAAGGTTATTAGGCGTGCGGTAGCGTCTAGAACATCCGGAATCATTGAATAGACCTTAAATGAAACGATTGGTTTGGGTGAACGAAAGGTCCTTGCCTTAAGCGCTTTCTTCTCTTTATGTCTTTGTGATGAAAACCGAAGTGATCCATTTGTTCCCTGGAGAGTGTCACTTAAATCCATGAAGGGAGGAGGATCATTGTAGCGAGGATGGATTAAAATTGAGTAATCCTAGATCTGTAATCAGATTTGAAGGAAAAAGGAATAAGATATAAAACGCGTCTCTGTAATCCAACCCATACACTTTACAGTCGCACATTACTTTGCTTCCTGGCAAGGATCCGTTTGTTAATGAATACTACTCACATGATTATGAGAAGTTCTATGATGCACTGTTGTCTGCAAATGATTCCATTCCTTATTCGTTTGAAAAAATTCGTATTTGATTTGTTCAAATTTTGTAAACGATTTATTGATTTGTCACAACTGATTGTCACAGTTCATAAAAAATCGAGTAATCAGGCGAAGATTTGAAAGTTGAATTGACCGACATTATTGCCGTTGAGAAAAGCCATGAAATCGTCAAAACAATGCACAAAAAATGTTGATTAAATGTACTGCTTTTTCATTTCTAGGTGGTGGTCAAAAGAAAGGGAAGAGTAAAAAGTGGAAGAATTACCTGCAATTTCCGCACTACACACAATGTTTATATCTCAGGTCGGAGATTGATGTCAGGTAACTGCGTCATTTTTTCTCTTGAGCTATGGTCTTTATAAATGCGGGACTTCAAGAAGTGATAACCGTGAGCTGACAATGCGTTTAGTGAGTTGGCAGGCGTTGTCACTTTTGCAGTTAAGGCATTAACAAGTAGTAATTGTTAGAATGATAGCGAGCTTCAGACTGCGTCCGTTCATTATGATTATGATATCCGTGACTTCTCAAGAAGTAATGCTTTGCTTCTGCTACGATCAGTAATAGTAGCGCTATCGCTGTTTGAAGTTTTCATGTAGATTGTAGGCGCTACAATCCTGTTAGACACTGTGCTACTGTTGAATACTATTCATAATAAGTCTTAGAATTATGATGTGAATCCCCCTTTTGCATTTTGTTTACTAGTTTAAAGATTTTTTTTGCACACTGTTTCTCAGCGAAGAGATTCATTTCGATAGTATTTGATTCTTTTGAGAATAATTTAAAACATTTTATAACTAATAATTTGGTAACATGTCTCCACATTAATAAAAGATTTCAGAAAGTTCCATGTTCCATTTTCTCAATTAATCCTTCTAGGTGTTCATTCTGTTACTGTTAAAAAATGGAGAGAGATACAAGATCTTTGGTCATTTCTTTTACTTGAGACCTTGATGAAAACCGGTGCGACACTGTCCATCCATCATCCTTCATCAAGAAGACGTTGGTTGTGGCGCAGAATTTTTCTTCAATAAAACACCAAGCAAGTAGCGGTTGTCATACGTGAAGCCGTGAAAAAGAAGCATCAGTTTGCAAATGAAAGCACGTTTTGTAAGACAGGACATTACTAATGAATTGTACCAGCTTTTTGGCATTACCCTATCAACACGTGTACTAGGCGGGTTACTAATTTGGGCTGAGTAATGAATAGTGAAAAAGGTCATCCTTTCATGTACATTCGGGAAAACATGTGTCTTCTGCAGGCAGTGGAAAAAATATGCTAAACTCCAGAGATTTCAAATGTTCGGTTGAAACATTTTGTCTGTCGTGTATAGGATATGGCTGATCATGCACCTTGCTAATTTTAAAAACATTTCTATTTTATCGAAAGGTGAATTGCGACATTCATATAAAAATTTCTAGCTGGAAAGAAATTTTGTCATGGAAGATTGATGTGTGAGTAGGTCTAAACATCGTAAGTGGTAAATTAACATTTCATAGATGTCTGTCTATACGCTATACGCTGTTGACTATCATTTACAGCTATAGTTATGTGGTCGAAAAGCAGCCGATCGGCAAATTACTTTTTGAGCAATTTTGCAACACTGATGCACGGCATGCAAGGGCATGGACCTTTTTGTGCAAAGTTGAAGAATACGAAACATCTGACGATGACGGCGAAAGTCGTCGACTATTGGCGAAATCAATTGCTGCGCTTTTATCGACAGAGAATGATGCGCCGTGTGTACGTGTCTCTCACACTGTATTCTTACCCAATATTTTTTTGTTTTTGTTTACCCTCTTCACCTCTTCTAACAGAGTTCATATAGCGCTTTGTTTGATTTGATTGTTCATTTCGTACCTTTCGTTTTCCGTCATGTTTTTACTACTTTTTTCAAACATTTTACCACTAATTTTATTTTTTACGCTTTGTAAGAGGAGGAGAAGCTGTGAAGAGGAGGAAAATTTCTAATTCTTATGCTCATCAAAGTAACTGTCGTTAATTTCAATTCGTTTTCACTTTTTATTGCATTTTTAATCCGATAAGCTCATTTGTTCCTATCATCGAAGTGATAATGTTTCAAGTTGCTTGTGTCATATTTTCTTTCTTTACAGTCATCTAATGATTCACTGTGGTGCAACTTCTTGTCCGATGATCTTATACAGAAATTTACTTCCACTGCCAACAACGCATCACAAGAATCTGAACCATCTAGTGGCATATTTTTTGAAGCATATAAGTTAGTTTTCTGTGTTGCTTATGAAAGTAAATGAATCCAACATAATTTGCCCTTCTTCGAATTTTAGATTTTAGATCATACTGTGTAGGTTTTTGGTAAAATTTGGGAAATGATTGATTGTGACTTCGGAGTAGGTTTTGAGTGACGACTACAAATTCCCTGCTTAAATTCGTCCATCAAAACATTTTTTCATTCATTCATCGGTTTCCCTGTTCAAAGTGATAATAGTTGTCATCAGTTATTTTTCCTCATGGCAGTTAAAGAAATATTGATATGTTTCAGAAGTGTGCGGTCATTTCTTGCCGAGCGTTCTTTTCGAATATTTTTGGAAACGCGTTACTTTCACCGTTATTTACAGTGGAAGTGGTTGGAGAGAAGGCCTGTAGATAAACATACATTTCGCCTGTACCGTGTACTTGGGAAAGGAGGCTTCGGAGAAGTTTGCGCTTGTCAAGTACAGTTTTCGCGTATTTTCGTTTTTTTCCGTGGTTTTTTATTTGCCTCGCTGCATTTCCCTAAATATTTATTTTACTTTCTTTTGCGTGGCATAACAGCTCCTGGCAGTCTTCTCTTTTTTTATATTGGATGGAGGGAATATTTTTTTGCGGATACGCTTCGATTTTGGATAATTTGAGACTGTTCGATTTTTACCATGCTCCTTTCTTTCAGCCATCAAATCATGAAAATTCTTTGACTTCGAATTTCACAAAGCTTTCAATTGTGAAATTTTTTTTGTGTACGCTTTCGGAAGCATAGAGGATTGCAAGTTTTTGTGAAAACTGTTGGAAAATGTCAGCTAAAGGAGGACTTTTTTTAATTCAAATTGTATATTCTCTCCATACCTTCCTGCCGAGCTACTAGGGAATTGTAATTTTTATACCCTCAAACTTTTTTCCCAATGCTTAATTCGAGTGTTTTCCAACTTACCATGATTTTGGCAAATCGTGGAAATTTTTGCTCCGCAGCGTTTGTTATGGTAATACGATGATGACTATACAACATGTGCTTGCAAATAAAATTCAGTTGTGCTAGCAAAAAATAGTTTAATGATTTGGAGGCTGGCACATTTATCCTTTTTATACCCAGTAACTCAATATTCTTCAGGTGAAAGCATCTGGAAAAATGTACGCATTGAAAAAATTGGAAAAGAAGAGGGTCAAAAAGAGGCATGCGGAGACTCTCAGTCTAAATGAAAAGCAAATCCTACAGAAAATCAATTCTCCGTTTGTGGTTCGTCGTTTTCAGCGATGCGTACTTTCTTGAAAAAGTGAAATTTGCTTCTTCAAATTTCAAACTTGGAAAAGAAGAGGGTGAAAAAGAGGCATGCGGAGACTCTCAGTCTAAATGAAAAGCAAATCCTGCAGAAAATCAAATCTCCGTTTGTGGTTCGTCGTTTTCAGCGATGCGTTCTTTGTTGTAAAAGTGAACTTTGCTCAGTTTCCTCAAGGATACAAATTACTCTTCCTGTTTAGTTTGTCATGTTATTTGTGTGCATATATTTTTGTGGTTCTTTTAATCACTAAAAGGAGAAATTTGTGCAAAGTGAGCTGGGCAAAAAGGCAGCAATAAATGGCGTGGATGAAAAGAAATGAATTAAACGATGGAGATAGGTGAAATACGTGATATTATCAGTTGCCTATGAAGGACGAATTGACGGTTGTTGGCAAAATGAGCCGCTTTAGCAAACTGTATTGAATATACAAGCAGTGTTGGGAAACGCATTTCATTGAAGAGTAGATAATAATTCTGTGATATAAGGAGCAGAAATTTGTGTCATAGAACATAATAATTTAGGCGTTATCTTTCAGGTGAGCCTTGCATATGCATACGAAACAAAGGACGCTTTATGCTTAGTTTTGACGCTTATGAACGGAGGTTCGTTTTATGCTAGCACAATTATTTACATTACATTAAGCCTGCCTTATCGTCTCTATAAGCAGCAAGTAAGAGTAGGAAAACTGTTACTGTGAGGAAGAAATGATGATAATGTAATTCTTTTTAGGTGATCTGAAGTTTCATTTATACAATTTAATACCTGGAGGATTTGAGGAAAAACGTGTGCAATTTTATGCCGCTGAAATTACGCTTGGCTTGCAACATTTACACAAGGAGAATATCATTTACAGGGATCTAAAACCAGAAAATATTCTTCTTGATGATTACGGTTGCTAGTTTTTTGTTTTATTTTCGGAGGAAATATTCATTTGTACATTTAGAAATTAAGCGAGAGGAGATTGGAGATTTATCATCATCAACCTGAAGTTCATTAGGTAATAGTATGTTGCAACAAGATTTAGATATAGGTTGTCTGGAGCTACCGTTTCTCTTTAATGTTCCCTACAGAAGCCGCTTGAGCTTTCGTTGAGAGATTGGCAATTCAGTGTGATGTTTCAGGGCATGTTCGAATATCTGACTTGGGACTTGCAGTTGAGCTAAGAGATAATGAGCCTATAAAAGGACGGGTTGGAACAGTTGGCTATATGGGTGAGTGAATTTTAAAATGAATTTGTTGCTGAATGAGGTATCACACCATAGGACGCAAATGTGTGAATTACCAAGACCTGTTGTAGAATAATTTTTTGACCTTTTCAAGATGTATTCAAGCAGAAATGCATGGCACAAATTTATACTCCTCAAGTTTTTAACTGTTAATGCCATTAATAAGGATATTGATTTAGAGATTGTCTTCATATGTGTCGAACATATTTATATAGCAAAGATGGTAGTATTTATTGTAGTTTTTAAAAAGTAACACGCATCATTTTACGTGATCATCGATATGATATTTCTGTAGCTAACAAGTTACTCCAATTTTTTTTTCGTATTTCAGCTCCAGAAGTTATTAAAAATGAGCACTATGCGTATGGTGTGGATTGGTGGGGATTGGGCTGTCTAATATATGAAATGATGGAAGGAAAGGTTGATATTGCTTCCACTTACTTTCTCTCTAAAATAGTTTTTGGAGTGCCACTGTTGTATTTTAATGGCTCGTTGATACGCTGTTTTTTTTTTCGTTGCTATTATCTATTAGTTACTCCAGGCGCCTTTTCGACAACGGAAGGAAAAAGTGAAGCGTGAGGAAGTAGAACGGCGAGTGCGTGAAGATCAAGAAAAATATTCAGATAAATTTAGTGAATCCAGTAGAAATATATGCAGGTAGTGACGGACAGTTATATTTTACTTCTTTTATTGATTTAGGCACTACTGCATAATGCATGAGGTAGTTGAAACTTGATAAAACTAAGAGGCACTATAAAACGAATCAAAAAGAGAAGTGCAGAAAATGAAATTACATAGGAATCAAAAATGTTGTTATGTAGATTAAAACAAAGTCATACTCTATAAATAACGTTGTTTACCGTCAAAGCAATTTGGTTATTTCGCCCATTTACTGAATTGATAAGTTCAATTGGAATAAGAATTCCAAATACATTCTGTAAGTTCCGCTTGTTCTCTTAAAAAACATGCAACAAAGTTAATCTAACTTTTGAGGAATAAACAAGGCTTTAGGTATGGACCGCTCATCTAATTTTCAGAAATTTTATCTTGTCTACGCTTACCCTATTAGTGTTTGTTGCTCGTGCATTTATACGTATCCAACTCCATCCACTTTACACTCAACACTACATTAACAAAGTGCTCTTTAAATTATTATTGCCATCAGCGGATAATTTATCATCTGAGTAAAAAATTAAAAAATGTTCTCTCCTTTACAGTACAGCAATTTTTTTTTTTTTTTTTAGGGGTCTTCTGCATAAAGAACCAGGATTTAGACTTGGATGTCGCAGAGTTGGTAAACCGGAAGAAGGCGCAGAAGAGTTGAAAAGCCATCCTTTTTTCTCACAGGGAGATGTGAACACGGGTAGAGAGCCAATACCTTGGAAGAAAATGGAAGCTGGAAAGGTATAGGAAGAGGCAAATTTTTTGAGCAGAGCATGTAGAAAGATAAAATGGAATGATGAATTTCAGTGTAGCTTCACTTAGTATAATGATTGTAAATTAAAGTGATTTGCTTCGCGTCTTCTTCACCAATCATAAGGAAGAGAACGCTGAAAATGTTCACAGTGACATTTAAAGTTTTTAAAATGCGAATTTTACTTACCACTTTGTATTCATTTATATCTTACTCTCTTTTCTTTTAGGTTCATTTATCCTAACAGTAAGACTTCAAAACTTGGGAGTAAGACTTCGAATGAAAATTGATTTTGTATCTTTCCAACTTGTATAAAATAAAATTAGTGAAGAATACAACCCCAGTTTGACTCAACCATTATCTAGTTATTTGTTGTTATGAAGGTGTGATTTATCTATCGCGATGGGAATTTCTTTTCTTTAATTGAATATAAAAGTGTGCCAAAATTGCCAAAAAAAAATATACCCTGAAGATCTTATTACAAATTCTAAATCTAACCCTTTATATTTTTAGTTAACACCGCCGTTTTGTCCTGATCCCAGAGCGGTGTATGCCAAAGATGTGCTCGACATCGAGCAGTTCAGCACTGTTAAAGGTGTCCGATTAGATGCAACGGATAATCAGTTTTATGGTAAATTCAATACCGGATCTGTTTCAATACCATGGCAAAATGAGGTGCAACGAAGCGTTTGAAATTCTTCTTTTTTATTTCCATAGTTGTTAGAACTTTTCAAAAATTAGCTGCTAAATTAAAAGGGTGAGTTTACAGAGACTTTGAGAATCGCTCTGGTGATTCGTATTTTCCATTACCTTCTCATTTGGCAAATTTTCGCCCTCGATAGTTGAAATATATGTTAGAGATACCTGGATTAGTAAGGTCAGGAAACTGACTTCAATAATTATCTTGATTTTCATGATAAATTTATTTCACGCAAATATTCATTAGTCTTTTTGATGCAATCAACCGTTTTTGATTTGATCCTTAATTCCCGTTAATACCTTTTCTACTATTTAATCTAGTGTCCAATTCAACGTTTTTTTCTGTGGATTCATAAATTTGTAGCTATATTTTTTGGTTTATCAATTTTCTCCACTCTACCTAATGAAATTACTTTTCAACTTAGTTCAGGCATCCATATGACATCCTACATACACGTAAATGCTTCATGTTAATATTGGACAATCAGTCCAAGAAGTGTGTGAGGAACTTGAATCTTTTACTATAACATTCATTAAACTTTATTCCACTATCTAGGTTTCTTTGCCCACCTTATTCGCTCTCACAGGTGATACTTTGCGGCAACCTATGCTACAGTCTTAATTTGTTTCATGGACTGGCGGATATTTCCATTTCTCTTCATTTCACTTTACAGGTCGCGCAGCTGTTGCTTTGTGGTTTATACATAGAGCTGCTGTATGTGTGTGTTTTTTTATAGATGATTGAAACGGAATGTTTCCGAGAGCTCAACGTGATGGAAGAGAATGGTGAGCTGGTGCTGGATTTGCGTAATGACTCGATTAGTAATAGCAAAAGTGAATCTAACAACAAATTAGGATTGCTCACACGATTATTTAAGCGGAAAGTAAGCATGCCTTCATTGGAAATTTCTCAAATCTGTCCCATTTAACTGAAATTATCATTTTAAAAGCAAACAATAAACAGCTAATGAAGTGCATCTTGCAGACCTGATTTTATTGTCGTCACAGTGCCCTTCACAGCCAAATGTGCTCAGTTCTATCTGTTATCTCGCCAAGAGTCGCGTTTCATGGACCATTGTAGTGTGCCGTTTTTGAATTTAATTCTACCGATTAACAGTGATCTAGTATGGTGTGATCATAGAAACTACCGTACGTTGTGGCACAGTCTTATGTTTAGCCCATTTCATCTAGTCATCAACAATCAATTCTCATTGTTGTCTGCTTCGTATATGGAAATAATGATGTATATCCATGTTATAAATTTTCCTTCCATGAAAATTTTTTTTCAGCATTCACTCCTCATTTTGAATGTTCACATAATTTTTGCTTTGGCTTACTTATTTTCATTTGATGTAAGTGTCTTTTACTCGATGGTTTTTTCAAAATTTTCGTTTGTTTTTATCTCTTCCCATTTCTTTATGGTGTCAAGAGTGTCACCTGCCTTGGAAATTGGATAGCTCTTTCACTGTTTTTGTAAATAGGATCGAAGAGAGTTTTTCCTTCTCTTTTCTTTCGAACTATTCTACATTATAAAATGCTTTGTGTTGTTACCCATCTTATAGGAAACATCGTATCGCACAGCTTTAGATTGCTTCGAAAGAATGTCATATAAAGTGATCTCTATTCAACTGAAACTCGCCGAACAATTTGCATATCCCACTCACGCGATGAAAGCATTTTGCTTTGATACTGTAGTTGAACACATGCATACCTTTTTTTCCATCGAAATTGTGGTGTGCGGCTTTAGGTGACAGGCTTTCTGTCTTTTACAATCATTGAAGTCAATTGTTTTGATGTGACATCGTATTTACATTCTCATTGGGATTTCTGGTAATTGTTATGGGTTTGTTGAAGAAACCCAGCTTTCTTTCATCCTACCAGTGAGTTTGAACAGGGCATATTCAAGTTGTTGCGTATGTGCTTTTTCAAATCGATTTCTAAAAGAGAATTAATTGCTTGTGAAGGGAGTGAGGAAAGTAATGAATTATTGGTCAGAAAAGTAGGCTGGAGGAAAAAAACGAATAGAAACTTCTATCCTTTCAAAGAACTGAAATCCACATCCATGATCTCTACACTGGCGATTTTGAGATGTTTTGAAACGTCCCTTACTGAAGGAAAGACTACCTGACAAAGATCACGTATATGTCTACATCGCTTCAAACGATGCAACAACTAAGCTTGCAAAATGGATATGGAGCATTTTCCTGCCAACTTTCACTTTCCACAGTTTCAGGGTCCTTGAAATCTGAAGTGAATCATTCCTTACACGGTGCAAGTACACTTACAGGAGTCTCTGGTCTAATCTCAAGATTCACTCAGCGCTGCGTGCAAAATGCCTTGACGTCGTTATGTAATGTTATTGGTGATGTCGGTATCTGTATGGTTTTTGTCGTTTGATCGATGTGGAAATGTTTTCTGAATCGACACTCTTTGCGCTGAAACCGATTGAATAAAATTTCATCAACTACGGTCAAACCGAAGTGAAGCATAGTAACATTAGTGAGTTCTCGTCAATAGACGATGTATGTTAGGAGAGAATTCAAAGTAATGAAATATTAGCTGACCATTTTCTTTAGTTTAGTCGGCCACTAATCGTCATCTGCCGAACTTAACTCTAGGGTAACTAGCAATTATGAATACACTAAAGAACCTTCATTTATGCCTTCTTCCAGATCCAACTCGACCAAAGAACCTTAATAATATATAGCTTTCATGTTTTTCCAGGAAATCGTTTCTCTTTTCTTACAATTAGTAGTGTATAAATCAGCCTTTTTTTGCCTCTTTCAAGAAAGGTGAAGTTATAAAATTGAGAAGGGAGATCTGGTGTTATCGTACGACCCGAATCCAGAGCTTGCGTTGAAGTTATGCATAATATCTAGCTTGCATGGTTCCCTCATTTTTTTATAATCAGATCTATTTGTTGACCAAAGAAAGGAAAAGAGAAATTAGATGTCAATATACACCTGTATGACCGACTGGACCTGCGAAGAATGCCGCCTGCTATATGCCGCATATCATGTCATGGAAGCTCCCGAACAGGGCAAACAAAACATCAAACATTTATGACAATAGCTATGCAAGAAAAAAAAGACAGTAATTTCTGTGAAGTAGTGGTAAATTATTCATTACCATTCAAAAGCACAAAAGTCAAGTTAGTGCTTGATTTAACAGCCTCTTGAATTATTGTCTTCAATTCTTATTCCTCTCCTCTCGTTCGTTATCCATGTGAATAAAATTTTCATAATTGTCCATGTAGAAATTATCAAGTGATGATGATTGTGCACGGCAAACAGATAAGATAATAAATCGGGACACACCACTAAGCTAAGCTTGATTAACGTGTATGCTATGTGGAGAAGCTTAACGGCTGAAATTGTCAATTTCATTTGCAGTTTCACGCAACTTGTTAATAAGCGTGTGTGACAATTGGCCAGGGCGCTGTAGGTAAGCATTACGCCGACTGTGTGCAAGCGTCTCTAGCTTAAAATTCTGTCTGCTGTGAGAATCGTCGTATCTATCGCCTCTCCACAAACGTGTGCATGCTGATGGATGGCACCTATCCGTCCGTAACGCTTGCTAGTTCCACCAATCTTTATTATCATATTTCGCCACATTCTAGTTTTGAACTTTCAAAGAGAAATTTGGGAAGGCGGCTTTTTCTTCATTGCACCCACACCCGCGCATGCCTTGCACGCCACATAATAAGAACTATTAAGCTGATCTGACCATTAAAATGCCACTGCAATTTCGCTGTCGCGCAGCGTACCAAGCAATCTACAGCAGCTCATATGCCACTCCATTTTTCCACGCTGAGTACGCTGCCACCCACGACGTTTCAAGAATGCAAGCATAGTGTCTGGTTGCCGCAAGAGAAGTTTCGAACACTGTGCTGATGCTGGACCACCCACAGCGCCGCAGCGCCACATCACATCACCACCAGCAGTGGAATAGGGGTGAAGCATGCCGCAGTGACTTGGGAAGCCGACACACGCGGTCTGCTGTGCACATCGTGCTTTGCAAATCTTTTCCGGGTGAAGAGAGCTGCTTAAGCTTCTTGATGCCTTCCACAGAAACTTGCATTACATCGCCTTCCTCACGCGTGACATTTTCATGTTGTTTCAGGCGACTTCCAGGAATACCTGTCTGCCACTTCTACTTTTTGCTATTAATGATCCTTCTTTAACTGCCTTTTTGGCTATGGTGGATTTAGTGGGCAGCAAGGAAGTGATCCCAGATGAGGGAACAATGCCTGAAGAATTACAGCGCCGTTTGTTGGTTGCAAAGCTCTGCGTGAATGCGTATGACGACAATAAAATCAGGTCTGCAAAGATGCACTTCATTAGCTGTTTATTGTTTGCTTTTAAAATGATAATTTCAGTTAAATGGGACAGATTTGAGAAATTTCCAATGAAGGCATGCTTACTTTCCGCTTAAATAATCGTGTGAGCAATCCTAATTTGTTGTTAGATTCACTTTTGCTATTACTAATCGAGTCATTACGCAAATCCAGCACCAGCTCACCATTCTCTTCCATCACGTTGAGCTCTCGGAAACATTCCGTTTCAATCATCTATAAAAAAACACACACATACAGCAGCTCTATGTATAAACCACAAAGCAACAGCTGCGCGACCTGTAAAGTGAAATGAAGAGAAATGGAAATATCCGCCAGTCCATGAAACAAATTAAGACTGTAGCATAGGTTGCCGCAAAGTATCACCTGTGAGAGCGAATAAGGTGGGCAAAGAAACCTAGATAGTGGAATAAAGTTTAATGAATGTTATAGTAAAAGATTCAAGTTCCTCACACACTTCTTGGACTGATTGTCCAATATTAACATGAAGCATTTACGTGTATGTAGGATGTCATATGGATGCCTGAACTAAGTTGAAAAGTAATTTCATTAGGTAGAGTGGAGAAAATTGATAAACCAAAAAATATAGCTACAAATTTATGAATCCACAGAAAAAAACGTTGAATTGGACACTAGATTAAATAGTAGAAAAGGTATTAACGGGAATTAAGGATCAAATCAAAAACGGTTGATTGCATCAAAAAGACTAATGAATATTTGCGTGAAATAAATTTATCATGAAAATCAAGATAATTATTGAAGTCAGTTTCCTGACCTTACTAATCCAGGTATCTCTAACATATATTTCAACTATCGAGGGCGAAAATTTGCCAAATGAGAAGGTAATGGAAAATACGAATCACCAGAGCGATTCTCAAAGTCTCTGTAAACTCACCCTTTTAATTTAGCAGCTAATTTTTGAAAAGTTCTAACAACTATGGAAATAAAAAAGAAGAATTTCAAACGCTTCGTTGCACCTCATTTTGCCATGGTATTGAAACAGATCCGGTATTGAATTTACCATAAAACTGATTATCCGTTGCATCTAATCGGACACCTTTAACAGTGCTGAACTGCTCGATGTCGAGCACATCTTTGGCATACACCGCTCTGGGATCAGGACAAAACGGCGGTGTTAACTAAAAATATAAAGGGTTAGATTTAGAATTTGTAATAAGATCTTCAGGGTATATTTTTTTTTGGCAATTTTGGCACACTTTTATATTCAATTAAAGAAAAGAAATTCCCATCGCGATAGATAAATCACACCTTCATAACAACAAATAACTAGATAATGGTTGAGTCAAACTGGGGTTGTATTCTTCACTAATTTTATTTTATACAAGTTGGAAAGATACAAAATCAATTTTCATTCGAAGTCTTACTCCCAAGTTTTGAAGTCTTACTGTTAGGATAAATGAACCTAAAAGAAAAGAGAGTAAGATATAAATGAATACAAAGTGGTAAGTAAAATTCGCATTTTAAAAACTTTAAATGTCACTGTGAACATTTTCAGCGTTCTCTTCCTTATGATTGGTGAAGAAGACGCGAAGCAAATCACTTTAATTTACAATCATTATACTAAGTGAAGCTACACTGAAATTCATCATTCCATTTTATCTTTCTACATGCTCTGCTCAAAAAATTTGCCTCTTCCTATACCTTTCCAGCTTCCATTTTCTTCCAAGGTATTGGCTCTCTACCCGTGTTCACATCTCCCTGTGAGAAAAAAGGATGGCTTTTCAACTCTTCTGCGCCTTCTTCCGGTTTACCAACTCTGCGACATCCAAGTCTAAATCCTGGTTCTTTATGCAGAAGACCCCTAAAAAAAAAAAAAAAAATTGCTGTACTGTAAAGGAGAGAACATTTTTTAATTTTTTACTCAGATGATAAATTATCCGCTGATGGCAATAATAATTTAAAGAGCACTTTGTTAATGTAGTGTTGAGTGTAAAGTGGATGGAGTTGGATACGTATAAATGCACGAGCAACAAACACTAATAGGGTAAGCGTAGACAAGATAAAATTTCTGAAAATTAGATGAGCGGTCCATACCTAAAGCCTTGTTTATTCCTCAAAAGTTAGATTAACTTTGTTGCATGTTTTTTAAGAGAACAAGCGGAACTTACAGAATGTATTTGGAATTCTTATTCCAATTGAACTTATCAATTCAGTAAATGGGCGAAATAACCAAATTGCTTTGACGGTAAACAACGTTATTTATAGAGTATGACTTTGTTTTAATCTACATAACAACATTTTTGATTCCTATGTAATTTCATTTTCTGCACTTCTCTTTTTGATTCGTTTTATAGTGCCTCTTAGTTTTATCAAGTTTCAACTACCTCATGCATTATGCAGTAGTGCCTAAATCAATAAAAGAAGTAAAATATAACTGTCCGTCACTACCTGCATATATTTCTACTGGATTCACTAAATTTATCTGAATATTTTTCTTGATCTTCACGCACTCGCCGTTCTACTTCCTCACGCTTCACTTTTTCCTTCCGTTGTCGAAAAGGCGCCTGGAGTAACTAATAGATAATAGCAACGAAAAAAAAAACAGCGTATCAACGAGCCATTAAAATACAACAGTGGCACTCCAAAAACTATTTTAGAGAGAAAGTAAGTGGAAGCAATATCAACCTTTCCTTCCATCATTTCATATATTAGACAGCCCAATCCCCACCAATCCACACCATACGCATAGTGCTCATTTTTAATAACTTCTGGAGCTGAAATACGAAAAAAAAATTGGAGTAACTTGTTAGCTACAGAAATATCATATCGATGATCACGTAAAATGATGCGTGTTACTTTTTAAAAACTACAATAAATACTACCATCTTTGCTATATAAATATGTTCGACACATATGAAGACAATCTCTAAATCAATATCCTTATTAATGGCATTAACAGTTAAAAACTTGAGGAGTATAAATTTGTGCCATGCATTTCTGCTTGAATACATCTTGAAAAGGTCAAAAAATTATTCTACAACAGGTCTTGGTAATTCACACATTTGCGTCCTATGGTGTGATACCTCATTCAGCAACAAATTCATTTTAAAATTCACTCACCCATATAGCCAACTGTTCCAACCCGTCCTTTTATAGGCTCATTATCTCTTAGCTCAACTGCAAGTCCCAAGTCAGATATTCGAACATGCCCTGAAACATCACACTGAATTGCCAATCTCTCAACGAAAGCTCAAGCGGCTTCTGTAGGGAACATTAAAGAGAAACGGTAGCTCCAGACAACCTATATCTAAATCTTGTTGCAACATACTATTACCTAATGAACTTCAGGTTGATGATGATAAATCTCCAATCTCCTCTCGCTTAATTTCTAAATGTACAAATGAATATTTCCTCCGAAAATAAAACAAAAAACTAGCAACCGTAATCATCAAGAAGAATATTTTCTGGTTTTAGATCCCTGTAAATGATATTCTCCTTGTGTAAATGTTGCAAGCCAAGCGTAATTTCAGCGGCATAAAATTGCACACGTTTTTCCTCAAATCCTCCAGGTATTAAATTGTATAAATGAAACTTCAGATCACCTAAAAAGAATTACATTATCATCATTTCTTCCTCACAGTAACAGTTTTCCTACTCTTACTTGCTGCTTATAGAGACGATAAGGCAGGCTTAATGTAATGTAAATAATTGTGCTAGCATAAAACGAACCTCCGTTCATAAGCGTCAAAACTAAGCATAAAGCGTCCTTTGTTTCGTATGCATATGCAAGGCTCACCTGAAAGATAACGCCTAAATTATTATGTTCTATGACACAAATTTCTGCTCCTTATATCACAGAATTATTATCTACTCTTCAATGAAATGCGTTTCCCAACACTGCTTGTATATTCAATACAGTTTGCTAAAGCGGCTCATTTTGCCAACAACCGTCAATTCGTCCTTCATAGGCAACTGATAATATCACGTATTTCACCTATCTCCATCGTTTAATTCATTTCTTTTCATCCACGCCATTTATTGCTGCCTTTTGCCACTATAATTTTCTGACCTTCTTTCGCATCTCACTTGACTAATACTGATTGTTCTGTCCATACTTTCTTTATTTGAAAGCTCTCTGTGTTTATTTTAAAGCTTCCGCTGTCACGAAAGCCATAATAATTTTCTTGGGCTGGATTGACTTCGATCAAAATCATGCTTGGAAAGTAAATTGTGGCCGACAGTGTGTCTCATTGATTAGCAGTAACTGTTGCCATAGCTGGCTATTGCTTTTGCCGCTACCACTGTTCCTTCTTGAATTTGTTTCAAATTATTGCCATCTCTTCTGTACTTTTCAACTGACTATTAGCTGTAACCGGTATTATATTTGCAGAGCTAAGATAAATTCCTAGCTTCTCCCTACTGCTTACATGCAATTTGAATGTCTGGAACTTTGAAGCTACTGGACACATATGCTATTTAGCTGTTTCGATGATCCTTGAATGTTTAATCCAATGCGCATAACGAACACATTTACGCGAACGTTTGAGGAGAAAGTCTTTGTAGCGTTGAATCAATAATTCCTACCTACTGATTCAGTGCTGCAAGAACTTCATCATCCTATGAAAGGTGTAAAATATTACCGAAAATTTCAAATTTAATTTTTGTCTTAGACTTTTTTTTTAATGGTTTTGTCTTAACTTTGTTTTATTCCTTCACTGTTCCTTTCCGTCGGTTGCGTAATCCATCGGAAGGAATTCTGAAGCTTAAGTGATGTTACATCGGCAGAGACTACATTAGCTCACGGCGTGTTGCAGCACAGTAAACAAACTCACAAATCCCTTCCTCATAGTCATATCATCTTTATTGTCATCCATCTTAGCATTGCAGCATTTTAAAATATTCGTAATGCATTAACTTGTTCGTTATCATTTCATTTGTACAGTTTCTAACTTGCAAAAAAATGTTTTTTTTTGAAGAATTCCGTGAAAATCTCAGATGCCCCAATTGCATTACATTACATTGAGCAACATGCAGAAAACGTTCATTTAGTTGAGCAACGTGGGAATCACTTTAAATTAGATCAATTATATTTTGAATACAGCTTTACAATTCAGGTACAAGCTAAATTTCCTTTGCTTGCATCTAAAGAACGATTTCCGTAACGAAAAAGCAGAATGAAATGAAGTAGACAGTGCGGAAGTCCAGTTGATCTAAAATCTAGGACAGAAAATTGATAGTACATTTTCCGGACTTAGCCACGGCCAAATTTCACTTCGCAAAAATAATTGCACTTTCTTTCAAGAGGACTCGTCATTCAGTTCTAATTTATGTAGAACACAGCGCAAACAAGGAAGGAAGGAAGGATATGGATTCAAACCACAAACTGGTATTTTTCCACCCAAATTTTCACATGGTCTTTTGCATTTCAGGACTTCAGGTTATGCATGCATTTTATTATTTGCAGATAGCTATCGGAACGGGTGTTTGATTTTCATTTATTTGTTGACTACAAACAATCAATTAGCTTCAAAGAATTCTTTAACGAATTTATATCATCAGCCAATTCACCGGTCATAATCGTATTTCAGGCTGCTTGATGATGATGATGATGATATATACGCTGATGATATGGAACATCGTATGAGCAGTAAATATTGGAATGACAGTGTACAAAATTGCCTATTGGATAGAAGGGTTATTGTAGAGCCAGCTATATATTTTTTTTTCTTCCAGATGTTCAACATTATTATCAAGCTCTGGATGTTAGAGAAAGCTTATCGTTACCATATGCATGTTCAAAGTGATTTATAAGCTCTTCTTGTGCTGGTTCCACTCCTAAATATCTTTTGAATAACAACAGAGGAAAGTGTGGCTAATTTGAACCACCCCGTGTCTTAGAGTCATTGTGTTATGAGAAGATTATGGAAGTTTATGGAAATGAGAATAAAAAATAGAATTCCACTTGAACGCCTCTACCCTTACCACCGGTTGGGAAAATTGCTTGCGACCTCTGTCTCGTGATGCTATAAAGTCCGGTATCACTTCTACCTAAAATCTTCAAGGTAAGATTGTTTCACAATGCATTTGTCCACCTATTTAAAACAGAACAAAAGAATCTAGCAGCAATAATAAGATGTCACTGGAAGCCATAGGAAGAGGTTCCACCGATATTCTACCTTTATCAGGACAAAAAATTCAGTCTAATGCTTGCAATTAAACGCCTCACAGCTTTTTCATTTTGACTAATGTTATCTTTGAGAAGACAACACTTCGTCTGTTAGCGATTAACCGATTCGATATACTTCAATTCCCATATGAACCATTCACTTCCTTTCACACTCATTCTTTTTGTTTTTAACTTAACTCCAAGCATTACTTCTTCACATTTCTATCTTGCTCTATCAATCTGCATTTCGATTACTTACCGTTCTTGTTGGCGATGAGTAGTTTGAACACCCCACTCTGCTTTACAGTTGCTTACGGTTGTGAATTGTTAAATTCTCCACGATCTCATTTCCATTAAATTAAATTCAAAATGCCTCATATCAACGCGATGTCATATCGATTTCTTCTGATAGTGAGGCTGAATTCAATTTTTAATTTAAATTTGAATTGAAGATTTTGAATCCAAAAAATTATAAAATGTTCATTTGAGTCAGGAATCTTGTTAGAAAGGTTCAAAACCACCAGTGCTCGCGTAGACTTTTGTGGTTGTGAGTAAAATGTCAAGATCCTGGGAAATTTACCGCGGTAAGGAAGAGTATTAAAGTCCTCTCAGGAAAGTAAAAAGTGAGTATTGCAGAGCATTGCGAGAATTGAGTACGATCTGCAGTTTGTTCATATACTTCAGTATCAACCTTGAAAGAGAGAAAAATCAATGTGAAGCATGATAATTACGGTTATCATATGTTAAGAAACGAAAAGTGACAAGTAGAAGCTGTCCGTGCAATTGCATGAAGTCTGAAAGCATAATATAGGAGCATAATGGCAGTGTTATTGTTATTGTAATGTAACAACTACAAACATGCATTAATGAACAATTAAAAGTTCGTCCGTAAAGAAATTCGTCACTTGCTGCAAGGCATATGAAAGCGAGCTTGGTTGCTTCAATTAATTTTAAGGTAACAGCAATCGAAATCTGACCAAAACAATCCGTCTTCCGTGGTTGTTGGAGAAGTAAACATAACTAGTATTTTGCCGCAACAGTTAGTTGTAAACAAACGGAACGATAAGTGCGTGGGTGTGGACGAGGAAGAAGGAGGCGTAAGAAGCGGAGAACTGCGGAAGTGGTCGATTAGCTAGCTAGGAAGGAAGAGAGAGGAATGATGAAGAGCAGCACGCACGGTGGTGCTACTATTACCGTATGAGAACGTCCGTAGGGCGTGAGATAAAGGAGCATTGGGTAGTAGGTGGGGCGCCGTCGTAGTGAGTGATAGGCTGGAATCCAAAGGCTGATTTCATATCAGCTTTTGATGATTTCCCCAGCGATTCGGGCCTCTGCCAGCAGCACAACGCGAAATCTCTCATATCATATCCAGTTCGATTACTTCCTGCCAACTGCAACTCTTCTCCAGCGTCAGCTTGTCTTGCGCAAAATTTGGATGAATTTGAGGAATTAGTTGCTCCCGAGAGGCGTGGTTTTTTGTCAACACCAACCAATAGATACACAAACAAATCTACAGACTTGGTAGACACAAACATAACATACACAGACGTAGGCGCAAATATATGCAGAGAATATCCAGGAATCAAGCAATAGAGAGGGGAGTTTTCTTGTTGAATGTTTAAGCGACTTTTCACGTTTTCCAAGCAACAGACAGCGGTAACATCAGATCAGTACCGTTAACAGGAGAGAATTTCAACAGGTCGGTAAATGTTCTGTATCGAACGCCGCCAATATGATGTTTGGTTTTCAAGATGCAACCTTACTAAGACAGATGAAAGACGAGCCACTTGGGGCTGCGCTACGTACCCAATGGAATCCAGCAGCAGCAGCAGCAGCAGCAGCGGCAGCAGCAGCAGCAGCGGCGACAGTAGTGGACAGTTCGCCGGTAAGGTGAGCGGTCATATAGATAGGGGTCTGTATATCTATCTATGCATATGAAGCTTTAAAACTGGAATTGATCCTGATGAGTAATTGAGGGTGAATGATGCCGCTGGCAACAGTCAACGCAGTCCCAGTGTCCCTGTGAAGGGACCTCCGGGTCGCCAATAATTCTCTTCCATAACAAACATATATCCCTCTACAACTAATTTTAATTTCCTTCCCTAACAATAACTCCCCGTTGAATTACTGCCCCGTACTGCTTCAACACGATTATTTCCAGTGAATTGGTTTAGGAACTTGAGCTGGCTGTTTCCTTCCTTCTTTCCTAGCTCTTTTTTCCCTTTTCTGCGTTTACATATCCCAACACTCACATATTGCAATACCGGCGGGACTCGTACTTCCCAGTACTTCATTTATTCGTCTCCCTTATTGCAACTTCCACATCCTATCATTTTATTCTTGTTAAACTTACTAATTCACACTGTGACTATCCTATTATTTCTTCTTGACATATAAGCAAGCTAAGCTTCTTCATTCATATAACAGTGAAAGACTGATAGCGCCTTCCTGAATATCAGAGCACAATTTTGGAACTTCTTCGCACTGGAACAATCCGAAACAGGATGAGTAGTTTTGCATAAACAAGCATTCATTTAATATAACACGCCATTTCAGTGCCCAGCTAGCACGAGCTCATTTCGAGAAGCACCCACCCAATAATTTGCGTAAAAGCAATTTTTTCCACTTTGTCATAGCATTATATGATCGGGCCGGACAGCCAGTAGAAATCGAGAAGACTCAGTTCGCGGATTTTGTGGAAAAAGAGTTAGAAGTGGACGGACAGGATACTCGGAATGGCATCCATTACCGACTTTGGCTTACATATGCTAATGGTCAGTCGATTAACAACCTGTTTATCTAAGTATTCATTCAATTTTCATCCGGTTTAGTCGTAAGTTGCTTATCAAACTGTTTAACATTTTTAGGGTTACGCGCAGAACAAGATCTGTATGTTCGTCTCGTCGATAGCGTTTCCAAGCAGGTACGATCCGCATTAATACTAAATTTCAATTCAAATTTTTGAAAAAAAATTCAAACGCTTCTTGATGCGTTTAAAATTTGAAGCAACCGCAATATTGTGTGTATATATTTGTGAGCGGAACATATGTTAACAGATGGTATAGCAATTCAGTCTCTTTTGACAACACAAAAACAGTTTAATTACTGCTGCGTAGCATTTCAATGGTAAGAAATTTGACATGCAACTGTAAAGTAACTCCTTTGTTTGGTCATTTATCTGTAGCGTAGCACTGCAACAATAGGTTGTCACATTCACAAATAATAAGTGATCTCTGAAAAAGTTTCTCTTATGTGGTTGGTTGTGGCTTAATATTGCATGCAAACTTCAATACTCTCTAATTTTCAAGAAATTAGCGACTGAGTCGCTTATAGAATTTATCAGGACCTGTAAAGTTTTGAGTGAAATATAGAAAAGCATTAGAAGTGAAAGTAAGGACCGATCTATCTATCAATTTTTTGAAATAGTCAAAGCTGGTCATTGCACAAAATCTATTTGTTAGATTCGATACTGGAAATTTGTATTTGATACATTTCACATACTTTTAGCATTATTTACTTCTTGATAAGTAATCATATCCTGCCTACCGTTTTCAATATCTCTATCAAAACTTGCTTTTTTACACACAACGCTGTTTCCACAGGCGATCGCTTACGAGGGACAAGATAAGAATCCTGAAATGTGTCGCGTGTTGCTAACACATGAAGTAATGTGCAGGTACGTTTTATCAGTTTAATTTTCTGTTGTAATGTGATAATGACAATTCGAGTGTTTGAAATGTGAATAAAATACCTAATATTTATAGTCGTTGTTGCGAGAAGAAAAGCTGCGGTAATCGTAATGAGACACCCTCTGATCCAGTTATTATTGACAGGTATGCATTTTGCTTGCATTTATCACAACACCTCCTATAGCAGTTAACTAATGCACTTGTTGAATTATTTCTCCGCAGTTCTACAGTAACTCTTCCATTCTCTTTTCACTATTCTAATGTTTTCATTTTTAAGTACCTCATTGACTAGTAATTAATTAAACTATAACTAGTTCTCCTTCTCCTACTATTTTAAGGCTTATTTTGCATTTATCAAGTTCAAAAGAAATAGTAACGAACAGAACCACACTGAATGGTGGTAGTTTACATATATGGATGTGGAAGATAACAGAGCACTTAACAGCGCTCAATTTTCCCTACTTTTATTGAATGGAAATAAGGGATAAAAATTCCCAAGCTTTTATAACTGGGGTTCGGTGACATAAAAATATATGAGTGCTCGTTGACCAGAGCAGAAGCCCACTGAACTAAATTAGATTTTGCAGTCCTGGATGGATGGATATTTATGGGCCAAATTGAAATACAGCCTAATGTGACACCAAACAAATCCCTTAATATTGTTTCTTCATCCAATCTTCCCCTCTATTCACCGATACTCTGTGGTCTTTGAAGGACCAATCTTGTGTAGTTATTTGCTAGTAATTAAACATTCAGGAAGCAGGTTGTTTGCGGCGCAACTTGTGCTATAGTTTTTTACTTAATTTTACTTAACGACTCTCCAATCAGTTTCAAATCTTCTGCATTATTTCAAAATAACTCATCATTAAAGAGAAAATGCGGAAAAATTTGCTTCTTAGGGATGAAAATTTATTACTGCCAATAATTCTCGTACTTTGCAATAGAAGGTACAGGTTGAGAGTTGACAAAGCTTGCCAATTTGATTTTTTCCTAAATATACCTCAAATTTGAACTTGATTTTTTGAACTGTGGGAAAGGATTTCGAAATGTTTAGATTCTTCCTGAAATTCTTCCTCAAATGTAACCAGAATTGTTTAAAGAATGCTGGCAATCCTCGCGACATGAGAAGGTTCCAGGTACATATTTCTTTTAATTGAAATAACAAGTAATGGCAAAGCTATGGTCCACAAATCAAGCTAAACAGAATTAATTTAAATGAGATAACCATTAGGAAATTAGACAAGCTACAATGATAATATTGAGAAAGTGAATGTTACGTTATTTTCGTAATGCTTAGATGTACTCAATGAGCATATTATGAAAAGTAAGAGTAAGGTGGTTAGTATATATTCGTAGTGCTGTGTGTATATAACACGGGTTGAAGTAAGCTAGTAAAACAGGTGGTTTATTAGCGATAATTTGCATAAAGATGGAACGGTCAGTTTGTTCGATGTATTGAATTAGAGCAAGCGGCATGTGCTTACACACTGTCACATTAAAACGACATAATCAATCAAATTTCTTCGCAGATGACCTCTCACCTCTTTCAGTCGTGCATGTCATCATTTCTTCCCACTTTGCATCTGTCAGTGATATTCGCGATTTTGCTTAAAAATTTGAAATTCCCCTTTTAGCATTCATCGAGAATTGGAATTCGGAATTGTTTAGAGTCTGGAATTTTCTTTCTATTGTAGCAGAGAAATTTTTCTTTATTTTGCGTCTTGATAACTTTTTTTGAGGATGAAAAAATGAAAATTTATAGGAAATAGATTTAAATATGCCCTTTATTTTTTAGGTGGTACTAAGCACAACAGCACGTGTAGATGGTCCTTTATTAGCCATATCAGATAATATGTTCGTCCACAATAACTCGAAGCATGGAAGGAGAGCGAAACGTGTTGATCCATCTGAAGGTTAATCTCTTCAAAGTTATTTCAGAAACTTGCAAAGTTTAAAAATTCAAAGTCCTACTCCTTAATCGCCATAGCAATTCTATGAAATTCAACTCTTGCTTAAGAATGGAGTTGTTGGATGTCTGACATATCTAATCGTAAGCAATGGTTAATGACAAAGCAATTAGAAAAGGACGATTAAGGGTGCGTACATGTGGAAGGAATAAAGGGTATGAAGTGCGTTCATCGGTGACAGACTTGTGTAACTAATTCACTGGGACATGCTGAGATACCCAATTTAATTAGCGGTTGGAAGCACATAATTATGCTATTGAAATGTACTCCTCCTTGGATGATCACTCCGAGGTATTTGCTTCTTCTGAATTACCAGTAAACTGGAAGCATTGTAAATAGTATCCTTTTTAGGTTCGTTATTGTTGACTTATTGAGGGAGAAAAACATTTGTTCATTTTGTTAAGTTTCTTTTAAAAACAGTCTAATTTCCTCACCTATAAAATCTTGTAAAATTTTTTGCTAAAATGTCAAATGCGAGCTGCCGGTGTCCATGTGAAACTCATTAATATTGTTATAATGATAGCTGTTACTTTTTTGAATGCTTTTCTCATTTGGAGTCACAGCTGCTGTCGTTTCTTCATCTATCTATCCTATTATGACTTCAAATTCAATTTACCATCCCAAGTATAGTCCATGTTTAGCCTAATTCACATGCAAAAATTGATAGATTGGTGGATAAGGATCTTAGTAGAAGGGGATCCTCCTCACGATATGCAGTAACTCCCTACTTTTTACTGGTTTAAGAAGAGAAAATAATCTTTCAAAACATGTCTCACAATATTTTTTGATAGCTGAAAGCTAAATTTCTGTTAGTTTTATAACAGCTTTTAAATGCATTAACGCTTTCATAATCAGAACAGTAGCTAGATTCGCGTGCAGAACAGAACTTAAAATAGGAATTCTCAATGATTAAGACTTCGAACATCTGTAATGAACTGATAATTTGGTGGAATAAAGATTGTAGAAGGTGAAAAAGTTATTTATTCATCGATCTCCTCAAAAAAAACCCCAAAGCCATAATTGTCCCACATATATATATATATATATATGTGTGTGTGTGTGTGTGTGTGTGTGTGTGTGTGTGTGTGGGAAACCGGTTGAACAATTCAATCATCCAAGCTGGGCTATCTGAAATATGCAAATGAGAAGAGAATAGTTAAAGTGAGAGATGATCCATATCTGCGGTTCATTCGACGTTGCCTGTTTTATGCCCGTTTACCAAAAATGTGACGAGCATGAAATGTTATATTTGTGTATGTTATAAGAGAGGGGTACGGATGTTGGATTGATTGTCAGAGCTCATTTAGGCAATGCTTCACCCATAAAATGCGCATAAAATTTCGCTTCCAGGGGAACTTTATCTAAGTGGAAAATCTCTGCAAATGTGTTTCCTACTGCACTGACAACACTGTGCAATGAATTATACTTTGCAGCTAGAACATTTTCATTGGAAGTGCTCGATTTGAATCAAATTCCACTGACCGGTCCTGACTTCAGTTGTCTGTTACTCGCATTAGTGAGCTAACTACTAACTAAAAGTATTTAGCAGTTATGAGGACTACAGTCGCGCCCTTTAATCGAATCTCATCCATCTTTTCAAAGTTTTCATAGTGAAAAGCTGTGCCAAAAAAGGTTACTATCACTTAGATGGCTCGTTCTATCGATTCCCCTTTTCGTTATTCGCATAAATGTCTGCTACCGTAATCATTGTCAGTCTCCAATTTGCAATTTGTTATTTATCGCCTTAACGAACCACACCACCATATGGATTGCCATCATCCCTATTACTGATGCTCTACGAAAGTAGTTATTGTCGCTCGCATCTAAAATCCAAAGCTTAGAAAGAATTCTGTCATTTCACTCAACAAGACAAATGGTTAAAATGAAGAACTGCAACTTCATGAATTAAAAATAAGGCGCTTATTTTATGCACCAGTTCATTCATATACTACTGAAATGGAAAAGTTCCCAACATGTTGCAAACCTTTTGGAAAAAAATTAATTTTTTAAACGTCGTCACAAATGCGTAAAACTGAGGAACAATTTTATTACAGATATATCTGACTCATCAGACGTTGCAGTAACGTCAAGTCCAGTAATTAAAGCCATATGTCCCAGTGAAGGATGGACGCAAGGAGGCACATCAGTCATCATCATTGGTGAAAATTTCTTCGAAGGTCTACAGGTTGCATTTGGACCCACTGCTGTTTGGAGCGAAGTTCGTGATTCTTTTTCTTGAATCTTATGTGAATTGACAAACAACGCTTTATTTCATCATAGTACTTCTTTCACGAATTGCACTCATTCTTTTCTCCTTCAAAATATTAAATAGTCCATTCGATTCCTCTGCTGTGCATCGAAAGAAAACTTCGAACATCGTCTGCTCCCTGCAATTCATGATCTTATTTAGTTATTTTATAATTTGCGCAGCTATCTCTTTATCGTGCATAATATAGTTTACAATAGATAGTTGAAAATAATTATATATAATTGCGGAAAAAACCTCACAAGTCCAGCTCGAAATCTCGCTCAAAAGCAAGTTAAAAATGATTGGGTGGGTAGAGATCCTAGAACCAGCAGAAACTTGGATTTCTCGGATTTCCAAGAAGGTCCACAATCCTTTACACTACTTGTAGTCCCACTTCAGTTATTAACAGTTTTATAATTACCTGATTGGTGAGTCACTGAAAATCCTTTTGTACAGTCCAGTTCGGAAATGTCTTTATTTGGCTAGCAATAACTATCGTGCTCGGATAGTAACGATGATGTGGTTAGCGAGTAATTGAGTTTGATAGAGGCATATGTCTAGTTTACGCTTACAATCTACTACTATTCCGTTTTAACTGAGTAGCAACAAAATTCCTTACTCCGATTGGTTTTAAAACAGGCATGGAAAATTGGATGGACAACTAAAGATAAGATTAAGGGATGTTTTTTTATTGGCAAATAATTATTTGCTTAATTTTGCTCTCCACAATATAAAACTATTTCTTACAGTCGGTGCAAATTATAACACCTCACGCGATGCGTGTGACAGCACCACCTCGTCATATGCCTGGTGTTGTTGAAGTAACATTAACTTACAAATCTAAACAACTTAATCAAGGGAATCCTGGAAGATTTGTATATGTCTGTAAGTTCATCTTTCCACCAAAATTGCTCTCGAAGTCAAAAAACCTCATATAAAAGAATTACAGAAATATTTAAATTATTTATCAGCATTTAATCAAGTGCAAGCATTTAATATAGGAGAAATTTTCAGCGCTTTCTGAGCCAAGCATAGATTTTGGATTTCAAAGACTGCAAAAATTGTTGCCGAAATACCCAGGTGATCCAGAAAGATTACCCAAAGAGTTAATTTTAAAAAGAGCTGCTGAATTAGCAGAAGCACTCTACAACAGGTATCGCCTTTATATTTGTTGAGCCACTTCATTTTCATTTCATGCTCTGATTTATTGTTAAATGTTATTATTATTCATAAATTTTAGCCAACAGTTTACTTTGCCACCACCACGGACCCCTGTTGATCCACTGTCTCATTATGCTTCCGCATATACCGCTCAATTTGATACTAACAATGGCAAGTTTTTATATACCCTACAAATTTTATGCGGTTGTTAGTAGCAGAATTTTGATCCATGCAAAGTCTGTAATGCAGAGTGCACGCACTCAGAGGGAGCCAAGCCAGATCCTCTGCTGAAAGTTAGAAATGTAGGAAACGAGAATGCGGTTAAAGTAACTAACCTAACGTAGGATGCAGCTCGGTCTCACAGTGCAAGCTGTTGCATAGAGAATTTCTCACCTCCTCCTCCTCCTCCTCACTCTTCCTCTCCACGGCGCAGCCTGCGTTCAGTATCGTTCAACAATGAACCGTTCGCTATAAGTGAAGGGGATGCTTTTAAGCTGTTGAAGCACCTTTAAAATGCCCCAATCACTGGGCTCTTAAAGAAGCGTGGAAATTTCGCTAGATATGGTAGGAGAGATGATAAGAGAGGAATGAATTTACGATGAACTGAACTGGTCAAATGAACGCACAGGGTCACATAACATTTCAATACACTAGATTCTTCCCGTAAACTTCCTTCTGCTACTCTCGGCCAAAGCTACTTCACTGCAGGAATTGCTAAGCTTGTCTAAACGATGAGTCAATAGTACTACTTGTCATCTTTTCAGACTATACACGATCTCACAATCTGTCACCACGCGCACTGTCAAGCTACAGCGGTAGCGCGGTACCTCATTCCTTATCTTCAGCTGTGTATCAGGGAACTTATTCGGCATCTGTTAGTGCCTCACCAGCTGCACAGTTCCTCAATGCTCCAACTAGTTAGGCTTTCTAATTTTTGAATTACTTCACCCACAATCTAGCACATGCGATAAATGCCTCTTCGCTTATTCTTTTGGCGAAAGGAAGATACTGGGCAAATTATTGAGATACTTGTCGTATCTGCATTGCTTTCAACACCTCTCTCAGTGACTAGAAGAAAGAGGAGTTTTCTGAACTTCTAGTTTGGCCAAAAACATTGCGATTAAAGATGGCATAAAAATTATTGCAAAGATGAGATTCACGAATTTCTTTTATGGTCTCTCTCACTACTTTTTGATTTCGTTACACATAGTGATTTGAGAATATGGCTACTTTTCAAGCAATCCTTCACCAAAATTCTGTAACGGTAGCTTTCCATTTTAATTGCAACGTGAAATTTACAGGCTTTGCACCATTTGGAGCAGTGAACCCATTTGCAGCAGCATCATTTCAAACAACAGCAAGACTCACTTGATCGATCTGACCTGTGTAGTTTACCATGAATGGAGTATTTATTTCGCATTAATCCTTGTATTTATTGTAATGAATCAAATACAGACAGATTCGAAGAACTTCGAAGACGGATGTGGTCTTCCAATTCAAACAAGCTTTTGTAACAAATATTTCTTGTTTTAAATATGTTGAAAGAATACGTGATAAAAGATATGAAGATGTTGGAAACCTGGCAAATCAAAAATTGGTTGTTCGTATAGTTGCACTTTGAATTTTTTTATCTTGGGAGATACAAGTAAAGGTTATTGTAGGAATGCGCACCTTCGAAAGCTATCTGCAGGTTAAGGCAACACCATGCCTAGCTTTATCTTATATCGAAAACATTGTAGAATTAAATTCAATTAGTAATGATATCATGGAAAAGAATTGAAGTTTATTACATCAAATTAGATTATGCCTGCTGCTTTTTGCATCAGGGCTGAAATTGTTCGTCGTAAGACAATACCGCTTGCGACAACATATCCAACAGGATGAAACGCAACCCTTTTTTTTGACATAAATTTTGGAAAAAGTTGTGCTGAAACCTCCACATGATTTGGAGCTTAACTTCACCGTGACGAATCTGAAAAAAGTGTTGTAGAGCCTTCGTACGGAGTCCTTCCTCTTGCTTACTTTCGGTACACTATCTCGTAGAAAACGCAACATTCAAATGGAATGTTAAGGCTGAGTTTTATTACGTATCCTTTTATGCTTGCTTCTTGTTTCGATTTGTAATTAGCTAATACTCTTAACATACATGAGCCAACTACACTGCTACTGCAATATGAATATAATTTAGAGAGGGTTTTAAAGTGGCACATCTCCACCAATCCTTCTCTTTCAAATGCGTTCAAGGATTGCGAACAAACTGCTAGGGGATTGATTTAGATATTCAAAAGATATCTCATAACCAAGCTTCCTTCATTTCCTTGGTTGAGCAAAATCAGTGAACCATAGGATGACAGTAATGACTAATTCCTTGCATATATAATGAAAACAGATAGAAAGACATTAGCCATTGATGCGGTTAACATTCCGATATTGGTCAATTCCGTCTCAGCTGACGTTTGCTCTAAAAAAATTTAGCTTTGATATAGCAGCGCGATCGATAATATCATTGGCGAAGTAAATTACCCGCTAAGAAAGGTTAACTGAAGAGGTGGAGATGATGAAAAGGATGGCCGTCAAGAATTATTTATTTGTCCTGTGACGAAGACGCAGTGGCATGGGACATGCATGGTGAAGGTTACCGTGTCAATCTAACCTGATTGAACACACTTCAGTTCACTTCATCGCCAACACTGTTTTGCTGTTGCAGTTGCATGTTCAGCTTAAATAATCGTAGTCAACTTTCACATGTCCTGAGCCAGCACTATTTCTACCACGTGTTCTTTAAAACCAATCAACCCTTGAAGGGAAGAGGCGCTGCGGTTGCTGTAGACAAAACGGTGCTCAAAAACAGAGCAATAAATTAAGATTTTTTTTTAAAAGTATACCGCTACGATATGAATTGATTCTTGGATGAAAAATTCAGATCAGTTTTTATGATTATCTCACCTTTTCCCTTCCGCCTTGCAATTCTCAGCACTATCTTCTACAATGTTACACATATTCTTGTAACATATTTGTTAATTTCCAAATCGGGAGAAAAAAATGAATTAGTGGTGAAAGCAATTATGACTTAGCTCCGTTAAAAATCATAGAAGGGTATCCTCACCGAGTAACTGAGGAACGTATCAGTGGCATGGCAAAGTCAAATTTCCCTTCCGCCACTGGCTGATTGTTCAACAATAATATTTATTTAAAAGACCTCTGGGTTTGCTTGAAGTGAATTTTTTTTTTTGCTCACGTAATGCAATTAAAAACAAAGGTTTTCAGGGATCAATGATAACGTACATATACGTTCTGTTTTGCAAATTTAAATTTTAGTTTATTTATTATTATCATTATTTACTTATTTGCTCATTTATTTCCTTCTTTATTTACTTATTTATTTATATTAGCACTATTATTATTATTATTATTATTATTATTATTATTATTATTATTATTATTATTATTATTATTATTATTATTATTATTATTATTATTATTATTATTATTATTATTATTATTATTATTATTATTATTATTATTATTATTATTATTATTATTATTATTATTATTATTATTATTATTATTATTATTATTATTATTATTATTATTATTATTATTATTATTATTATTATTATTATTATTATTATTATTATTATTATTATTATTATTATTATTATTATTATTATTATTATTATTATTATTATTATTATTATTATTATTATTATTATTATTATTATTATTATTATTATTATTATTATTATTATTATTATTATTATTATTATTATTATTATTATTATTATTATTATTATTATTATTATTATTATTATTATTATTATTATTATTATTATTATTATTATTATTATTATTATTATTATTATTATTATTATTATTATTATTATTATTATTATTATTATTATTATTATTATTATTATTATTATTATTATTATTATTATTATTATTATTATTATTATTATTATTATTATTATTATTATTATTATTATTATTATTATTATTATTATTATTATTATTATTATTATTATTATTATTATTATTATTATTATTATTATTATTATTATTATTATTATTATTATTATTATTATTATTATTATTATTATTATTATTATTATTATTATTATTATTATTATTATTATTATTATTATTATTATTATTATTATTATTATTATTATTATTATTATTATTATTATTATTATTATTATTATTATTATTATTATTATTATTATTATTATTATTATTATTATTATTATTATTATTATTATTATTAAATTATTATTAATTACTATTATTATTGCCATTAATTGTTGCTATTATTGTTAAATTATTAATATTTCATAAACAGCAAGCGATCATGCCTGAGCGATTTGGCTACTTCGATTCCTGCACCGAGTGTTAGTTTCGGTAAATTGATTGCAAGAAACTTGTCAAAACGAGGGTTTAGATAATAAGGAATATACGTAGAAGTGGAGTGAATACATTTATTTATTCCACTTTCCCGCATGTCAACTTCTGCGGCAAAAATAACCGCTTTGCTTGGCTCAGGTTGAGAAAATTACACTTCAGAATGTAACAATGCAGCATTTGAGAAGGTTTTTGTGGAGAAAAGTGCATGAAAGGAAGAAGGAAATGATGCAAGGACATTTGATGGCGCTCGTAATGCGTCTGCTAGCTTTTCGTGTCTTGATGATTTGTGATGCTTAAAGAATGAGCACCTTGAACTTCTCCGTATATGTTTTGTCACTAACAGGATCCTTACAATCAGTGCTGCTCCATTTGCCTCCGCAAAAATATTTCCCCCTCCCCCCCCCCCCCCAGCATCACTTCTTCACCCAAACAGAATTTTCATTAGTTGATAAAATAAATAAAAATATCAAACAGTGACGTGAATGATTCTTTCGGCAGCAAAACCAGTTTACAATTCTTCCTGGTTTACACCTCAGTGTTTATCATTTCTTTCACTCAAGGCTGCTGTCCCATGCCTTTTCCTTCTTCTGTCTATCCACTCTGTTCTATTATTTCCCCGACGTCCTTTTTCTATCCTTTTCTGTTTCTGAAATTTTTTAAA
The DNA here is from genome assembly GCA_963070105.1 of Litomosoides sigmodontis. NCBI lineage: Eukaryota > Metazoa > Nematoda > Chromadorea > Rhabditida > Onchocercidae > Litomosoides > Litomosoides sigmodontis. The sequence goes on from OY718806.1 coordinate 10,746,616, forward strand.
ATCTTTTTTCCTCCATTTCTGTCTGCCTACTACCTCTTTACATCTGTCAAATATCTGTAGCTTTAAGAATTCCGCAACACTCCCCATCTCTAGAAGCATTTAGTAGTGGGTGGTAGTTACGAAAATTTGCAAATGCCTCGGCAGATGCTTATTCCCTCTAGCCTGATTTCAAAATTTAAAGCAGATCCACACTAGAAACAGGCGCGAAAGGGCATTCCATTGACTAACACTGCTGGATTTTTACGGCTTGACCTAACTGACGGTATCAAAATTGTTATGAAAACTTCTCGCTCTATTGCAAGCAACTTCCTAACACTGGTGTAAGAGCTCTTTCTGCAAACATCACCAGAACTCAACTCTCAACTCTTTGCTCACCGCACCTCTGCTCGTATACAGTTGCATCAGCGTTTAATGCAAATTTTGCAATTTATAACACGTGCAACACAAGCCTTTCACCTTTTCTTCACTTCGAATTTACTGCACCGGTGAAACAGACTGCTAGCTAGGAGGACTGAAGCATTCTGCGTGAATATCAACTTTCAGCAAGCTGGACTAAATTCAGACCAATTTAGTGTGTTCAAGACGATGTGTTCCGTCCCGTTTCTTGGCACTTTCGCTGACGTGCGATTTTTATGAAAGAGTGGAGGGAAGATGAGTTTGTCGCTTCTCCGCTCGCTAATCTCTGAATTTCATTGCGGCTTCTTTTTAGTGATGAGTGGAAGTGTTGGATAAAAGTGGTGCCAAGCAGCTTTAACAACCTCCTCAACGCAGCTTTCATCGCAACGTCGGGAAATGGAGCGGAACACTGGTAGAAATAGTTGTGATAGCAATCAGCAAGCGACGGTATTTTCCTAATCGTGGATGATTAATCATGAATTTTTATTTCACGCTCTTCAAAACGCCTATTCCAATTAGCATCTTTCGGTCTCTAAATTGGACAGTTACAGTCACGGCAAGTAATATACATACCTGAAAGGACAAGAAACTTTTTAGAATGTAAGGGATCAGAGAATGCTTAACAATACTGACGCGTGGGAGTTGCCTGCATCAGAAATTGCCAAAAACACGGTAAATCCAATCCGACAGATTTCTGATGCTCTTTCCGTGGCATCCACCGCAAAAAAACCACTGCTCAAGTTAAATCTTGGAGATCCAACTGTTTCTGGCGCGCTACCTGTGTGCTCCACAGCAATTGAAGCTCTCAGTGAAGCATTAACTAGTCGCAAATTCGAAGGTTATGGACCTGCCATTGGTACTTTACATTATCATTCATAATCAATTACCTCAATTACTTATCATTTTGCTCTCTTAAGCTGAGGCATAAATTAAAATACAAAATCAACTCTCAAAGTTTTAATTATTTTTCAAAAAGTAGAAGTTGGTGTCTCTTATTCAATGCTTACTTCATCTCTGCTAAAATCGATTTTCAACACTTTGTGAAACAAATCCTGGTAAAGGTTTTTTCTACTTTTAGGAATTCCAGAGGCTCGAGATGCAATAGCCCGGCACTTCACGCATCCTGAAGCACCAGTTACTGCAGATTCGGTTCTGCTAACTAGCGGCTGCTCACACGCCATTGAAATGTCCATTGAGGTTTTAGCAAATCCAGGCGACAACATACTTGTACCAGCGCCTGGCTTTCCCTTATATTCAACTCTTAATAAGTCTTCAAACGTCGAGGTGTGTTTGTTCCAAAGTTTGAAATCTTTTTTTGAAAAAAAAAAACAGGATGATGAAGCTAAATGGTAGAGGAATTTTTATTAAAGTCTTTCAGATGTGATGAGTGAATGAATAAGCCACGATATGATGATTTAAGGTATCACATTTCAGAGTCGTTATTACTACTTTGATGTGCTGAATGGCTCCCAATTGGACCTGGTTCGGCTGAAATCTTTGATTGATAAAAGAACTCGTGCTATAATTGTGAACAACCCTCCCAATCCGTCCGGCATAGTTATTACCAAAATTCAACTGGAATCGATATTACAGATAGCCTACGAGAAACGAATTCCTATAATTGCTGATGAAGTATATGGAACGATGACCTATAATGGAGCTAAATTTTATCCGATAGCAACCTTGAAACCAAAAGTGCCAATACTTACTTGTGATGGCATTGCCAAGCGGTATCTTCTACCGGGGTGGCGTCTTGGCTGGATCATTATCCACGATCGATATGCTGCATTGCAATCTGTTCGAGACGGGTTGATAGCACTAGCTCAAAAAATTGTCGGTCCTTGCGTATTGGTGCAAGGTGCGCTGCCACGCATCTTGCAGTCAACAAATGCTAGTTTTTTTCAGCAGGTGAACAGCACTATTTATCGTAATGCAAATATTGTATGTGAAAGTCTAAAGGGAGTACCGGGATTGCAACCTGTCAGGCCTAATGGGACAATGTACATGATGGTGGCAATCGATGAGAAGATATATGGCGAAGACCAAGTTTTTGTTCGTAATTTGCTTGTAGAAGAAAATGTCATCTGTCTTCCTGGATGTGTCTTTCACTGTCCTGGCTGGTTTCGTCTAGTCCTTACGTGCAGCGAGTATGACACTCGTGAAGTTTGCATTCGCATTGTACAATTTTGCTTACGACGCTATCCACACACCTTGGATCATGGAATCATTACTTGATGCTTCCGTTTATCCTCTCGCTTATGATCGCCATTCCTGGAGTTTACCTATGTCCTTATGCTAAAGCCTTGAATATGGACTTTTCATAATTTTACATTACGGGACGATTATCGTATTCGTGTAGAAACATGCAGCACAACAATTTACCGTTATTTATATGTAAGCAGATGGTGGGTCAGCTGCTCGAATTGTTACTTCCTATTTGATTTTTTTTCACTCTTCAAATTTGTTTTCACACTTCTCATTTAATAATATACTAGGCGCATCAGGCCATTTGAAATATTGTTACCTGTTGCTAAATACGAGCCAGAATGAATCACTTACTTCGATCCCAATCCCAAATGGCCGACTTTTTGACAGTTACAAGTTGAAAAATATTCTAAAACATGGACAATGGAATTACCATAATTACCATATTTTCGTCTACCACTATTTCATTTCTTCCTCTGTCTTTCATTCTCGCTGCTTATGATATGAAGTAATTCACAGGGAATTATTGTGCCATTCATAGGCAATATCTACAGGGTTAATACCCTGGATTACAATTACAGTGCATTGTGTTAACCTTTTGATATACTCCACCGATAGTCAGATGAAAGAATCAGCTGAAGGAATGATGTCAAAAAGTGTTCCACAAAGTACCAATAAAAATTTTTCATGAAACTCAGACAATGCCCTCTTGGGTGTGAAAAACAGATATTCGTGAAGATGTTGTCTTCAGGCAGCGCTACTTACCGAATTTGTAAAAAGATGATAGTGTGTTTCTTCAGATTAATTTCAAAATTATTTACTTCAATTTGATATTAAAGTGAAATAGGCGAACAAGTAGCACTGACGAAAGTTTTGCCCTGAAACTTGCTCAGGCTCAAGCCGATAGGATAAAACCTCAAAATAATTTGGGTGCAATTCGAAACGTACGTGGAACCCACGACGAATTTCGATGGAAGACTTGCAATGGAAATGCAATTTCTCCTCGAATTTCTCAAGCTTTTTATAAATACTCATAGCCATTTCCAGTGGTGATTCATCCCTGATTCAAACATTTGCAATATCCTTGACCTCTCTATTGTTATCACTCAGAGCAAGTCGAAAAAATGTGGTGCTGTGTAGCATTGAGGGAAATGTTGTAAAATCTGCTAAGTCTAAATAACTGTGTTTACACCGTTTCGAAAGCCACTTCTAATACATTCAAGGATATGGTACATGAATGAGTGCTTAACCTGAAACTTACTGAAATTATGAGCTGAATCGGATAATAAATTCCAATATTTACTTACATGAATACTGAATAGCGCATGCAAATCTTTCACCAGTTCTATATGATAGAAGTGGCAAAAAAATTTCATCCAATCCAGATGACTAACGTCAGGCTTCACTCCCAACTGATTTATGCAATATTTCATAGAATATATACTTGTTTAAAATAGTCGTCATGCAAATTCAACAATTAATGATAGAAGTTCCTGCCAAGAGGAAACTGTGGTGGATTTTAAAAAGCTGTTTTTTTAACCAGTAATTAACAAATTTGTATTTTTGTTCTTCATGTCTTTTACTTTTTCTCTCCCTCCCTCATTAACAGTAACGACACCTTAATTCCCAATGTTTCATTACATAGCAAATTTTTAAAATAAAGAGAACGTTGTGATGTTTTCGAGTAACGCTGTGAGAATTACATTTTAAAATAATTATCTATTCTTTGCCGCATGTATTAACCAGAAAGCAAAGAAGTTTGTGTTTCCATTATCAAGATACGTCATAAGCAGCTGCTCTTGTGAGAACCATTGTGAATGCAGCATGTAAAAAGAAATGCCGGCTGATGTCCCTTTCTATTCAAGAAACCCGCAACCAAATTCGACGAATGGCATTAAAGGACGACTATTCTACTCTTTCATCATTTACCTTTGTTGACCGAGTTCCACAGTTTATGGATATATCCATAGAAACAATGAACGACAACGGCACGATGTCAGCAGATCGCCAGCACGCATTTCACCTACGGCGTTGTTCATAATGCACCCGCAATGTCTTGCAATGGTTGTAATAATCATCGGCTTTTGCCCAGCACTATTTGATTCTGTTGTGGAACTGCGTTATGGAAGAGAAGTAATGCTGCGCTTGGAGTTTCTGAATGAATTTAGGCCGCTTTGTTTGAAATCACTATGGAAGGCAATAACTTGTTTTTGTAACATCAAAAAATATTGCAACATTGAAAGAAAGAGTACCTACCAAATGGAAATGCTTCCGAATGAAGTATTTCTATAACTTCAAGGTGACAAGGAGCAAGAAGCGAAAACTATTTAGACAGCTTGAAAATGGACCGACTGATTGATTGATTGATTGCAGGGATCAGAAATAATAATCCTTGAACAGAAGATAATGCGTTGGTCACGGAGTTATGGGAGCGAGTTATTTTAGATACACATGTTTGGAACGATAGATAAATGGGAAAACTAGGCACGAACATAGTTTGGCCATTTCATGAATCTCCGTGTACCGTAAGGATGATGCAGGAAAAGTGGCTCGTAGCTAGAGAATGATAAGAAAGCTAAGTAATAAGTCACACTATGCTCTTCGAATTGAATTTCAATTTCAAGGGAAGAGGAAGGAGCAAGACAGAGTAGCAAAGACGAGCTATCGTAAGTTTGAAAAGTTATTTCTCTGTTAGTGTCGGTTTGAGCGCCGTGGATTTACCAAATGAATTGAATTTTCTATGTTATGTGGGATATTATGTAACTGTGGCAGAGAACTTTAAACGACTGCTTTGCACAAACGGAAAAGTGTTAAAAGTTGTCATGAATTTTATTTGCAACATCCGACTACCGCTGAAACGATATGCTATAAGGTTAGAGATACTAAGCCTTTCTCCTACTTCACTATCAGAGTCTTAAGTTGAGTGTCACGTGGAAATTGGTGGGTTATTGATATGAGGTATATTTTTTTGCTACGATTGCTGATGCTTTAAAAGTCAGCTGAAACTACTCAGAACGAATGTCTCTGAACGAACGCCTTGATAGGCGGCGACAAAGGGACGGAGGAATGGAGAAACAAAGGCTGATGAGAAACAGTGGGGAGAAGGGGGCAGTGTAATGCGGTAAATAAATGTGCCGATGACGAATTTGATTTATGATCTCTTCGAGTACCACTTTGCCGGCTCCTCCTCACGTGAGAGGCATCATGTTAACGGAGATTTTTTTTGCTTTTTGCAATTCTTTGCATTTCTCATCACCCATTTAATGCAGTCCTGTAACTTCGGATGCAGTGTTCCGCATTCCGCACACACAAAAACCATATGAAAGTAAAGCACAAAAATTATGGTCGAATACTGAAATACACCATCGAACTACAAGTGCAACCTTCCCTAAGAGCTTTGTGTGACACTATTAAATTATCCTTAGCTGTGTTTCAGTTTTCACTAAATTTTAATTGCAATATCTTTTTACACTCTTTATAGAATTTCAGACTTCTCGGAATATGACTGACAAACAAAGGGACCGGACTCTGCAAAATAATAGTTTGCTGATGAAAGCAAGGAGACTCATCGAGGTATTATAAAGTGATGAAACGTTGGTTTCCAATGAAGAAGGTATTGAATCTATGAGCTTTACAGATTGCTATTGAGGACTTCACTTTTCCCTTTTGCCTTATTCATTTTCCGCGTTCTCACTCGTGTCATGCGCTACCTGTCCTTATCATAATACAAATGAAATACGCACCGCTCTCCGTTCGTTTCAGTTTGTGATCTAAATATTGATTTATCGACTGTTATTAGTCTGTAATCTATTTACGTCTGTTGTCAGCCTTAAGCATCGATTTGTCATATTCGAGAAGTTGAAAATGAAATGAACATTAAGAGGAAATTGACTACTTCACTGATAGAAGGAGCCTGATGTAGTAGTACTTGAGTCATTTTTAAATTACATAAAATGGGCAGAAACTTGTGAAACCTATGAGACGTTCAAATAATTCAAATATCAGGAAATTTGGAACACACATACACACACACACACACACACACAGCGTTCGCTCAGGCTTGAAGTCACGAAGCTTCGGTTTCATTTGCCGAAACAGTGAAAGGCTCAAAAGAGCGTTTTTATGTCTAGTTTTGCTTATTTACTTGAAATGGCTAGCAAGGTGTGGTAAATTGTTTTGCAACGTACAAACGATTATAGCTATCTTCGGAATATGGTAGCCAGATAACCGCAGCAATATGACTTCACCATGTATAACACTGTTCTTTTATCACTCATTGGACATTGGGATGTTTTGAAGAAGGAATACCTGTCACAGTGTGATGTGAACAGATGTTAACATTGTCTGTGAAGAAATTTTCCAAGTTATTAAATCCATTATTCATCGACGTTAACAGCTCTGTTATTCAGTTTACGTAGAATTAGCGCATTCTCTCAATGCAGTTTTTAACATTAAGTGACAGGAACAATCATGTATTTTGAAGGCAGCTCGATTCCTTCCGGTAAGCAGCTTGATGCCATTTCCATCAAAATTTATAAAGTTCGCCCTCCGTGCAAGTCTCGGAAAAAGGGAGGTCATTACGGATGCTAGCAAACGTTATCTTCTTCACCTACTTAACCGAACACTTGACTCTCCCACTTATCTAAGTCTTCTCGATATATACTTCTTTGAACATTATCTCATGTAAAAGATAAACACCGTGTCGTCGTGTCACGACTGCTCATTGCAACACAGTGACGGCAAGTGTAAAGTGCAGCAAACTGTAGTAGCAGTAGTAGTAGTAGACGTGAAGTCAAGAAAATCGAAAATTCTCTGAGTGCTTTTTCCGCTATCCAGCTTGCCTGTTTCATTCTATCCTTTTGCTCTTTGATGATCTGCGCTCTTCGGCTGTTGTAGTTGCCTGAGTAGTAGTAAGAAGTGCATGTACGTGTGTATGTACAAAGCTGCCATCCAAAATACAGTGTAACAAAAGTTTCCTTTTTTAGCGTTCTTGCCGAAATAAGCTGAAGGAGATGGCCAAGCAAACGAAATAAAGAACTGAGAGCCCCCAAAAACCGCTGGCAACAAATGGGCCGATCGATCGATCGATCGATCGGTCAGTCGTTCAGTCAGTCAGGCAATGAATCGATCGATCTGTTGTTGATCAACCACTACCCATCATCTCATCATCATCATCCATCCATCCATCCATCAGGTTGGTGAATCAGTTAGCTAAGCGTAAGAAATGAGTCAGTGGGGAGAAAAATTACAAAAGGGGAGAAATGTTAGGAAAAAAGGGACAATGAACCTGACTAACTGGTACTGGCCAACATGTATTTCACGTGCATCTGAGGAACCCGTTTAACTGCAATTCCTCCACCTTTTCATTCCCCCGCCCTTTTCCAGTACAATAATGTATACATACATACATACATACATACATACACCAACACACCAACGTGTACAGGGCGAATATGAACGAGAGAGAGAGAGAGAGAGAGAGAGAGAGAGAGAGAGAGAGAGAGAGAGAGAGAGAGAGAGAGAGAGAGAGAGAGAGAGAGAGAGAGAGAGAGAGAGAGAGAGAGAGAGAGAGAGAGAGAGAGAGAGAGGGAGGGTTCGCTGTTGTGCCGATAAGAGCCAAAGTGCCAGCAGCAGGCACACCTACCTGTTCACAATACTTATTCAAGCGCTGCAGTTTGGAGTGAGTCGTTTTTGCATTTTGATTGTAATGTGTGGCAAAGCACTGCAACTGCTTGATTGTACCCTCTCTGTAACAGGGCACTTTTCTTTTGTGAGTGTGCGCGACGGCGGATGAGGGACGTGTCGGAAGTGCCCCAGCACTTTTCCCGGACACTTTCCAATTCACCCTTCTCAGTTTACTTATCACTTACCTTACGAAATGTGAGCACTGACTGCGAATCCTCCCTCACCTCAGGGAACAATAAGCTTAACTAACTAGCTCTCTTCCTTCTTCGCCGCTATCCGGAGAAGTTTAATGAATGCCTTCTTGTGGAGTGCAATAGCATGGATGATTGACACTAAAGCGTCCGTTCTGGAGGGTAATTTCGCTCATTTCTACGCCGCCTTCCTGATGTGATGTGATAGTAGTAGTAGTGAAAGTTGATGGAATTACGAGGCTGCAGTGGAGTGGAGTAGAATGATCAATGGTGGATGATGATTTTCTCGTGATGTACGTAGGTAGGTAGAGCAGCTTGCGATTTCTAATCAGAAGAAAAGGAAATGTGAGAAGCGCTGTGGCGCCTGTAGCCGAGCTGCGCCGTAGTAGGGGCATGTGCTACGCATTGCATTACAGGCTCTTGCACAACCTTACAGCTCATGTAACAAAGTTAAGATACGCCAAATATTGTTCGTCGTGAAGCGCTTACCAAGGTACTTCTTGTGCTGCTGCGTATTAATGATGCACGCTACTGTCTCGCTTTCAACTTCAACTTTCAGTCTAATCGTGTCCTCCACTACATATATATATATATATATATATGTGTGTGGGTTTGTGTGTATGTGTGTGTGTGTGCGTGTGTGCGTGCGTGTGTGTGCGTGTGTGTGCGTGTGTGTGTTGGTACAACATTTCTAAATATTGTCAGTGAACAGAGATAGAAGACAAGAAAGACATCGATCATCAGCATTGTCAATTCCAAAGTCGTCGACGGTTGCTCGTAGTTATTAGTTACGAGTGAATAGCGCAATCTTTAATGCCTTATTTGCCAGCCACCACTACCGTACCGTACAACATTCCTTCTCTTCTTTTATTCTCGCACTGTTCACTGCTTTCTTTCATTTTCATATCCGAAAACTGCCTAATTTAGGTTCCTCTTTGCATAGCAATTTGAGGTGCCTTGCACTTTCCCTTTGGCTTCTCCAAGTGCCAGTTGCAGGATACTGATTATTAACTCGGTCGACCGCCGCAATATTCTGGAATTTCAGAAATATCAACTACGCATTGCTGTGAACGATATTCGTTGAGTACTGACGACTTTAATGCACCACAACAAATCCAAGTATTATGTTATGTTGTATGTGTGTGTATGTGTTTTAAAAATAGAAAGTATAAATGGGAGTATCAGACAGATAATGAATTAATTTGGTTGAGGTGCGCTTTCAGGTAATTGCTCGGATGTGGATAGTTGCAAAACAGTCATCACACATAAAATGAATGAATTGAATGATCAGAAAAACTGAGAAAACAAACAAAACAAATCCAGGTAACAACTTTTACTGCAATCAGTAGTGGCGAATTCATTTACCTTAAGAAGAGCAAAATTAAAGCCAAGGCTTCAAGTTACCCTGAATTTCATACACTCATGCGAAACAACAACAGAAAAAATTATGTAAAACTTTCACCGGGAGCAGGGCACGAATGAATACTTCAGGAGCGAGCAAAATGTCAGATTGTGGTGGTCAGATTTTCCAGACAAAGTGGTAAACATTTCGGTCAATAAATCCACACACACACACACACACACACACACACACACACACACACACACACACATTTACCTTGTGTCCGTCCCGCCGTATAAATGAACACGTCTGTGCGAAGCAAAGAGATGGAAGCAAGCACGCGACCAGTCTGTTTGAGTCTTCCGTTCCACCTTTGCAACAGCTCGCTTTCGTCGAAGCGGAATGAAGGAAGCAGCGGTTTTGCCCCAGTTGCTATTGCTGGAAATAGCAAGTTTGAGGCCACGTTGTGCTCCAAAGCCTCCTCTTCCCCCCGTGCTCATTGCTCCGTCTACTGCTGATAACTTCCATCCTTTTAACTCTGAACTTTCTCTCACTTGCTCGTTCAAGTCTCCTTTGCATTGGTGAGAAGCACTTTCTGCATTTACGGAAATGTGCATGTTTTGCAGCGTTCCGTTCTCCTCGTCTCAATAACCAACCATTCCAAGCGAATTACTGAGATGTACACAACGAAATCGGCATGTCTTAGCACTTCTTTCCCGAGACACCGGTGAAAGCTGCCGGTTCTGTTGATTTGGTAGGACGCCGTCGGATAGCTAACACAGCAACTCCTCTCCTCTCCTCTTCCCCGCACTAGAGGTTGAATTACCACCATTACCCCTAAGTGTGGATGGACGACTATTTAATGCGCTGAAGCGAGGAAGCTCAGAAGCATCAAATCAAACACCCATTCAGTTACAAACCATGCCGCCTTCATTAGGGAAGAAATGGGTGACATTGGAGATACAGAGAGAGAGAGAGAGAGAGAGAGAGAGAGGGAGAGGGAGAGGGAGGATGAAGTGAGTGGAACATTCATCCCAATCGGCACACGTCATTCATATTCACTCCCTTCATTAGCTTGAATCAATTCGAGCCATTCACTCCTTCCTTTACCATTTTAACGTCACCACTGCAGTAAACATTATTTCGCCCTTCAAAGCAGATGTAGTTGTTGACAGACCAGAGAATGTTCGAGAAGTGAACGGAATGGTTCCTGGAAGAGTGGCAACAATCTCATACTTCACTTCGATCTCTCTCACCTCACCTACTTCTCTTATTTGTCCTTACAGAAGCCAACTGTTGTTTATAGTGGGCATCATCAACTTTGCTCCTCCATTCATGCCATATCTTTCCCCTTTTCAAAATTTTCACCAAAATTTTAAGCAAATTTAATTTTCCCAACCTCAGAGCAGCACATCTAACTTTGTCATCTAGATACCCTTATGTGACGTCCCCGGCTTCCATTAATCTCCCCTGTACTTCATCATTGTCATTTACCGTTCACTTACCCATTTCATTTCGTTTGTATGGACAACAAAGCCCCTGGTAGTAACACGAATGAATAGCTTACATACACATACATCACTTCCACATTCTGTTGTCACTGCCGCCTTCAGCCTTCCGCCCTATCCTATCACTTCATTCCTTTATCATTCTCTCCTCCCTCTTCTTCAATTGTTTTATCTATTTTTTATAATTATTAATTACTTACTACTATTTACTGTCATCACCTTTATTATTATTATTATTACTTTATTATTATTATTATTATTATTATTATTATTATTATTATTATTATTATTATTATTATTATTATTACTATTATTATTATTATCGTTATCGTTATTGTTATTGTTATTGTTATTGCTATTACTATTACTATTAAATTATTACTGTTAAATTACTTATTGTTAATATTAATGACAATAATTTCGAATATGTGGTGATTATGATAATCTTCCATCACCTTGGAATAAGTGCAGCTTCACCCATTCCCGTAACAGCCATTATATTGGGCGATTAATGAAAATTTGTGAGCGAAAGCAGTAGTGGTTACCCAACTTGTGCCGCAACATCATATGTACACACATACACATAAACAACACACACACACAATGATCGAGACAGACAGACACACATACAGCAGGGTCATCGTCCGAGTCCACTGCAATATGAAAAGGCGTGCAGAGTAGCAGCACATGCAATGCTCAGCGGGCAGTCACAGTCAGTCCAGTCAGCCAGCCATCCAGCCAGCCAGCCAGCCAGCCAACCAGCCAGCCAGCCAGCCAGTCAGTCAGCCAGCCAGCCAGCCAACCAGCCAACCAGCCAGCCATCGTCACTACCGCACGGGCTCTGCCATGCCTATGTATAATAACCAACCGCTTATACACATCCTTCATATAGTAGATGCGGAGGAGGACTGGAAACATTCTGCCAGCAGTTCCCCTGGTTGCGGTGCACCTGCTATTGCAGGATGCACAGCCCACATTGTTTATCATTTTCTACCCCATCCTCATTTCTACGTGTGTGTGGCGTGCTCGTGTATTGTGTATGTGTGTGTGTGTGTGTGTGTGTGTGTGTGTGTGTGTGTGTGCTTATGCATTGGCATTTCCTACCTAAGACAGCCTTAATCGAGCAGTCAGGAAGGCATTGAATTGAAACCCAGCTGACTGACGGTTGTGTAAACACAGTGCTCTTTCTCAGGAATCGCAGGGAAGGAGCAATTGCCGGTAGAATGCAACAAGTTGCTCGCTATGGAGAGCGCAGCTGCTGGCCATCGGTCATCCCAAGCCAAGTCCTTGCTGTTCTAGGTTGTTGATAAGATGTTGTGATTCATGCATCCATGATTGCAAATTAGTCAACTGGATCATATACTCTGTTGTAGCGTACAGCACTGGGTGATTTTTCTGATGGATCGAAGACATTCGCCTTTCTGTTTTTCACAACTTATATCTGCCGCACAGTACATCGAGAAAGCACGAAATGTTCCGGATACCACCTGCCTGAGTATGTCTTACATTTTCCGTCATTCTGAAGAAATAAGGAGCTGAGCTTACGTAAGTGATACCGAAGCAGCAGACACTGTCATCATCCCACCTGGAGACAGTGCTTTAGTCAGCTAGCAGTTAGCACCCCATCTGCATCATATTTGCACAATGTGTCACTCCCAGGGTGGTGGTTGTGGAACGAACTGGATGGATTGCATGGCAACGAATTACAGCTTCCGATTTTCTTTTCCAGTTAGCGATGAAAGCAGCGGCGATTCATTCGTGACTAAAGGGGTATTAGGACAGAGTACGACATGCTCCATTGCATCCACGTCATCGTTGGGGTGTTTGTCGGATCGAAGCTCATCAATCCCATCTCCACGACATTTCCAGACGCCTCCACCAGAATATAGCAGGAGACATCGGCCATATCCTTCTATAAGCAATGCACGTCATAGCAGGTTAGTTTTAACGTGTTTAAAAGGAGAAATGTAGCATTGAGAGGTACAGTCATACGCATTTGCTGCCTACCAAAACCTGCATCATTTTGGTTGACTTGCGAAGAATGCTGCTTCAACGAGAATGTGAATGTGCAATTTGATAACTTGAAGTAGCCTTACTTCATTCAACATTTTACTGCTTCCTCATTTCCCGAAGGACCGATATCATTACGGTAAGTTGGGGCAAAGTGTGTTTTCTTTTCAGTTGCAAAAACACTAAATTTACAAAACAAAGCAAGTATGCAGTCAACTTCACATATGTTTTCGGGTCTACCTCCTCGTCCACTCCCTTCATCTGCATTTCACGTGCTTCACTGCACGCGCATTGCTACTGGCAGCACGTGTGCAAGCCGATACTCCCTTTCGTGCAAAACATTACACTCATACATACATCTTTATGACATTTGTGAAACTTGATCGAAATAAGTGTGCTCATTCATTCTTAGTTTTGCTGGTAGACGAATGCGTGGGAGTCACTCTGAGAGATTGCTCTCACTCCGATTTGGTGAACAATTAGGCAATTTTTTCCTTTTCATCTTTTCCTTACTTTTGAATTTTTTTTTGCAACTAATTATTGCTTATTGAGCAACACATTTATTTAGGCTGCTCTTTAGCATAACCAATTTTTAGGAGTTATTGCTCACATTCTGATTCGAACAATATCAGAGGTTATAACCTATACTTAGATAGCTACTTGAGAACGTAGACAATTAAGATGGCTGTGTCATAAGGCAAATACAAAAAAAATAAGCTCTCAGTGGGTAAGTTATCGAGGTGAATTCGATAGGTCTGCTAGATTTTCTCATTTATTTGTTCAGGGTGAGGGATCTGACAATAATCCATCATTACTGGCGAGTTGTTTGTAACTTTACAAAGTGAAATAAGTTTTGCAGCCAGGAACATAGTACTTGGATATTATAATGATAAAATCACCAAGCATGAACATTCAAAGTCTAGTAAGTCAGAGTGATCTGTAGAAATTCTAACGATATGTTGGGTATCTGTAGCAGTACGTACAAGTAATGCTTATGGCTCCACAGCTAATTGAAACGGATTTGATTGACTATTGCAGAAATCTCTGGCTAGACTTATGTGCAAACACCGTAATGTACAGTGCCATTGACGCGCTGCATGATCAGTTTGATAATATGTGTAAGAGATTGTACCTCAATGGCATAAATGATAGCATAGCTGACATTATAGAAACTTCGGATTCTGGTTGTCAAGTCATTCTTGTTTATGAGTGGTAGTTGTCCAGGACTAATATTTCCTTCCCTTTCCTTTGCATGGCAGTAACTCTATGCTAAAGAAGGTTGTATCTCACGCTTTTTAAGACACCTACTTCATACGCTTATTTACATTTTGCATTGCAGAGCCGCTCACAATGAACTGGAAAAAACACGTCGTGCTAATCTTCGCGGATATTTGGATAACTTGAAGGATATCGTTCCTCCAAGTTCCGACAATGCTCGTAATACGACTCTCTCTTTACTAACTCGTGCTAGAGATTATATTTTGGTTAGTTTATCATTCTCTTCATTATCGTACGATGAAGTAACAATTGTTGTAAACTGCTTAAATAACCAGATGAATTAGACAATTTCTGTAGCGTCCTCAGTAAAAACGCCACTACAAACTGTCCCTTCGATAGATGTGTCCTGCATTCCATTTCGCTGGCCACGTTTGTTGTAGCTGCCTATGTCCCCTTGCTTCTGTAGTTGGGACGGATTCGGGTACGACATTTTGAAAATGTCATGTTATTATTATTTATTGTTGTTATTATTATTTCTATTGTTGTTGTTGTTATTGCTATTTGTTATTGTTATTACTATCATTGTAACTGAATATTGTTATTGTTGGTTTTTAGTGATAACAGTTAATAGTTTTCAGGAATTGGACAGACTTGTAAAAAATGCGGAAGACAGGAAGCAGCAGTTAGAAAAGCATCATTCGGCTTTGCGACTGATGCTAGAAGGTTTGCACCCTGAAAAGGCACTACTAACACAGGAATCCCGTTCGGAAAGCGCAAGTACCATCTCAGCAGTTGACGATAGCGATTATGGTCCTCTGTCATCATCTGCCTCTTCCTCTTCTTCACTGACATTTTCTGACAACACTTCATGCTTTGACTTCGGTTCTAAATTGTCAGTTTCGTCAGATAACTCGTCACTGGTTAGCTCTCCTGTTCAGTCATATCCTCCATTCGATCCTTATCTCAACGGACTGCTTCCAGCATTGCCGTTGTGTTATCCCCGTATTTCTATGTATCCTTACCTCGATGTGCAGCCCCTGTGATTATGTGATATTGTTACCCTTCCCCTGTTGCTATTTTTAGATATAACGTCAATCAGTCTTTCATGGTATTTTCCGGGAACATTCGAATTCAGTGAGCACTCATAATGAGCTGCAATTTAAATGATCCAAAATTTTTGAAGTTTATTTTCAGCCGATGATTATAGGAACGGCAATTGCTTAGTTCATGCAGCAACGAATTGATGATGATAGCTATGTTTGTAGCTTATTTTTCTTATGTGATGACAATTATTATACACTGTTTTTAATATTCGTGTTGTTTGTGAAATATAACTTTAAACATCAATGACAGTTTCTGCGCCTCGCTAGCATCCATAATATTTATGCTCTTTTGAATATGGGAAATTTCAGCAGAAAGTTATCTGAATCTAAAAGTCACAGGCATGCATTGTTGGAAGGTTACTGTGATTCTCAGAAATGTATTAAGGTTCCAAACTCGGTTGAGCGAGTAACAATCAGCTCATCTGTCATTGAATGGAGAACGATGGGGAAGCAAGATTTCACAATTTATTTTGGAGAATTGGATATGAAGCTAAAAACTGCAATTGAAGTTTTTTGTGGTTAGGAATTCATCTTCCCTCACTTTTTGGATATGTAATCTCCCGCACTAAATTGAAGCAGTTCATTCATGTTGTCGTAAGCCTCTATAGTTTCGTTTAGTTGAATTAAAATGAAGTGAATGGCCTCAAATGCGGTGGTCTTGCTTGGCCTTTGAATCTGACCTCTATTCAGAAAGAGTAATCCAAGAGATCCCATAAAGCAAACTCTTCGAAAATAACATTCCGCCCTCAGGATGAAGACGTGGTAGACATAGAAATTTAATTACAAAGGTCATCTCAATTTAACGACATTGAGATATCGGAATGAATGTGGGTTTATGGACCTCTGTTTCAAACTTCATTCATCCAATGACAGCAGTAACATCCTATTTCATATATATATATATATATATATATATATATATATAAACCAGTCACCGGAACAATGAACGGACAGGTAGATCCCGTTTACTCCCTCCACGCAACAACTCCAGAAGTACTATCTCAAATACGCAAGTATTCATATTCAATACATACTAGTAACACTTAGTATTTAAATGCTCAAGTATTATCTCAAAAAGGATGCAACAGTAAATTGTGGCGGATTCAAACTGATTCAGTGATCACTTGCAATTACCATATTTGCAAATTTAAATCACTGTCTCTCTCATATCCCATTTTCTGTACATTTAGCTGGTTAAAATGAGTGATACCTAACTGGTAATGCGGACATCCATTTCCGCAGCTCCTACAGTTATCACAATTGGCCTTTAACCTTAACGTGTTCTTTTATTATTGTTCATATTCATTATGAAAAGTATAGTCATACAGTTTCAAAAAATGTTCAGTTTAATTGGATTAAAGCAAATCATTACGAGCTGTAACTTGTAAATATCCAGGGAATTTATGCGTGACTGTGGTCTTGGGAAATGATGGACGGACAGTTCCTTCTTGTATGAGACATTCCTCACAACTCCTGCTTTATCTTTTTCCTGGACTAATGCACTCTCGAGCCAAAATTTCACTTCATTTTTTGAAATGTTTTGTAGTTATTACCCCTTCACAACCCCTACCACCCTCCCTCTCATATAAGTATGTGAATAATTTCATCAATTCTTTCCGAGGACCTCTTACTTTCCCATTCAGTTAGATATATATTGATATATATTTAACGCTGAGTATTAAAGGCCAGAAAATCGGATGAGATACAAAATGATTACCGTGACCGCTTTATCGTACCGGCCCACACCTCGTTTATCACTCTGCCTTTCCTCCCTAATTGTATGCCTGTTTTATTTTAACCGCATGGATATACTTCTATCAATGAAAACTATCTCTACCACTGTTAACAAATGTTAATTTTGTATACACTGTATCTTAATCATTATTCAGAACTTTTGGAGCGGCTGCTAGAACACTGCTTCCGTACGCAATTGTAAATGGAGAAACTGCTATTATTCCAATTTTATTGCTACAATAATTTCTGAATGTACATCTGGTGATAAAGCAGGCGTCACACGCGTGCTTCCGATTATATCCTTCCTGTCACTGGAACATAAAAATGACCTTATCGTACATTGTTAAGTAGCAAGAATTCGTGACCTGAGTTGCGCTTAAATAATTCAAAAACCAGTTACCGCTGAGAGAACTTTGTTCTGGTGGACGTCTGCACAATGCAGCATTCATTTGTACAAAAATTATCGACAATTTAACCTTTGCTTAGCTTGAATATTAGATCACTTGTTCAGATGGAAATATTTTGATGGAAGGATAGACACTATGCCTGGAGATTTCTCATTTATATACCTCATAGATAATCTTTTTTTTGTCTGCAAATCACTGCTGCTTCGGAAGATTTGATTTCACTAAGCTTTCAGAAAGTGTGTTTGAACAAACTTTTCTGTAGTTTTAGAAATTGTACATAGTACATTCTTTCCTGGAAATTTGGTTCAGTTTTACATGTAAGCAAACAAAGCTTCCCAACATCCAAACATTCATTTGTAGCCTCGAAGATAACTATACCTTCACTCTATAAGCATGATTTAAACCTCAAATGCTCACTTGAAGGAAACTCTACAATATCGTATTTCATATAGCGAAACTCCTTAAAAACAATACAATAACTCTGTGGAAATGTTTCTAGCTTTCAAACCTTTTTAATGCACATTTTTATATTTCTTAAAAATTTTCTATCTGTTTCTTCCTTCAAATTTGTCCAGGTTGAGATCAAATTAAACGTTAACCGTTGCTGAGTACTTGGTAAACGCGAAAAGTAGGATTTTCAAACACTAGTTTAAAATAAAGTCTCGTTTCATCATCAATATAGCGTATTCGATCACAAAATCGCTCTTCCAGATCTATTTCTGCAATATATTTGATAACACAGAAAATCAAATTTCTGAACATGTTAATGTTCTTGTAAGTTCCATCTTTTAAGGGAAAGTGTAATGCATCAACTTTTTTAATTCTATGACAAAAAACTGAACAACTTCCCACGAAGTGTATTGAATCTTTAAATGGTGTATCAATATGTCCTTCATAATTTAGATATATAATTACACCAAGGAAGAGCAAAATCTCACTTTCTAACATAGCATACT
Organism: Litomosoides sigmodontis; assembly: GCA_963070105.1. Taxonomy (NCBI): domain Eukaryota; kingdom Metazoa; phylum Nematoda; class Chromadorea; order Rhabditida; family Onchocercidae; genus Litomosoides; species Litomosoides sigmodontis. Next base: position 10,765,371 of record OY718806.1, read on the forward strand.
CCGGTGTATCACCATTAGCAGCATCTACCAGATCTTTCGTTGAGCATCCGGTTGAGGCGGCCATACATATACTATCTTCCAATATGATGTAATCTACCTTATTAGCTGTCAAAATTTCATGCATTTCGGTAAGAGTTTTTCGACCATACATCTGGGAAAAATTTTAGCATAAGGACGGGTGATGAACTCAAACTTCAGACTTTGATGTATGAATCAGATTCGTACAGTTTCTAACCTGATAAAGCTGTAATGTCCGGTCACGCAACCATTTGTCTTCGAAGTGTGGATGATTAGCCAAATATCTTCCTGTGCAAGCTTTTACTCCAGCCATCAGCTGCATACTTCCTGCCCATGACGTTATAGGTTGCGTTGACCGTTCAATCCATTCCATTAACGCAACAGTGTCCGGGTCGTAAAATTCCTGAATTGGCATGTTTTTGATTGTTATGCACAATCATTTAGGAAGAGTTTACATAAAGTGAGAATGCTGTAAGAAATAATGACAAAACTCTTAAACTTTACTTGCTCGTTAGCCATCTGTTCTTTATAAATATCATACTGATTGTATAACAGAGCTGTTACTGTAGCTACTACTACTACTTGAACAACAGAACGTCCCGAACACTTCGAAATCCTGTAGTACAGATGTTGTCCTAAATTCCTCTGATCTTAACAAAACAACTGCTCAACTACTTGAATTTATTGTTGTGTGTCACCTTCTCTTAGTATTTAAGATTTCCTGAAACAATTGCAACTTACTATCCGTACAGATTATAACCATCTAAAAAACATCTTCAAATAAGTTTTACTGCTTCTCCATACATATCATAGTATGTACGGTGAACATCATAATGCAATGAAGCAGAATGCAGTCTTACTTACATCATAGGTAATATGCAAGCAACAAGGGCAATTTGCGGGAACCAAAGGTACTTCATTCGAAGAGTAAAAATAGCAACTATTCCACATAACATTGATTGAATGACGATAAAAATCGTTTCTGGGCCAAAAAGATCGATAAATATAGGCACTGCAAGCATGTATGCAAAACCATACAAGAAACTAAAACATGTTATTTAAGCCAATAATGACAGTACCACATCCTCGACCACAGCACTGCAGCGAAACTGAGTATATTGTCATCAGCGTAACAATGAGCACTGCCGCTGTGAACAGCGGAAAGCAACCACTGAGCGATGTTCGCCGAAAGAAGTCACTATCAAGATAAGCAAAGGCTCCGTGACATAAATAAAGCGCACTTTCGAAAGGTACTGAGGACCTAAATATATGGCTAACTTTTCAGACTGATTAGCACGCAACTGAATAAATGTAAAATTATGAGGAAAGGTAAAAGCTAACTACATGAATCCATATTTCCGTATTTAAATATCTAGCCTCGGTTAATTATTATTACCATTTTAAGTTCCTTCATATTTAGCCCTTCATACTGTTACATTTTGTTGACTTGTCCCTGTCAAGCCTTGTTAAGTGCCTACAGTAAGTTAGGAATAAAGGATACAGAACTGATTATCAAATACAAGGAACAAAACCTGGAAATCAAGCCAATTTTAGCCTTTACAAAAGTCCATACATGAGTGTCAGCTTCAGCACCCACAAGATAACGAATCAACCAGCTTAGTGATAGTGTTAATGTAATGATACAAGCAGACTTTAGCAACATCATACTCACTGGACCTCTGTAATTTTGTCAAAAATGGAAATAAAACGATTTATGAGTAAAAACAATGTGAAAGTGGGAACATGCTAGTATGTTAACATACCATTGCCACTACCAGTGTATTATTAGATAAATTGCAACAAACCTCTCAGTTTTGGCTGTCAAACGAAGGATTACAATGGAACTTAAATTAAAGGCTGTGCAAATAGACATAATATTCATTGGCTGGCCAAACTGCGCTAATACAACCAAAAAAAATGCTTGCGACTGCAGCATGAGGAGCGAAATAATGGTGGGTGAGAGATGAGGTATAATCAGACTCATTCCAACTAGAGATACCGACTGTAGCACCAAGATAAACTGCAACTGTAACGATGTTATTGGTCCCAAAAAGATATCATCTCTTCAAAATTTCAAGAGATTTTTATTCAATTACACCGTAGTCTGTGAATAAATCAGACCCCACCTCAGAAATTAACGGATAAAACCAGAGTTTCAAACAGGACACATTATCTAATCTCTTTGAGTTCCAACTTTTCAACCTCGCCATAGGCACAGAAACTACTCCCTCTACTTGGACATTAATATTAAAATAACCACTAAAACTCTCTTTTCTGTCTATTTTGCAACAAGCACCGCATGCTAATTAAACTATCAGAATTGCTGCACAGTAAAAAATTGTGAAAAAAATATATGAAACAGAGAAAAATTACCTGATTAAACTGCCATAATAAAGCAAATAAGAAGGTAGAGAAGAAAAAGATGAAGTAATATTTTTTACAAGCAACATCAGTCAACCGTAGTACGATGACGATGCACGCGTTTTGCAGCCAGAAGAACGGCAATGCAAAATTTTCGCGCAAATTGACAGTAAAAAAAACTCGGGTGCTATCATCGATGTTTGTGAGCATCCACGTGAAAACAAGCAGTCCATACAGCCAGCTAAAATCATTTCATTTTAATTGATTAAATATTTTTGGAATGTCACCAGCACACATGTGGAGGTTGCAAAAAAAGGAAAATGAAAATAAGAGAAAATTATATGCCTTCCAGTTAGAGCCCAAGCAAGAAGAAACAGTGTTGTAATACCAAATCCAGCAAAAACAAAGCATGAATAGACATAAAATAGGATTGGCTTAGGCAAATAGTAGTCCCGAAGCAACTGGAACGATGCAAAGAATTTGTATAAAACAGCAATTACCAACTCCTGATAAATGTTGAACCGCTCAAATACGTTAATTTGACGAGGAAATTCAGTGCTGAAATGTAGTGATCAGTTATCTGTTCCTCTGCTATCATGAATCTGTGCTTTTGTACTTGTTCATACCATTGTGCAAGATCCAGCAAATGACTAAGAAAACACTATGCTCACCTGTTATCATGCATGAATGCGTAAATTGTATTATCAAATGACATATGTGGATGAACCGCAAACTTATAATAAAAATAATAAAGACCAGCTTCAGTTCGCAGTGATATCTCTTGCTCAACTTGCTTGATATGCGAAAACCAAAGCTTCGCCTCATGTAATTCCTGCATATACCTGAAACAGCTAATCCTTGCACTACCAATAAAAGACTGAATAAAATTATGTAGGAAAGTGGCAACCTACTTCCCAAAAATTAAACCGCATAAAAGTGCGACCACAAAGCCCATGCAATTCACGAGACCACCACAATTGAAATTTAGTCGCTTGTTTGGTACTGGATAGGATGACAACGAAATGCGTCCCACTGATTTCGAAACTTCGTAATCCATTTAACTGATGTAAGAGTATTTGTACATATACGTTGGATGATGTGTTGAAAAGACTTATTGGGAAGCACTCAAATGGTTGCCTTCAATTCTAATTTACCGCTCCTTGCGGTCTCTTCGACATGTAATTCTGTATAAATAGTGTCACTTCTTAGTCCCTGAACATGACCATTATTTTACAAGTTGAAAACTCAACATCGACATCAGTAGTGTGAAACAATACACACATACATACATACACACACACACACACATACATACATACATACACACACTCAAAACGAAATACATAGCTTAAGTGATTGTTCTCGCTAGATTGGATATTTTACCACCAATTTTGCAAAGCCATGTGCAACACAAATCATATCACGTCTCTGCACGATTTCAAGCGAAATATTGCCAAAAACACAATACAAAGAATGAATTTCCCGTCAAAATGAAAACTTCCGAGATAATGCTTCATCAAACTGATCTATTGCTATCGCATCATACGGTGCGTAAAATTTTTGCTAACATCAACAGAACTACATATCACTTTTTACTAACGTCGAAGGTCCTATAACAGGTCTTCCTGTTTCTCGCTTTCGCAAACAAGTTTAGGATCATGAGAGGAATAAATAATCCATTTGGCACAAAAAGAACTTGCTATTAGATATCTTTAACGACTGATACAAAAAAGGGGCATCGCACTTATTCTTTTGAAATTCATTCACGAGTTGCACTGTTTTACAAACTAATAAAGAAACATTGATTAACACGTGACTGAATAAAACACATAATCTGAAATACTACCTGCGACGCAATCGACACAACAATAAATCAGAAATAAATTTAAAAGATGTGATATCTGGAACTCGGAACTCCTTTTATCTTCACAACAAAAGAACTTATTTCGTTCAATATTAGAAGAATTCAAGTTTCAACGTAATCCATCTGTCTCATCAAATAATGAGCTGTCGATTCAGCAACAGTAAACAACGGATGATCACGAATCTCCTTTTCTCCGCGTCCAATACCTACTATCTGAAAAAAAGACAACGAGTTGTAAGAGAAAATATCATCAGCTCACGATAACGCAAGCGGCCCTGAACTAGACCATTCCTTTTCCTTTTCAACTTGGATGGATGTATCTTAAGATATAATGTTACCAATTCAAACGAATATTACCAATAAACAAATCGCTTGTAAAGGTTATCAGGAGTTTTGATTATAAGTGTACGGAGATCCTTTTTTTCCTGTTTGATTGAACTACAAACTCTTAAACCAATAGCTCCAAATATTAAAAATTGACTTACTCTGATGATCTTATCTAATTCCTTCCGTGCAACAGCGTTTCTAACTAGATCATCTAAGGCAGTAATTCCCTCGTTTTTTCTTTGTTCATCAACATCTTCCTGCAGTAATATATTGAAAGAACATTCGTTACATTTAGACTGTCAATACCTTCCTTATAGTAAAAAACGACAGCTCTTACATCAATAGAAACCGGTAATTTAAAAGTAAACTTACGATTCGGCTTGCATTATGGCTTGTTTCAAATGAATGTTGGCAACCACTACTGCTCAAAGCAAGACTCACTTTTGCCGTGGCACTCTTTATCAATAATATCAATGATCGCTCCAAAGCTAAAAAAATTTCCAAATTATTTGTTATGGCATAAAATCAACCCCAACATGCAATCAAAAATTGAAAAAGTGAATTTCTATGAATATTACTACAGAGTACTTTACCCCCATGTAACACAGAGTATACAATAGTTACAAGTTCGAGAAAAATAACTTCTTTTTAAAACTCGTGCTACATAACTCTCCTTGTGGTCTTCCAGCACTTGTGAGAACTCTCCTATGGTTTCGAAATGTTGATGGGTTCTTTCCATTTTGCTTTCTTCACTGTACCTAATATCAGGACTAAAGATAAAAAAAAGTCATTAAAAGGAAACAGAAATTAATCAAATGCTTTTTTTACGTTTAAGTTACTTCCATGTTTAGAACAAAGCTAAAGTGTGCAGTGCATGCCGCTTCATCCAGATCTCACTGTCTAACTGAACATAACAGATGAAATGACGAATTACTTTTGGTGCTTATCAGAGGGGCGCATCAACGACAAATGAAAACCCGCAAATAACAAGCCAATAACGGATGCCGTTTTTATGTTGAATCCACTTCCACGTCTAAAGTATAAAAAACGTTCAAAATCTATCAGTCTCTTCAAATTTTAATCTCTTATACTCCTAAACTCGATAAAATGATCATTCTTCTTCAACACACTTATAAAAACCATGTTCCAAAAAGCATGCTAAGTACCTCACCATAGTAATAAAACTACGTATAAATTATTATATTTTCTCGTATATCTATCAGACTGATATAAACTTACGTGTCAACCAAATATTTCGCACTGTTTATCGTATCATGCGGTTTAAACATTGACTTGTAACGCAGACAAAGACAGACACTGCGGTAATTTCCAACACCACACAGATTAAAAACTGGCTATGAAAATTATGCACGAATTAAATTCAAATGACAAAAAATTCAACAAATGAACTAAAAAATGATTGACACTATCAGAATTGCTCAACCGCATCAGTCACTTTCGATAAAGATATTGTTAAGCGTGACCAGATCACATATCTTGTTTTTACTGACACACCCAATACACTTCTCACAGCACATGAAATGAAGGCCGTATTACTAGCAGAAATGATATGAACAGGGCGCATAATATTTTTTCCCCCTTAGTTAACTGCAGGCGTCTAGATAAATAAGAACAATAACGCGTGGGTACAAAGCACGATCCTTGCTTTATAAGTAAAAAAAAACACAACAAACCTGAAGACTGTTAAACATGTTGACATCCCAAATTCATTATACACGATACAGTTACAACACTGCCGCAATCCAGTATTTACCAATAATCACCTGAAAAGAAAAAAAGACTAATAATAACAACCCATTTAAGAAGATACCGATAAGAAAGGCCTGTGCATACACAACCCTTACGTCCCAAGTTCATCCTGTAAGCATTATTTTTATATAATCGTTTCTTCATTTCTCTTAATGCCAAGCGTCCTCAATTCATGTCATAACACATAAGCGCATATTTTGAGCAATTCAACACGTTATAACATGTACAATTTCGCCTGTATCAGTTCTTACAACTCTCCACAATTTATCATCACTTCCACAAAAATAATAATAATTAACAACTGCAACATCTTCCAGGAACTTCAGCTTAACGCTGTACTGCAATAATTTGGACCATTAGCATTTCAACTGAAAATTTGCCTCGTCCTTTCACCTACTGTCACTTAAAAAAGAAACTGAGAATTTCGGAAGGCGTCCACGAAATTATAACGATCACAATCAGCGAAATGAGAGCAATCCAGCTCAACCTTTAAAATATCAATTGGATATGCAGCACTTTGACTGGTTCACTGCGCAATACTGGTGCAATTCCACGGGCGTGTGATGGAAGTGACTGGGCAGATGAATCTTCCTCAGTGGAGACTGTGTTGCGGAGGAAAACTGAATAGGTGCGGGTAACGGACCTGACCGCCTATCCAAGATTGCCTTACCTCTACTACTTAATGTTCTTATAATCGACCTCTCAGGATTATCCCATGATATGTTTTGTTGATTTGACAAAAGTTCCGGCAGGTAAATTGGAATTTTACGAGAATTCGGGTGCAAAAGAGAATATTTTCAACATCAACTATTCCACAAAAAAGTGTTCATTTTCTTCAAACGAGGGAACTGGGTAAAGGTAAGAAAATGAAGCTGAAATTTTTATAAACAATGGAACTATTTGGGGTGTTTGTATCTGAATTACATAAATCCACCATTCTTTTCTGATAGTTAACGCGCATCAAAATAAAAGTGTGTGGAGACGGTGCGGAACAAATACATAAAGCACTACTGATCTGTCAATCGTTAACGCACCTATTTTGACCCAGCTATTGACTTACTCCCCTAAATTAACATTAGTGAATCATGTTTCACGGATACGGCTCACATGCAGCAATCTCTGGAATGAAGTTTAGAATCTCGACCATGAAAAAGTTATGCGCTGTCGGTAACTGGTAATGCTTGCTCTCTACGCATCACCACAATGTCTCACCATCTACTTAAGTGAAACTTTCATAGACATGCCTGGAAATTTTTCGCCAACAGAACCAAAAGATCTTTTGGATACAGCGAAACTAACTTTCGTTACATTTACACCTCACACTTAACACGCAAACCTGAAGCGGCAATCGTACATTGACGAGCGAGATATTAGAAGTTGCAAGCAGAATTCTTAAAGCAGGCTGCCAGTTGCTGATTAGATATTTCAATTTTCTTTTAATAATGACAGTGGAATGTTTCATCCAACGGATTGATAAGTTGCTCAAGACTGATCACTGGCACCAACTGTCTGGTTACCACCGATCATCAAAAGTAAAGTGAATGGGAACAATGGAGATCGATCAACATGGTAACTATATACTGCAAAGGTACCAGTGAAAATCAATCTCGCTTGTCCTACTTCATGCATATGGCGGCTACGGAATGGGATAGGAACGCGCCACATACGACGGCGGCACTGGTAATTGCAGTACACACATCTCGTGGATAATAAGCGAAAGCCAGAATGCCATAGAGTTGAACACAACTCTGTGGATGGGCCATGTATCTGATTTGAGAAGGTACCCACATAACCTTGAAATATCATTACAGAACGACCACAAATTTGAGTGGTAATAGACACTCTACAGTTATGCCTGGCTGTATTGTATTTTCGTAAAAGCGACCAGGTAAGAAATAAATTGCACCTTTTTATTATATTATAGGAAGTTTGAATTGAGGCAAAGATGTCAACTAAAACCTCCAAGTTTTATTTCAACAAATATTTATTAACTTGGCAGGAATTAACCATCTGCGGAAAATAGGGAGCATTTAAAGGACCATGTCTGGAATGGAAGCGAAAAGTGGACTAGCCAGGTGGATGGAGCACTGAAAACATTTATTGAAGAGTTCGAAAGACGAAATTCCCATCGCCGAAAAAGGAAGACGAAGTGATTTGAAGTGAAGCGACATCGGTTTTCCGCGGAGAAACGAAAATTGGTGGACTGATGGGAGACGGAATGCCACGGCGACGGTTACGGCGATGCCGACGGCATTGAGTGAAGAGAGGATATGAGAAACGTGCACCCGCCAACACACACGAGGTGGACAAACCGGAGGAATGGAAAAGGTGTGAAAGATAGGTGGGAGGCGAAGAAGAGGGAAAAAGCAAAGTGTCGATGGCTATTTGAACGCCATGGGAAGGTGAGTTGCGGAGTCCAGCCCATTTTGGCGGGAGATATGTTGAATGACCCACAGCCACTCTCCGGATATTGGTGCTCAGTTTTCGAACAGAAGCCTAGTGTTCGCACGTCGGAACGGTGACGTCCTATGTGTCACCTTGCCAAGGCTTTATGTGTGTGACACACAGGAGACGCTAGTCGAGAGATGTATGTATGGTGGAGATAATATTGACCGCATTAATAATTACCTTCATGGGCGAGGTTCGCAGCCCTCAACACTACCCCTAAAAACCGCAACAGTTCCCTGTTCACTTGCACCTCCTTCCGCACTGTTGCTCCATACGACCGTTGTTGGTTACATGACGCAATTCAGTGGGCACAGGTTACGGAAGTGGAAGGAACGCCGCCGCTTCTTCAACTCCGAGGAGGGAGGTATTAGGAGGAGGGAGAAGGTGGGTGCCGTAAAGTAGCCAGTTATAATGCCAGTTATAACTTGCTTGCATACGATTATCCACACACGTGCAGAAACACGTATGGCTGTAGTGAAGATGAGGTAAACAACAGCATCTACGTGAACAATTGAACGAGTGACTTCGCTCAACATTTCCGGGTGCAATTGTTCATAGTTGTGAGATAAACGTGTCCACTCACCAACCTCATTACTCTGGAAGTGAGACAACGAGTAAGAAAGACTCTACCAAGTCCAGAGTTGGGGATCACATAGACAGAAAGCGCGCGCACTTGAATGAGGATTTTTCTCTGAAATTCAAGAGCACGATCCGGTTATTCTCTCTTATAAACTTCTTGAAGTGAGCCGTCAATGTTGGATAAAATGTTTACTGACATATATATAAAAATTTCTATGTATATAGAAATATATATATATATATTTGTATATATATATATATATATATATATATATATACATACAAAGAGAGAAAAAATGCAATCAAATTGAAAGATTGTGGGATCCATATCAAGCACTTTTAAAAGTTGGCTAATTTTTTTGAACAACAGGAAAAGAAGTTTGAAGTGAACGGTGTATTTCTGCAAGATGCCACTGCTAAGTCTTTTTATTCTATTTATGACAGAAGCTTAGGAAATAAAGTGCCTAGGTTCGGGCTTCCAATAATCAAACCGCTTACTTCTTGTACTGCGCCTATTAATTTTAAAGTGAAATTGATGATGTCAGCAATTAATTATTCCATATTCCACGCCTGAAACCCCCTTTGCCTTTCCTAACCATATGATCAATAACAGTCTTGTTACAATCTTCCTGTACGTACTACGCGTAGTATCTTTTAAGTGAAGATTAAAACTGGTGGTGTGGCACTCGCAATCGAGCCCTTAAAAGAGTTGCCCAGTCAGTGAATTTGATCCCCGCAATCAGTTTATCAGCGTGAAGTGGCCGCAGATCGGTTAAGCTGAACGGAATGAATGCGTTTGAACCTAAATTCATCTTGCCTCTTTCGGAACACTGTACAAAGTCACGTAGCATGATAAATTCCCACTGCTTCTCTTGCCGCTTGCGCAAGCTTGAACTGCGCTGCTAACTTGACGACATTTTAGATTCGTTAACAAGCTATTCCAGCAGTTACCACAATTGGGTAATAAAGCATTTGAAGAGGAAAAGAAGTACGAAATGAAACAGGAAGGAAGGAAGGAAGTTTCTTCACCCAACAACCGTTTTATTTGAAGGAAGTAAGCGTTCATAATTTTCAATTCCTTGGCATTTTATAGAGAAGGAAAATGATCCGATCCCATTACAACAGTGACCTAACAAGATAAGCGGAGGTGATTGATCAGCGGGATGCACTGCGGAAGCATGCGCGTGCAGGCAGCAACATACATATGCAGCTAGCTAATGCAGAAGATCGGGAAGTAAGATGATTTTAAGAGAAGGCAGCAATGTGATGAAGAAGTTGGTAGTTGTCTATCCGCTGAATTTAAAAAATATGTTTCAATATCTTTCCATCGATAGCTGTCATTCGTTTTGCTGAGGAGTAGACATTTAGTTGTTACCAGCAATGATGCGTGAACAACGTTACGTCTTCCTTCGCTCCCAATCTTCCACCACTTCCTTCACCTCTACATCAGCAACCCCTTGAAATCAATTACCCGCTAACTGATTTCTACCTCCCACGTCTCGCACGTACCACCCTTCCCCTCCTTCCCACACAAAAGGTTTGGAGAATTTGTCACGCTGCTGGCCACCACCACCACTCGCAGGCCGATTTCAGAGACTCTCGGTAAGTTTTTACTGTTCTCAATGAATGCAACGCAACTACAATGAGATTTACCACCGAGTTTTCTTTCGCACACGAACATATGCATTTTTCCTCCTCAATCTGTCTCTGTTTGCATCAAAAAACGCATGAAACTTGGCCTTTGCATCATCCATTCAGGAACGACCGATTCTAGGAGAGAAAGCCCCCTTCATGACGCTACCACACCGGTCCAGTAGTTTTCAACATAATTTCTGCTTCCAACCGTTTTCACCAGCAAATTCTCCATCTACGTGCACACTGAAAACTATTCATGTCAAACTTTGAGTTTAATTACAGGTGTTGAATATGCAACCTGAGATTGGCCTGTTTTCCATTTCAGATCTCGCAAATGTAACAGTAGTAGTGAAGAACAAGGATTCTAGCTCTTTTCAGACCGTGCTGACAAAAACACGTCCCCTGTCGCAGGAAAAATGAAACGTTACGCCGAAATTAGTCCTTGTGAATTATGAGCAAAAGGGAAAAGAAGTTAAGGAAGCAAAAAAATTGTCCGAGAAGACGTTTTTTTTTCATGAGCTCTCGCACCTCCAACTACTTTCATGGACGGAATCTCCTCGTTCCCTTTCCTTCTCACCTTTGCTTCTTCGCTCAGATGGAGCTCTATCGTCACATTGCAGTCCAAGCTTTACAGGCATATGTGATCGCTTACGAGCGTCCGCTGAATCTCCACTGTTCCAACAGTCAAAGGCCTTTAATTTACTTTGATAGTTCTAGAGAATCAAGTTTGACTTGCTTTTTTTCTTTCACAACGTCCAGTTTCTTTTTCATAAGTGCACCATGAAGCCGCGAGCTTTCATGCTTTTACACTCCTCACTACAGTTCAGTCACAAGCTCGCATCTCTACTGTTCAATTATTAGCACAGACAGTGTGTGTGTGTGTGTGTGTGTGTGCTTGTTGTTGTGGAATACTCTTTTCGACATTGGGAGCAGCTCCGTTAAGCTGCTGGCATTTCATGTAAAATGATCCAGTCACCTGAGAGGATCCTTTCTTTCTGTTAGCACATTTTGCAGGATGTAAGAGGGAGAATTTGGGAACACGTGGAAATTACGTTGAGTAAGTGCTGTTGCACGTATTAATTATCAAAGTAGATATCCTCAGTAAGGCCATGTGCAGAACAAAGTTCCTTCAAGCATAGCATTAATTAACATCCTTTTTGTTTCTTCCTAATTGCAGATGTTCAAACGTCTTTGAGGAATATATTTCATTGTCAGCGAGCTATGCTTCTTCATCCATTTCAACATGTTAAAAATATTCATCCACGGAGCAAAGCATTCTCGTGTTAAGAAAAGGAAAGAAGGCAGCCAGGGAGCAATGCAATGCCATGGTGTTCGGCTGAAGGTACACTTCAGCAAACATTCCGATACTTCAAGTCCAGTGAACTGTCCTCTGCCTTCACCCTCCCCTCCCCTCCTATGCAGTGCTAACCGGTCATCGTCTATTTTTGCAACGGGCTATCTTTTTTCTCCAGTCAGCCAGCCAATGCATAGCGAACGAACGCCTCGTGCATTGCAATAAGGACTGAATTTCAACTCCAGTGTACGCTCGACTTTAATTTCCGGTAAAACTTCAAGTACTGCAATTGAAAACTAAACTTCAGTGTTTCATCAACCAAAAGGGTGGAAAGGAAGTAAAATGTATATCGTTGCACTGTCAAGACTATAAAACCCTGAAGGGAATAGTTAACAAAGAAAGAAAGTACCGAAGACGGAGAAGGGGTTGACAGAGAAGAGGACAATGGACAAAGACCGGCGCTACAATAATCGTTACCGATGGCAGTATTCATCTCATTGTCCATTTCTTTTATTCCATCCCCCTCTCTTTCTCTCCCTCTACCCTCTCTCTCTCTCCCTCCCTCGTAACGTCTTCACGGCTTCTCTATAATGTGCCCTTGTAAAGTGAGGTATCGATCTGTCTGTCCCTTCTTCTGTCCTCTTTTTTGCACGTTGCACTCCGGTCCAGTTTGCTCTGTCCTTCTCTGTCATACTTTCTTGACCGATAGACCAAGGGCGATGCTGGTAGTTGTCATTTCGCTCGCTCTGTTGTTGTCTTATGGACGAAATTATTTATTAGGAATGTGAACGATAGACTTTTCGGTCGTGCAGGACTTACCGGAACTAAGCGGGAATTTCTGATTCTCTATTGAGTCTTCTTTATCTTCAGGGTATCTAGAGGTGGATTAGATTCTCATTTTACAGCATAAAAAAGAGCCCGCCGAAAGGACCGCTTATAACTTCTGTTTGCCTTAGCTTCCCACCAGTACGAATCTTGAAGTCCGGTTAGATCCACAGATGGATTAAAAACGGTCAGTTGAGCTGTATTAGTTGCTGCTTGCTAAACATTATATCAAGCGGTGCAAATGGTCGTTGCCACAGATACAGCAGTGGCAGAGAATTTGTTGCAGATGCACGATGGCAAACGTTCCATAATACATTTGCTGGATGGACAACAACTGGAGCTTACCATTCAACCGCGATTAGTCGTCCATGAATTGTTGAATATTATTGCCAGCCATGTAGCGCTGAAGGATGGTGATAAGCAGTACTTTGGATTAGCTTATGTGGACCATCTGTTAGTTTAATGCTTGACTAATTTTTTCGATTTTAAGTAATCTGCATTATCATCAGTTATTTTTCTAAACTTTGAAAAGCCGTACTCACCACTGCTTCACCGCTACAACTGTTCCAACTGCAATGCTAACACATAGAAGCTTGGATTGGATTACATCGCGAAAATTTGATTCAAATCCAAAGGAGACTGTTATATGTCAGCTAGATTTAGAGCTGGACTGTGGCCGACATGGTGTGTTTTGCAGATCCACTGAATAGTGATCAAAGTATCTTGCTGACTGATTCATTTTATTGTTAATGAAGTAAACTAAAACGAACAGTTGAAAGATGTGTGGTGAGAGAAGGTGGAAGGCATGCAGATGAGGAATCAGCGTAAAACAATCGCACCAAAAGTTGCCAATTAAACATAGGTGCTGCCAAATACAGATCGATGTGAAATTTGGTTGGTGAAACCGAGGAAAGTTTTGGAGATAGAAGGAATGTCCATCCCATGTGAGGACAGCATAGATGTGGATCAAAGTAAGGAGCGGAGTAGTAGTTCATCGTTGAAAACTGATGGGAACAAGTTGTTCTGAGCATGTTTAGCTACTGCATTAATTGCTTGCACCTTATACTATTTTCAGCGAACAGTATCACTGGTTGCCCACGGATAGACGGGTCTTGGAATGTGATGTTCCGCGGAAATCTCACCAGTCACATGCCGTGCTGGAGTTACACCATAGCGTAAAGTAGGAGTTTTTAAGTTAAATTATATTGCAATGTCAGAGTTTTGGTGGTAGATCACGGTGTGAAACAAGAGGAGTCGGACTTCCAGAAATCAGCTTTTTAATGCAAGAATCAGTTTCACCAAGAAAAATGATGCTTTTTTTCGTTTCTTTCAGCATTGTATTTATTCCTTTTTAGGTTCTTCGTTGATTCAATACTAACCTTGTGTCATCCATCAGCTGTTGAGCTGTATTTTTTGGAGACAGCCAAACGATTAGTTAAAGTAAATTTACCTCTGCATTATTGTTCTATTTTCATTACTAACAAAACTTTTGCATCGAATATTAAATTAGCTGAAGTTGTGAAATAGAGACCAAATAACTTTCTTACCAATTTGTTTCTGCTTTGGGATGTTTATGCTGAGGATACTACAAGTTATTTCCAGGGTTTACTGGAATTCACAGATCTGGAATACTATAAAATTGCATCCAGTTTCCTACAAATATATTGTGGCAATTATGTAAGGTAGTGTTTGAATATCATTTTCTAGTTGAGGGGTGATATTTAAATGACATCGTTTTCTCGAAATCATTCGTAGATTATGCATGGTTGAATTTAAGTTGTTTATATGTCACATAATAAATTTGTTCTTTAATTCATCACTTTCCCAGTGTTAACACAAAGTAAGATGGATCTTGACAAAAACAAATGAACGATGGGCATTGTACGTTCACTGATCATTTTTTTTTTAAAAAAAGACAATTCTCATTGACAGTTTACGAAAGCGCAGTTGATCTAATAATACTCCATTTTCGTGATGAAAAGGCACGATGCGTACTAACGGAGCTTGTACCAATTCCAAGCGGGATGTTGCACACATGCGATGTAACATTAGAGGATGTTGAAAAGAATGTGATAGAATTGTACAAGGATCTTAGTGACGTACCCAAAGGAGTTGCAATTCTAAAGTAGTCATTTTTTATCTATTTTTCGGTAACTTCCATTTCCAGTAAGCACTAATGTATTTGACATTTTGACATAGATGCATAAATATATAAGCAGTGCCTTTGCAGTTTTCTACAAACTGCAGAAAGATCTTCTACTCATGGATGTCATTTTTATCAAGTGCGGGACAAAGCTGGCCAGCCGTGGACTGTTGGCATCAGCAACAAGGGGATATTTCAGTATGAGCCAGCTGACATCTCCAAACCGAAAAAGGTTTTTTACTTGCCTACTGGGCATTTCTGCGCTCTGCTCTACTGCATAGTTTTAAAAATATCAGTAATTTCCACTAGTCCTTAAATGTTCATTGAAATGCTCGAAGAGTGAGTGGACTTAGATATTTCTTCTTACCAGCAAAGTTTTTGACATTGTATCTTATATTTTCCACCTTCTCAGTATTTCACCAAACAACGGTTCCGAGCATTGATGGACTTAACATTTCGATACTGATAAAGTGCATCCTTAACTTCATATAAAGCATTTGCTGGCTTGAGTTTAGGTTTTCAACTGGTCTCTGTTGGACAATCTCTATTATCGGGATCGAAAATTCTCAATTGAAGTACGGAATGCGCGGTTAGTTGCTGTGGCGTGTATTATTTTACTTGACATGTATTTAAATTATTTTGGGTTTTTTCCTGTGAAAGGTTTACCTTCTAACTTTTCAATTCTTTGATATAAAGAAAGCTAAGTGAAAAATGATTGCTGCTTGAAACATAACAAAAAATTATTGCTACTATTATACTACTGAAAAGTGGCTCTTATTCTACATTTTCGCCATTCGTCTGAATTGTGTCTTGCTATTTGACTTTGTAGAAGTATGGTCTCGCGTTCGTTTTGTGTTACCTAACTTATTTAATATACCAGTATTTTGGAGTTCTTTTCTGAAAATAATAAATGCCTCGTTTTTAATAGCAGTCTGGGAGATTTTCAGGGTTATTCAGTCATCCGGTAATGCGAACAGTGTTCTGGATAGTAAGGGTTGTTTGGATTCAGACGACGAGCTCGCAAAAGCTGTAAAAGATCCCACCACTCAGTTAGTTTCATTTTGAGAAAACGGGACTGAATCATTTGCTGTATTTCGAGACTTGTAGCGATTATTTTCAATTATGAAGTTATAATTTAGTATATTTTAATTTTTTTTTGAACTTTCAAAGGATGTATGTTGCTACTCGCTTTTCAATCATACAGATGATTGGAAAGCGGTTTGGTGGGAATGGAATGATTGGGTTGTTTTTAGAGTGTCAGTATCCAGACGGTCAGTTGCACCTGCTGTACAAGTGCATGCTTTCTATTGTGACACTAACTTTTTGTGCAAAACAATTTGGTCAACAGCAATCTCACTCCATCAGTTTTATTTGGATCAGCGGACGTGTGCCAGTGCTAATGTGAGTACAACTCATCATTAATATTCCTTTAAAAATAATGAAATAGAATCTCTTCAACAGTAGCTTTCGTAGAGTTTCGTTTTCACACCCATTAATTCCCAAAAATAATGTTGACCTGTAATTGTTCTTGTTATTCCCACCACCGTCTTATGTTTTTTCTTTCGTTTACCTGTCAGCAATAAATTTTGAACTTTACGGTAGCACGAATGCCTCAAACATCAATCTTTGTCTGTCCATATCAGTGGCTTCGTCATCCAGAATTATAATTGATGTCTTTGTAGTTGAGTAAAGTAACCACGCAAATATCTAGTTCTAGAACCTGCACAAATATAAGATATCCTTACTTTATTTTATTCATGTTTTCCATTCATAACATATAAGAATGCTAACATTAGGCGTTCTTTCTTCGCTGTAAACGGTACAATAACGTTGAGATGAAATGGACGTATCGACTGATTGGGTCAAAACGTCGATTCTGTATTCATCCACCATTTCTTTACTAAAGTATTAACGACATAACAGAGTTCCTGTATTCTGTATTATATTTTCACTCATTAGCTAGCGAAAGCTCATTCTATTTTACCCCACTCAGAACTTTTTAGGTGGACGGGAGATACCAAGTACTATTTTTCTGCATTTTACTGATATAATGCTTTCTCGAATGAGCTGATGTCACGAATGCAGCTTTTTTTTTTTTTCAATTTCCAAAGTATTTGTGGTAATTGTTGCCTCTCAAATTATATAGCAGTATTAGTAATTAAGATAGATGAAATAATCATCTGAGGTAGTAACTACAGATAACGCATAACCAAATTCATCGGTAATAAAGGCCGTAAAGAAATATACCGCTGTGACTATTATTTTAGAAGGGCGAGAAAAGGTGGAATGATGAAGAGTCTCTTCGAGCTGCTATAGCGAAGCCAATAAATTAACATAATACGATAGTTTTGTTGAAGACAGATGTGCATAGTAACTGTTCTAGCTAATTGCAAGCAGTCGCATTATAACGTATTTCTGTCGGATCACTTCCTGCAGTATGTTGAACTATCAAGTTCCAATGTATATGATTTGCCAAGAAATGTTTATTTGCATTTGCAAGCTTCAGTAGTCATTTGGAATACAGACCTTCATTTTAACATGACAGGTATACATTTGAGTAGCATTTGGAAGTTTTATTATTAGCATTAATTTATCTCACCGTGGAACACTTATCGTGGTTAGTCTAAAAGCACGACTTCTTTTTCGTGGGCCATCCTCGGTTATCAAACGTGTAGCATTTCGTATACATTCCAGTTAGCAAAATGATAGAGGTGTGTGTGCCTGGTTAACGAACAGCTCCAGTAAGACGACGTCTTCACACTTAGAGGAAGACTGCATTGTTACACGCTCAAAACAAAAGAAGTCACATAAGCAAATCATATGTCTGTACAAGAACGGATCATTTACAGAAATGACAATGAACCACACTCGGAAACCATGTTGTTCCTTACAATTTACCACTCATATATTCTACACTGCGTACGTTGTACTGTACAGTGCAATGGAGGAGTTTTAATTGAGTGGAAATTTCACTATCCGTCAGCATCTCAGATATGTCGTGTCGAACACTCGTGTTTCTCCCTTTCTCATATACACGCTCATATATATATATATATATATATATATATATATATATATATATATATATATATATATATATATATATATATATATATATATATATATATATATATATATATGAAAGACTATACATATCGAAATGAAGAAATGAATAAGACAGTCATCCCTTCCCCGTTACAGTGACAGGCAGGACGTTTTGCACGTTGACGTTGTGTTGGTTGCATTCCGTTCTGTAACATCCAGATTGCAATCTCACTGTTAGTCGTATGAGATGAAGTAACCAGCTTGCTGTGCTGGATGTATAAGCGATTGTGACCAGTCGATCTTCAAGCACCGTTGTTGTCTGTAGTTGGTTTCTTCTCGGTTTCTTCTGAACATGGCACTGATTATAGGTATGCTGTATAGGTCTTCTCTTCTCTTCTTGCATATATATGAATTAAGGAAGTCTTTAATCATGTCATGAAGGTTATCTTCGTCGAGGCTCGAGCTTTCGCCAATGAATAGTGAAAAGAAGGGAAAGAAACGAATTGTGTCACTGAAAGGGAGCAGCTGTCGTGTATGAAAATTTAGCCTACTGCCTGCAATTTCTTTATTTTGTACAAGGACTGCTGTAAATTATTTGGATATTGAACCAAGTAGGTAGTTCTCAGTAATCCTTACCGGTAGAGGAAAGGGAGGGAGTGGAAAAGAAAAAGGCAAGAGCTGCTCTTGTAGGTTTTCTTGGTAATTTCACACTTTCTTCACTGCCTAATTCGCTTATTTGCTATTTGCAATTCAGGTTTCTCTTCAGTTGACATATCGTTCAGTGAAATGGATGTCATATTAACCTTCCATCATAAATAAGTCTGCATTAGTTGTAATCATTTTCATCCGGTTTTATCAAACTAACGGGGAAATAAAAACGGGATGGGATAAGAGGATTGCTTTATCGGTTGTCCAGAATATTATAACATTAACGTGTTATTGTAACATTTAACCTTTTCAATTTTCATATTAACAGCTAATTTTCTCCTTATGTCAGTAAAACTTAAAAAGGGATCCGGTAGAGTCGATTTTCTGTTTTAGTTGAAATATGTCATGGACCAGAAGTTGAGTTATTTTCTCATAAAAAAACACGCGGCCGGAACTGCTACAAATATTTTTGGATCGTCTGTCGGTTAATGATAATTGGGAGAGAAGAGAAAAGGGGTTGGGGTTGTTATGTTGCAACATTTAAAGGTCGTGGTATAATTTGAGTATGTAATCCAGTTAGATGAATAATTTGTGTTGCTTTCAGAGAATTCTACCGAATGATCCAGGAGTTGAACTGAAGCAACTGGGCGAAAAACTTTATCGTCTAATAAACCATTCTTCTGTTGCATCTTCGCTGCCCTCTTTGAAGTAAGCTTATTTCGTAACACTGATAAATTACATACTGTACTTGTAGTTTTGGGGAATTCTCGAAAGGTAATACTTGTAAGCCGAAGTGATTTTCGAAACAAAACTATTCGTACACCCTTCACATTTGTCTGAAGTATCGGGACTTAATAGTGAATTAAAACCGACTATAAAAGCCAGTTGATGAAAAACCCAGATTCGATAGTGGAAACATAGTTGGCAGTAGATTGTCCAACAAGGAAACTAGGGGTTAAGTTAATATGCATGATGAGGAATTCCGCATGATAGGAAGCGTCCCTCAACTTTTATTACACTCTCGTATAATTTTCACAAAAGTAACTTTATTTGGTCCTCTCTCATTTTTTCATTTCCTTTTGTGCTTCAACAGGAATTCCTCAAACAAAAAGGCTTAATGAGAAACCTCCATTCTTTTGCTTTGTGAACACGTCAAATAAAATTGGAAAGTTCACCAACAGTTGATTTACTGACAAGCTCCGCCGTCTTAAATGTAGTCGTAAATATGTTATATTAAATTTCCAAAATAGTATTAAGTATGACAGTCCCTAGCAAGTCTCTTGGGTTTTAAAATATAGAAGAATCTCACAATTAATTGATAATTAGAACCAACAATATAGAAAGCATTGTAACATATAGGAATTGCTTGAAGTTTAGATAGATTTGTCCATTTCCTCGGTTTACTTCACAATCAAGTCATTAACGTAACATAGGTGTTGCTGCTTATGTGGAGCAATAATTTATGTTGATTCGCAAGTAGTTTACTTGTTTTAAGCTACTGTTTGTTTTGCACTGCAGCATTTCGCGGTGTTTTCACTCGTATTTTATTTTATTTTTTTTTTTTAACTTGAGTTAACTCTTTGGAGTTTTATGACTAATCATAGTTCTTTGTGGCATCAGAAGTGTTATTATTAAAACATCACTTACATTACAGTTCATTGTCGTCCAATGGTATGCCGTCAGCAAAAGTATCCGATGGTTCTCTTGTTTCATTGTCATCGTTGAACGATGTTCAAAGTCTAGGTACTCTATTGTGAGAAATTTCACTTTTCTATCTGTGTTTTACAATCCATTTCAATTATTTGTAGAAAAGACTAAGGAAGAAAAGCAAAAGGAAATCGAACTGTACAAACAGTTGAAGAAAAGGAAAAATGAACTCGAAGAAAAACTTCTGGCAAAACTTGATGAATTACGGGAAGTGTGCATCAAAGAAGCGGTAAACATTTTAAATCCAGCAAGTTAAACTGAATGCGATGAAATTACTTAATTGTTATTATTGTACAGGAAATCACTGGCGAATTACCAAAAGAGATTTACAAGACGCTAATGCCAGGAGAAGAGGAACCGAAAGTGAAGCGACGTGTTGGAACAGCTTTTTCGCTCAGCGAAGAAGTTTTTAAGAGACCCGTGGATAGCGTTCGCTTTCTATATCTCTTATTTTTTAAAATTCTGTTGAAATATTTGAATTTAAATGATACCTTTCATTCTTTTAGAAATATTCGATGCTTGGAAATATTTTCATTATTAGTTTTAGAATGACAGAATCTCTATGCTGGAAGCAGATGTCGAGTTACATAGGAAAATTGTTGCTGCAGCAGAACGCCTAGCTAAAGATAAGACAACTAATAAGTCAGTGAGAAAAAAGCGCCAGAAAGATTTAATAGCGGCAACTCAAAAATTACGAGGACTCGAGTTTGGTCTCACACAACTTCGACTTTCGGCTAGTAAACCTGATGTCAGCACTTCTCTTCATAATATTTCTGGAAATAAAGGTTAATTTTCCCTAATTAAACTCACCACACTGCTTGAGATTATGTGATTATAGTTGTATTATAGCATAATTTATTTATCGTTTTTAGTATATACCGTTAGTATTTCCAGAATCCTGGAGAAATTGCTTAGATTATCAAATCGAATCGACATCGTTAGGTACTCGAAATGATTCGAATTCGTTGATCACGAAATCTTGCCCAGCAACTCCACGAGGCTCGTTTCCGGATTTACTTATCTCGGCGAAAAACGAACGCACAGAGCATGACGATGGTGATGGTGATGATGATGGTGACAATGGAAAGAGGAGAGCATCCATGTAAAATCCTTATTTTTCATTCAGTTTGAGACTATGCTTAGTCTATTTGAAGTTGTAGATGATTGAGATCTAAATAGTAACAATCTATTTGCGTTTGGGATTCGAAAGGTTACGTTAGAGCGAAGCAGTTTTATTATAAGTAGGTCTAATATCTTCCAGTACTTTAAAAACATAATAAAATAACCAAATGCCACTTTCTTCAAACATTTGTTTAAAGCCTTGCTGGCAGGATCTATTACAACTACAGGATTTGTCCAGATTTAAACTTTAGATCAGAGGATTTGAAGTTTAACTTTAGAAGTTTAGAATTCAATACTTACTGAAGACATGTGCATATATGTTTAGGGAGTGTGTTCAACGATATCCTTCAACATCGGCTTGCTCCAGCATCCATTTTGCTCATATCGAGAACAATAACATTTCGCTTACTGGCGTCACCGAAAGTGACTTGACATTTGGGAATCCGTCTTTTGATTCCAGAACTTCAAAGCATGCACCACTTCCATATCCTCATAATGCTTGTTATTTTTCTCCTGAACGTCAAATATCTCGGAAGAAATTAAAAAACCATAACGTTGAAAATCATCATATACCCGTGTAAGTCAAGCACAAGGAAAAGTAATAAGAATTCTTAAGAAGTTGATCACGAATGATAAATGCTTGTTGATTCCTTTGTTCCCGCGGTTGTTTTTCCTATCAGTTGATCTGTTATAGTATAGAAAACTTCCTGCTTTTAGCAACATACAAGATTGTGTTACACTTTCTGAAAAAGTGTACCACTTAATCTTATGTGTCAAAAGGCAGCGTCGTTAATTGAATTGATTTATTGTTTTAGATATGAAAATGTCGGTTATAAGTCATGTGTCTCGTACAAAAGTTCATACAGAGAAATGAATTTTCCTACACTGAATGTAAGTTACTCAGAATATCGTGACGTTAACCAATAGTTTTTCAAGACTTCTACTTACCTTTGTTATATAATAAATAACTTGAAATTTCATATATAACGCGTTCAATGGCGGTTTTCATTTTTGAATTTTATTTCCATTTTTTGGATTCTACTTCAACAGTCATACAGGATCACTCAAATTGCAAAGATCGAGTGCAGCATGCATTCTCGGATCACGGTTTACCGGAACAACAACCAGTTGCAAAGAGTAGCAACAAGTATGAATCTCGAATCAATTACACTGTTTTTGGATCTAGCGGATTTTCAGGAAGCATTGCTGACCACGGAACCGACTTGAAGGAGCTTTCTTGGAAATGCCATATTGGACAGGTTTTTTATTTCTTTAAAACATGTAAAACTCTTGAAACCTTTTGAGATGAGTACGAAAGGATAAGAATTAAATTGCAGGAAAGTAGCCGGAATCTTCGTATGGTGGGAGCAGAAGCTGGAAGTAGTGATGCGAATCGACAAATGATTCAACAACAGCAGCAAGATGATGAGACCCCATCTTCATCATGCCCTGGACCGAAGTTGATGAATTCCTTAGAGGCGACGTATCGACACAGTAGTAATAATATTCCACCCATTGCTGATTTATCACTGAATGATGGAAAAACACCATTGCGTTACGGAGCACTTCCGACGTCTCGGTCGTATAATGATGGTTTTGCAACAGCAAGTTTGGACAGACGAGCTATGAAGGAAAGGTTTCTTCTTTGAAATTCAGATTCCTTAAATTAACACCTCAGAAAAAAATAGTTCTTTTGGGAGTCTTGTTTACACAGTTCCTCTCACAGTTATCCGGCTATAGCGGTGTGTATAGCCTAATTGTCAGTTACAGCTAAAATCTATCAAGTTGTTCTTTGTAGGCAATTATCCTGTAGTTCTGTGGGGTATCATCAACTCCGAACAGCACAACTGGCAATCAACGACACGGTTCGTAAAGTATGCATCGGTCAGTCAGTTATTCGACACTCACCTCTAGGTACTCCTCGATTCACTACTACATTTCCAGTGTCTGGTCCTGCTAATATTGAAAAGAGGTATACTTTCTTTCTGCAGAATGTACGTTTCTTTCAAGTCTTGTAGATATTCCACAATTTTATTCATTATGGTTGCTTTTCATTTAATAATTTAATATTTCTATTGGAAATTATTTTTAGCACACCTGTTTTGTCAGCTGATATTCATCACTACCACCATCGTTCACCGTTACAGCAACGCAATAGTCCGGAACACAATGTAACATCACCGCACGATATAGCTCAAATTACCGTATCCTCGTCAAATTTACGCCCACCACCTCCTGCATATCCAGTTGCTGTACGAAACGGCATGTTTGGTGTCAGGAATCCACTTAGAAAGGTAGTCACCGCACACACAGACCTTCGAATGGATACTTTCACGAATTGCTACAAAGGCAAAGCGAACGGAAGAAAGAACGCCACAGCTGTTTGAATTCGATGTTTATTAATTGTAGCATTGTTTGCTTAGCGTAAAACTGGTTAGAATGAGTTAGTGTTAACTGGTAGTGAGTGCATCGACAGATGGCAGGATGATAAGATAGATAGATGCACGACTTTGCATTCGTCCATCCTTTGGTGGCTTTGATATCCTGCACTGAGCGCAATATACAGACAAAGAAACAATTACTTGAAAGGAACAAGTAAAGAAGGAAAGTAAAGTAGATTTTGTTACGCATGGGAAATATTGTGAAGGAATGAATGAATGTACGGGATGATTGGATTTTGGTTCCAGTGGAATAAATTTAAAGATTCATTGATCACAATTGACAACTCATCCTGCTGCACATAGCTGGAAAGCTTTTGCTGCGCCGCTGTTTCTCTTGTTGCTTGGAGTTGTTTGGGTATACGCGAAAAGTCCTGTCTGTACACGTTATTATTATTCCATGTTGGCACTTGAGCGCTTTTAATGCTCTCATCTACTGTTTATGACATTCGAATCAGAGAATGAGCGTTCTTGTAAGTATGGGACCACATCTTCCCTTATTTATGCACATAAATTGTATTTCGTCAGTTGCTTTATATCCATCGTGGTATTGTTTCCGAGTAACGGCAACAACCTGTCTCACCAAAATCCTTGCTATCGATCGACACATACATGTGCTTCCCCCATAAATTACCCTGCGTGAATTATTCGATGATCCGCAAAGCAAAGTGCCTTCAGTGTCTTCCTCTTGTTGGTTTGTTTTTGTATGGTATCGTAACGTCGGGTTTCTTCTTTCCCTGTAATAGAAAAAAGAATCTAGGGTGTTGTGGAAACAAAACAATTCAACTGAATGTAAGTAAATAAATGTTTGCGCACATGTTGGAAATAGTAACGCAAAATTATTATGTGTATGTATACATTTCACATTCTTGCGTATTCCGACACGTCGTTTTTTTTCTCACGCAATCCGTATTTGGTTAGGTAATCCTTTCTCCACCCCTCATGGTGTCTTCCTAGCAGAAAGACGATTAATGTTGGAACTGAGGTGCCACATGGTTTTACAGTCAACAAAGAACAACATACGAACGATGAAACAACTAGCAAGGGCCTAAGCAATAAGGTATTTCGACAATTTAATTTCCTTCCAAATCCCATTATTCTTTTTATTGCGACTTTGCAAATTATCGCACTCCGTTCCGCGCTCATGACCCCTACAGCTCTCATGATTGCATGCAATGCATCGAGGTATTCGAGGATTGCTATCAGTTTTACAATTGGGATGGGAAACGGATTGCATGAGTAGAAACATAGTTGGAAATTTCCAGGAAGTAGTCCTACCGTTGTTTTGACAAAATTTTCCTACACAGCGCTCTATGTAGACATGCACACGTGGTCAAGTGCTGCGGTCATAGATAGGTCATAGATAGGATCACAATATGATGTCGAATCTAATCTAACAACACATTAGTTGAATTCCGGTCGGCTCTGATCACTTTCAATATTAGAAAGGAGAAATATATAGTAGTAGATGAACCGAGTTCCAACTTTAAGCAAGGAGCCGGAATTAATCGTAGAGATGGTGAGAGTTGCCAATGCTTCAATGAGACATGATGCATGCAACTTCGGTCTGGTCACTCACACTGGGAAAGAACGTCCGTCCTTATATGTGCTGTGCCAAAGCACCAGCTTCTTGCGACTTTCTCATGCTTATGCAGAGTAGCAGCAATTATTCAATCCTTTGTTGTTAATGGCAACTTGAACCGCCGCCACTGCACCTTCCAACATAAAGCTTCTCGTCATTCAAAGTTGGGGCGGGTGAAGTGATCTGATCTGATCTGTTGCACACTGGTAACACAAAACTTGTGTATCTGCTTTTCAGTTAGCAAAAGATCAAAACATATCTGGAATGGAGTTGGAATATGTTTTCATGAGAAGATAGGTAGAGTAGATTCACCGACGTCGCTGCTGGTACGGGTGAGGCCTGGGAAATGACCACACACACACGCACTCAGACACTTCTTCATTTCCAGACGCACCCACAGAGTGGAAAAAATGAAGCAGCCAGCGTCCTTCTCACTTTTAAGTGCTGCAGGAATGCGGCCGTTGCGAAGGAAAAACGCCCTTTCAAGAGGGTGCGTAAAAGTAGAGGCATCAATGACCGGAGGAATATCACATCCTGAGAAGCCTCGAACTGATGCTTGGGGAGGTAGCGAAAGACTGCAAACCACACAGGGAGATGAGCAAAATTGTTGAAAGGAGACAGTTAAAGCGACCATCATTAGCTAACTGTTTGTTACGTGAAAGCTGGCGGCTTTCAAGCAATGCAGCTTCATTTCACATCCTCACATCTCCTCCACTCCGCACTTTCATATTCGTTAGAGCGCCGCGAAGGCTGCGTGCTATCCATCTGTCCCTCCAACCAATGGCTCTCTCAAGTGACAGCAAAGCACACCGCTGCTGCCACAACCCCAGCTAGTCACTTAATTACAAATACCAACTTCTTCCATATCTTCACAACTTCCTTCCTTTCCCTTCTCAATTGTTCACGGAAAGCAACATGCTTCAGGCTCCACCAAAAGATAAAGCACCGCCCGAAAACGTACTAACTAGAAAGTGCGCAATACGGGTGACGCATGTCGTCGTCAGACCTCCTGAGCTCTTCTTACTGCACCACCACATGCAATTCCGCTACTAAAGACGTGAAGCATTACATAGCGCAACCAAGAGGAAGGAAGGAGTAAGATGAGTGAGTGAGTGAGTGAGTGAGCGGTTGCGGTGATGCGTGTTATGGGGCGTCGTTGGACGGGTTCTCCTTCAGCCCTTAAGCTTCTTCTGCTCCCGCGTGGTGGTGTGTGTTGACAGGATCGATGAATTTTAGAGAATTCGTAGGCGACCTAAACCACCACCATCTTATCAAGCCGTTTAATCTGGCAGATTGTGCTTACTGACTTAAGCACAGTGCCCTTTGCTTGCTTCTTGGTTCGTCAATAGACGTATAAAAGGGGGGAAGGGAGTTAACCGAGCTACAATTTTACTTTGTTGTCTTGTGCAAGTACATGTGCATGTACATGACTGTTAATTAAATGACTCCATGCACACTCTCTGCCCGGTAATTTTTTTTTTCCAGAAAAACGGTGCAGAACATTCGGCGCATATGGCTACTGGTAAGCATTTAATTTGTAACTTCGTGCAGGTCCGGAAGTTTATTCCAGATTGGCAGGTCTTTCGAACTTTTATGTTAGTTAGAATTTAGGTTTAGGAGAGGATGGAGAAATTGTTATTAATTATTACAACCATCAAAATTTGCATCAGTTGGGCACATCATCTCTTTTTGTACAAGTTTCATTTTTTTCAAGCATCAACGACCACTCCAACGGATAAAATTTTATGTCGATATTTTGCGAATAATATCTGTCGTGCAGGTTCCTCATGTCCATTTTCACACGACCGTAATTGTAAACCAGATCGCACATGTCGGTACTATGTTATTGGGAAATGTGCTTTTGGTACTTCTTGCAGGTGCAATGCTTCGTTCATTTTTTCATTCAGCTAGTAGTACCTGAATAGACAGACTGCTTTCATTAGACCATCTAACATTCTAGCGATAGAATTCGCTTGATGCTGGCTGTGATGTATTTGTGTTAGGAGTGCATCATCTATGCTGACATAAGAGAATTCTAACACACGTGCAGTTGTTAATGGTATGAAGTGCTTCTCAGGTACGATCACAAACGACCACCGTTAGATGGGGTTAAGGCAGCGAGAAGTTCTCCTCGTTTAGCAGGAAATTGCGACTCAACCAAAGGTGGGTAGCAGTGTTTCTAGTCAGTCATATATTATCATTAACGCTTTCTTTCATATGATCAGTAAGAAATGTGAGATACAACAGGAGAAAAACAATTGTATTTAGTGGGTACAATCACAGTGGACTAATGAGTACGAGAGGAGTTAATGAACTTGATTGTTTACTGGTGATGTGATGTACAAGCAGTGTGGTGGTTATTGGTTATTCCAGCCATGGACAATGGTTGCAGCAGTGACAACAGAACAACTGTAGAAGTGGAAGGAAACCGGAGCAGTTACGTGTTTTCCGTTGATGCGGCCGAATTTGTTCCCTCTTGGAAAATGACAGCGTTAGACGAAGTTAATACTGTTGCTTCGCGGTATGTGCACGTACAGATCTTATGCAAATGGTGAATTATTCGTTCATATAAAATGAAATAAAGGAATGTGGAATTTGTAGATCGTCTTCACATCCACTACCGTTATGTCCCTATTTCGAAACGGGGGAGTGTGACAAGGGTGATAAATGCCAGTTTGTTCATGGTGATGTTTGCGATCTTTGTAATGTTCCTTGCTTACATCCAATGGATGCAGAACAACGCGCACAACATCGACGGGAATGCATTGACGCTCATGAAGCTGCCATGGAAGAAGCGTTTGCTGAAGCACGCTCAGCTGATAAAATGTGTGGTATATGTATGGAAAACATTAGGCAAGTGAATGCTCTCCTTTTTAGTGAAGGCAGGCGAAGGAACTTTTATTTTTAAACACAAGATTAATTTTGATTATCATACGTAAGCATGAGAATATGTCCACTTTCAGAGATATAAAGAGCCGTTTTGGAATCCTGGAAGGGTGCAAGCACTGCTTTTGTTTAGACTGTATTCGGCGGTGGCGCCGAAATCAGAATGATCATTTTGAGAAGAAAACAGTTCGCAGTTGTCCTGAATGTCGCACTCATTCAGATTTCGTCATCCCTGGTTTGTGATCTGCATTCTGCTCTATCATAACAAAACGAAAATGTGTTGCTATATGTGGTAATATAAAAAAATATTTTGTTTAGAAAGATATTATGGGCTTAAGTTCGATTAAATATTTTCCATTTTATGGAAAAGAGAATGCGGACGTACGTACATGTTGCAGCCACATACTGGGTCGAGGATCAAGCAGACAAGGATGATCTGATTGCTAGATTTCGTGAAAATACAAAACAGAAACAATGCAAATATGTGAAGGAAGGGTATATTGATGATTGTCCGTTTGGGAACAAGTGTTTCTACAAACATGAATTACCAGATGGCACCATCGTGGAGGGCGATAGCCCACGAACTCTTCAAAGGTTCTCATACGTAAAGTTACTTCCAGCTAGTTGTTTTGTTTGATATTCATGGAAGGATGGTGATATGTAACGTTTTGCAGACGAAGACGACCGTTCTATCACGAAGGATGGTCACTTTTTGATTCAGACTCAGAGGATGATTTTTCGAGAATTGCAGAGGGCATTATTAGCCAAGTCAGTCTCGTTTAGAATCATTATGAAGTGTTTCCATTCTCACCCATTGCACTTATCGTTGACAGTGCTAGACATTATTTTTCAACACCTTTAAAATCATATTCGAGGAATAGTTCGTTGTTATGGGTTTCTGTTCGCTTCTTTTCCTTCCTGTTATTCTATGGCAAACTAGCACCGTTCTGTTTTTGTGCACTTGAATTTTGTTTGCCGCTTTTTGCGTTCTAACTGCTAACGTGTTTATTTTTTCACTGGACTTTATATTGTGTTTCGGTTTGTAAATTTTCCATCAGGAATAAGTTGAGCATAAGTGGTATTATGCTGTAATGTTCGGCCTATTTTTCATTGGCCTATTTATTTTTTTTTTGTGTCAAACTAATGTTCTAGTGTTTGTTATTGGTTTCTAATGAGGCGTTATTCCAGTTAAATCTGGTGTTCATATTTTGAGATCGTATAATTGTTTTCCTATTCATTTTTTTGTTCGACGGTAAGATGTCCTTCAATGATTTCCCTGAAAATAGTTCTGAGTCAGAACTCTATGTTTCCAAACGTTTAAAGAAAACTTAAATTTAAATAAACTTACATGGAAAAATTGAAAGTTTTACTTCCGTATTTTTAATTTAAGTACAACTGCGTCAGTCGAAAGAAGTGCTTAATTTGGTGCAATCGAAAGTGTCTACTGCTCTTTAACAGATATCTATATCAGCTGAAAGACATTTTAGGCTGAAGACTCGCCATCCCTCTACCGTGTAGTTGGAATCATTGTCTTGGTGATGGCTTCGATTGAGTATGGTAAATGAGTAACAAAACTAAAATTAAATTTGGCCTGCGTTAGATTGAAACCTGATATGTTGACACTGAAAATGAGTGGCAGGGGAAATTGTTAAAAACGGAATTGATTAACCGTACGAATGTGGAAAAAAGTGAGATGTAGTGCAGAATTCGTCCTGAGATTATTTCAGTTCTTGTTTGCTGTATAAGACACTGGAAGGGTTCATGTATTCATGTACGTTCCGATACTGAACAGCAAAGAAAAGGCTCGAGAATTGATTGATGTCGTTAGAGAACAAACTGATGCTCCTATAAGAACATGTATAAATACTGTATCGATCATTCTGAGTAGTTTACTGCGGGATTTGCCAGATGTATATAGTCTTCACATTATAAAAAATGATTTGGAAAACGACGATTTAATCGATGTCGACAATTGCTATGATGCAGAAGTGTTGAAGCAGCTCATCGCCAGCATAACAAGTTACATTGAGGATAAGTGTCAGGTATACCACCGATTTACTGTTACTGTTGTCATCGATAGTCGTAAAGCTGCATTCAAGCAAGCTTTGAACTAGGATGGAGGGAAACATTATATATTACTTTAGACAATATTTTGCAGCTCGATTGGTCTATTCGGGATGACGAAGCTGTGGTGGTTAAATCTCTGCAACAATTTTCTGGATTTCTGGTAACGTAATAATATAGCACTGGTCTGTGGTCTTATGGTTATGCATCGAAATTTTAATGCTTTCCAAATTCAATTTTATTAATGTTCAAATATTTAAAAAATTTACTCCGAACTTACTGACCTGTTGAAGAGAGGGGATCCAATACAGCATATGATGAAGAATTAATTGTCTTGTGAAATTCAAATTGTAGAAGAAAGCTGATATTCGAGTACCCATGAAACGTTTTCGTCAGGACGATTATGCCTTCATTGAGCAACTCGTTTCACTTTACCAAATGGTAAGTTTTCATCCCGAAACAGTCCAATGTAGAAGTGGTATAAAACAGTTCTTCAAAACTCTACATTAGTGGAATTCATTACCTTTGCTATCTTTTAGGAACTGAAGAAATCAGTACGCATCGAGCTTCTTTCAACGTTTCACTCACTTTGTTTGTTGGACCGTTCAGTCATAATAATGCTGCTTTGTGGACAATTGCCAGTACTACTGGTGTTGCAAAATAATTTCTCTTTGCCACTTACCGAACTTGATATATCAACTTTGCAGTTGCTTTCTGTATTGTTTTCGACTGGCGAGAAATTCCCCACCTCACATTACGTTAAGTTTCATTTTCTTTCATTTTCTCACTCGTCTTATATAACATTGTCAAATTCAATAATTTTTTTCTGAATAAGATAGCTGTTAACATTTAAAGCTACGAAGGTGACATTGTACAAATTTTCCAATTCTTTTGAACATTACTGGTATTCTTTTTCAGATGCTCTGAATTTGGAATTCTTGACGAAAATAGTCTCGATAATAGAAGATTTTGCAGACGCTTTTCAGTTCATTTTATCATTCAATGTCCATTTTGAGTCAAATGAAAGTACTGTTATTCAGGCTTTGCATAAGAATCCTCCACCTACATTTGGTCAATTACTCACAGTACAGTTGAACCTATGCAGAGCTGACAGTAAAGGTAGGTGCATGGGTTGGTTAAAAATAGCCGCAGAATCCTTTATTCGAAAAATTTCAGTAACAAAGCTACCGTAGTCTATTCTATTTCTAAATGGAATGCTCGCTGTTGTCTGGATCTTGTAATACCGTCGATTTTTACTTTGAGTTCGTTCTTCAGATTTACGCGCAGTTAAATTGTTGATGGACATTTTTTGTGTATCAGATGAGCTCATTGCGATTCTTTTTTATGATAACGATTTAAAAGTTCTTTATGGCATATTATGTCAAGATTTGATCGACACAAACGAAACACAGGTGCAGCTTTATTAATAGATCCACAAATTCTGTTGTTTTCAGACTGCTACCTATTTTCGACATAATTCAAAAGTAAACTGTTTAGAAAATGGCGATGATACTGCAAATAATGACAAATATGGAAGTGATAAAACGATGCGGCCTTACTCAAGAAGTATATGCATCAGTGAAAACTTTTCTTCTGATTCATGAAACAGAACTGGAGTTAAGACACTGCGCGGAATCCATCTTGCAACAGGTCACCAAACAACAAACAAATTTACCCCTCGCAATGTAGTATTCGATGTGCTAAAAATTTTGCTGCAATGCCTCTTTTTATGTTTCAAGTATTAAAAGAAATATTTGTTGCCAGTTGTAATGCCCTTTGTCCCGTGTTGTAAACTTTTAGTCTGCAACAGCTTCACTATGTGATCTAAACTAATTGGGTCAGGACGCTTAATCAATAACGAGGTTAAAAAGCGTAACAAAAATTTTGTGATTCTTTAATACTAGTTCGTTAGCAGTGAAATAAAACTGGTAAAGATGTATTGGAAATGTCGCATCTTCGTCCTCCAACCTACATTCATATTCAGAGTGACAACCGTTAGGGAGTGGGAAATTTGCTTAGCTATGTGTGAAAGATTGGCGAAGCAACTTCTTCTTTTGCGGTGTCCTGAATATATGCGAAAAATAGCTGAGATGAAAAAGGTGGGATAGTGCTATGGATGGCGTTATTTAAGCTAGGTAGTCTATGTGTTCTTGAAGAGACCATGTTATTCATAATCAGTTTTTTTTGTTACTATGTGTTTGCTCCTGTCAAAAGTAACACTTACTCTAATTATGGTCTTAACAAAAATTTGACGTAACATCGTAACGATTCAATTAACGTAAAATGTCCTCGGAGTTTACACAGATTGATAGGATTTCTAAAATTTCAAGCACTTTTGTTTCTGGTTTCAACATAAGATGGCCATCTTTTCAGATGGTTACACGGCTTGACACACAACATTAAACGAACAACTTTTTTCAAACCTTTGTGAGCTGTTTTATTTGAAAAAAAAATGAGCACTGGACAGCGTTATAGTTCAACATGCTTTTAAAGTGAACCGTCGCAATACGTAGGTTAGGTTTTACTGATTCATTTCCTGTGTTTTTCGTGGCAAATTTATAAATTTTAACGGATCTCGTCTTTCTTTGTTACTGCCAGCCTACCATAACTTTCAGTAATGAAATGTTTCACATTTTTCACAGTAAGCATTTTTTGATTTTAACGTTAGCATCATATATATATATATATATATATATATATATATATATATATATATATATATATATATATATATATATATATATATATATATATATATATATATATATATATATATATATATATATATATATTATAGGTTCACAGCTAAATAAGTCTGGAACAGGAGTAGGAAAAGTTGAGTCGACATTATTTATTTGCAAACATAGACACGATATACACAGTTACTCAAGACAATGACGACTGTTGTGTATTTTATTTAAATTTCTATAAAATACATATTTTATTTAAGTTCTATAAAAAGTTATGAACACAGGAGATTAAATCAAATGATTTAAAAATCATCAAAATGCAAATGAAAGCACCTACGCGACACTTATGAAGTGACATATTTAGCGCTAAAACTGACTTAGATGCAGTTTGGAATAAAAAAATATCGAAGAGTAAGAAAATGGCTTATGGCAACAGTAACAAGTGGTTAGCGTCATAGTACAACTAAAAAATCGGAAAATTCACAAATGGTAAATTTCTCAAAGTTGACAAAAAGCTTTCATTGGATTAAGAACTCCTCGGCAAAAGTGGACAATATGATCTGTGAAGAGCGTTGGGAATTCAGCACGTTTATTTGTTTGTTTGTTTATTAGAAACGGTCACGTTCGTGCTGCCAATTGTTTTTGTGAGGAGCTTCTCTGATTCTGTTCACCAAGCTATAGTGTCGATTAGGAGATGTAGGATGCCTTACTCTTCGTTGACGAAGAGTATTATGAGTAATTGTTTGTTTATTCGAGGAAGCAATACCTTTACCAGAACTATGGAGCAATATCAGTAATCATCTACAATGTAAGTTCACCTTTGGGATACTGTCACAGTAAAAATTTGAGAGTTTTTATTTATGGAATATTTCGGATTCTCCATGAAGATTGATTTCGCAGGAATCATGTTTAATCCGATATTTTTCATGCTGGTTTATTGTGTTGACTTTATTTGTTGAATTCGATTCCTTGTTGATCGATCCAGTTGTTGATGCACCGTATTTGTTCGACACACGGTATGGTTCTGCGTCTTTTTTCTTCTCATCATTCCTTTTCTTTTTATCCAAACTTTAGATGATGAAGGCGGTAGTTACTTTTCTTTAGACGTTCTATTCTTCAAAAGTAGGCTAATTCTGACACTCATTACCTCATTGATCTTCATTACAGAACTGTAAAATCAAGCCAATTGAGTTAATGCATCGATTAGCGTGCGCACTACATGGCTGCACCAGTTTTTTTACTATCATCGCCCCTTCAGCTTGAACAATGAATTTCAGTTCATCAACATTCGGAACATAAAACATAACCGTAGAACTGGAAAAACAAGAAATACACTTCCCGAATCACTCACTTTCCAAGTGCATCCTACGAGTGCATTTCGCTGTTCGAAGTTTACGAATGCATACAAATGCAAAACTCGTTCGCTGGTATTTGTTACGTCTGATGTCTACTGTAGTATGTTCGCTGTGTGTAGTAGTTCAAGCTTCTAGAACATATATGTATGCTGGTAGTTTTGACAAATGATTGATTAAACAAATTTTGACATTTTCCAGAATGAAAGTCGGTGTAGGAAATTGCAAAGAGGGAATAGTGAGCCTGATAATTTGTGATGGCTGTATATCGCGGTGACCTGATGGTGGTTGCTGCACCCGATTGCTTGTCTATCGTATTTGAAACTGACGGTGATTCTCCATCCACCAATGGTTTGTTTATGCCTCAGTCGTAATTCCTTATCTGATGCAATACTGATATCGTAATGCTAGGTGCACATTGGTAAGAGAACAGGTTTATTTCAACAAACAATTATTTGAAATGTCTTCACTAAGTTTTTAACGATGTTGTGAACCCGTGTACATGTCCTTGGGAAAAGTCCTAGCAGCTATACACTGGATAACTTTCGATCTGGGTAGTATGTGTTTCGGTTACAAAAATTTGATTGTCCTATTGCCATTTTCATGACAACAGTAATTCTAACCTCGTGTACGTCAACCGAGTGCATATGAAGTTTGTTACATTAGGACCGTTGTTGCGATCAAGTAGAAAGTTTACTTTTCAATATCTTTCAGTGACAACAAATGTGTTTGTTCATTTTGCTGATGAAAAGGATAAAGCAATGTGCAGCAAAGATATGCCCATGGGCAGACAGGTTTTTCACTTTCGGTTAATCTTTTTAGTAAATCCATTTGACTAGTGGACCACTGAGGCTGCTTACTGTTACGTATCAATAGTTAGTTACATAGGACCACATTCGAACATTGGATATTCATTCGACCAGTGGAAATAATGTTATGCTTGTTGTCTAGAACTTTTTCAGAATTCTGTACGTTATAAGTCAAGCAATTTTCGTAAATAAGTAATAGACAGACTAATATGATTATTGATCAGAGTCATTGGATCATTATTTTTTTCAAAAAAGTAGTGGACAGATTTCGTGACTTTCTCTATTTTGTATTTTTTTAGGTCAGAAAGTCGTCTATTTCGCAGATGGTAATGGTACAAATGTTAAAAAATGGTATGCAGCCAGTGCAGAAGAGTGCTGTTGATTTCTTTTTCTTGCAAATACTGGGCGAAGGTTGTTTTTCTACGGTAAGACTTGTGAGATGCGAATGTACGACATTAGTCTCTTATATGTTACGACTATTTTGAGCTTATAGGTGTATCGTGCTCGTGAAGTATCAAGTGGAAAGGAATTTGCTTTGAAAGTGCTCAACAAAGATTTGATTCGACGACATGATAAGGTACTCGTTTGGGTTTTTCCACCAGCGAAGAAAACTGAACGGACGTTTACTGTAAAATAATGCGAGTGAATAACAAAATTTTCATAAACAATCAGAAGTACTTACTCTTCAAGGTCGTAGCGGTTATGCGTGAGAAAGACATAATGACTTCGTTGACATATTTGCATGGCGGACATCCATATTTCGTGTCCTTATATTGCACTTTCCAGGATCCCACTCGTCTTTGTAAGTTTTTGCATTATCTTTTGCTCATTTGCTTGTTACTTCTGCTTTCGGATCATTCACGAAACATTCTTAAGATCATTTTTAGACTTTGCTATGACCTATGCGAAAAATGGCGATTTGTTAACATACTTGCACCGTCTTGGTTCCTTTGATGAAGACGTAAGTTACTATTCTACGTCTTCTATTTATGTGATATAGCAGCAGTTTTCTCAATTTAAGTTAGAAAATAAAATATACTATTAATTCACTGTACTCTGATCTGCAGTGACGAGAATGCAAACATTTCGTTCTTTGATTTATAATTGTATAGGTGACCTTGTTTTATTCGGCTGAACTTGTATGCGCGATAGATGTGCTCCACAAATGTGGCATCATTCATAGGGACCTGAAACCGGAAAATATTTTGCTTGGAGAAAATTGGCACATAATGTTATCTGATTTTGGCACAGCGAAATTTATTGATTCAGAAAAAAGTAAGTTAAACATCAATTATATGTTGAATATAAAGCTAGTTAACATCATTTCTCATCATTTTTGAAATTACAGATGAAACAGATACGAAAAGTGCTCTTCAGGAAGAACACCACCGTAGTCGATCAACTTTCGTTGGTACTGCTCAGTATCTTTCACCAGAAGTACTGGTGGATGGAGAAGTTGGCCCATCGTTAGTTTAACAATATTTTAAATGAGTCTTTGAAAGGGTTATAATCATCAGTTTTTACTCTTTCCAGGTGTGATTACTGGGCTTTGGGTGCAATAATTTTTCAAATGGTATCTGGATTGCCACCATTTCGGGCGATTAATGATTACCATACTTTTCAAAAGATTCAGAAGTTGGACTACAGCTTTCCTGAAGGTTTTCCTGACCTTTCCAAAGATCTGGTTCGAAGATTTTTGGTGCGTTTTAATAGTTATATCAAGTTTTATAACTCATTAATTGCCGATTTCAGTCTTTTTATGAGCGTTGTTGTCGTAACACTGCGCAATTTTTGTTTCAGGTATTTGATCCTAATAAACGCCTCGGTTCTGAAGAGACAGGCGGAAGTGAGGCTGTTCGTTCTCATCCATACTTTGCCACAATTGACTGGAATAATTTAATTACAAAAACACCACCGCCTTTTAAACCATATTTACCGGCCAGTTGTGGTGAACCAGCTTTTCATAGCGATTACCATTTTCCAGAAGATATAGAACCCGGTCTAGATGATGCAGCAGTAACCCGCTTGCTAGGCCTTTCTTTAAAAAATTTTTGTTCTTGGTTTGTTTTGTTTTGTTCATTAATGGAGAGGAGACACGAATTTTCAAGACTTATAAAAACTTTATTTCAGCCAAAATAAAGGTGATTTTGGGACAGAAGAACCAGAGTCAGTTGGACTGCGTGAAAAAAAGCTAAATATTCAACGAAAAGAACATAAGTACCATCGTTTTGTGGAAGGCAATTTGATCATTAAAAGTGGTTTACTGGATAAAAAGAAGGTCAGTCTCTGTTACATGCATGAGTTAATTACGCAGCCTCTATATTTTGGGAGGGAGGAAGAAATGGAAGGATTTCTGGACCTACTGCACATATCTGTTCCTTTTTGCTGTACGAGTACATTTCACCAGCTTCATATGTAAATTTTATATTTAGTGTGCTTGGGTGTTGATAGCTTGGTTTAGGGATTGTTCGCGAGAAGACGAATGTTTTTACTAACAGAAGGCCCACATATATTTTATGTGGACCCAATAAGTATGGAACTAAAAGGCAAAATACCGTTCTGCCGGAAGTTACGAGTTGAGGCAAAAAATTTCCGAACTTTCTTCGTGCATACGGTTTGTAATTACATTTTTTTAGCAAAAAAGAGAATGACAGGTACTATTGGTTAGGCAACAAATTATTCGGAGGAGTTAATTCGATTGGTAATATTTTCAGCCGAGCCGTACTTATTATTTATTTGATCCAGAACGAAATGCGCTAGAATGGTGTAAAGCAATCGAAGCTTTGCGTGAGCAGTATTTGAATGAATTACCAGAGGAGCCGGATTCCGTAGGCAGTAAAAATACTAAGCGACGATAATGATGCTTACATCAAGTGCATGCCGCTTCACACCACCTTTTTAGAAAATATTTTCAAATTTATATGATTCTGAGTGAGTGGTTTACATTATGTGAAATCCAGGTATGTGTAAGGAATTTGTACAACTTATCAGCGCTGATAGGGGACTAGCATATATATTTGCATAGTGTAGATTCGAATAATTACTTAAACTCTGAAGTGATGATACACAGAAAAACGAAGAAACGTTTTGTATGGAACTATGATAGTCATTTTTTATTTGAGCTCCCGGTGTTGTTCGCTGTTCCGGTTATCTGTAGAATTCCGTGGGGGACTTTTTTTTTACATCTCTGTATTCCTGTCTTTCAACAAGTACTTGTTATTTATACTATGAGATTTTTCGTGATCTTATTGGTACTGCATTGAAGAAATAATGTTACTTAAATAGGATACTTATACTTTTTTATGGCATGCTCTTTGTTTCGATTTTTAAAAATATGACGTATAAATATTTTTAAGCAGTGTTTTTGTAATATATAAAACATGGCTTCTGAATAAGTATATATTTAGGTCTCACAATATACAGATAAATCGAGTTTTGTTTGCTTCCTCATATCTCTAACATTAATCAATGGCTGCATGTAAAGATCCGGATAGTGAGAACAGACCGTAGCAAAATAGTTGTGTGTCGATCCTTTGAAGTCAATTGTTCAGTTACTACAGTATGGAATATTCGCAACTATAGAGAACAACAATGGATCAAAATAAGAATGGTGAACGTAAATGTTCTGTGCATC
The DNA here is from genome assembly GCA_963070105.1 of Litomosoides sigmodontis. Classification (NCBI taxonomy): domain Eukaryota; kingdom Metazoa; phylum Nematoda; class Chromadorea; order Rhabditida; family Onchocercidae; genus Litomosoides; species Litomosoides sigmodontis. The sequence continues at coordinate 10,804,612 of OY718806.1, forward strand.
CATCGTTTTTAGGTGTGTGTGATTGTTTTGGGAAGGAGTTGATTATGCATTCCATCGATTCACGAATTTGTGATAGATATATGTACTGCACTATTTTGACCTATTCAGTTACTGCCGTCTACAGATGTGAAGTATTCAGTTAGCTTCAACAATATTTTTTCATCTAAATGAAGAGTTGGTGCCTGTTTCATGTCTAGAGTGTCAGCCGACTCGTGATGAGAAGTGCTTTTTTGTTTTATATTCATAGACCCGCAAGAAGTTTTATTTCTAAAGATTTATCGGGAATTTAAATCGATTCCAATACGGATAGAGGAGTAAGCAAAGGAACAGTAAGTAATGAGTGAGGATGAATGAACAGTCATCGGGCAGCAGAGAATTTGCCAGAGCAGGAAAAGCATGAGAATGAAATCAGTGGCAATGGATGGGCACCGGATAAGTCCAGTGTATATATTGGTAGACTGATTGAGCTAGAGTTGAGTAGCAAGAGAACTGGTTACACGTGAGAAGGAAGGAAGTTACATGAAGAGAGGAAATTGAGGGTCAAGATGACACATGAAACAGAAGAAGCATGCGGCGGGGGGCAGGGGGCAGGGGGGGGGGGTAGGCAAGTCAAAAATTATGTGTAGGTGCGGATGTGTTGGCTGTAAATAGAGAAGAAGCCTACAAAACGATTCATTGCCTTGTGTGGTGCTAGGATTGACTTGGGACACATAAGCAGCACATGCACACGTCCACCCTACTTAGAGAAGAAGGAGGAGGAGTAGGCGGTGAGGCTGTGGCTGTGGCATGAAGCACTCTGAGAGCTACTACTGTTGATCTGTGGAGGGCAAGATGCTGTGTGGAATCCCTAAAAGATTATTCTTATCTGGCATATTGTAGCAGCTCATTGAAGTGCATACTTTGATCTAGTAGTATAAAGTAATGTTGTCGAAGCTGCAGATATCTCCTGTCAAAACAAGGCGAGAAATATACCTGGACTTGAAATTAGCATCAAAGAATTGTTCCTGCACAGGAGAACTTTACTGCTCACGGAAGACAATCAATCCTAACACGACCAACACTCATTCAGCCCACCGTCAACTTGTTGGACGACGACAGAACAATCTCTTTTCGGTGAGGATGTTAGTAGTTGCCGCTCATCCCTTCACACATCTCTCTCGAGCACACTACAGTTTCGGAGTTGTTGAGGAAGCGCTAAAACAGTGTTGTAATTGCACTTGCTCATCATACTACCATTTTCCCCATTTAGCTGCTCATCAAATCCGTCTCAGTAGAATGGGAAAACGGAAGTGTTATATGAATGTTCAGGTAGAGGACGCACGCATATGGCATGTATTTGTATGCTTTCCCGGAAGAAAGATACGTGCTCCGAGAAGTGGTGGTGCATTGAGACACACTTAATGATTTGCCATGTTCGAAATAAAGCACTTCATTTCTTCCATTCATTACGGAATGCAATCCTTTAAATAAAACTTTAGTAAAAAAGTAGCAGATAGCTGTGCCCTTACTTGTTTGTTCATCTCGCCATCAGTTTCATTTCATTCAAGTCATCCGAACATTTTCTGTATATCGCCCTCCCTCGTTTGCCGCTATTAGCCTTTGAACTCTATTTCGGTTGTTTCAATAATATTCGTTGATTAGAATTGCTATCGATTTGAAATGGTTTTCCTTTTCATCATCAAACTTTTCGTAATGCTCATATGACACCATCCAAGTGTTGCAGTAGGAAGGAAGTAATGAATGATCAGACCTGTAGATTCAGACCCAGATCCAAGGCAGCACGAGACCCTGTACTATTATGTTGCATAATTCCTTCTTGCTTTTCAGCTGCTCTTAGATTTACTCTCCCTAGCAATATCATTTAATAATCAACGCTCATGTTACTAACAACATTTCCTAGATGAAATGTGTGAAATATCGAAAACTAGTTGGAAATAAATAAGTTTGCGAATTGGTGGTATCAAACAAAAATATGCGTAAAATACACAAGCGAGGAACCGTATAATGTTAAATGCGCTATTTCTTTTCTTAAAGCGTGCACCTTCAAAATTAAATTAATACATGAAATATCCGGATCTTTAATTGAATCAAACGTTCCTATCATATAATAATGGAAGTCGATCTTTTTGTGAAGGCTTTTAAACCCATTTTTCTTCCTTTCTCCGTGAACTATTTGAATAAAATACAAAAAAGTATCCCTTTCCTCCCAAATCAACTGACCCATTTGAATTTATTTACTCCGCTTTCCAACTTTATTCTCAACTGTTTGCCAGCAGCTTGCTTTAGTAGTTTCGGAAGTATTTGTCAAATTTCAATTTGATGTTTGCAATCCAGCCTGTAATGATGGTGATATATTATCTATAATTCCTCCTTTAACCAAAACTCCTAAAACTCCAAGAAGATTGGGTTGGTGAGATGAGATGAAGTCGGCAAAAGGAAATCTCTTAAGCGTAAACAGAGAAATCTTTCATTCAATTAACTGTCTGCAGCGCAAACTGCTAATGCAGTACCAGCTATTATTGTATTAGCAGCTACTACTGCAGCACAATTTCATACAAAAAGAAAGACCGTCGTGTAGAAAAATAAGGCCTGTCTCTCTTCTTGCCATGAGGTTTTGACTGTGCTCATCAACTGCTACATGTATCTTCATTTGTTTCGCCACTTTTGACACTGTAGTAACTGACTGAAAAGTAATGTGTCGTTGGCGCTTTATTGCTTGTTTACAATTACAATGGAGGAAATTCAAACAATTCGTCTGGAAAACGGTTCCTCACAAAAAGCTAGCTTTTCCTCGTCAGTTCTTGCAAGCCAATCCTCAACATTTCAGCCAGGTGCGTTGCCTAACAACTGCATTGCCGCATGTCAACTTCACAAATTCCCAGTAATAGCACGTTCTCACCACTTCAAACCACTCCGTTCACCCTGGCTGTTTTTCCTGCTAATTGCTCAAGGCTCCCCCCCAATCACTAGCCACTCCATGACCATGACTAGGCAATTTCCAGAACTACCTCGCCTTCACAAATTTACGCTCCAGTAGCAGTGCCAAGACAGTTCACAGTTCCCATTAAGAGGTGAGCTGACTCTGCCACCACTTTGTGTCAAAAGCGCACGAAATTCATAAGTACACACGGCACACACTGAAATGTGTAACGCATGTGCTTAGGCATCATATTTCATGGAAAAGACTGCTCTTTCTATAGCATACTTTAATCTCAAAATCCGTTTTAGACAATTTTAGAATGCATTACCAGCGCATGAAGAAATTACTGGTTATGCAAAAAACATTTACCGGTCTCGGTAACCTGGATACACTCTAAGTGGTGGTGTAATTGCTTGAAATGTTACGAGCTCACCCTGCTCCACTGGACTGCTGCCTCCAGAAGTCATTATCTCGCTTTATGGAGCGAATTGCTTATTAATTGTCGCTCGCGCTGCTATTATTCTTGCCGAGCAACCACACAACTTTACGCCCTTTTACCAGTTGTGATCCGCGAACAAGTCCCACGCCAAATATGAGGTTGGTCTATTTGAAGACACTCATTTCAAAGAGTTAACTGACAACGAATCAGTCCTTGCTTTCATTTTCAGAGCTAATTTGGTGTCAGCTAAATATCGGACACTATCCGACCGACCGACGTATCCATCCACCATCTCTTTTCACCATTCTCAAATTATTCTTTCGTCAGTAGAAATTGCATAAAGCCCAGCGCGTTTCTAACTGTCAGAAGAATATGGACTACCACTCACACGAGTGGTGATTACGTGGCACTTGTCATTTTTCTCTTTCCTCGCCTTGCAAATAAGTACACACAATGTTGCTACTGTGCAGATTAAATTCAGCAGAGAAACAGCAATGGCTCGCAACCGACATACTGATGACATTCTAAATGTCAACGTTGGCGGCAAACGTTATACAGTGCGGCGAACCGACCTGCTAGCAGATCCGAAAAGTAAACTGGCGGAATGGTTCAAACCTGGTACTGTCAAGCAAATTGCTACTGATAAAGGAGGTTAGCATACAACTTTGCACTTCATGTTCGCCAACTGTGTAAAGTCCTCGAAGAAGAGGAGCAATGTGCATGATAATGTGCTCATCGAAGTTCACAATTTCAGGTAATTATTACCTGGATCGCGATCCAAAATCTTTTCGCCATATCCTTGCATATCTGAGACTAAAGAAAGACAAATTTGTTCTATCACTGGCATTACCTGCAAAACCGGACAATTTGGCAAAGTATATCAGTAAAATTGCTACACTGGGCCTAGCAGACTATGCTCCTGCAATCTTAAAGAACCTCCTGACATTCATTCTTTTAAACCATAAATCAAGATTTCACATTTATTATCAAAGAATCACTAATTCAGCGGGGTCACACTTAACGAGGTCAGCCATCAGTTTTACTTCCTGCTAAGAATCACTAAAAATTTGCATATCCAGGTTGGTTGCTGAATGTGAAGCACTGAATATTATTGAGCTAAAAAATTTGGCACTTGATGTTTTACAAAAGTATCAGCGTACGGAAGAACAGCACTACGTGACAAGTTATGTACAAATTGTTCTTCGTGACTACGAAGCATGGCAGTTTGATCATGAACAGGTAATTGTATTTATCCATAAATTATTTGCAAATTTGGATCAACCGTACCATTTGGCAACGGAAGCACTAACAGCGATGTTGTAGAAGAATTGCATAGGTTGCTGAAGTTTAAATGACATGAAATTGTAGAGTACAATAATGAAGAAAGGTAAAGGGGGTGGAAGCGCAGAGATGGAATTGGCAGTTACGTCAGCTTATGACGAATGGGACAACATGTAAACAGTGCGCATTCGATTCATGAAAACCCAAAAGTATTCTCAAACTATTCTTTCATTGCTTGCATCTAGAAAAAATTAGATAGAGAAATTCCATATCGCATTATAATTCAAATCTTCACTCAGCCCTCCTTGCGCGTGCCCACTCAAAACATTAGTTTGGGATGTGAAGGCCGGCGTACTTTCGGAAGCTTCTCTTTTTCTCTTTCGCAATACAACACCAGTGATGCTTGAAATTTGTCAATTTTAGCAGTAGTACGCACTAATTTCACGCTACCAAAACATAACATGCATTGTTTCATCTGCTAGTTTATGAAGTTTTCATTTGTTTGAAATTGAAGCAAAAAGTAAAATATATTTTCTATCAAAAGTGCCTCTTTATCTGTACGACTCGTGTACTGCACACACCCATCATCTTGCGCACGTTAGTTATTACACATAATTTTTGCTGTTGAGGGTTACGATCCCGCAATAACTCTCGCAGAACAGTCAATTACGTCATCGATGGTTTGGACATGTGTAATGATTAGAAAAAGTAACAAACACTTCTGTCGGAAACGCGAAATGAGTTTAGCACAAATCACGAACATCCATCCATAAATTACTCGCCAAAAACGGATTGTTCACAACTGCGCAGTCTTTGTCTTGTAATCAGTCCAGAAAAAGGCTTTGTCACTAATTGCACTAAAAATGGTAAGGGATTCATTCATACCAGTGAAAGTCGCGCAAGTGCAAACTTCTCCTCCCATCGAATATTCAATTATTTTCAGTACAACCGTTTTCTCAAGGAACAAAAGTCAGCGAAACGGATAAGGCATTTTACCGAAGTAAGCAAGCATTAATACTTCCAGCACACGAGCGCTCCTGTATTTCATCAATTTCCTGGTTCGTCATAGAACGGGTTGATAGGAGCGTTGATTATTCCAACTGCTCTTTAATGAGAGTAGTGAGAAGATAACTGAGAAGTGTGAGGAGAAGCGCCTTGACTTGCCTTGCCCTGCCTTGCCACCACGTCCATTTATTTTCAAAAGCAGTGGTAGAAAGCACTAACTACACTATGTTGCAATCACTTATATTCCAGAAAATAATATGCCTACTACTACTGCTTCTACTGCTACAATTTCCACTATTATTCAAATCGGTGTGTGTGTGCACCACACACACACACACACACACACACACACACAAACACACACACACACACACACACACAGACCTCTAGCATTTATGTACAGAGATTTTTTTTTCATATGCATGCATTTTACTCCTGTTCTTTTCATTTTCCCACGCTTTTTTCCTCTTTTCACTCACTTCTCTTTCTCTCTTTTTTCCTCTTATTTTTTCTTATTTTTTTCTCTCTATTTAACGATGCTCGTTATTTTCCATCCTCTCTCTCATATAAGGAAAGAAAGCGAGAGAGAGAGGGAGGTTGCATTAATACAGACGTACCCACACTGTCTCTGTCTATCTTTCGATCTATCCATCTGTTATATTATTTCTTACAATGTATATATTCATACATATACATATGTATATACACATACATCCCTTTTTTTCTTTTCCAGCAAAAACTACAAACAAAGCAATAACAATAACAATGACAATAATAATAATAATAATGATGATGATAATGATGATAGTGATAAGTTATCACTATCACTATTACTATCGCTATCATCATAATTATTCCTTAAAAAGATAAGCAAAAGAGCATAGAATTTAATAATAGCGATGCTTTTTTGTAAAATTTAAAAAAACGTAAAATTTGAAAAAAAATGTTGAAATTTCACGAAAAAACACCAAAAATTAGCATTTAGTGTTAAGTAATGGAAAATAGAAGAGAGAGAAAGAGAGAAAGTTCGATAAAAATGTGTAAAATCGAGAAATGGGAAATAAATCGAAATTTAAAAATAAGTTAAAATTTGAATTAGTTTTAAATTAAAATTTTAAATGTGAAATGCTGTGACGTTAATAGAGAGGTTCAAGTAGATGTATTGTTAGTGGAAAATTTAAATTGAAATTTGAAATTGAAATTTGAAGTTTTCGCTAACTTGAGCAATGGATTGTCTCGTGAAATGAAAGTTTCAGCAGGCGTGCAATCTAAAAAATTCGAGTGATTCTAACAGTGATGACGACATACGTGTACGTCGTGTTAGGATCACGAAATGTCTCTGGCGAGATGTGACATTCGAAGAAAGAGTGGCGGAATGCTCCGTTGTATATGTGTGAAGTTCTACGATGTTTTAAGCTTGAGAGGTGAAAAATTTCGCAAAGTGAAGTTTTGTTGTTGATAAGCGAAAGAATGGATTGAGTTTTTGGTGGAGAAAAAGCAAGAAATTTGGATTGATGATGAATGGACGAACTGCACACGGCGCAACAGGGCAACAAGTGACAGTGGTAGTGTGGCGATGCTACGCTACTGTTTGCTACAACGGTGGAGTGAATTTTGAAGCGAGAAATTCAATTATCACTGAGGTAGTGGTAGCAGTGGCAGTGGTCATCGTCATGGTCACGCTGCTTACTTGTTGCCAGCTGATGTGGCTGTTCGAGAGCGCAGAGTGCGTGCATCATCTCCCCGATTGATTCTGTCGGCGGTTATATGCTTGTCTCAAAGGCTAAGCCATGCATGTCTAAGTTCAAATAAACCTATAAAGGTGAAACCGCGAACGGCTCATTATAACAGCTATAATGTACTTGATGTTGACTGTCCAACGTGGATAACTGTGGCAATTCTAGAGCTAATACATGCACCAAAGCTCCGACTTGTTTGAACGAGCGCATCTATTAGATTAAAACCAATGGGGTGGTCATCAGCTGCTGCTGCTGGCCACCCGTTCAGATTGGTGACTCTGAATAGCTATTGCTGATCGCATGGTCTTGCACCGGCGACATATCTATCAAGTGTCTGCCTTATCAACTTTCGATGGTAGTTTATGTGCCTACCATGGTTGTAACGGGTAACGGAGAATAAGGGTTCGACTCCGGAGAGGGAGCCTGAGAAACGGCTACCACATCCAAGGAAGGCAGCAGGCGCGCAAATTACCCACTCTCAGAATGAGGAGGTAGTGACGAAAAATAACGAGACCGTTCTCTTTGAGGCCGGTTATCGGAATGGGTAAAATTTAAACCTGTTAACGAGGATCTATGAGAGGGCAAGTCTGGTGCCAGCAGCCGCGGTAATTCCAGCTCTCAAAGTGTATATCGTCATTGCTGCGGTTAAAAAGCTCGTAGTTGGATCTGCGTCTTAGGACCTGGTCCATCCATTGGATGAGAACTGGGCTCCTAGGCTACACTGTTGCCAGTTTTCCGTGCGTTGCCTTCACTGCGCTGCGCATGGTGGCTAGCAAGTTTACCTTGAAAAAATTAGAGTGCTCAACGCGGGCTAATGCCTGAATACTCGTGCATGGAATAATGAAATAGGATCTCGGTTCTATTTTGTTGGTTTTCTGATCTGAGATAATGGTTAAGAGGGACGGACGGGGGCATTCGTATCGCTGCGTGAGAGGTGAAATTCTTGGACCGTAGCGAGACGTACGACTGCGAAAGCATTTGCCAAGAATGTCTTCATTAATCAAGAACGAAAGTCAGAGGTTCGAAGGCGATCAGATACCGCCCTAGTTCTGACCGTAAACGATACCAACTAGCGTTCCGTTGGCGGTAAATACGCCTTGACGGGCAGCTTCCCGGAAACGAAAGTTTTTCGGTTCCGGGGGAAGTATGGTTGCAAAGCTGAAACTTAAAGAAATTGACGGAAGGGCACCACCAGGAGTGGAGCCTGCGGCTTAATTTGACTCAACACGGGAAAACTCACCTGGCCCGGACACCGTGAGGATTGACAGATTGAGAGCTCTTTCATGATTCGGTGGTTGGTGGTGCATGGCCGTTCTTAGTTGGTGGAGTGATTTGTCTGGTTTATTCCGATAACGAGCGAGACTCTAGCCTACTAAATAGTTTCTGAATTGCTACTGCTGCTGTTCAGGCAACTTCTTAGAGGGACAAGCGGTGTTTAGCCGCATGAAGTTGAGCAATAACAGGTCTGTGATGCCCTTAGATGTCCAGGGCTGCACGCGCGCTACACTGGAGGAATCAGCGTGCTGTAACCATTGCCGAAAGGTACTGGTAACCCGTTGAAAATCCTCCGTGATCGGGATCGGGAATTGCAATTATTTCCCTTGAACGAGGAATTCCTAGTAAATGTGAGTCATCAGCTCACGTTGATTACGTCCCTGCCCTTTGTACACACCGCCCGTCGCTGCCCGGGACTGAGCCGTTTCGAGAAAAGCGGGGACTGCTGTTTCGATGCCTTTCGAGGTGGAGATTCTTTGGTGGAAATCGCTTTAATCGCAGTGGCTTGAACCGGGCAAAAGTCGTAACAAGGTTTCCGTAGGTGAACCTGCGGAAGGATCATTATCGAGAGCTTCTTCTCATCACAACAACAACAACAGCGGCAGCAGCATTGCGTGTAATAACGGTGATGCTTGTTGGTGTCTATACTCTATCTGAGTTGTCGCCTGACCGTCGATAACAATGAGGATGGAGCGATAGCTTAATTAATAATTGCTCGATTAATTAATTAAGTAGACTTAATAAGCATTTAAGCTAGTTATGCTACCAACGAAATAACAAAACACACACACACACGTAAACATGTCTATACAAGAGAAAGGAGAAATTTTTAAACTCTTAGCGGTGGATCACTTGGCTCGTGGATCGATGAAGAACGCAGCTAGCTGTGATAATTAGTGCGAATTGCAGACGCATTGAGCACAAAAATTTCGAATGCACATTGCACCATTGGGTTCACTCCCAGTGGTACGTCTGGTTGAGGGTCAATGAAGAAGAAAGTACCAATGAAAAGTGCCCAGCAACTCACTTCATCGTCCACTCACTTTCTCCACACCGTCAGCGACAGTCCAATTCAGTTCAATCATTTTACTACGGATAATCGTTCATTTGCGAGTACATTAATTTGTCGAAGGGTTATTTGAAGTGAAGTGATTGAATGCTTGATTGATTGGATCAATGATGGTGGTGAGTGATGATTGTGGGGATGGAGAGAGGGCAGTGTGCGCTTTAATTTGGAGAAGAAAGCGTTAGGTGATAATTGCAAAACAAGATGAATGGTTGAAATTATCCCCTAATAAGTGAGTAAAAATAAGAGTAATAAAAGTTATGTGTTTGAGGCGATACGGCGTATGCAAGATGCACGTACGTGGCATGAATAGTAGTAGCAAACACGTAAATTTTTATTACAATTATTGTCATACATAGTTGCGAGAAATTCTTTTTACATATAAAATAACTGGTGAGCAGCAAGCAGCAGCAGCACAGCTTAAGTGTGTAAAGAGAATTAGCAAGAAGTGAGTGACATCACGGCGGCGCTATGTATGCGTGACATCGTCATTTGTGACCTCAACTCAGTCGTGACTACCCGCTGAATTTAAGCATATAACTAAGCGGAGGAAAAGAAACTAACGAGGATTTCCCGAGTAACAGCGAGTGAAAAGGAAAGAGCCCAGCGCTGAATCCAGTAGATAACCATGTACACTATATGGAAATGTAGCGTATAGGTATGGTCGATCGTCACGTACTGCTACACCCAAAGTCCCCTTGAGCGGGGCTACAGTCCATAGAAGGTGCTAGACCTGTACGGGTGCAGTGGCGTTACGAAGGATTATACTTTGGAGTCGGGTTGCTTGAGATTGCAGCCTAAAGAGGGTGGTAAACCTCATCTAAGGCTAAATACGACCACGAGACCGATAGCAAACAAGTACCGTGAGGGAAAGTTGCAAAGAACTTTGAAGAGAGAGTTCAAGAGGGCGTGAAACCGCTGGGATGGAAACGGATAGAGTTAACGAAACTTGCCGGTATTCAACCATTCAATTTAGCAACTCTTGCACGCGTTCATGCACGTTACGTACGTGCGTGCATGCTCGTTTGTAGGAGCTTGAAGTGCTAAATTTAGATTGGTGTATTTACCGGTGGTATGCATCGAGAGCTTCGTTTATAGCATATTTAAGAGTTATTTAGTGGACTAGTTATTGAAAATGTAATAGCTGGAATCCTAAATGACACCTGAAATGTGTCTTGGATGAAGTGTGTGTTCTCTTGCGCTCGCTAATATGCGCCTATACTCTCTACTAGTTATGCATCTACATGTGGTCGCTTGCGCGACTTGATCAGTTGATACTGATTGGTGGAGTTGTATAGGGTGTATGTTGCGCGTGTAACGGCAACAACGTTACACGGTACATCTCGGTGTGAACGTTAATCACCTATCTGACCCGTCTTGAAACACGGACCAAGGAGTCTAGCGTATACGCAAGTTATTGGGTGGTAAACCTGTGAAATGTCAAAAAGCATAATGAAAGTAAAGATTATCGTTAGGTATAATTGATATGTGAGCTGCACGTGGTTTCATGTGTGGCGCAACATAGCCCCGTCCACACGTTGCTGCTAGCAGCAATAGGGCGGAGGTAGAGCGTATATGCTGGGACCCGAAAGATGGTGAACTATACCTGAGCAGGATGAAGCCAGAGGAAACTCTGGTGGAGGTCCGAAGCGATTCTGACGTGCAAATCGATCGTCTGACTTTGGTATAGGGGCGAAAGACTAATCGAACCATCTAGTAGCTGGTTCCCTCTGAAGTTTCCCTCAGGATAGCTGGAGTACGCGCGCACGCGCAGTTATATTCGGTAAAGCGAATGATTAGAGGAATTGTGGGACGAAACGTCTTCAACCTATTCTCAAACTTTCAATGGGTATGACGTCTTGCTTGCTTGAACGTGAAGCACAGACATTGAATGTGTACTCTAAGTGGGCCATTTTTGGTAAGCAGAACTGGCGCTGTGGGATGAACCAAACGTTGAGTTAAAGTGCCAAACTTTCCGCTCATTAGACCCCATGAAAGGCGTTGGTTGATATAGACAGCAGGACGGTGGCCATGGAAGTTGGAAACCGCTAAGGAGTGTGTAACAACTCACCTGCCGAATCAACTAGCCCTGAAAATGGATGGCGCTTGAGCGGAAGACTTATACTCAACCGTTGCGTGGGCTTGTGTTTGCGCGCGAGAGAGAGCGAACCTGGCCGCAACGAGTAAGAGGGTCGCAGTGGTTAGCGTTGAAGACTTTGGGCGTAGGCCCGGTTGGAGCTTCCATTGGTGCAGATCTTGGTGGTAGTAGCAAATATTCAAGTGAGATCCTTGAAGACTGAAGTGGAGAAGGGTTCCACGTGAACAGCAGTTGAATGTGGGTCAGTCGATCCTAAGATATTGGCTAGTGCCGTTGAATAAAAGACATAGGAGTGATGGAGATTGCACTAATCGTCCAGAATGCTGATGTGTGTTTGATCGAAAGGGAAACGGGTTAATATTCCCGTACCTGGACACGGAGATGAATTCTCATTGTGAGAATTTAGCGCGGTAACGCAAATGAACTCGGAAACATTGAGGAAAGCCCGAGCCAGAGTTCTCTTTTCTGGTTAAGGAACGGACTCCCTGGAATCGGTTCAGCCGGAGATAGGGACGTTGTGTGCATTTGTTTTCCGTAAAGCGCCACGGTTCCTGTGGTGTCTCGTACGCTTTGCTCGATCCATGAAAATCCGAGGGAAGCTATTTGAATTTCGTGCCAGATCGTACCCATATCCGCAGCAGGTCTCCAAGGTGAACAGCCTCTAGTCGATAGAATAATGTAGGTAAGGGAAGTCGGCAAATTAGATCCGTAACTTCGGGATAAGGATTGGCTCTAAGGACTGGGCCGGTCGGGCTGTAGCGTGAAGTAAGCGTGATTGGTTCCATGCAGTGTGGCATTAGTTTCTTACGAGGAATTGATGGAGCTCGGCTAGTGTTCCAATTATCTTGTGAATCGTTACAGCTGCGTGTGTCGCACGCGTACACGCCGCTGCCCCTGGGTGGTGGTGGTGGTGGTGGCGCGGATTCGGCCGGCGCTAAACAGTCAGCTTAGAACTGGCACGGACTCGGGGAATCCGACTGTCTAATTAAAACAGAGGAGACAGATGGCCCTTGCGGGCGCTGACTGTCTCTGATTTCTGCCCAGTGCTCTGAATGTAAAAGTGAAGAAATTCAACGAAGCGCGGGTAAACGGCGGGAGTAACTATGACTCTCTTAAGGTAGCCAAATGCCTCGTCATCTAATTCGTGACGCGCATGAATGGATTAACGAGATTCCCACTGTCCCTATCTACTATCTAGCGAAACCACAGCCAAGGGAACGGGCTTGGCACACACAGCGGGGAAAGAAGACCCTGTTGAGCTTGACTCTAGTCCGACTCTGTGAAGAGTCATGAGAGGTGTAGCATAAGTGGGAGGTCGCGCTCGGCGCGGCCACCAATGAAATACCACTACTTTCATCGATTCTTTACTTATTCGGTTGAGCGAGAGTTGAGGCGTCGTCGACGCTTCGAGATTTTTGATTTAAGTCGGGTTGTCGCCAGCCGGCGGCGATCTGACGACTCGCACCGAAGACAGTGTCAGGCGGGGAGTTTGACTGGGGCGGTACATCTGTCAAACTGTAACGCAGGTGTCCTAAGGCTAGCTCAGAGAGGACGGAAACCTCTCGTAGAGTAAAAGGGCAAAAGCTCGCTTGATCTTGATTTCCAGTACGAATACAGACCGCGAAAGCGTGGCCTATCGATCCTTTTGCCATTCAATAGAAGGTTTCTAGCAAGAGGTGTCAGAAAAGTTACCACAGGGATAACTGGCTTGTGGCAGCCAAGCGTCCATAGCGACGTTGCTTTTTGATCCTTCGATGTCGGCTCTTCCTATCATTGCGAAGCAGAATTCGCCAAGCGTTGGATTGTTCACCCACCAATAGGGAACGTGAGCTGGGTTTAGACCGTCGTGAGACAGGTTAGTTTTACCCTACTGTGAGATGTTGTTGCGATAGTAATCCTGCTCAGTACGAGAGGAACCGCAGGTTCAGACATTTGGTTCATGTGCTTGGCCGATCGGCCAATGGTGCGAAGCTACCATCTGAGGGATTATGACTGAACGCCTCTAAGTCAGAATCCCACCTAGACAAAGCAACGATAAATTTGCTCCCCGGTGTCGGGAGGCACTATTATGTTAGCAAACAAGCAAGCTAACAGCTAATGCCCCATTAAATGGCATCTTCCACTTAATCGAATGGTTCAGTGGTTGCCAAAACCGGATCACTCTCTGGTGCAATGTCGGGGCGCAAGATCACTTGCAGACGACTTGATTACTGGTCAAGGTGTTGTAAGCAGTAAAGCAGCCTCCATACTGCGATCTGTTGAGACTTATCCTTTGATTGGACGATTTGTTTTTATTACTACCATTTATATACTAGAAAATAAACATATGGCGCACAACACTACGCGTCCTTACTTATATGCTAGAAAATAGGTGCGTGCGTTGCTGCTACTACCACTACTACTACTATTCATGCATTTCAGTCTGCATGAAACAACACACACACACCGCAAGCATTTCTAGTACAGAGATTTTTTTTTTTCATATGCATGCATCCATTTACTTCTCCCCCACATTTTTTTTCTCGCACTTTTCTTTTCTCACTCACTTCCCTTTCTCTCTCTTTTTCTCTCCATTTAACCATGTACATTATTTTCCACTCTCAATAATAATAATAATAATAAAATGTCATTATCATTATTCATTACTAATTCTCATCATCATCATCGCCATCAATGATGCAACCATACTCGAAATGCGCCTAATCGTTTTGTTGTTTTCTTTTGTTTTGTTTTCAATTCTGAAATTAAAGTGAAATAATTGGAATGCATTTAACAGAAAAAAGAACAATAACAATAATTTTTGAAATTTCAAACACAGTTAGTAAATTAATGCAAAAGCAAAAAAGGGAGGGGGAGAGAAAGAAGATAAAGCTATCATAAAAATGTATAAAGTAGAAAAAAGTAACATCTCCGCGTTAGTATCCTATTAGGTCGGGCATAACCTTAACAGCATGATCACCCTCATAGGAGAGATGCGAAAGCTTGAGCATTTTACAATCAATTCGGATTAACTGAAAATTTCAATAAAATACGAGAAGAGTGAGAAAAATGTGCGAGCCGAACTTCTTGAGAGGAGGCGACCGGTGGTTGGTGGAAATAGCGTTTTGCTACTGGTCACTTTCACTGTCCCTTCCTGATTCGTCATATAACGGGTTGATAAGAGCATTCATTATTCCACTTGCTCTGCCTTGCCACCTTGTCCATTTATTTTCAAAAGCAGTGGTAGAAAAACTGTGGTAGACTAGATGGAACCACTAAAGCCGAACTTGAGAGGAGGCAGCCAGAGCTGTTTTTGTTGGCTGCGGTGTACGTCCTAGCTGGCGGAAATGGCGTTTCGCTGCTGGTCACTTTCACTGTCCCTTCCTGATTCGTCATATAACAGGTTGATAAGAGCATTATTCCAATTGCTCCTTAATGAGAGTAGTGAGATAGCTGAGAAGTGTGAGGAGAAGCGCCTTGCCTTGCCACCATGTCCATTTATTTTCAAAAGCAGTGGTAGAAAAACTGTGGTAGATTCTTGGAACCACTAGAAGCGCTGATGGGTGTACTCTCATTATTAATGCAAATTAATAAATCAATTAATTCTGGGTAGCTTTCGCTATGCTTTCTTTCAATGGATATTGGCATTGCTGGTTTTCTCTCTTACCTATATGCTAGAAAATAAGTGCGCGCGTTGCTGCTACTACCACTACTACTACTACTAGTACTATTCATGCATTTATCTGCATGAAACAACACACACACACACCGCAAGCATTTCTAGTACAGAGAATTTTTTTCATATGCATGCATTTACTTCTCCCCATTTTCTTTTTCTCACACTTCTTTTCTCACTCACTTCCCTTTCTCTTTTTTCTCTCTGCTTAACCATGTACACTCTCATTAATAATAATAAATTATCATTATCATTATTCATTACTAATTCTCATCATCATCATCATCGTCATCAATAATGCAACCATCCCAAAAATGCGCCTAATCGTTTTGTTTTCAATTCTGAAATTAAAGTGAAATAATTGGAATGCATTTAATAGAAAAAAAACAATGGCAATAATTTTTGAAATTTCAAACACAATTAGTATTTGGTGTTAAATTAATGCAAAAGCAAAAAAGGGAGGGGGAGAGAAAGGAGATAAAGCTATCATAAAAATGTATAAAGTAAAAAAAAGTAACATCTCCGCGTTAGTAGGTCGGGCATAACCTTAACAGCAAGAACACCCTCATAGGAGAGATGCAAAAGCTTGAGCATTTTACAATCAATTCGGATTAACTGAAAATTTCAATAAAATACAAGAAGAGTGTGCGAAAAGTGTGCGAGCCGAACTTCTCGAGAGGAGGCGACCTGTGGTTGGTGGAAATAGCGTTTTGCTACTGGTCACTTTCACTGTCCCTTCCTGAATAGTCATATAACAGGTTGATAAGAGCATTATTCCAATTGCTCCTTAATGAGAGTAGTGAGATAGCTGAGAAGTGTGAGGAGAAGCGCCTTGCCTTGCCACCATGTCCATTTATTTTCAAAAGCAGTGGTAGAAAAACTGTGGTAGATTCTTGGAACCACTAGAAGCGCTGGTGGGTGTACTCTCATTATTAACGCAAATTAATTAATCAATTAATTCTGGGTAGCTTTCGCTATGCTTTCTTTCAATGGATATTGGCATTGCTGGTTTTCTCTCTTACCTATATGCTAGAAAATAAGTGCGCGCGTTGCTGCTACTACCACTACTACTGCTACTACTACTATTCATGCATTTATCTGCATGAAACACACACACACACACACACACACACACACACACACACACACACACACACCGCTAGCATTTTATGTACAGAGAATTTTTTTTTTTCATATGCATGCATCCATTTACTTCCCCCCCACATTCTTTTTTTTTTTCTCACACTTTTCATTTCTCACTCACTTCCCTTTCTCTCTCTTTTTCTCTCCATTTAACCATGTACATTATTTTCCACTCTCAATAATAGCAATAATAATAAAATGTCATTATCATTATTCATTACTAATTCTCATCATCATCATCATCGCCATCAATGATGCAACCATCCCCAAAATGCGCCTAATCCTTTTGTTTTGTTTTCAATTCTGAAATTAAAGTGAAATAATTGGAATGCATTTAATAGAAAAAAAAGCAATGACAATAATTTTTGAAATTTCAAACACAATTAGTATTTGGCGTTAAATTGACTCTCAAATTAGTATTTGGCGTCAAATTCACTTCTGTGCTTTCTTTCAATGGATATTGGCATTGCTGGTTTTCTCTCTCTTTGGAGAGCCGACGTGCACCCAACAACTGTTGTCAACATCCCCGTCCTATAACCTTTATTCATATTCTAGCAAGTTTCGAATTCTACATGATCAAGTTGCGCTTTCCGGGTTTACATGATGCATAGTGGTTGTAGCTGAAGCAAAATTGCTTGAATTGTTTAAAAGATGTATTGGGTAGTAGTGAATCATAAACTGTGCCAAAATCGTCATACTGTAGTTGTGATTGAAGTAGGCTCAAGCTACTTCACCACGTCGTCATACTGTAGTTGAGATTGAAGTAAGCTCAAGCTACTTCACCACATTGTGAAAATGATTTTCGCTACAGACATCGGTTGAGTCACAAGATTGCTGTGCTCATTGTCACCCAAAAGTCACCTGCATTCATCGCTTTCAAAATATCATTGCAGACGAGCATCGGTTTATGCATCAATTTCGCCACTCACGTCGGCTACCGAATCTGTCGGATGCGGATGAACGTATTCAAGATGCCCTCGGAGAGGTTGGTTGGCCTGCCGAGAATTCCCAAACCAACCTGGTGACAACCTCCGACTACCCTGCTGACAAAACCGCAGCTTTGGCCTCACAGTTAACTACAATTAATTTACAAGTTATATATCTATTTAACCGTTGTTGCAAGTTATATATCTATTTAACCGTTGTTGCAAGCCATAATTTAGCTTATTTCGCAACGTCTAAGACGATTCTATTCTATGTCAGCATTGGTTAATTCCCACATGGCCAGTGGTACGTGGTGGTACTTCAGCATTTCTAGCTATTGTTGTGATGATGCTGGTACCATCGAATGTGGTGCGCATGTTCGCGCCCTTACATCCATCCTGGCTGTTCTTACGGGTCTTTTTCATGGAGCTGTTTTATTGCCTGTCATTATCAGGACATTTGCTTCCCATCCTACTTGCGAAAAGAACCTCCAAGTAAAGGGATAATTCAAGCAATCCCGGACGAACAAATTAACAAATGTGAAAAAGGACTTCCTGCTCATCGGTGAGCGGTCCAAGGTAAATGGCCTGCATCACTTCCAAAAGCTTCATGCATCACAGATGCCCCTTTAAAAATTAAAAACCCTCATTAATCACTTCCAAACGCTTCATGCATCACAGATACCCCTTTAAAAATGAAAAACACTCATTATTTTCACTCGTTCCCAGTCACAGCAATAAATTTTTCATTAAAGAGAAACAATTGAATTCTGTTGAAACAGTTGAATTCTGATATCGATCATGGCATGGCAGATTCACTGGAAATATTTGTGCAGTGTTTGGACATTCCAAGTCCACCACGTGTTGTTCGTATACCCACCGCGTTTCGCACACCTCAGCTGGAGTAGGAAAGGGAAGTTGGAACCCAACGCCTTCATTACTCCAAATGCTAAAAGGTTTCTCCTTTTACCTCTATCCCACAAATTAAGGAAAGGAAAGGTCTCCATTGGAACCCACTGCTGCACCTGCACGATGGTTCACATCACGTAGAACCAAACCTCATGTGCAATTCGCACTATGTGAATCCAGGCATTTCCCAAGCATTTCATTCAATCTCTAATTTACAATGAAAACATTGCAATTAGAAAAAAAAGTTAAAGCAGTTGATGGAGGCATGTCGCGATGGACCGCAATCTTTGCCATCAATGATAAAGAATGGAGTAAGTAAGTGCCATTAAATCACACATCATTTGCATACAGCACGCCAAAGGGTTCTCGAATTGCTATTGCCTAAAAAATGTTAAATGCTTTTCTGAAAACCAACACCAACGACACTGTGTTGCTGACCATTGGAACTAAACATGAAAAAGCTTCACCTTTTTACATTCCTGACGTGATAGTATGTTCAACACAGAAAGCAATGCAAGTCAGAGGCCAGCACACAACTACTACCCACAGCAGATAGGTGCTGTCCATCACAATCCATCCAGCTAATAAAACGCTATTCATTCGACCTCTTCACCCATCATGGAGTGTACCTGTACTTGTGTACAAATGATGAGGGAAGCAACTACAGAAGAGGGAAGGTATAAATAAGTTTGCTACGTTTAAGAAAACGATGAACAGAGGAGAGGAAGATGATGGTACGGTACAACAATTCACACCACAGGCATCGACCTGAGGAAAAACAATTCCAGCTAACGCCAAACGTCCTAAACGGGCAACTAAAGCCATTGGTCACATCACTGCCATTTATCACATTCTCATTGGTGCATTCCAACATACTGCACAAGTACACGTTCCTAACCAATCTCCCAACTGCTGCTGATATAAGCATACCTCAAGATGACACCACTGCCATGAGAAAAATGAAACGTTCAACAAGATAGAGTCAACAAATCTCCTGTACCCATCAATTTTTAGGCCCGTCGATTTTCAGACCTGCCAATCTTCAGCATCACCAATCTTCAGGCTCACCAATTCTAAAACACAACCATTTTTAAACCCATCGCTTCTTAGGCCTATCGATTCTTAAACCCATCGGCTCCTAGGCCTATCGATTCTGATGTCCATCGATTTTTAGGCTTAGGCTTAGGCTTAGGCTTAGGCTTAGGCTTAGGCTTAGGCTTAGGCTTAGGCTTAGGCTTAGGCTTAGGCTTAGGCTTAGGCTTAGGCTTAGGCTTAGGCTTAGGCTTAGGCTTAGGCTTAGGCATTAGGCTTAGGCTTAGGCTTAGGCTTAGGCTTAGGCTTAGGCTTAGGCATTAGGCTTAGGCTTAGGCTTAGGCTTAGGCTTAGGCTTAGGCTTAGGCTTAGGCTTAGGCTTAGGCTTAGGCTTAGGCTTAGGCTTAGGCTTAGGCTTAGGCTTAGGCTTAGGCTTAGGCTTAGGCTTAGGCTTAGGCTTAGGCTTAGGCTTAGGCTTAGGCTTAGGCTTAGGCTTAGGCTTAGGCTTAGGCTTAGGCTTAGGCTTAGGCTTAGGCTTAGGCTTAGGCTTAGGCTTAGGCTTAGGCTTAGGCTTAGGCTTAGGCTTAGGCTTAGGCTTAGGCTTAGGCTTAGGCTTAGGCTTAGGCTTAGGCTTAGGCTTAGGCTTAGGCTTAGGCTTAGGCTTAGGCTTAGGCTTAGGCTTAGGCTTAGGCTTAGGCTTAGGCTTAGGCTTAGGCTTAGGCTTAGGCTTAGGCTTAGGCTTAGGCTTAGGCTTAGGCTTAGGCTTAGGCTTAGGCTTAGGCTTAGGCTTAGGCTTAGGCTTAGGCTTAGGCTTAGGCTTAGGCTTAGGCTTAGGCTTAGGCTTAGGCTTAGGCTTAGGCTTAGGCTTAGGCTTAGGCTTAGGCTTAGGCTTAGGCTTAGGCTTAGGCTTAGGCTTAGGCTTAGGCTTAGGCTTAGGCTTAGGCTTAGGCTTAGGCTTAGGCTTAGGCTTAGGCTTAGGCTTAGGCTTAGGCTTAGGCTTAGGCTTAGGCTTAGGCTTAGGCTTAGGCTTAGGCTTAGGCTTAGGCTTAGGCTTAGGCTTAGGCTTAGGCTTAGGCTTAGGCTTAGGCTTAGGCTTAGGCTTAGGCTTAGGCTTAGGCTTAGGCTTAGGCTTAGGCTTAGGCTTAGGCTTAGGCTTAGGCTTAGGCTTAGGCTTAGGCTTAGGCTTAGGCTTAGGCTTAGGCTTAGGCTTAGGCTTAGGCTTAGGCTTAGGCTTAGGCTTAGGCTTAGGCTTAGGCTTAGGCTTAGGCTTAGGCTTAGGCTTAGGCTTAGGCTTAGGCTTAGGCTTAGGCTTAGGCTTAGGCTTAGGCTTAGGCTTAGGCTTAGGCTTAGGCTTAGGCTTAGGCTTAGGCTTAGGCTTAGGCTTAGGCTTAGGCTTAGGCTTAGGCTTAGGCTTAGGCTTAGGCTTAGGCTTAGGCTTAGGCTTAGGCTTAGGCTTAGGCTTAGGCTTAGGCTTAGGCTTAGGCTTAGGCTTAGGCTTAGGCTTAGGCTTAGGCTTAGGCTTAGGCTTAGGCTTAGGCTTAGGCTTAGGCTTAGGCTTAGGCTTAGGCTTAGGCTTAGGCTTAGGCTTAGGCTTAGGCTTAGGCTTAGGCTTAGGCTTAGGCTTAGGCTTAGGCTTAGGCTTAGGCTTAGGCTTAGGCTTAGGCTTAGGCTTAGGCTTAGGCTTAGGCTTAGGCTTAGGCTTAGGCTTAGGCTTAGGCTTAGGCTTAGGCTTAGGCTTAGGCTTAGGCTTAGGCTTAGGCTTAGGCTTAGGCTTAGGCTTAGGCTTAGGCTTAGGCTTAGGCTTAGGCTTAGGCTTAGGCTTAGGCTTAGGCTTAGGCTTAGGCTTAGGCTTAGGCTTAGGCTTAGGCTTAGGCTTAGGCTTAGGCTTAGGCTTAGGCTTAGGCTTAGGCTTAGGCTTAGGCTTAGGCTTAGGCTTAGGCTTAGGCTTAGGCTTAGGCTTAGGCTTAGGCTTAGGCTTAGGCTTAGGCTTAGGCTTAGGCTTAGGCTTAGGCTTAGGCTTAGGCTTAGGCTTAGGCTTAGGCTTAGGCTTAGGCTTAGGCTTAGGCTTAGGCTTAGGCTTAGGCTTAGGCTTAGGCTTAGGCTTAGGCTTAGGCTTAGGCTTAGGCTTAGGCTTAGGCTTAGGCTTAGGCTTAGGCTTAGGCTTAGGCTTAGGCTTAGGCTTAGGCTTAGGCTTAGGCTTAGGCTTAGGCTTAGGCTTAGGCTTAGGCTTAGGCTTAGGCTTAGGCTTAGGCTTAGGCTTAGGCTTAGGCTTAGGCTTAGGCTTAGGCTTAGGCTTAGGCTTAGGCTTAGGCTTAGGCTTAGGCTTAGGCTTAGGCTTAGGCTTAGGCTTAGGCTTAGGCTTAGGCTTAGGCTTAGGCTTAGGCTTAGGCTTAGGCTTAGGCTTAGGCTTAGGCTTAGGCTTAGGCTTAGGCTTAGGCTTAGGCTTAGGCTTAGGCTTAGGCTTAGGCTTAGGCTTAGGCTTAGGCTTAGGCTTAGGCTTAGGCTTAGGCTTAGGCTTAGGCTTAGGCTTAGGCTTAGGCTTAGGCTTAGGCTTAGGCTTAGGCTTAGGCTTAGGCTTAGGCTTAGGCTTAGGCTTAGGCTTAGGCTTAGGCTTAGGCTTAGGCTTAGGCTTAGGCTTAGGCTTAGGCTTAGGCTTAGGCTTAGGCTTAGGCTTAGGCTTAGGCTTAGGCTTAGGCTTAGGCTTAGGCTTAGGCTTAGGCTTAGGCTTAGGCTTAGGCTTAGGCTTAGGCTTAGGCTTAGGCTTAGGCTTAGGCTTAGGCTTAGGCTTAGGCTTAGGCTTAGGCTTAGGCTTAGGCTTAGGCTTAGGCTTAGGCTTAGGCTTAGGCTTAGGCTTAGGCTTAGGCTTAGGCTTAGGCTTAGGCTTAGGCTTAGGCTTAGGCTTAGGCTTAGGCTTAGGCTTAGGCTTAGGCTTAGGCTTAGGCTTAGGCTTAGGCTTAGGCTTAGGCTTAGGCTTAGGCTTAGGCTTAGGCTTAGGCTTAGGCTTAGGCTTAGGCTTAGGCTTAGGCTTAGGCTTAGGCTTAGGCTTAGGCTTAGGCTTAGGCTTAGGCTTAGGCTTAGGCTTAGGCTTAGGCTTAGGCTTAGGCTTAGGCTTAGGCTTAGGCTTAGGCTTAGGCTTAGGCTTAGGCTTAGGCTTAGGCTTAGGCTTAGGCTTAGGCTTAGGCTTAGGCTTAGGCTTAGGCTTAGGCTTAGGCTTAGGCTTAGGCTTAGGCTTAGGCTTAGGCTTAGGCTTAGGCTTAGGCTTAGGCTTAGGCTTAGGCTTAGGCTTAGGCTTAGGCTTAGGCTTAGGCTTAGGCTTAGGCTTAGGCTTAGGCTTAGGCTTAGGCTTAGGCTTAGGCTTAGGCTTAGGCTTAGGCTTAGGCTTAGGCTTAGGCTTAGGCTTAGGCTTAGGCTTAGGCTTAGGCTTAGGCTTAGGCTTAGGCTTAGGCTTAGGCTTAGGCTTAGGCTTAGGCTTAGGCTTAGGCTTAGGCTTAGGCTTAGGCTTAGGCTTAGGCTTAGGCTTAGGCTTAGGCTTAGGCTTAGGCTTAGGCTTAGGCTTAGGCTTAGGCTTAGGCTTAGGCTTAGGCTTAGGCTTAGGCTTAGGCTTAGGCTTAGGCTTAGGCTTAGGCTTAGGCTTAGGCTTAGGCTTAGGCTTAGGCTTAGGCTTAGGCTTAGGCTTAGGCTTAGGCTTAGGCTTAGGCTTAGGCTTAGGCTTAGGCTTAGGCTTAGGCTTAGGCTTAGGCTTAGGCTTAGGCTTAGGCTTAGGCTTAGGCTTAGGCTTAGGCTTAGGCTTAGGCTTAGGCTTAGGCTTAGGCTTAGGCTTAGGCTTAGGCTTAGGCTTAGGCTTAGGCTTAGGCTTAGGCTTAGGCTTAGGCTTAGGCTTAGGCTTAGGCTTAGGCTTAGGCTTAGGCTTAGGCTTAGGCTTAGGCTTAGGCTTAGGCTTAGGCTTAGGCTTAGGCTTAGGCTTAGGCTTAGGCTTAGGCTTAGGCTTAGGCTTAGGCTTAGGCTTAGGCTTAGGCTTAGGCTTAGGCTTAGGCTTAGGCTTAGGCTTAGGCTTAGGCTTAGGCTTAGGCTTAGGCTTAGGCTTAGGCTTAGGCTTAGGCTTAGGCTTAGGCTTAGGCTTAGGCTTAGGCTTAGGCTTAGGCTTAGGCTTAGGCTTAGGCTTAGGCTTAGGCTTAGGCTTAGGCTTAGGCTTAGGCTTAGGCTTAGGCTTAGGCTTAGGCTTAGGCTTAGGCTTAGGCTTAGGCTTAGGCTTAGGCTTAGGCTTAGGCTTAGGCTTAGGCTTAGGCTTAGGCTTAGGCTTAGGCTTAGGCTTAGGCTTAGGCTTAGGCTTAGGCTTAGGCTTAGGCTTAGGCTTAGGCTTAGGCTTAGGCTTAGGCTTAGGCTTAGGCTTAGGCTTAGGCTTAGGCTTAGGCTTAGGCTTAGGCTTAGGCTTAGGCTTAGGCTTAGGCTTAGGCTTAGGCTTAGGCTTAGGCTTAGGCTTAGGCTTAGGCTTAGGCTTAGGCTTAGGCTTAGGCTTAGGCTTAGGCTTAGGCTTAGGCTTAGGCTTAGGCTTAGGCTTAGGCTTAGGCTTAGGCTTAGGCTTAGGCTTAGGCTTAGGCTTAGGCTTAGGCTTAGGCTTAGGCTTAGGCTTAGGCTTAGGCTTAGGCTTAGGCTTAGGCTTAGGCTTAGGCTTAGGCTTAGGCTTAGGCTTAGGCTTAGGCTTAGGCTTAGGCTTAGGCTTAGGCTTAGGCTTAGGCTTAGGCTTAGGCTTAGGCTTAGGCTTAGGCTTAGGCTTAGGCTTAGGCTTAGGCTTAGGCTTAGGCTTAGGCTTAGGCTTAGGCTTAGGCTTAGGCTTAGGCTTAGGCTTAGGCTTAGGCTTAGGCTTAGGCTTAGGCTTAGGCTTAGGCTTAGGCTTAGGCTTAGGCTTAGGCTTAGGCTTAGGCTTAGGCTTAGGCTTAGGCTTAGGCTTAGGCTTAGGCTTAGGCTTAGGCTTAGGCTTAGGCTTAGGCTTAGGCTTAGGCTTAGGCTTAGGCTTAGGCTTAGGCTTAGGCTTAGGCTTAGGCTTAGGCTTAGGCTTAGGCTTAGGCTTAGGCTTAGGCTTAGGCTTAGGCTTAGGCTTAGGCTTAGGCTTAGGCTTAGGCTTAGGCTTAGGCTTAGGCTTAGGCTTAGGCTTAGGCTTAGGCTTAGGCTTAGGCTTAGGCTTAGGCTTAGGCTTAGGCTTAGGCTTAGGCTTAGGCTTAGGCTTAGGCTTAGGCTTAGGCTTAGGCTTAGGCTTAGGCTTAGGCTTAGGCTTAGGCTTAGGCTTAGGCTTAGGCTTAGGCTTAGGCTTAGGCTTAGGCTTAGGCTTAGGCTTAGGCTTAGGCTTAGGCTTAGGCTTAGGCTTAGGCTTAGGCTTAGGCTTAGGCTTAGGCTTAGGCTTAGGCTTAGGCTTAGGCTTAGGCTTAGGCTTAGGCTTAGGCTTAGGCTTAGGCTTAGGCTTAGGCTTAGGCTTAGGCTTAGGCTTAGGCTTAGGCTTAGGCTTAGGCTTAGGCTTAGGCTTAGGCTTAGGCTTAGGCTTAGGCTTAGGCTTAGGCTTAGGCTTAGGCTTAGGCTTAGGCTTAGGCTTAGGCTTAGGCTTAGGCTTAGGCTTAGGCTTAGGCTTAGGCTTAGGCTTAGGCTTAGGCTTAGGCTTAGGCTTAGGCTTAGGCTTAGGCTTAGGCTTAGGCTTAGGCTTAGGCTTAGGCTTAGGCTTAGGCTTAGGCTTAGGCTTAGGCTTAGGCTTAGGCTTAGGCTTAGGCTTAGGCTTAGGCTTAGGCTTAGGCTTAGGCTTAGGCTTAGGCTTAGGCTTAGGCTTAGGCTTAGGCTTAGGCTTAGGCTTAGGCTTAGGCTTAGGCTTAGGCTTAGGCTTAGGCTTAGGCTTAGGCTTAGGCTTAGGCTTAGGCTTAGGCTTAGGCTTAGGCTTAGGCTTAGGCTTAGGCTTAGGCTTAGGCTTAGGCTTAGGCTTAGGCTTAGGCTTAGGCTTAGGCTTAGGCTTAGGCTTAGGCTTAGGCTTAGGCTTAGGCTTAGGCTTAGGCTTAGGCTTAGGCTTAGGCTTAGGCTTAGGCTTAGGCTTAGGCTTAGGCTTAGGCTTAGGCTTAGGCTTAGGCTTAGGCTTAGGCTTAGGCTTAGGCTTAGGCTTAGGCTTAGGCTTAGGCTTAGGCTTAGGCTTAGGCTTAGGCTTAGGCTTAGGCTTAGGCTTAGGCTTAGGCTTAGGCTTAGGCTTAGGCTTAGGCTTAGGCTTAGGCTTAGGCTTAGGCTTAGGCTTAGGCTTAGGCTTAGGCTTAGGCTTAGGCTTAGGCTTAGGCTTAGGCTTAGGCTTAGGCTTAGGCTTAGGCTTAGGCTTAGGCTTAGGCTTAGGCTTAGGCTTAGGCTTAGGCTTAGGCTTAGGCTTAGGCTTAGGCTTAGGCTTAGGCTTAGGCTTAGGCTTAGGCTTAGGCTTAGGCTTAGGCTTAGGCTTAGGCTTAGGCTTAGGCTTAGGCTTAGGCTTAGGCTTAGGCTTAGGCTTAGGCTTAGGCTTAGGCTTAGGCTTAGGCTTAGGCTTAGGCTTAGGCTTAGGCTTAGGCTTAGGCTTAGGCTTAGGCTTAGGCTTAGGCTTAGGCTTAGGCTTAGGCTTAGGCTTAGGCTTAGGCTTAGGCTTAGGCTTAGGCTTAGGCTTAGGCTTAGGCTTAGGCTTAGGCTTAGGCTTAGGCTTAGGCTTAGGCTTAGGCTTAGGCTTAGGCTTAGGCTTAGGCTTAGGCTTAGGCTTAGGCTTAGGCTTAGGCTTAGGCTTAGGCTTAGGCTTAGGCTTAGGCTTAGGCTTAGGCTTAGGCTTAGGCTTAGGCTTAGGCTTAGGCTTAGGCTTAGGCTTAGGCTTAGGCTTAGGCTTAGGCTTAGGCTTAGGCTTAGGCTTAGGCTTAGGCTTAGGCTTAGGCTTAGGCTTAGGCTTAGGCTTAGGCTTAGGCTTAGGCTTAGGCTTAGGCTTAGGCTTAGGCTTAGGCTTAGGCTTAGGCTTAGGCTTAGGCTTAGGCTTAGGCTTAGGCTTAGGCTTAGGCTTAGGCTTAGGCTTAGGCTTAGGCTTAGGCTTAGGCTTAGGCTTAGGCTTAGGCTTAGGCTTAGGCTTAGGCTTAGGCTTAGGCTTAGGCTTAGGCTTAGGCTTAGGCTTAGGCTTAGGCTTAGGCTTAGGCTTAGGCTTAGGCTTAGGCTTAGGCTTAGGCTTAGGCTTAGGCTTAGGCTTAGGCTTAGGCTTAGGCTTAGGCTTAGGCTTAGGCTTAGGCTTAGGCTTAGGCTTAGGCTTAGGCTTAGGCTTAGGCTTAGGCTTAGGCTTAGGCTTAGGCTTAGGCTTAGGCTTAGGCTTAGGCTTAGGCTTAGGCTTAGGCTTAGGCTTAGGCTTAGGCTTAGGCTTAGGCTTAGGCTTAGGCTTAGGCTTAGGCTTAGGCTTAGGCTTAGGCTTAGGCTTAGGCTTAGGCTTAGGCTTAGGCTTAGGCTTAGGCTTAGGCTTAGGCTTAGGCTTAGGCTTAGGCTTAGGCTTAGGCTTAGGCTTAGGCTTAGGCTTAGGCTTAGGCTTAGGCTTAGGCTTAGGCTTAGGCTTAGGCTTAGGCTTAGGCTTAGGCTTAGGCTTAGGCTTAGGCTTAGGCTTAGGCTTAGGCTTAGGCTTAGGCTTAGGCTTAGGCTTAGGCTTAGGCTTAGGCTTAGGCTTAGGCTTAGGCTTAGGCTTAGGCTTAGGCTTAGGCTTAGGCTTAGGCTTAGGCTTAGGCTTAGGCTTAGGCTTAGGCTTAGGCTTAGGCTTAGGCTTAGGCTTAGGCTTAGGCTTAGGCTTAGGCTTAGGCTTAGGCTTAGGCTTAGGCTTAGGCTTAGGCTTAGGCTTAGGCTTAGGCTTAGGCTTAGGCTTAGGCTTAGGCTTAGGCTTAGGCTTAGGCTTAGGCTTAGGCTTAGGCTTAGGCTTAGGCTTAGGCTTAGGCTTAGGCTTAGGCTTAGGCTTAGGCTTAGGCTTAGGCTTAGGCTTAGGCTTAGGCTTAGGCTTAGGCTTAGGCTTAGGCTTAGGCTTAGGCTTAGGCTTAGGCTTAGGCTTAGGCTTAGGCTTAGGCTTAGGCTTAGGCTTAGGCTTAGGCTTAGGCTTAGGCTTAGGCTTAGGCTTAGGCTTAGGCTTAGGCTTAGGCTTAGGCTTAGGCTTAGGCTTAGGCTTAGGCTTAGGCTTAGGCTTAGGCTTAGGCTTAGGCTTAGGCTTAGGCTTAGGCTTAGGCTTAGGCTTAGGCTTAGGCTTAGGCTTAGGCTTAGGCTTAGGCTTAGGCTTAGGCTTAGGCTTAGGCTTAGGCTTAGGCTTAGGCTTAGGCTTAGGCTTAGGCTTAGGCTTAGGCTTAGGCTTAGGCTTAGGCTTAGGCTTAGGCTTAGGCTTAGGCTTAGGCTTAGGCTTAGGCTTAGGCTTAGGCTTAGGCTTAGGCTTAGGCTTAGGCTTAGGCTTAGGCTTAGGCTTAGGCTTAGGCTTAGGCTTAGGCTTAGGCTTAGGCTTAGGCTTAGGCTTAGGCTTAGGCTTAGGCTTAGGCTTAGGCTTAGGCTTAGGCTTAGGCTTAGGCTTAGGCTTAGGCTTAGGCTTAGGCTTAGGCTTAGGCTTAGGCTTAGGCTTAGGCTTAGGCTTAGGCTTAGGCTTAGGCTTAGGCTTAGGCTTAGGCTTAGGCTTAGGCTTAGGCTTAGGCTTAGGCTTAGGCTTAGGCTTAGGCTTAGGCTTAGGCTTAGGCTTAGGCTTAGGCTTAGGCTTAGGCTTAGGCTTAGGCTTAGGCTTAGGCTTAGGCTTAGGCTTAGGCTTAGGCTTAGGCTTAGGCTTAGGCTTAGGCTTAGGCTTAGGCTTAGGCTTAGGCTTAGGCTTAGGCTTAGGCTTAGGCTTAGGCTTAGGCTTAGGCTTAGGCTTAGGCTTAGGCTTAGGCTTAGGCTTAGGCTTAGGCTTAGGCTTAGGCTTAGGCTTAGGCTTAGGCTTAGGCTTAGGCTTAGGCTTAGGCTTAGGCTTAGGCTTAGGCTTAGGCTTAGGCTTAGGCTTAGGCTTAGGCTTAGGCTTAGGCTTAGGCTTAGGCTTAGGCTTAGGCTTAGGCTTAGGCTTAGGCTTAGGCTTAGGCTTAGGCTTAGGCTTAGGCTTAGGCTTAGGCTTAGGCTTAGGCTTAGGCTTAGGCTTAGGCTTAGGCTTAGGCTTAGGCTTAGGCTTAGGCTTAGGCTTAGGCTTAGGCTTAGGCTTAGGCTTAGGCTTAGGCTTAGGCTTAGGCTTAGGCTTAGGCTTAGGCTTAGGCTTAGGCTTAGGCTTAGGCTTAGGCTTAGGCTTAGGCTTAGGCTTAGGCTTAGGCTTAGGCTTAGGCTTAGGCTTAGGCTTAGGCTTAGGCTTAGGCTTAGGCTTAGGCTTAGGCTTAGGCTTAGGCTTAGGCTTAGGCTTAGGCTTAGGCTTAGGCTTAGGCTTAGGCTTAGGCTTAGGCTTAGGCTTAGGCTTAGGCTTAGGCTTAGGCTTAGGCTTAGGCTTAGGCTTAGGCTTAGGCTTAGGCTTAGGCTTAGGCTTAGGCTTAGGCTTAGGCTTAGGCTTAGGCTTAGGCTTAGGCTTAGGCTTAGGCTTAGGCTTAGGCTTAGGCTTAGGCTTAGGCTTAGGCTTAGGCTTAGGCTTAGGCTTAGGCTTAGGCTTAGGCTTAGGCTTAGGCTTAGGCTTAGGCTTAGGCTTAGGCTTAGGCTTAGGCTTAGGCTTAGGCTTAGGCTTAGGCTTAGGCTTAGGCTTAGGCTTAGGCTTAGGCTTAGGCTTAGGCTTAGGCTTAGGCTTAGGCTTAGGCTTAGGCTTAGGCTTAGGCTTAGGCTTAGGCTTAGGCTTAGGCTTAGGCTTAGGCTTAGGCTTAGGCTTAGGCTTAGGCTTAGGCTTAGGCTTAGGCTTAGGCTTAGGCTTAGGCTTAGGCTTAGGCTTAGGCTTAGGCTTAGGCTTAGGCTTAGGCTTAGGCTTAGGCTTAGGCTTAGGCTTAGGCTTAGGCTTAGGCTTAGGCTTAGGCTTAGGCTTAGGCTTAGGCTTAGGCTTAGGCTTAGGCTTAGGCTTAGGCTTAGGCTTAGGCTTAGGCTTAGGCTTAGGCTTAGGCTTAGGCTTAGGCTTAGGCTTAGGCTTAGGCTTAGGCTTAGGCTTAGGCTTAGGCTTAGGCTTAGGCTTAGGCTTAGGCTTAGGCTTAGG